>JAHBOF010000055.1:0-602314 GCA_020736565.1 Coprinopsis sp. MPI-PUGE-AT-0042 | reverse complement strand
TGAGTTTAAATGACGGCTTACAGATTTGGATCTGGGGTGCATGGAGTGTAATATTTGGAGTAGCGAAATAAAATACCGCTCAGTTGAGCCAAATGCAAGAGAGAAAGGCTGAAATTCAAACGCCACTGCCGTAGTAGCCGGCTTGTAATGAGTACTTAAACATGCTTTAAGACAAACGACGAAACTCATTATCTTTATGTGGACACGGGGGCGTGGACGTAACCCTGCCCGATATTTTCCCTCCCTCGTACCTTTCATATCTAACAGCGCTGAGATTATCCCTCGTGCCAGGAAAAACAGGCGCAGATCGACGTGAATCCCATGTGGACCTTCGAGTTACACGAGCTGAACCCTCGATCCCTGGATGCAAGTCAGCCATGTGTATAGAGCAGAAAGAGAAACCGTAGGATCAAGATACCGTCGGATCTCCACCAGAAGCCTTTCCTCTTCATCTTGAATCCTATCTCTTGCGAACAAACATCAAGTTAATTTCCGCTAGGCCCAAGCGTCGAAAGAAGCTTTAATGCACCCCGACAGCGCCCATTATTGACAGACCCGAAGTCGGTCTGGGTTAGGCCGACGACCAGTGGCAGCATATGGCTTGGGCTGGATAACATACTGCCGCTGCTGCGATAGATCTCCGAGTAGTCGCCTATGGCATGTCGTCAGAATACCCTTCGCTATGCTTCCTTTCGTAGACTTCTGTTGTGGAAGAGAAAAGCGGCGACCTTCGTCGCCCTTAGAGGGAAAGATGAAGGAGGACTCGGAATGAATGAGATCGCCTGTCGATAGAATCTCACCTCGTTCAGCGCCAATAGGGAGGTTGATGCAGAGTCTCACTGGGAGTCTGGTCGGGGCTGACCGAGGCCAACGACTACTTTGTATACCCGCCAAAGGCTGAGAACAGACGTCAGAACATCCACTTGACCTCCCATTGAATGGCTGTCATGGGGAAACTTGGAGAGGGAACATACCGTGGCTACTTTCTCAATGTCTCGTTGTTAAGTGGTAATAAGACGATGCTTGTCGAGGGCTAAAGACAGGCAGCACAAAAAGGATAAGTAGGACATACTACTTAGCCACTGGAAAGTGCCCAACCATGGTGCTTGTCGAAGATGTTCCACCCAGGTCGGATGCACAGCGCACCTAAATGGCGTAACAAACCACATTGACCTGTTGACGGGGTAAAGGCAAGCGGCAACGGCCGAAGCACTCGAGGCAAAAATACAGTATGAATTTGCGAAGAAAGACCAACACACGTGAAAGCTAAACAAGTCGATGAAAGGTCCATTATATCCCCAGGAGGGCGATTTATATCCTCTTCTTGTCGGTCTTGACTCCCGTAGACTTGTTGAAGTCGGTGGCGAGTCGGTCGTATTCCTTGGCGTTTTGAGAAGCTTGGGACTTGAGGGTATCAAAGTCACGGTCCTTGGCCTCGAGCTCTTTGACGCGTGCGCGAAGCTTGACGACATCTGCAGACTCTCCAGATCCGCCCTAAGATGAACAGTCAGTTATCGAAGGGTTATGGGAGGACCAAAAGCACTTACAGCTTTCTTCATTTTGCGTATTCCTCCTGGGTATGGATGAGGTCAAGCATGATGTAGAACACCCGGGTGAGGACCAGGGACAAGAAGAGGGTAAATCCGGTGAGATAAGTATTCCTTTGTGAGCTAGGGAAAGGAGGTTAGTTGATTGTGTCATTAAAGAATGGCTGAGACGTACTAGAATTTACGGGCTGCGATACTGGTGTCGGTATGGGCATTCTGGATGCCTCCTTGTGGGTTAGCCTTGGCGAGGTCCGCCTCTGCACTGACTCGGAACATCCGTTGCATAGCGTCAACGAAGAGTTCCGACGAATCTGGCTGCAGTTCAGTGCCGATCTCTCAAGAAAACGAACGCCACATACATGAAAGATATCTTTAGCGCGTACGCAACTTTGGCGATGATTGGGGAGTCTGAAAGGAACTTGAAGAGGTTCTTTCGGATGGTATAAGGTAGAGGGGCCACTAGGACACAGAAAGTGACCATCTATAGACAGATAAGTCGAGGGTACGATTGGATATTGGTTTGCAGCGTACCTCTGCCCCCAAGAGCAAGAAGGTCAGGGTGTAACTGAGCAGGTAGGTCAGTTCTATTCATTATTCCAAAGGTTTTTAGACTTACTATACTGTCATGGTTGTAGACGATACTCGAAACTGAAGTTGCAGGAAGAAATGGGAAGGATTGGAGCTGCGGCACGAGTCCCTTTTTGAGGGGTCGTGTTCGATGTTGAAACGACGTCATCCAGAGTCACAGTCACCGCCACGTACAGTAACAGGGGTGAGAAACCATCACGGTATGACGCGCGTTGTACTGATTTCAATTTGGCCCTGTACGCGTCTCCCATATACCACCATCTTATCCTGAACAATGGCTCCCCTTGCGGTCCACATAAACATGCTGGAAGACATACGATGTCCAGCTAGACCCCGATCTTCCTCCTGGCGTGTTAAGGACTCGATTTACCAGGTCACTGGTGTTCCAGTGGACCGAATGAAGGTCATGGTCAAAGGTGGCGTCTTAAAGGTAAGATCTTCACCTTGAGGCATGGAATGAGTACCAAATGTCTTTAAAAGGGATGACTCCAATTGGAAGAAAATTGCACCCAAAGAAGTTTGTTTTCATCGTGGTCGAATGGGTTGCGGTTCCTGACGATTGGCAAAGGGACAAACATTCATGGTGATCGGTGCGGCAGGAGAGTTGCCCAAGGCACCAGAGAAACCCGTCGTCTTTTTGGAAGGTAAGAATTAGAGGTTCATTTTGTTCTAACTACTAAGAAGCTGCTAGATATGGATGACTCTGAGCTAGCCGAGGCGGTAAGCAACCAGAAAATATGTTGCGATACGTTTGCTCACGATCCCCTAGCTTGCAAAGCCAGTCGGATTGAAGAAGTAGGTCAAGATCTTTCATCGAGAGACGCTGTATCTGACATAAGATAGTCTCGGAAACACTTGCTACATGAACGCGACTGTCCAGGCCCTTCGTGCAGTTCCAGAACTACAGACTGCTCTAGCCGCGTCAGTCAACTATAACTCGCCTCGTTGCCACCTTTGCTAATTCTTACCCTCAGTCAAGCTCTACAATCTGATACTCCCCTTCCTGGGTCCCTACGTGATTTGTATCACAACATGTCGCGGACTACAGACAGCCTGATTCCGACTGGATTCCTTCAGACTTTGCGTCAGGTAAATCCACAATTCGCAGAAATGGACAGACGGGAGGGGAAATTGTCAATGGGCATGCCTATGGGCTATGCACAGCAAGGTTGGTGTCATACATCCCTCATGGGAGACCCCCTTGCTCACGACTTTTGTAGATGCTGAAGAGTGCTATGCCGCCATCGTCAACTCTTTGCGCAACGTTCCGGACTGTCAGCGGACGGCAAGTCAGCTGGATCTGGTGCGCAGGCCTCAACAGGGGCGCGCCGCTTCGTCGAGCAATACATGCTTGGCATCATGCGACGAGAATTGAGCTGTGATGAGGCACCAGAAGAGCCCAAAACAGTACAGGAAGAAAATGTCCTCAAAGTGGAGTGCAATATCTCCGTTTCAAACCAACTTTATGTTCCAAGGAATCCAAAGTGTCAGTGCCGACCACCACTCTGTCGTGGAGGCTATACTGAATCCATCTCCAGGCTCTCGATCAGAAGATTGAGAAGAACTCGCCATCACTCGGGACGTCAAGCGATTTACACTCAAAAGTCACGGCTGTCAAGGCTGCCAACCTACCTGTCAGTACACATGGTCCGATTTGCATGGCGTGCAGATATCGGAAAGAAGGCAAAGATCATGGTGGGTATTCTGCTTCGCGACAACTGCCTCCTAGCCTCACCTTTATTGCAGCGACGCGTCAAGTTCCCTCTAGAATTCGATGCCGTGGACTTGGCCACGGACGAGTTGAAGCAAAAGCTCCTGCCTGCCGCTCAGGCAGTGAAGGATGTTGAGCGCGAGCGCTCAGATCGCTTGAAAGTGAGGAAGAGGACCAAAGTCACTTCTGAGGCCACTGCGGCGGCGAGTGCCACTCCTGCTGATCCTTCAGCCATGGATGTAGAAAGCAACGCACCTCAGCGTTCCGAGGGTGAACTCGGTCCTGAGGAGGAGTATAGACAGAAGGAGCTCGAAAGGTTTGCGGCGGTGGTCGATTCAGAGCTGAAGGCGGATGTAGGCGCCAGTACAACGGGCCTCTACGAGTTGGTTGGTACGTTTCCAAACCGTTTGCTGCCCACGTTACCCGTACTGAGGTCAATCTGCTAGCTATTATCACGCACAAGGGAGCGGCCGCAGACGCTGGCCACTATATCGGTTTCGTAAAGAAGAGTGCTTTGCACCCTGTAAAAGGGCAGACACCTTCTCCCGCAGAACAAGCTCAAGCTGCAGCATCGAGCGCGACGGGATCCAACAAACCCATTGCCGCAATTGAGGCCGATGACGAAGATTGGTACAAGTTTGACGATGACAAGGTGTCCATCTTTCCCAAGGAGAAGATTCCTACCCTTGAAGGTGGTGGAGAAGACTCGAGTGCGTATGTGTTGCTGTACAAGAGCAAGTCGGTTGTGTAGACGGGATCTTTCTTTGAATTCAATAACGGGGAGCAGAGTAGTATCGCTCTTGGAATAGCCTCTACTCGGTTGAAGATATAGTCAACTCAGCGAAGTGAACATGAAGGATCCATCTCTTTTGGCAATTCCCATAAACCGACATGGTAGTGATCTTCTGTCTACATGACATGCAAAGTCTCAACGGCGTAATCACCAAGTTGTGACTCAATTTTTAGCCATCGAATGTATCTGACCATTGGCCTTTTCCTAGCACAAGAGGCTAGAGGAGCAGGTCTGAGAGGCACGCAATGTATGGCAACGCAGCGAGGCAAGAACTAGCCAGTGAGGCACCGGCGCTTAAACGAGGCACTTAAGCGCTGATCTGTGTTCGGGATCAATGCCAGCACTTCGTACTTAAAGCTTAAGGGTTTATTTTAGACCATCACCCAAGCTCATGTTATCACTACCTTTTCTTCAGCATTGAATTTGCTGTGAGCTCAGCTCTATCTCGCGCAGATCACGGACATACCTGCGCTTCCGTTTACCACGAATGCATGGCGATCCCTACCAACGACGATTCTCACTTATAGAAGGTTACGCAACCAATAGGACTTGCTCCAGGAAGCCCAGGCACCCCATAATCCACCTGTGTACTGTACGGGATTCCGGGCCTTGGACCAGGCATCATCGCAATCCAGCGATTGCGATAGGGCATTACCCCAAGGCCGAACCATGATATTCATCTCATGAATATGACTGGTCCTTCTCGTATTGCGCGAACGCCATCCTGAGGGGTATCAACTACACGTTTCGTGGACTTTTTAGGCCTTTCTTTTATCCGCCATCTGTTGACGGAATCCCTGACATAATATGGTCGCTTGAAATATGCGCACCAGCTCTTTATCACCACGTTCTCTTGGACTGCCAGGCGTATAAATACACAGCACAGTATTTTCCCCTTCCTTTATTCAGGCTAGTTCAGCATGGACATCGATCTCGCCCAACTTATTGCGATCTTGATCGAAGCTACACTCTACGGCACCTATCTTGTCACCTATGGCTTCTGCGTGTACAGGTACCTCCGGGATAGTAATGGGTGGAAACCTCTCCGCAAGGTTGACTGGCCAATATTCACCGTCGCCAGCACAATATGGGTGTTGTTGACGGTGAACGTTTCCGTTGGGATGCTTCGTGTTGCTGAAGCCTTGGTCACAAAGCCCAGTCTATCAACCATGTGGATTGCGGTGTGCAAAGTACGTGGGCTGTTCGTTGCAGCTGAGAATGACGACTGAGCAGCCCGCAGACAGTGTCGACATCCATCCTGATCCTCCTTGCTGATTCCGTGATGGTGAGTTGACTGGAGGTCAGTTCCTCTAGCTCCTACTGACCCTTGAAAGGTATGGAGATTCTGGGTAGTATACCAGAAATCTCTGGTTGCGACGTCTTTCCCGGCGGCCTTATGGCTAGCATGCTTGGGCTTCACCGCATGGACGCTTTACCTTCAAGTGGTATACTCAACTCGGGGCCTCCGAGAGCTTTCCGACCTCCTCACGACCTCGCTCCAGCCGGTCTGTTCAACCTTTTGGGCGCTGACCCTCGCGCTGAACCTGTATACCACGGGCAAGTTTATAGACCGATGGCTTCTGGTGATGTTCGTTAACTTGATGGCTTAGGTGCTATCGTCCTTCGCATCTGGCGAGTTGAGCGGGACACTAAAAAAGCTCTCCAATGCTCCGAATATAACAAGGACTTTCAGCAACCCAAAGACACATCACTTCACAAGACAATGAAGATGATCATCGACTCGGGTTGCATGTACGCTCTCGTCTCCATCTCCGTCGTTGTAAGCCAATTCCTCCTCTCCAACGCGATCTTTATAACATCCGCTATCGTGAGTGTTGCTTCTTTTTCCTTGCCATTCTTCCATTCCATTTGGTACTGAATTGAGATATCTTTTGCGTGAATCTAGGACATCATTGTGATTGGTCTAACTTTCAACTTGATTGCCCTGAGAATTGCATCCCGTCACCGCCGGGAGGAGGCTAATAGAAAGCAGAGGAGCCGGACCGTTGAAAGAAGCTCAATACACTTTACACCGGCTTCGCCAGGGCGGCCTAGACCTAGCTCTATTAGCGAGAAATCAACATGTAGTGTCGATTCTCATCATCACGTAGATAAAGACACTGCATAATGATGAGCTGCGATCTCGAATATGAAATGGGCCGACGGAAGGACCTTGGTCTATATGTAGATCTAGAGCTTACCTTGGGTCTCCAACAGCTTCAAGTATTGGACTCGAGCTCTTTTTTTTTTACCCTTGCTTCCTTTGCAAGGTGCCCTTTCCATCACGAGCGTGGGAATGAGGCGCGTCAGGCAGTTTAAGGAGGATGCTCAGGCACCACGCCATACTACGCCATGTTTGAACGAAACCGACCGCAGCGTACTCTGCATATTTCTCTCATGTCGAGGGTACATGTCCTATCGTCGGGGGCAGAATACGGCAACATTGTGTCGTAACGTGCCATCTGTCCTGGTCTGGTCTTGCCTCTTAGGCAAGATTAAATTCGGAAAGGGAAGATCGCGTTTCAGTGAGTCACCATAAACTTATGGAATGTGCACATTGCATGCACCTCTTCATGCTTTCAGTGCCTCTTGTCGATGCCACGTCGGACTGCGCTGACAGCCTCAAGCGTCAAGGATCGAGCCATCGTACACCAGAGTATGACGAGCTGCCGTCTGGTCCCCCCTTTCCGCCTAGCACTGTTCTCAGCCCTTGGGACAGTGAGAATCTCCTCTCTATGACGACGTATATATTATACACATCAAACAGACGTGACGGTTTATGAACGTATGGAACCGATAACGCCACCTGGCGCCTATACTAAGGTGGGAGTAGGCGTCGACGAACAGTCACGGCAGCCCCTCACCGCTGGCACCTCCCTTCTTCCACTCCCCCCCTTGTTCAACCGACCTTCAGGGGCTGCTGCTCTTGCAGCAGCAGTGTTGCCTAGACTTGTTGATGCACGGTGACATTCCGAGCGATACAGCTCAACTCGTCGCCGTTTCACTGCAGGGAGCTATCTACGTTCCATACATGTGGACATTTGGGCTTTGCTTGCATCGATTCCTTCGCAATGGTTCAGGCTGGAAGAAATTTCGTGACGTTGACACAACAATTCTTCTGCTGTCCTGCACACTTTGGTTGATCGCAACTATCAACTTTGCTCTGGGAGTTCATCGCCTTGTTAGAGACTTGTCATGCAGAACGGCGAGAGAGCCCCTCGGGGAGGGAAGGATTAGCACGGTCAAGGTACTGTTCTCTTCCAGACGTGGGCCTGGGTTGCTAACAGACACACACAGGCCACGTTAGTTTCGCTGCAAGTTCTCGTCGCCGATGGCATCATGGTACGTCCTCTTTATCTATCTTTAGAGAAGCCTTCAATTGACTGCTCTTGAGGTGTGGCGATTTTGGGTTATCTACCGACGGTCTTGGGTCCGAGCAATCGTCCCCGGGCTACTTTGGCTCGGTTGTTTGGGAATCGTTATCTGGGCCTTAAGCATTAGCATCATATCGTTGGTCAGGCCGCGTGCCTGGTCCCTGCCCGCGGCGCTCCACTTGCCAGGAACGGGTTTCTACGGATTGACCCTGGCGCTCAACGCTTACGCTACATGTGAGCCACAGACCTTGTTTCCCTGGAAGTTTAATTGATACCGATGTTTTGCAAGGTGGTATTGCGTGGCGTATATGGCGAGTTGATAAAGAGACCAGGGCTTCGTTCCGCGAGTCTGCTGCCCTTGATATCCTAGAATCCCCTGAATCTGCTCTTCGCAAGACCCTGAAAGTGGTGGTCGAGTCAGGCTTTGTCTATTCATTGGCATCCATCTCCATTTTCGTCACTCATTTCCTTCAATCCAATGTGAGATACATCACAACAGCTGTGGTTCGTTCTCTTCCTCGTGTGCCTGAAAACGAAGACTTACCAACTCAGACTATCGTATTGATTGGCTTAATGTTCAACCTTATAGCTCTCAGAATCGCTTCCAGACGACAAGCCGAAGAAGCTCGAGCTCAGAGACATGAAAGCAGCATGCAATTCGCTGTCCACGCAGATGTCCTAACCCGGCGATTCTCTTGACAGGCCGTTGCACTGACGGAGGACTCGAATTCATGCTCAAACGGACGAGACGGCCTGGAATCTCTTCAACTCGGGGAGCGATGTGCTTGTGCGTTCATAATTGCTTCGAGAAAGTCTCCAACGACCTTCCCTAACGTTATCGAATTAGGTTTCGCGTCTGGATAGCGACAGTGCATCCAACCCAAACGTGCTGAACATTCAGCTGCATTCTTGCATGGTTACACCGGCCCCCGGCCACAAGTTTTCGGAGACTCATTCGACTGAGCTCTCCGATCGCAGGATATCGGGCTCATCGTTTGGTGCACATCGTCGGCCAGCCCCGATTTACGCTTGCGACTTCGGATAGGGAAGGCACACAATGTCCCGAAATAGAGGTCATTGTCCATATTTCCAGACATTTCCCACCTCCACTTCCAGAACCCTCAAGGTCCCCTGCTTTCTGAACTCGGGATCGAAATATCCGACTCAAGTCCTTTACCCGTGTCCATGTTTAACCTTATGGAGTGCAGGCGGATGGGCGGTTGCCAGTGGTTGGATCGCTCAAGACGGTTTCCATGATCGAGAATGAACAGTCTTGAGCTGTTGGACGTCGATGTCAGCGTTCTCGCCCTTCCCGAACACATGCGCCCTGCTCACGTTGGTCATATGTGCGGTAGACGGTTGGTTTAGGTTTCGGTCGTTCCGCTCTGGCTACCCTTGGCTGCCCTGTGGCAGCGCTTCTTCCATCTGTCGACATCATCTCTTCAAGAAGCCATCAAACTTCGAATGCAGATTTCGTTCATGGCACCCGCGCCATCAATGGCTACTACGGTCTCGCTTGCACACTCAATCATTGGTGCCCTCTAACCTTGAGCGGTTTATCTGAATTAAGCTTGTCGAGTGAGTACAGCAAGCTTTGCTTCAACGAGGTATGCTTACTGATGAGGCTGAATTCAGATTTCTACCATCCCATCAACGACGAGGCACTTGAGTTGAGTTGATGGTGGGCGTTGATAGGCGCTCTTGTCGAAGGAGCAGGTGGTAGCACCCTTTTTGGGTAGATATCATCAACGACAATCAACCCACACATCTGCCGCTGACAGAGGCCACTTGGAACACCCGACGGCCGTGGACGGTTCTTAAATATCCCACCAGATGAGCGCGAAATGGTTACCTCCCTCTTTTCTCCTTTTCCTATCATCTTCATAATGTTGACCTCCAATGGTCTCCGTGTCATTCTTTCCTCCCTGTTGCTCACTCAAGCGCTAGGCGCTCTGTTGACCGACTCTTCCCAACTCCGAAGCGATCGTACTTATGACTATGTTATTGTTGGAGGTGAGTTCTTTTAGTGACCCGATCAGGTGCCAGATGTTTATCCAAAGTTTAGCTGGTACTGCAGGCAATGTCCTTGCAGACCGTTTGTCCGCTGGAGGCCGAAGTGTGCTGGTGCTAGAAGCCGGTGTCAGGTACGCACGGCAACCAAGACACGTTTTCATGTGCACTGAAAGTTGTCGCTTAGCGATGAAGGAGTCTTGGCTGCTCAGGTTCCTTTCCTCGGACCTACCCTCACTCCTGGTAAGCTCCTCGATGCTCAGCGGGAACCTGGGCTCATAACTTTTGCCTCCAGGAACCCCCTTCGACTGGAATTTCACGGTCACTGCTCAGCAAGGCCTGGATGGACGTAGCTTCCCCTTCCCTCGTGGCAAGATGCTCGGCGGTTGCTCATCAGTCAGTGAGTAACCGGCGGGCTTGGTTGCTGAGACGACGTACTTATCACGCCCCGCCTAGACTACATGGTTCACCATTTTGGCTCCTCGGAAGACTACAACAAGCTTGCGAGAGACACCGGAGATAACACCCTCTCTTGGAACAACATGAAGAAGTACATCTTCAAAGTGAGTTGATCCCCGGGTGCTTACATGGATCCTTTTGTAACCATCTGTCCAGCACGAGAAAATCGTGGCTCCCGCCGATAACCACAACACGGCTGGCCAATTCCTCCCTAATCTGCACGGCACCTCTGGTACCGTCCCTGTCAGTCTTCCAGGCTTCTCCCAGAGCATCGATGGCCTCGTCATCGAGACCACCAAGCAGCTCTCTGCTGAATTCCCTTTCAACCCCGATCAGGGTCACGGAAATGGACAGGTTCTCGGAATGGGATGGACTCAAAACTCCATCGGTGGCGGAGTCCGTAGCAGCTCAGCTACCACCTACCTCAAGACTGCCCTTAGCCGCCGCCAGGTTGACGTCCTCATCAATGCTCACGTTACCAAGCTCGTCCAGACCAGCACCAATGTCCTCACCAAGAAGCCTGTCTTCCGTGAAGTTCAATTCCAAAAGGGCCCGGGTGGTGAGCATCGATATCAGTATCGATTCTGACATGTCGCTTACTCTTTGTTCCAGCTCCGGTAGTCACTGTCAAGGCCAACCGCGAGATCATCCTTTCCGCTGGTTCCATCGGCTCTCCCCAAGTGCTGTTCCACTCTGGTATTGGACCCAAGAGCGACATTGAAGCTGTCGGAATCAAGAGCATCGTCGACCTTCCCTCTGTCGGAAGGAACTTGTCTGACCACGTCCTTCTCCCTAACGTATTCAACGTCAAGGGTGGCTCAGATACGCTCGATGGCATCCTCCGTGGCGACGCCAGCGTCCCTGGCCACCTTGACAGCTGGACCAACTCACGCCAAGGTCCTCTCGCCAACGGTGTCACCAACAACCTTGGTTTCTTCCGCCTCAACAAGGATACCCCCATCCTGAAGGAGGTCGACCCCTCTACCGGTCCCACCGCCTCCCACTGGGAGATGATTGTGATCGTACGTGGCTATCGGCTTTCGGTGGTTTCTCTATGCTAACTGCCGCTCCAGAACTTCTACCTCAACCCCTTCGGTGCTCCGATTCCCCCTGCTGGCAACTTCATGACTTTGATCAGCGCCTTGATCTCGCCCACTTCTCGTACGTGATTAGCGCCCATGCATATGGTTTTGTTCCGATATTGATTCTTGTCGGACGTTACAGGTGGTTTTGTCAAGATCACTTCGAACAACCCCTTCGATAAGCCCATGATTGACCCCAAGTACCTCTCGACCCAGTTCGACATTGTCACCTTGCGTGAGGCTGTCAGGGCTTGCAAGCGCTTCGTTGGTGCTGGTGCATGGAAGAACTTTGTTCTTGGTCCCTGGGGTGGCTTGAGCGCAACCAGCGATAAAGATATCGACGCCTATGTCCGCAAGCAGTCGACAACCGTCTACCACCCTGTTGGAACCACCGCCATGAGCCCAAGGGGTGCCAAGTACGGTGTCGTTGACCCTGACTTCAGAGTGAAGGGCATTGAGGGTGTCCGTATCGTCGACGCTGGTGTTTGGGTATGTAATCCTTTCTATTACTTGGGTGCACCACCAACTCATCCTTCCTATAGCCATTCCTTCCCAATGCGCACACTCAAGGTCCTACCTACATGCTCGCTGAGAGGGCCGCGGATGTCATCGGGTGAATATCTCGTGGTTCTGGAGGAAAAGAGAGATAGACGTTGACGACATACGCCTGGTCATATTTTAGACATCCTCTCCTCTACGAGCTTGGACAGATTATCGACGATTTCTTGCCCAACCGACCTTGAGAGGGTACATTTTCAAGTCTCTATAATTCTTTGTTCATGTTGTTGTAACCGGGGATACCCCATGCCATTCTTTTATTCTTGTATGTATGTACACTATTCTGGGGATAATAATTGGACGCCGTTATCATTTGACATTCTCCTTTCCCTTGAACATCGCGCGGGTGACAAAAATACCGAGAGGGGCGCCCGATGCGCGTCTAAATATAAGCGTGACATTGGGGTCACGACGGTGCCCATGATCGTGAGAGGTCGTGCGTGACATTCAACAGCGTTCGCAAAAAATGTCCAAACGAATTGCATTGGTTTCTTCTGTCTTGTTGCTCCCTTTGTCCTCCTGTTGTCCCATGGTTTCACCAGCGCTCAAGTTCCGTTCACCTGCCATGAGCGTTGCCATGGACTGCGCCTTCCATCCCCTCAACGACACTCTCCATTGGGCATGATCATGAAGCGCCCGCTCCGTTTCCTCGACCTCCCTTCTCATGAGAGGCATTTCCTCAACCAGCGCTACCGCAAAAACACCTGCGGCAGTCCTGACAAACGCCCGTTGCCTTTGTCGAAGATCCAAAGGAAGCGACGTGGCCGTGTTGATCCGGCCCCCGGCTTAGTCAGCCGAGGTCAGGCTTTTGGCGGGTCTGTGCGTTTCCATCTTGTCATCTGACCACGGTGGTCACGCCCTTCCTGCCCAAACCCCTCCCACCCAATTATCCCGCCCTGCAGGGAAGGTCCTGTACTTCAGGCAATCGGGACTATAGTTGAAAGAAAGGTCTACCGTCAGTATAATTTGGCTGTTTTGTTCATCGTACACGATGTTCATCTCCTTTGTTAGACAAACTGCAGGCCATAAGCTCTTGAATCCGCTGCATTACAAGCAGAAGGTGTTTAGCGCCTTGAATCCAGTTCAGATAACGCTCTTGAACGTCTCCAAGGACGATAGCGACGATGTCGACAGAACAACAGCCTCAGCAGCAGCAACAGCCTCAACAGCCCAGTGCTGTACCTGCCCCAATTGCGCCTCCACCCAACGCAAGCAATGTCCCTATGGCCCCCGCAGTTCCACCTGGTTATGAATACCCAAATATCCCTTTCCATGACCCAACACAACTGCTGAAATTGCTTCGATCTTTGCCTGGACTCACGGTAAGCCACCTCTCCCTTGTGTACCGAAAGAAGGGAATGAGGGGAACGAGATCGCGGTTCGCCCACACGTGATGGAATGACCGCGTCTCGAGGCACGAGCTGGCTGCGGTCACGAGCTCTCCCTCGTCGCGAGCTTCCTACTTTCAAATCATCTCTTGGTCCAATGGTCATTTACACGATGCTTACAGATCGACAATTCGAACCTAAAGCAGGATGCAGCTCAAACCCTCTCTAATCTCGCACAGGCGCCTTATGGTGGTCAGCTGCCATACCCTCCTCCCCCTCCACCAGGTGCTGGTATGAGCGACCCCGGTTCATCGTCGCAAGCTCGTGGTCCACCACCACCCCCTCCTCCAGGTTTGACCCAACTTGCTGCTGCTTTGCAGGCTGCAACCGCCTCCTGCTCAAGGACAGCAACTGCCTCAGGCGGATGGATCTCAGCCTCCTCAGGCCCAACAACCCCCGCCAGCGGGCGAGCATGATGCCAATGGGCCTGACAATGCAGAAGGCAGCAGCCCCATCTCGCAAGGTGCTGGATCAGCCCCAAGTGGCCGTCGAGGCCGGAACCCTGCTATTGGCACTGACGAATGGACTAGGCAACGAAAAGACAACCACGTATGTGCTTCTTCTCTTTTTAATGTTCTCATACTGACCGATCTTTGCAGAAAGAAGTTGAACGCCGCCGCCGAGGCAATATCAACGATGGCATCAATGAATTGGGAAGAATCGTGCCCAACGGAACAGGCGAGAAGGCCAAAGGAGCGATTCTCGCTCGTGCAGTGCCATACATCCATCACTTGAAGGAGAACGAAGCTCGTAATATTGAGAAATGGACGCTTGAGAAGCTGCTGATGGATCAAGCCATGGCGATCTCCAGGCTCAGCTAGAAGAAGTCAAGCGGCTATGGGACGAAGAGCGCACGGGGCGACAGCGGCTTGAAAGCGAGCTAGAGCATCTAAGAGGTCGACAGCAAGGTGGCCAGGAAGAAGGTGGTGGTGCTAGTGCGGCGAATGCTGGTGCTGCGGTCGCTGGTACGAAGCGACGTCACGAAGGCGAGGGTCGACGGCGGTGCTGGTGAAAATCCGGACGCCGATAGGGACGGCAAGCGTCAGCGGGTCGAGTAGGACTTTGGGCGTTGTCAGTAAAAGATTATCCTTCAGCCGTTCTTGGTCCTCTTGCGCGTGTTTCTCTATTACTTCCTTCAAATTGTAGTTGTACCGTCAGCATCGATTACTCTTTTGTACACAGTATACAACTTCCAGGACTTTATGTAGCACCCTCTTATTGAACGTCGAATGTCATGGCCTCCTGCATCCGTGACGGAGATTAACTTAGGCGCCCAACGCTGTGTAACGATCAACGGATGCTTCTATTGAATCCTCCTGTTGCAGTGCCTCGATCTTGGGGCCTTTTGTTGATGAGTGAGAACTATGCCACTAGCAACGTAGATGGCCCACCGACAAACCACGGAGAACGTTCCCCGCTCCTCCTGCGATGGAAGACGGAGGTGATGCATCATTAAGAAGTTGCTTCTGCTGTGAAGTCATCGGGGACTCTGCGAACAAGCTGTACTGATACCAATCGAGCCCGACATTGCAGCGTTCTCCTCCTGGAGCTCTCCAAGCATCGGTTTTATGCAGCGTCCGTTCCGTCCGAGACGCATGGCTTTGCCATCAGCGAAATGACATTGTTTGCGCACGTTGCAAGATAAGATATGTCGTTTTCCAATGGAAACTCGCTAATAGCCTGTCCGCATTGAGAGTAGCGCCAACTCAGACTCTATATCATCACGCCGCTAAGAAGCCGCAATTTTATGATACAGGCACAGAAGAAGTAGATCCCAACCATATGCACACAAAGGCTGTAAAAAGTCTGAGCCAAAAAGGCCTAGTAACGTGGGGAACGGAAGGGTGTGTGGGTGACGACCAATCTCCTGGGAGATTGCCTCCGAACAAAAACTCTGAGCTTGTGCCGTCGGACCCTTGGCTTTGGTAAAGTGACCTTCTTCTTGAGCTACTGCTTCGGTGTTGTTCCTGGTTACCGTATAACTCTCACCTTTCCCTTCCCCCCTCACCCATTCGTCAAAATTTGTGGCCCAATCTCCTCCGGTCAGGCCAATGGGAGCCGTTCGCCTTCACACCGGGACGACGACGACCCATTGGCGCTGGCGATCGCACCGCCACCTAACGAAACCCCTGAGGAACGACGAGTGAGGGAGGCTCAAGAGGCAGAGGCACAGAGGATAAGCGATGAGATTGACGAGAGGCTGAAGAAGGAAAGAGAGGGAGAGAAGAAGAAGAAGAGGCCTGTAAAGCTGTTGCTGCTTGGTGAGTTTGCTTTCTTTGCATTATGCTGTTCATGTTCAGGGTTGACGCGTTTTATTCTGAAAAAAAGGTCAGAGTGAAAGTGGCAAGACTGCGACACTGAAAAGTATGTGTATTCGGTCCATTTCACTTGTAATATGTAGTTTAACGAGTGTATTACTCCAGATTTCCAGCTCACATATGCCCGGAGAGAATGGGCAGAGGAACGGAATGCATGGCGTTCAGTCATTTTCCTGAACCTCGTGCGGAACGTCAATGTCATCCTGGAGCACCTGGTGGCAGAAATGTCCGACCTGCCACCCATGGCCGACGATTCACAGGACAATCTCCCCATAACTCGCCACCTCGTTCCCCTCGAGTTTACGGAAGTGCACACGCGGTTACTAACACGGCTGGAAGGTGTAGCGATGTTGCAACGAGACCTCGAAGCCAGGCTCGGATCTGCCAGCTTGGAGGTGCACTCGTCAAACACAAGAGACGCGGCACCGTTTGCAGAGCTGGAAGGGAATGGGAAGAGGAGGAATGGGGAGTTTGGGATTCATTCAAACAATGGATGGAAGAGTGCTCTGAACAAGTTCAAGACGATGCGGTCACCAACACAGACGGATTCAGAGAATAGCAGCTCGAGTCCTACTTCACCGTCAAGGCTGAATAGGGACTGGGAAGATGAGATTGCGGAGCAGTTGGAGAGCTTTCGGGAGGATATCAAAGCTCTATGGGAAGACAGCATTGTTACGGAAGTACTGCAGCGGAGAAAGGTGCGGCTGGAGAACCAGCCTGGATAGTGCGCATTGTCTCTTGCTACTGCTACATTTCGCTGTATGCTAATTTCCCCAAAGCTTCATCCTGGATGCAGATCGAATAGCGTCCAGGTTTTACCGACCAACTGACGACGACGTGATTCGAGCTCGATTACGAACACTTGGTGTTCAAGAATATAGGTACATCTTTGATCATGGTACGTTGAACAGAAGCTGTCTTGATACTCTGATATCTAAACGTCATCCGCAGGACGGACAGTCGGGCAAGAATGGAGACTGTACGACGTGGGAGGGACTCGAAGTAGTGTAAGTCATCTCGGCCGCCTCGTGCCCCCCTCAGTGAACACGCTCACACCCCAAGACAGAGAGCAGCATGGTATCCCTTCTTCGAAGACGTGGATGCTATCATCTTCCTCGCGTACGTACCTTTTTGTTTCCTCGGTATGCCCGCTCCCTCTGCTCAACTGACTGATGGCTTCTTTTCACACCAGTCCAAGTAAGGCTTTCCGCTTCTCGTGTTGCTATGACGGAGGTTCCTGACCACTTGTTCCTCAGTATCACCATTTGACGAGAAGCTTGCTGAAGATAAGCGGGTCAACCGGTTAGAAGACAGTTATCTCCTCTGGAGGTCTGTGTGTTCGTGTAAGCTGCTGCAGCGGACGCAGCTGATCCTCTGTACGTCAACCTTGCCTCTTGGGAGGCTATGACACGTTTACTGAAATCCTGCCCAGTCTTGAACAAATGCGATCTTCTGCAAGCGAAGCTCTCTCGGGGTGTACGGATACGAGACTCTGTACCCAGCTATGGCGACAGAAAGAATGATCATACCACGGCGACACGATGTACGTCCTATACCCTCTTGTCTTCTTCTTCCTGATTTTCCCGGGACTGGGATATTCGCCTTGGAGGGTAAACTAATGAACCTTTCGCCAACAGACTTTCAACAGCACTTCAAAGAGATTGCACGGCAGCATTCGCCCGTCCAGCGGCCTTTCTACGTGCATCTGACATCGGTGATTGATACCAGGTCAACTGCTGTTACTTTGGGAGCTGGTGCGTATATCATCCCGCAATGGGCTAGCGACGATCTACTCCAGACTGACCGCGACATCCCTTTACAGTTGAAGAGTCAATTCTGCGAGAGCACTTGCGAAGAGCAGACCTGATGTAGACCTGCTCTTCATTCTCCGTTCCTTCTTCGATTCTCGTGCTTTCACGCTTCAAGGACTTTTCCATCTGCCCGCCCCTCCCTTATAATCCGCGTGCTGTTTGTATCTAGCTCTTTCCTTCTTGCATACTACTACCATATCTGATCTCCTTGTTTTCCTGTTGGACTCATATGCAATGCGACACTATAGTACATACATATCTCGCCTGTTTACTCGCTCGTCTGTCTCTAGCTATTCTCTGTCGACCTGCGCTTTGACTATTCTCTTTCTACCTTCCTTTTGGATCTGCGTATCCTATTGGCGTTAACTACCATGACACCATATCTGACGACTTACGGTCGCCTGTACCACTTCACTCTCCGTCGCTGGAGCCGAATATGTAGACTTCAGTTCCAAGCGCCACAGACAGGCGCCCACGGAGCATTCGGAGCCAAAGCTGGCACTATGCTCGTTTCAGTCTGAAAGAGCCCCGATGGACGGAACGAGCGGGATGGTTAATAGACGGATCAAACTCACGGATCAACGTGGGCTTAGAGCTATTCACAGACGCTGGTACCAGGGAGCATCCCTTGCAGTGAACCAGGTAGGTTCCCAAAACCAGCTGCATCTGCGATCCTTGAATTTACCTTTTCAAGTATGCACCCCTCGGCTCAGGCATTGCTGAAGTCCAACGATCGACTGACCGAGGAACAACTGGCTGAATATCAAGCACAGCTGAAAGCCACGCGAGCAAGGATTGCCAAAATACGGCAAGAGCTTGATGCAGAGCTGGAGACCGAGCGCTGCTATGAGTTGTTGATATCACCAACGAGAAGGATACCCGAAGATATTCTCCAGGAGATCTTCTTCCATTGTCTTCCGGAGAAGCTCAATGAATGTCAACCCTCGGTGGACAAGGCCCCTTTACTCCTCTGCTTGGTCTGCAGTCGCTGGCGGAGTGTTGCAATTTCGACAGCGGGCCTTTGGAAGAGCATCTTTATTGAAGGCCCGGAGAACCGTAGATGGCTCGCTGACCCAGATCAGCGAAGGAGGCATCTCAGATGGGTCGACCCCTGGTTGCAGCGCTCCTGCGAGGCATCCCTCGATGTTTACTTAGATCTTGGCTGGATCGAAGCTAGCCGAGACACACAGCCGATGGAGGTCATAGAGCAGCAATTAACAAAGCTCTTGGCGCCCATCGGACATCGCATTCACCACCTAACGCTAATCTCTTTCTCATTGCGCGACTTGATCCACCTCTCCCCCTTCAATACCCCCGCGTTCTCTGCACTGCGGTCAGTCCTTCTGAACGATAGAGACGAAGACAGATTAATGCTCCATGACGTACCTTCGGCATTTCTATCAAGCCCTCACCTCCATACCCTCGATTTTTCGGGCATCGATTGGGCAATGGAGGTCATTCCAGACGCAGGAATCAATCTAATTCGTTTGGTCATACAAAACGTGAGCACTTCGGATGTTTCCAGAATATGCCGCGACTTCCCCGGCCTACAATACGCCTCCTTTGCCATTGTCGAGGACGATCTCACCCGGGGCGAAACGCTCGATTTTCCAGTCCTCACTTCCCTCACGCTAGACTTTGAGCTGCACCATTCTTTCAAATTCAAAGCGGTGATGGAAGCCATCCGTACCCCTTCCTTAACAACTTTCCACCTTCGCCTCCCCAAAAGGTTCCAGTATGATGTCGAGTGGTTCAACCAAGGCCCAGACACCCTCCATCTTATCTCGACTCTCCGAATTCCACCTCAACATTGCCATTACAAGCAGTGTCTTGGAGCCCATCCTCAACAAGTGCTCAAGGATACAGAGGTGCTACTTTGCCGTTCACAACTATCGAGCGGCTTTCACTCTCTTAAGCTTCACCGAAAAGGTCCAACGGTGTATCCACCTCGAGGAGATTCAGCTAGAGGTTCAGCACCAATGCTAAAGATAGCGCGCGTCGACATGATAACATCGCGGGTCAAGAGTCGGCCTGCAAACTCTGCTTGTCTACGCAGGTTCGAGTTTATTCAACCGTGCCCTATGTAGAAGACTCGGGCGAGGAACCATTTCCACCATCTGTTGATGTTTCCATGGAGAACTCTTCATGGGTTCACAGCAGCACGGACAGAAGACGAGAGACAAAGAGGATATGGAACCCAGGATATGCAGCTTTGGGGCCAGGCTTCCTGGAAGGCCCTGGAGGCAAGCTATCACAGCTCGGAGGAGTCTGAAGGAGAGGATTGAGAGTTTCCAGATCGATAATCACGCCTCTAGCTGTAGCATAGATCTGAGGCCATCCCTTATTCACACAATCTGAATTCGTAGTCGTTGAAGGATTTCCGTCGAGATCAAGATACTAGCTGCACGCATTTCAGCCTATTTATATATACGGATCAAAACCATCGTCGCGGATCAAAATCTCTCTTCGTTAGCCAAAGCCAGATTCGGAAGGCTTGGCTTCCCCTTGCACTGAACCAGGTAGGTTCTTTGTTTTGAAAACAAACCGCAAACGCAGTTTACTGATTACCCCGTCACAGTATGGATTCTTCCATTCAGGAACTACTGAAGCCCAATTGTCGGCTGACAGATATACAGCTGGCCGAGTATAAAGCAAACCTGAAAACCACACGAAGGAGAATCGCAAGATTACAGCAAGAACTTGCAGAGGAGTTGAAGCGCGAACGCTGCTACGAGCTTCTTACCTCGCCCATGAGACAAATCCCGGGATGATGTTCTCCAGGAGATACTCTTGCAGTGTCTCCCAGAAACACTGAATGAATGCCAACGTTCAGTTCGGAAGGCCCCCTTACTCCTCTGCTTGGTCTGCAGCCGCTGGAGAAGCGTTGCGAATGCGACAGTGGGTCTTTGGAAAAACATATTCATTGAAGGCCACCAAATTCTAAATGGATCCTTCAAGAACATCAGCGGAGGAGATATCTCGAATGGGTCGACCTCTGGGTGGAACGGTCTCGCCAAGCACCCCTCAATCTTTATCTAGACCTTGGAAACCTCCGGGCTAGCCACGATCCGAAGTCGATGAGCGATATGGAATATGAGCTTGACAAACTTCTGAAACCCATCGGTCATCGCATTCACCATCTTACATTCATCTCTCACTCATTGCACGACTTGATTCACGCCTTCGACAGTGTGTCATTTTCCACAATGCGATCCATCCTCCTCGATGACACAGGGGGAAAACAGACCTATGTTTCATGGTGTTCCCTCAAGGTTTCTGGCAAGTCCTCACCTCCATACCCTCGACTTCTCGGGTATCGATTGGGCTATGGAGGTCGTTCCAGATGTGGGAACCAACATCATCCGCTTGTCGATGCGAAACGTGAACCCTTACGACATCACGAGAATAAGCCGCAAACTCCCAAATCTGCAGCATGCCTGCTTTGCTATTGTCGAAGGGGACCTCGCCAAAGGCGAAACGCTCGAGTTCCCGCATCTCACCTCACTTACACTGGACTTCGAACTGCATCATTCTCCTGACTTCCAAGCCGTCATGAAAGCCATCCGGACCCCCCTCTCTGACAACTCTTCACCTTCGCCTTCGCAAGCACTTGACGGAGGATACCAAATGGTTTAAACAAGGCCAGCTGCCCACAATCTTCCCTCGACTCTTCGAATTCCATCTCAACATTGCCTTGACAAACAGCGCTCTGGGCAGCATCCTCGAAAGGTGTGTCAAGATACAGAGGTTGCTACTTCGCAGTTCAAAACTGCAATGCAGCCTTTACCCTCTTCAGCCACACCGAAGCATTACAGCGCTGTATCCATCTCGAGGAGATCCAGCTTGAATATGCGGGTGCGGTGCTCGAGAACAATCTTGTCGACATGATAGAATCGAGGAGCATGCACCAGCCACCCAAGTCTGCTCGATTACGCAAGGTTCGGGTCTATTCATCTGGACGCGTAGCCTCACGAAACGTGGAACAGAAACCCCTTCCAACCTCTCTCGATGTTCTCTATAGAGAGGTATTGCTCTTGGGTTTATCGCGGGGATGGGAGAAGGGCGGAGACGAAGAGGATTTGGGATGAACGATATGCATCTACTGGACCGGTCTCAAAAACCCTTGAACCATGCTACTACAGTTCCGAGTCTGAGTCCGAAGAAGATTCTGAGGACTGAGAGCGACGACTACTGATGGTTTGACCGCAGCCTGCAGCCCACAACAACTGCAGAGATAGCAGTGTACGTTTGCTCTCAGGGCGCCTTTACGGGAACGCAATGTTTTCATGATCAGGCTACCAGAATCATGAGTGCACACAAGTAGTTATACTCTCGAATTTACTTTGCTGAATCAACCCCACGGGGACGGGTGCCAAAGATTGTGTTCCTGCTTCTCGCTTTCCTGCAATCTCTCAACTTTACGCTTCCTGTCAATGAGCTTATAGTTGCAACTCGGAGGCGTTGGTGACGCGAACACCGAAAGACGGCATTTTCCTTCTAAACAGCAGCATGATGTATTCAAAGGCTGTATCAACCCCAACAAGGGCGTAAGCTTGCCTTTCTTTCTTACACCTTCTGTGATAGACTAGTGAACGTTCATGGAGAACTCTTGTCTCATCAAATCACGTTTCGGCGTTACTTTTCGCATTGTCCAGAGCGATTGTGGCCAGCCTGACAAAGTGAAGCGCCGGCCCGTGGCGTGAGCCTCCCCCAACCACAAAGTCATATAAAGCCAGAACAACGATTTTGACACCCTCAACTCCTCTGCCCTTCCCCTTAGAACCTTTTCTACACGCATCAACCATATCGTCTGCTAAGCCATGGCGGGCGTTCTCAATATGAACTCTCCAGCTGATTGGTCCTGCCCTTCTCTTACCACCTCTTCCGGGTCTTCGACGGCCGCCAAAAGGCCAAGTCCCATCGCGCGAGCCAGTCCCTTCTCGAGCTCCGAGTGGGAGGACGACAGCGCCTCGAGTTTGATACCCGAATCGTTGACCTCCTCAACACCATGGTCGATTGATGTCCACCTCGATACGCCAGAAACGTCGCCAGAGCCTTCCCCTGCTGAAGAGAAGGTCCCCGCCGTCTTCGGTCCTTGGAACGCTGCGCCATCAGAGGAGCAGCTTGCGACTCGCCCTCCCCTCATCCGTTTACCACCTTTTCCCGCCACACATTTGAGTTCTGCGGCCACCGTACCCGAATCTTCATCGTCAACCGAAATTCTCTCCGGCGAAACCTCTTCCAGTGTCACCGAGTCGGCTTCTGAAGCCACCGATTTAGTCCATACGCCTCTCGCCCAGGTCGCTGTCGACATCAACCCCACCAATAATTCTCCTGCCACCAAGAAGACGGGGTTGAGGCACAAGGTCAAAGCGATCTTCACCTCGCCTTCCAAGCCAAAGAGCCACTTTGAGCCTCCGGTCGAAAATGTGGCGAAGCAAACAAAGATGAAGGATTTGACGCCGCACCCAGACTATCTTACGTACGGCTGGGTGCAAGGCGAGGATCCAACCCGTCCCAAACCAGAGTACCCTCTCATCTCCCAGTACTATGGCCGACTTGCCGTCCCGATGCAGCCAAAGTCTGCTGCGCTCCTTGAGCCCGAGCCAAAGCTGACAGAGTTTTATGAGCGCAAGTTGAGCAGGCCATACCAGGTGCCAGTTCGTCGTTGGGATGCAAGGTCCACGAGCCTGAGCTGAGGCCCGAGTACGGCGTTGCAAAAGCCATTGGGTGGATCAAGACGCTCAAGGAGGACATCCCAGTCGGTTGCTCCGCAGACGTTGTCCTCGGCCATTGGTGGATTGAGAAGGACGGCAAGGTCGTGAAGAGGCCTGAGCATACGGGACGACTGGTGGTGGCCAAAGCGTATCGCGAGGCGGACGAGTGGTCGATGAGTATGATGGCTCTGGACATGCACATCAACAAGAGGATTTCGAATGTGGCGGGAGGATAAGAGGGTGTGGTTCGTCAACATGATTGACGGTTGCATGAGAGGAGAGTCGGGTATGTGGTATCTTCTCGCCCCTCCTATGCATCGCAACCTCGCAGATTTCTTCCGACTGGTGAAGGAAGAAGGCCGCGCTGGACATATCCTCGATGAAGTGGCGATGACTTGGGCGAAGCAGTTGGTTGTCGCTGTCGACTTTCTTCACTCGCTTGGCGTCATCCACCGCGATGTCACGCCGGACAACATCCTCCTTGACTTCGACTTGAACCTGAAGCTGACCGACTTCAATCAAGCGTACATGTCGCCTACCACGCGGGCCCTCAAGCCGGGAAGGAGGTATGCTCGTGCCTTCAAAGGGACGATGGGGTACATGGCTCCTGAGGTTTTGCAGTGTCAGGAGTTGTATGAGAGCGATCGCGTTTCGTACGAGGTTGGCATTGATGAGTCGCACAGGCGTGTGTGAGATACGGGGTGGAGGCGGATTGGTGGTCAGTGGGGTGCGTTCTTGCAGAGATCTTCCAGGAGGGACCACTCTGGGGAGTAAGTCGTACTCGATTCCTGCAGCTCTCCAAAGCGCTGACCGTTCCATGCTCTAGAACCTCTTCGCAAGCGAGAAGACACTCGAAGAATTCATTGCCAGAGGCCCCCAGGCAGCGAGACTTCATCGAGAGCTTTGGTTTCCAGAAGCTGGCAGACAGCAGGGGATCAAAGAGTGTATCATCGGTGTATGTTTCCTGCTCCGTCAAGTCGTGGAGGTGTTCTGACAAGCAGATTAGCTGCTTGAGCCCAACCCAACCCATAGGTGGGGCATGTACCACCTGCAGCGGAGTTGGTTCTTTGCTTTTGACATTGCGTCGGTCCATCCAGACATTGACGACTGGAGCATGCAATGGCGGCGATGGAGGCTCTTTGACTCTGCGGAAGAGAGTGGTTCGTGCAAGGAGCGAGGAAGCCTGTTGGAGACCGATATTGTCTATGAGAGTGAGTTACTGTGATCCGCGTGTAGTTAAAACGAAGCTTACCGATGCTTTCTGTCAGCCCGCTTCAAGCAGGTGGTTAAACCCTTCATCCTTGAGGGTGACTTGTCGACCTCCAGCTATGAGAAGCAGGAGATCGTCGCCTCTGCTCCCGGAGGGGAAATCCATGGCGAAAGCATTGGGAAGAAGCAGGATTGGTCGTGGATCAATCCGTACGGTCGCTGGGGTGAGCTGGAGGTCGCTCAGTAATCATACTGACTAGAAATAAGGCGACGGCCAAACGTGAACAATTTTCCATAAGCATGCTGAACCGATAACTTACTAAATTATGTCCTATCTATCATACCAACCAGATGTCACTCCTTTTGTTTTCTGCGATCCGAGTTGGCTCGCTTCATATCCTTTGTCGTACTAGATCTGTGTATTAATAAAAGAATCAAAGATTGAATCTAGGCTTGGTTTTAAGCACAATTTACCTAGTTGTCGAGCAAGGTTGGTACCTGTTCCTGGTCGCCCTCATTGTGGACGGTGTAAACCCGGAATTTCACCAGCAAAGCACCTGTCAGGGGCACCATCAACTCTGACGTAACGAATGCATCGCCACCCTCCGATGCAACAAGCCGGCAGCGCGCTTTTGGTTTAGACCAATTCATGACAGTCACCGTCAACTGGGACCTTTCTAGAGTTTCTACTTGGGCTTATATGTGAGTATTGCGAGTGAAATCTACCTTGAATACTGACCGACCAGATTTCACTGTTTAGTTTGACCTTCAACGCACTCTAATTTCTCAATACCGATTCATACCCGCCCCATAAACACCCAACGAAGGTGCATTCGCACTGGCGAAATATCACATCTCAAGGTCTGAATCATAAGCCTGCATCTCATTGTATATACATGCTGTGAGTTATCCTCAACTGAAGTCTAAACATTACTGATACGGCAACCTTCATAACTAGGCACTGAGCGTCTAATCAGTCTCCCATACATAGGCTCGACAGTTGTCGAACGGACCACCTACAATAGCAGAAGCCATAATGTCGGACTCACCCACACCGTCTCTGAAGACCACCATCCTCTCTGTTCTCTCAGCACCGCTGCTCCTCCAAGCTACGGTGCTTACGCCGCAGCACCTACTCCGCCTGCGCCTGCACCAGAAGACGAAGAGTTTTACTCGTCGGGTCTCTATTCCTCGTTTGCCTGCTGCTCATATTGTCTCTATGGACAAGCTATTATCTCCAAATCAAACGGATAAGAGCGGTGCATGAACAACAGTGTCAATATTCGCGGGCATGTTCGTCGGGATGATTGTGAGGCTTGCACCAGGGACATGATCAGAGAGATGCTGGTGCGTGCTGGCCTTCTCATCACAAGAGCCACTAATACGCGGCTTCTAGACCTTCAAGCACACGCTGTTCTTTAACCTGCTGCTTCCACCTATTATCTTGAATTCAGGATATGAACTCAAGCAGGTAAGTGCTCAGTCCACGAAGCGTGAGTAAAGCTCAATAGACCACAGGAAAACTTCTTTAGACACTTTGGGTCTATCATCGTCTTTGCATTCTTCGGGACATTCATCTCTGCTGTGGGCGTTGGGTAAGCCCTTCACTTTTGCTTTCTGAATGAGGGAAATAACAACATGCATAGCGTCATCGTCCACATCTATTCCATGCTTGGAATCGAGAACATGGATCTTTCCCTCATTGAAGGGCTAACGTTCGGCTCGACACTCTCGGCTACGGATCCGGTGACCATCCTCGCCATCTTCAACCAGTACAAGGTCGATCCGAAGCTCTACACACCGTCATCTTTGGAGAGAGTTTACTGAACGATGCAGTCAGTATCGTCATGTACGAGTGCGTATCAATTTCCCTTCCTTTAATCTGTCTTTGTGCTGATGAGTGCTTAGGACTCTTCACAAATTCCGTGGGTCGGAAGTATACCTGTCGTCTCTCTTCCACGGTGTTGGCATCTTCCTCCTTTCCTTCGGCATGTCCATGTTCCTTGGTGTCCTCTTTGGCCTCGGCATGTCCCTCCTCCTCAAGCACTCCACCTCGCCCACTTTCCCCACATCGAATCCTGTCTCGTGGCGCTCTCAGCCTACATCTGCTACTTTCCTCTCGACTGGCTCACATTATCCGGAATTGTGTCACTACTCTTTTGTGGTATCACGCTCAAGCACTACGCGTACCATACAATGAGTCGGCGGACGCAACGGCAAGCAAGGCACTATTCGGGACGCTCGCCATCTCTCGGAGAATTTCATCTTCATCTACCTGGGAATGGCGCTCTTCACGTCCGCCCCCGTCTCTGAGCCTGTCTTCAGCTACGTGAAACCGCTTCATCCTGATCACGACGATAGCGTTGTCTTTACCCGCTACGCCGCCGTCTTCCCTCTGTCAGAAGGAATCAACTTTGTTGCGCGACACATCTTCCATTACGCTGCGCACAGGAACCCCTTCCCCATTCCTATCAGATGATGTTATTCTGGGCAGGTTTGAGGAGCTGTCGGGGTAGCATTGGCAGCAGGGTTCAATGGACCCAATGCGAAGGTCTTGCGGATGACGGTGTTGCTGGTGGTGGTCATCACGGTTCTAGTGTTTGGAAGCACCACCGCGAGGATGATGGAAGTGCTCAAATCCGCACGGTGTCGAGGATGAAGATGGAGGGAGCAGTGAAGAAGAAGAGTGGCCGTTATCTCGGGGTGTTAGCCTGAGTGCCAACAATAGCGTCTGGGGCAACGGGGAGGGAGGCGTGGAAGGTGGAGGTGGAGTGGCGAGCATGAAGAATCCACTGCCTTGGGAGGCAGAGGACCAGGAAGGATTGGCAGTCAATACCCCAACAATAGCCAAAACCCTGGGCGCAGGAGTGGTGATTCAACGCCTGGAGGAGGGTACTGGGACGAGAGTTCAGAATACGACAGCGATGCCGAAGTGCTGCCTCTGGCACCTACAGGCACTGACGGCAGGAACGCCCTGGACCACAGCCATCCACCACCTTCACATCACGGCAGCGGACATCAGTCGCCACGGAGAGGGACAGGTCCGTCAGGGGAGGGCACGGTCCCTGGAGAGGATAACAAGTGGTTCCAAACGCTCGACGAACGATATCTCTTGCCTCTCTTCTCGAATGCGACAGCCAGTCGGACGTTCCACGCTCGTCGAACGGCGCGGGCAGCACATACGCCTGCGAATGGAAGTCAGGCGAACCTGCATCCACTTGATGGGTCGGATGGTGGTGGTGGGGGGCTGGGCCAGCGGGGAGACAGGAGCATGGGATAATGCATCAGAGTCTGAGATTGATTTGGGAGGAGCAGGAGGAAGAGAAGGGTCCAGAGGAGAGGGGATCAGGGCGGGCTCACCTAGGGTGCATACCAGTTTGAGCCCGGCGGAACCTGTTGACAATAGCAGCAGGAATGAAAGAGGGAGTCCGACGTTCAGGAATGGAAGTGGGGTAGGACCTTTGTAGAAACGTATTTTTACATGGATGTAATGGACTTTGGGTATAGATAAATTACGAGATATTTCTTACGCCGGTCTCATCATGAATACCTAGTGAGGTAATCTAGAAAGGCATCGTAGCCTCATCCACAGCTGCCAGTACCCTCACGTATCAGGGGTTGTCCGGTTCAGCCTCATATCTAGAAGAAATGAGGCGCGAACAAGTTGGATAAATCGCAATGGGATTGTAGTAGGCGAGGCACCCCATCTAGCTCGCATATCCCAGCTGAAAACTGGGCCAAGAGTTGACCACTAATGTCCTCGACGCGAATGGGGTGCCTCGCAGCCCGACCTTTGGCAGCGAAGGCTCTCTGGGTAGCAGAGTTGTGAAGCCTGTAACATTCGACATCGACATGGTCCATGATGCGAATGGTTTTGAGGTTGGTAAAGGCCGATGTCCAGGCGCATGAGACGAAAGATTGCATCGCTACCATTTCTCTACATCGATGGACTTGGCCTGGTGTTGTACGTGAATACCCAGAGTCTGTACCAACTCTAGCCTCATTCTTCGGTGTGGCCCTCGCCACCAGTGAGTGTCCTGTTAGGTTCAAACCAAAGGTGAACCTCGTCGACTCGGAAGAGCTGCGCCCGAGCCATTCAAAGATTTGACGGTTACCTTTGAGGCCGGTAGACGTAGTCCACGGGTAGGCAAACACCCGAAGGTTCTGAGCATGTATTGAAAGAAAGTTGATGAGACTGGAGTGGCGTATTTCTCATCCATGCGAAGCACGTTGAGCCAACGAAGTTGGGGGAAAGCATCTTGATGGGCGAGGCGGGCCATGGCTTGGGCTTGGGATGAGTGTTGGAAGGCCATTGTTCGTATGTAACTCCCCACCGGTTTCCCTGAAGGTGGCACGGGGCCGCTGTCGATTATAAAAGGGTGACTGAGCGTCTCCAAGTACTGGTGCTTGCTCAAGAAGACCACCATGGAGGCAAAGGAGACACGTGGTATAGGAGCAACGGACGAATCGTCCCTAACCACAATAAGGTGTTGGAGGCAAGATGGTAAGGCGGATAGGAAAAAAACGGATCCTTCTTTTTCTTCCACTGTAACAGTGCGATGAGGCAGCGGAGTTGCGGAAACAGGCCGAACAGTCGCATAGCGTTATTGAAAGCACTGCCAACATCAGGGAGGAAGAGGTCCAGACGAGAAACAAGATCGTTGCGTCTGCCATAGTGGCCCTGCTGTAAATCTCCGCCTCGAAAGAGCTCCTCGTCACCGAAGCCCTCGTCATCCCAACCCTCGAATACTCGCACTATGCGACTGTAGTCATCAGGGGTGGAGATGACGATGTGCTCATAGAGCAAAGGGGTGGCAATGGCGTGCCATTCGCGGGATGTCTGGACCAGTATTCGTTTGGTTCTCTAGGTGTCCACCAGAGTCTCAGTCATTCCATTGATACCCAGTATCTGGAAGGGGATCGCCTCACCAGTGCGCTTGATACCCCCTCGATTTCTGCCAATGGAGCTTTCCGCTGTTTGGACCAAGCTGAAAGCGCTCTAGCGAAGAGGAGGGATCTGCGGTTGCAAATCGAAAGATCTCTGTCCAAACTTCTGGAGGAGGGCAAGGCGTATAGCTCATTTGCCTTTGATTCGCGGTTGACGATCGAAAAGCAACCTTGAACTCAAGTTGCTTTCAAGATGGCCGATGGTTCCCAAGGGACACCCCAAGTCGGCGAGCAGCAACAAAATTCAGCACCGTGGGAGGCCACAACCCTGTGCGGAGGAGTGGCGATTGGACGCCGGGAGGGTACTGGGACGGGAGCTCAGACGACGAACGATATCTCTTGCCTCTGTTCTCGAATGCAACTGCGAGTCGAACGTTCCACGCTCGTCGAACTGCGCGACGGGCAGCACATACACCTGCGAATGGAAGTCAGGCGAACCTGCATCCAAGTGATGGGTCGGATGGTGGTGGAGCGGCGGGTCCAGCGGAGAGGCAAGGAGTATGGTACGCCTTAGAGTCTGAGATTGATTCGGGAGGGGCGGGGGGAAAAGGTGGGTCCAGAGGAGAGGGGGTGAGGGCAGGCTCGCCCAGAGTGCACACAATTTTGAGCCTTGTGGAACCTGTGGACAATATCAGGAGGAATGAAAGAGGGAGTCCGACATTCAGAAATGCAAGTGGGACAGGGCCTTTGTAGAATCGTATTTTTACATGGATGTAATGGACTTTAGGTATAGATGGATTACCAGATACTTCTTTCGCCATGTCTCATCGTGAATACCTGGCGCGGTCATCTGGAAACGCATCATAGCCTCGTCCACCGCTGCCAGGATCCTCCAAGTATTAGGGTTTGTCTGGTTCAGCCTAATATCTACCAAAATTTAAACATGGGCGATTTGGGCTAAAAATCGCAACGGGATTGTAGTAGGGGAGACACCCCATCTAGCTGGCAATTCCCAGCTGAAAACTGGGCCAAGAGTTGACCGCTGATGTCCTCGACGCGAATGGGGTGCCTCGCAGCCCGACCTTTGGCAGCGAAGGCTCGCTGGGTTACAGAGTTGTGAAGCCTATACCATTTGACGTCGACGTGGTCCATGACGCGAATAGTTTTGAGGTTGGTAAAGGCCGAGGTCCAGAGCCATGACGCGAAAGAGTGCATCGCTACCACCTCTCTACAGCGATGGGCTTGGCCTGTTGTGACATGAATACCCAGGGTCTGCACCAGCTCTGGCCTTACTGTTGGGCGACGCCCGTAATGCCAGGCTGCTATTGAGTGGATCGCGGAGAGATAGAAGCACATGTGAGTCTCGTTGATTTTGGATGAGCTGCTCCCGAGCCATTGCCACAGGATTTGCGGGTCCCATGCAAAGCCCATGTAGGTGTGCCGCCGACATCCAAATACTGTCAAGTTCTGGCCATGGGTTGAAAGGAAGTTAAAGGGGCTCCGATGATCCTTGTCGTCGTATGGTTCAACCATGCAAAGTGCGTTGAGGGAGCGAAGTTGGGGGAAAGTGCCTCGACCAAGGTGTGCCACCGCTTCAGCTTGCGAAGAGTTCTGGAAGACCATCGTTCGAATAGACCTCCCTATGGGGCTCTCTGCAGGCGGCACAGGACCGTGATCAATCTTGAAGGGAGGCTGAGCGTCTCTAACTTTTGGTGTTTGCCCAAGAACCCCGCAATGGAGGCAAGGGAAATTCGCACGTCCTGCCAATCACGACGTTCTAACCACAAAGAAGGTGGTGAAGGCAGGTTGTAAGTCGATAAGAGGAGTTCTGGATCTTCCTCTCCTTCTTTCCAATAAGGGCAATGAGGCAACGGAGGTTGCGGGAAAAGGCTGCACAATTGTACAGCACTGCCCACGGCACCGACAAAATCGGCGGGAAGAGATCCGGGCGAGAGACGAGATGGCTGTGACCGTGGTGTTGGTCTTCTTGAAGTTCATCCCCCTTCTGGCTGTTCGTTGACCGTTCTTGTCATTCCGGCCTGTGAATACTCGTAGAATCCGATTATACTGGGTAAGGTTTGGGATACGGATGTGCTCATAGAGCAAAGGGGTGGCGACGGTGTGCATTCGCGACACGTCTGTCAGCAAATCCTTGTATAACCGTTGCCTCACAAGTGATTCTCGATATCTTTCGACTCTTTCCAGTGAAGTCTTCCGCTGTTTGGACGAGGTTGAAAGCGCTCCAGTTGAAGAGGAGGGGTCATCGTCGCAAACCCGGAAAGATCATATCCGGAGGGGTGGTAGAGGGTAAGGAGCTCATTCCCGAGTCAAGGTTTGTGGTCAGGATCGGGCTCAGATTTTGCAAGCCCTAAGTATTGCGCTTCCGCATGGGGCAAGGGTCTGCAAGCAGCGCCAAACCCCTAGACGTCTGGCAGACTTGGTAAATCGCGAACCTCTCCCGGAAAGATACTCTATCTCGCGGGATTCTGAGTCAAGTAGAAGCACATGCTTAACAAGCGCCCATGTCGTCGGAGCTTGAATCACACTCACCCCAGGGATCTCAATGAATCGGATCCAATTCTTACCCTACGCTAAGTAGAGGGGGGTCTGATGTTCAAAACGTTCAAGCATGGAAGTGAAACAGGGCCGTTGTCAAATCGGATATGCGCATCAATCTACTAATTCGGTGCCTAATAAGCTTTAGAGATATCTATCAGGAATCAGTGGTTAATGACAGGTAGATCTGTCGTGTTGAAGTCAACTCGGAAATTAAGGTTGACGCAATCTTTTGCGAATCATGCACCGAATCTGGAGAATAATTGCAACTGCCTCTGCATGCAGAGCCGTGAGGAACAGCCTTGTGGCTAGGGTATGGGTCAACCACATGGACTCTGGGCGCCAAAGGAGCCTAAGTAGCCCAGCCTGTGCAAATTAACTTTAAGCGAGCAAGGCGCAGTTGTTTGAGGGGTTGTAATGTCACTTAAAATTTACTTAGGCGCAAGCTGTCAATGGTATCAATCTTTTGATACATAGCATCGTGTTTGCAGATTTGTTCTTTATCAGCGACCTTCTGTTCCTTCCCCTTGCTGGCTACTTGATACCTCCCAACATCTTCGCTATGCGCTTGTGTCCCTTTCCCTTCCCGAAACACAAGAAGCAGTCGACATTCAAGGGGGGTTTGGATGATATCGTACTCTTGTGAGGCATAATTCATATACCGGGACAGCCTCTGTCTGACGTCGTTCAGAGTGATGGGCGACTCTGGGGCAGGGAAAACCACAGTCAGCCAGATTCTTCATATCTCAGGAGCGTCGAATTTTTAACACCCCTTTTACTAGTTTATCAAAGAGTACACCAAAAGCGAAGAGGTGGTTGTATGCCACAGTCTGACCAATGATGCACAAAAGGTGACGGGGGTACGAGGCGCGTGTGCCGCAAAAATTTGCAGGCCAGATGAAGGACCGGCGATTGATTCTAGTGGATACTCCAGGCTTCGATGACAACTACACTGATTCGGAAATTGTCACCATTGCCAAGATCTCTGCTTGGTTTGCGCAGTCGTGGGTTTTTCTAGCCCTTCAATAAACTCCCAGCCATTGACGTCCTGAGCCTCAGCTATGGAAACATCATTCCATTCCCTACGGGCATCATATATATGCACTCTATCGCGGATAGAAGAGCTCGTGGTGACGCATCGAAGGTCACCCGTGTGCTTTCTGCAAAGCCTTGGGGGCGAATATCCGTGCGAAGTTATCATGGTCACTTCGCAGTGGGATGGTATTCAAAACCAGGATGGTCCTAGCCTGGAGAATGATCTAAAGGCGTGGTTTTGGGCTCAGTATCAAGACGTGGAACCGATGCGGAACCAGCAGAATTCGCCCGATCACCAGGAGGCCATCGTCAACAAATTCTTGAAAACCCTCGTCACTCGGCGTGGCGTCATCAAACCACCGCATGTTCAAAAGCTTCAAAAGAACAACAGCAATCCCATTTCCAGGTTGTGGTCACGAATGCGTAAAAGGAGGACTTGAACTCACTCCGACTGCCTTTTTTGTTTAACATGCGATCATGGTGGCAAGAGCTGTGGCGCTATGGTCCCTTCAAGTTTCCCTTTAGTTTCTATCATGCCGTCATTCCTTTTACATTAGGGTCATTATTTACCTTTAACCTTTATTTGTCTCTTCTTCACCCTCAAGGCCAACACCTTTATAGCAGAACTCTATATAGTTGAAACCCCAGTAAAATGCGTTCCATAGTCAACCTTATAATGTTATCCCTTCTGTTCGGTGGCTCGTCTGCCCAATCCCTCAACTCGACGCCCTTAAGCCACAAGTCTCTCGGATTCAACACTTGTTGTAAGAGCCCTCGTGTAAAGCAGATCGAACACGGAGATTTGTGTAAAAACGCAACGAGATGCTCTCGCCAGCAGGGGTATTGAGCGACCCAGTTTCTCTTTTTCATCTTCACGGACTACTATATTCTTATATAGACCCAGCTCCGTAGCAAAGGCACAGCCGTTACGTACGCAACACCTTTGAAAGGCGCCCTCGTCGAAAGCCATGTTGCATGGGATGTCTCATGCGTGGGTTTTAGCTTGGCTAAACCTACCTACCAAGGTACGAACTGCAATGATCGCGTAGCTTGGTAGATACGCCATCCAGCCCGCATATCCCAGCTGAAAACTGGGCCAAGAGCCTTCCGCTGATATCTTCAACCCGGATGGGATGCCTCGCAGCCCGACCTTTGGCACCGAAAGCTTGCTGGGGTAACGGAGTTGTGAAGCCTGTACCCTTCAACGTGGACACGATCCATGATGCGAATGATTTTGAGGTTGATAAAGGCCGAGGTCCAGGGCCATGAGACGAAAGATTGCATCGCTACCATTTGTCTGCATCGATGGACTTGGCCGGGTGTTGTGACATGAATACCCAGGGTCTGTACCAGCTCTGGCCTCACGCTTGGACGTGGTCCTTCCCACCAATGTGTGTTAAGATGGAACCAAACGTGAACCCTCGTCGATTTGGCAAAGAGCTGCGTCCGAGCCATTGAAGGAGTTCTGTATTCCATTTGAAGCCGGTAGGCGTGTGCCACGGGTAGGCAAACACCCGAAGATTCTGAGCGTGTGTTGAAAGAAAATTGATGAGGCTAGAGTGGTCCTTTTCGTCGTGTGTCTCATCCATGCGAAGCACGTTCAACGAACGAAGTTGGGGGAAGGCATCTCGATGACCAAGGCGGGCCATGGCTTGGGCTTGGGATGAGTTTTGGAACGCCATTGTTCGGATGGAACTCCCCACGGGTTCCCTTGAAGGTGGCACAGGGCCGCTGTCGATGATGAAAGGGTGACTGAGGGTCTCCAAGTACTGGTGCTTGCTCAAGAAGATCACCATGGAGGCGAGGGAGACCCGTGGTCTAAGGGGGGTGGCAACGTACGAGTTCCTCGCGTCGTTCTTGACTAGAATAAGGTGTTGGAGGCAAGATGGTAAGGCGGATAGGAAAGATCCTGGATCGTTCTTTTCCTTCCAGTGAAGCAATGCGATGAGACAGCGGAGTTGGGGAAATAGGTCGCACAGTCGCATGGCGCTATCGAAGGCACTGGCAGCATCGGGGAGGAAGAGATCTAGACGAGAGACAAGGTCGCCGCGTCTGCCATAGCGCTCCTCTTGAAAATCGCCCCCTCGGACAAGCTCCTCGTCACTATGGTCTTCGTCATCCCAACCGGTAAAGACTCGCACCATGCGATTGTACTCATCAAGGGTGGAGATGACGATGTGCTCATAGAGCAAAGGGGTGGCAATGGCGTGCCATTCGCGACATGTCAGTACCAGTGTTCGTTTAGTTTTCTAGACATCCATAAATACATTAGTCATTCCGTTAACATCCAGCCTCTGGAAGGGAGGTTGCCTCACAAGTGACACTTGATACCCCCTCGATTTCCGCCAATGGAGCTTTCCACTCTGTGGACCAAGCTGAAAGCGCTCCAAGGAAGATGAGGGACTTGCAGCTGCAAATCGAAAGATCTCTGTCCAAACTTCTGGAGGAGGACGAGGCGTGTAGCTCATTTGCCTTTGATTCGTGGTTGAACGTCGACGGTCCGAGTCGAAAGTCGGCTTCGAGCTCAAAGTTACATTCAACGTGGTCCATATTTCCCGATGGGGCACTCCAAGGCACTCCAGCAAAGGTCAGCAAGCAGCAACAAACTTCGGCACCGTGGGATCATCAAGGTAACTAGGCATGAAACTCAAGTATCACGAACTTGAGAACGGCTGTTTTGGGATGGACACTATCGTCAACCGATAGTCGTGAGGTACGAGGGCAATAGCGCTTGTACATGGGAAGGTTACGGAGCTTGATCATACTGCCATGTCAAGTATTGTTTTAACAGTATAGGACGCAGCGATAAAATGCTGGTGGAGAGTTTCTTAGAGGTTCGGATTCGAAAAGCGGCCCATGCTCCCTAGACGCTCGTATCGTCGGAGCTTGAATAGGACGATATTCACTGTGGCGATTCGATAGGATCTTAGACGTACTTGAGGTGATTCTCTGGAAGTTGCTGTCAGGAAGTACAGACGCTGAGTCGTTTAAGTGAATGGGCCCCGATCTAAAAGGTCACATGAGCAAGGGACGTTTCTGTTCATGACTCAACAGTTGGTCTTCAAGCTCCAAGCCTGCGACGTCCTTTCTACGCCCTACGGCAGCTTCTGCCAATCAGACAACATACTTTCAATGCCCTTCTTTCCTACAACTTGTCCACAAAGTCATCAACGGTTACATTGCCCCATTGCGTAATGTTGGACATGTAAAGCCGCTCAGCCTATGCCGAGTCATATCCACTTGGAAAGCTCCCACAAGCATGATGCACCGTTCAACCCATAAACATCTAGGAACCAGGCCCGACCGAAAGCTCAGCCAAGAAACGACCGCTGATGTCTTCCACACGGATGGTGTGCTCAGCCGACCTGCATGGACTACTCGATGGCAGGCGACCAGAATTCGCATATAGCCTGTATGGCTTTGGGTCGACGTGATCCATGATTCGAATGGTCTTGAGGGAAGGGAAGATGTCCATCCAAGGTCCTGACACAATGGTGTGCATCACTTCGATTTCCTTGCTTGTTTGAGGGCCCTCGTCGAAGGTGTCACCAATACTAAGGCCTAGGGTATTCACAGTGTCAACGGTGACTGCCCGTTTCTCGAGAACGCTCGCTCTGTGTTCCCAGAACAGGGATGAGGCCGGAAAGCAGATTTCTTGAACCTCTGGCGGGAACTGACCAGCGTTGAGTTGAGAGATTAGATGCTCCTCCAATGGGAAGTAAATGGCAGTGAGGTTTTTGGTCTGTGCTGAAAGAATCTGGTACAACCAGACAAGGGGGATTGCGCAGATAAGCGATCGAATGCGTGGGAGGCTTTCAGGGAAGAGTGACAGGGCCACAGCCTGTGTTTTCTCTTGAAAGACTAATGCCCGAAGTGAAGGCCATTGGTGGTTGGAAAGTACCCCTTGCACGGTGAAATCAATCATACAGGGATGACTGAGGGTCTCCAATCGTGGATGCCCTGTTGAGAAGTCGCCCATCGACGAAAGCGGGACTGATGGGGGATTGTAACCTGCGAGCCAGTTGATTGTCCAAAGAAAGTGCTGTAAGCACGATGGAAGTGTTTGGAATAGCAGAGGTGCCATTGTGTTGTCCTCCTGTGTCCAGCCTAACGAGGCAACGGCGGTCTGAAGTTGAGGAAAGAGGCCGAATAATTCCACTGCGACTGCGGAGGCACTTGCCACCTTGGGCAAAAAGATATCCAACGAGAGACGAGATGGTTGCGTTTACGGTCAACAACTTCCTCGCCAAGCTCTTCGGAAATTCCAGTGTTTTCTCCAAGGGTTTGTATGAGTCGCTCATATTGGGCAATACTAGAGATGGCGACGTGCTCGTAAAGCAGAGGGGTCACCATCGCGTTCCATTCCCGACAAGTCTTGACGAGCGCTAGTTTCGTTGCCTGGGCTCAGGTAGTATCAGCAAGGTTTCAAGGCCGTACGGATAAAACTTTCTCACCAATGAATCCAAATAACCCTTGGATTCACGCCAGTTCTCAGCCAGTCGGTGCGGACCGAGATGAAAGTGTTCGAGGGAGGATGTGATATCTGTAGTCGCCATGCGAAAGATCTGAACCCATATTTCTGGGGGGAATCGAGGGCAGAATTCATGGGGGTTTTAGATTGCCTTGGGCAATAGTTGACAATGACGGTCGATGAATGGGGGTGCTAGAGTGCCTACCGAATAACTCCCAGTGCACCAAACCAGATCACATGGCCCTCCTTATGTGCACCGCCTACTACATACCGTAATAACCTTATTTTCAGTCGTAGTAAACTCTAAGACTTGGGGTTATGTACCCCTTCTATATTGCCTTCGAATTGGTTCGTGCGCAAGAGAGGGTACCTTATTCGTTGTGCACCTCACGAGCGAGACGTCATGCACAAGCGCCAACTCGTCGCGGAGCTCGAATGAGGTTTCCCTAGCGCACGAAGAGCTTGAACCGGATATCCTCAGCGACATTCGCAACAAAAAGCGTAAAGGTTTACCCTCTGCGCTGTGATTGAACTTGAATTGGGTATCATATACAAGGGTGGACAGACGTTCAGTGCCGTAGAATAAGAACCAGCATGGCAATCTCAAGAGCTGCAACAACGATGGCAACCCCTACGACAATCCTGCCTGCTGTTCTGAACGGAGGGCCCCATAGTCGGGCTGTATCGTTACCTAAGAAAACCAGGAAAGTTAGGGAATGGTGGATATGGACTACACTCAGGGCTTCACGCACCAACAGTCTTGATAGCCCTATCCGCCAGATGGGCTTCCTTGTGTCGGTCCGCAAAGTCATGACTGGAGTGTCTAGATCTGAGAAAGGCAAAGACGAAGAGCAAGGCTCCCAAGATAGCAAAGCATAATCCGACTGGCCACGAGTTGAGCCAGCGCTTGACCAGAGTGAGCAGTGCACCTACTAGTATGAAAGGAGGTGTCGAAGAGCCTGAGAATGGTCAGGCTGTAGCCAAGGGCGCCGATGGCGGTACGAGAGTATGCACCATGGAATGTGCGTTGCCTGGCCCGCAGCTCGACGAGCTCGTTAATGTCCTGTGCTTCGAATGAATTGCGTCGATGGCCCCTGTATTCAGTCAATTCAGCTGAGAATTTAGCCTCTACGGCTGGCCATACCTGTATGTGCGATGGGGTTTGTTCCTATTTCGCAACATAGCTCACAATCGCACCACCAACGTCTTGTTCTTATCTTCGCTCTGGGGAGGCTGTTGACGTCCAAGGTCAAGCCATGCTGATGCCCCTGTTCGGTGCCACTGAATCCGATGATGTCGGAGTTGTACTTTTTTCGGCAAGTCCGGAGTGTCGCGCCGTGCTTCGCTGTCGCCCCTTTCCTCGTTCCTTCCTCGACTCCCTACGCTCAAAATGCTGGCAGTACGCGTCGGTCTGCGTCTCAGGTGTACACCACGCGCATCCATTGCGCCTATTTCAAAACTATCCAGGCCGGCCTACTCGACGCTGCTCTCAACGCGTCTGAACGGTGCTCAGAGGCTGTCCCAGCCAGCAGCAGCACTTGATGCTCGACGCAATTACACCACAGAGCCACCACCTCCTGAAACTGCTGCTCTGCCACCGAGTGGTCAAGAGGGCTTGGTTGAAGCCATTTCTGACCCTTTAACCTTGACCGACACCATCGTTCACCAAATTCCGCCTCTCGCATATGGGGATTTTACCGCTTTGGGTCTATCCTCCTGGAGTCCAATAGGCATCATCACATGGTCCTATGAGATTCTCCAAGTCTCTACTGGTCTTCCTTGGTTCTGGACCATCGTCGCTGGGTCTGCTTTATGGCGTCTGGTGTGCGTTCCATTGGCCATGGCCAACATTCGCTCGTCAGCACGTCTCAAGCCGTACCAACCTGCTGTCCTCGCAGCTCGGGAACGCATGACCAAGGCCCAAGGGTCACGGGATGCAATCGAGCTGCAGAAAGCAAGTGCGGAGATGAAGTCGATTTACAGGCAGGCGGATGTCAACCCCGTCACCGGCATGATCCTGCCCATGGTCTTGCAGCTACCAATCCAGATTGGTACCTTCTTCGCACTGAGAAGGGTCTGTGAAGCCGGGCTGCAACAGTTGACAGATAGTGGTGTCTCAATCCACATGAACGTGAGCAGTACCCCGTATAGACGAAATACAGATTCTAACGAACCCGATAGGTCCCTTGGGCAGGTGATGTCGCCTGGCTACAGGATCTCACTGTTGCAGATCCAACGTACATCCTTCCCGCTGTCTTCTGTGCAGTCGTCAACACGCAAATCATCGTCGGCTCCAAGGAGATGGATACCTCCACGCCCTCACAAGGACATTTGATGAACGTCTTCCGAGCCCTCTCCTTCGTTGGTGCAGGCTTCATGTCCCAATTCCCCGCTGGTCTCTTCGTGGGCCTGATCACCACCTCTGGTCTGACCGTCGCTCAGAGCTTGGCCATGCGCGCTCCTGCCCTCCGACGGATGGTCGGCATTCCACAAATAGACCCTAAAGCCCAAGGAAAGCTACCAAGTTTCATGGATAGCATCAAGTAAGCTCTGAGCCTTTCTCGAGCCTAAGAACAATGCTAACTGGCGTTTTCTTCATAGATACCTCCAGAAGATGATTGCGGACAAGCAGATCGAGGCTGAAAAGGCTGCTAGAGCTTCCAAGTTCCAGCAGGGTGGCGTGAAGAGGCCTGGACAGCCCGGGTCAAGGCTCTAAGACTCATGCTTTGCCATCGTGGCCGGGCATCCTTCGCTTCTTGAACAACGGTCAAGGTGTTTGAGGCTGACTGAGTGGTTTCGACCATAGAGCGGTTGTCAGACTGGAAGAGACGTCCGCACAAAATATCGCTATCGTTATTCGGTACTCTACGTCACTAATGCTATTGATTAATCTAGTCCTCGACTCATTCCGCTTCTCATCCTCTTCGGTGCAGAAGAGGCAAACCTTTCAAGCTTTGAGTGGGATTTGCGTACGGGCTTCGACTTGTCGATTTCATTCGTGCTGGATTCTGGTAACGCCTACGTTCAGAAGGAGGCTGACATTCAGACAGGCCGGCCAGGTTGCAAAGGGATTCTGTCAGCCGCCTGAGTATTTAAGTGATGGCGGCGGCTCAGGCGCCCGACCAATCCACTCCCGACCCTTCAACTCAAGATGTATTCTCGACGCAGATTTCCTCCAGAAATATTGGCTCCCATCTTTCGTCTTGCGACTATTGACCCAAGCGCTTCACTGGAACGCTTCGAACTAGGCCTAGACGATGGTAGACGGCAATGGCAAGAAACCCAGGAGTACGGGGATGCACTGGTATGTACCTTGGCTTGATATTTCGTCGCAGCCAATCTGACGCTTGGTTTCCTTACAGAGGATGAAACTGGTGTTGGTCAATGCCTGTCGGGGATCCAACAGAATTGTAACTCCCTTCCTCTTCGAGCATGTCAGCCTCTCAGGTCGCCAGTGCGAGAAGATCTTGCATCTTGCACCTCTACGCCTTGACCGCGTTTCGCGTCTGGATCTCTTCCTGCCTCCAACATTTCAAATGGCTCTCGACGTCTGTGGTCTTTTTCCACAGCTTCAGACCCTGGTGGCTGTACTGCCTCGGTTCCTTCACACCAACCCCATCCCGCAGCTCCTCGCCGTTCTTCCATCATCCCTGAGGCATCTCTTCTGGACCGACGTTCAACTTTTCAGCAACAATTTTAGCGCCCCGTACCTCTGCCCACCTCGCATTTCTCTCTCCTCACTTGTCGCACTTTTAAATGGGCTTCCTGACCTGGAGGTGCTCAGCTTCCCCTGCCAGGTTGACTATGGTGTCATAGCACCCTTCCAGCTGCGTTCGTGGAGAAACATCAGCTGACCATCTCTTCGAGCGATCGTCTTCCAGAATTGGACTCAAGTTCGAGCCATCTCGATGCTACCGGCACGGGCCTTCCCTAGGATGCTCCCTCCACACTTTCAGCACGCGGGAGGACGAGATGCCCAAGTTGATCGATTTCGCTTCAACTCATTCGAAAGGAATTACAGCATTTGGGTGTGGTTACGACGGCGCCCTCCTCCACCAACTCCTGTGCAGCCGCCTGCCTGTCCGTGAGGTCCATGTCTTCCGACCAGCCGAGTCTGTGAGGATCGGTCCCAAGGTTGACCTTTCGCATTCTGCTCGCAAGCTCACGACGGTGACCACCTTGGCCATCCACCTCTCTCCATCCCGGTTCAAACTACAAAGTTGCACGGGCCTGCGGGCGATTCAAGAGTGGGTGTCCTGGCCTTGGACGAAGATCTTTCCAAATTTGGAGACTATTCGTGTCATGGAAAGTGTCGACGTTGAGATGTTTTCACTCCACAACAGCATCTCCCAACTCAACCTCAACAGCATGGGCCGGTGGGCTAGAAAGTCTCTTCGTGTGGAGGACATCAACGGGCGGCTGTTGGCTGAGTTTTCCGCTGGTATCAGTGTCCTCGTTGGAGTCCCCATGAAGCTATCGGCTCACTGTAGTGCACCATATCTTGATGCTCAGTCAGACCTTAGTTGTGTACGCATTCGCTGACATCGATAAGCTGGGAAGGAGGAGTTCTGTTCACCCCTTGGTGGACCTGTGTCCCCGAGCTGGGAGGCTCAGGAGGAAGGTATTTATATGTTCTGGTTGATACCTATTTTTTCGACATCTTAGATTTGTCTTAGATTGCGAATGATATGCCACAAGTAATGTATTGCGTTGTTCGCATCCTGGTTTTCACCAATGATCGTCGGGTGGAAGGAATTTTATCCACTTGATGGCAAGCCTCGACTTCTCTGCGTCGAACGTTTGTCAATTTGATTTTTCGCAACTGCGACTGGCGGCCCGCCCAGGGCCGCCAACAGCAATGGACATGGAGGTATCGTTCGGCTCCTCGACGTAGCCAATATTGACACCATAATCAAGGGCAGGGACTATGGGCACACTGCTTTGTCGATCGCGAGGTCCAAGAGACGCGGTGGCATCGTTCGACTCCTCTGAGAGTTTGAATCTGGTCGGGCAGGGGAAGAGTTGGAAAAAGGATTCTGACATGAACCCTATTGGTAGTCTTCAATCGTCGGCATGGAGGCGGTAGGATGGTACAGAATCGACATATATTCCCTTTTGATATTCAAAACATAGACATAAATTCCACTTCCCTGCAAGACCCGGGCTAGTTCCCTTGAGGAGTTTTGTGTACACCGCTGATAGTCTTGGTATATCAGATCTCTGCTTTTCAACGGACTAGAGGGATTAAAGACTAGATCGAATAGTGTCATGACAGTTCCCCAGCATAGTACTCTCCGCCATAGGCGTTAGTCGAGCTACGGGGAGTGCATGTTAGGTTCTTGATACCAGAGTGAGAGAGGTCTAGATTACCTTCTCGCGGGAAGTGTCTTGCCTCTGGCAAACGCCTTCGACGTAGCCTTGACCTGCTGATGCTGCTTACACGCTGCAGAGGGGGTCAGAAGGCAGTCCCTGATGAAATGGCAGGACAATGCACCAGCTTTATGCTTTGGCCAGTGGGCCTTCTGGCACGAGACACTGCAATACGACACCTGGGCACCGTAGAAAACGGGGACGCACAAGTCAGCCCTCGGAAGCATGAGAAATAAACGCGTATATAAAGAGCGCACCAGACGACAGGCCGAGCATCGCTTGAATTGCGCGACATCGCCTTCTCTTACCCGACACCCCTGCACTTCATTGCTACACTTCTTTAGGACAACCGCCTTGACGTCTGGATTGCTGTCAGCCCATTCCCAGACGTCCTCTTCCATCCACAGATCCTGAGCTACCCAAAGGTAGTCGTGTGCCTCTTCAGGTGAGTTCGGGCCTCGAGGGTACATATTGGGTTCGGCTGAGTATATCATCAGAGGCGTAAAGTACAACCAAAAGTTCGGGCGTACTCACTGGGCTTTGTGATCTTTCCTAGAATCCTCAGCAATATGAAGGGGTTGACCTTTGGTGCGATCCTGAGGTATTGCCTGCTCAAGTCGCAGTCTCCTAGAAGTTTAAAGCTGGCCAACGCAGCCGTGTGTATCATCTCTCCGCTCCAGCATTCACTCATCTTTTCCTCGATCTGTGGTGGGTGGACCGTCTCCCTGGGCTTACCAAAGTCGGTCCCGCCGCGAGGCATTGGGTCGCCATTTCCAAGGCTGTTCCCAATCCACTTCTGAGCAAAATCGAGGGCATCGGCGTAGCGGCCATCATGAAGTAGAGACGTCCCCAGGTTGTTTCGAATGCCTTGGTTATCCCCAGGGTTGAGACGAAGCATTTCGATGTACACCGCCCTTTAGAGCATGAGACAGGATATCAAGATGCTTGGAAAGAAAGGACTGACGTGCTCTTGCTGTATTGTCCGTTCTCAAAGTACATCCTCGAGAGTGCACAAAGGACCCGCATGTACGGACGTGTCTCCACAATCCCCCAGAAATGGCCAACGTCGCCTCCGTCATCGTCAAAGGCCTGAGGGCCGAGCCACTCTGTGAGCAGGATTGTCTTCCCTGACGAGTGGGCTGTTTCAGCAGATTCTATTCGCGTTCGCACCTGTATCTCACCTCTCTCTGCCGCTTCCTCAAGGATGTTGACAGATTCCTGTTTGTTTGGGGCAAGAAATGCCAGCTCGATGCCAGCGTCAATGTTTCGCTTGTCCTTCATAGCTTTCTGAAGATATGGTAGTGCCTCATAGGGCCGCCTCTTCTGGCATAGATCACGCGCAATGTTGAGGCTACGTTTATGAAAGTCACGTCCAGTATCAGCATGCATGAAGATACCCAGCTTCTGGGACGTGACAGGCGACGCACTTTCGTTCTGATTCTGCCGAGACTTTGTTCCCCCCTCCAATTCCGTACATTCCTTCGACTCCGTGTCGGCGGTCCATTGGTTAGCTGTGTGATGTTTAGCTGTGAGACGTAGAAGTGGATATGATGGTTAGGGAGAAAACGCCTCTTGACCATGTCGGAAAAACCAAACCGGTCTTAAAAGGTCCGCGACCTTTTAAGCTTGCCCGGCAGCCTTGCAACCCCCCTTACAACTTCGTAATAAGGGGCATACTGATTTAATAAGATCACTCTGATGCTCTAAGCCTTGGCATCACCTTGCGCTTGCCTTGCATATCGCGAAATGTAATATGAAGCTATTTCTGGCCGCGGCGTCCCCATCAAAAGCCCTCTAGAGCGCCATTCCGCTCATCGTCACGACTCGCTCGTATTTTTCTCGTTCCTCTCTCGCAAATTTGATCCCAGAGCGAGCCACCGCAACACTATTAGGGAGCAACGCAGGCCTCTACACTGACTGGTGTCTGCGGGCCCGCGATGAACCCACATGAGACCGGGTCATCAACCCACTGGGAATCCGTCGACCTTAAAAGGTTGGACCCCCCACCTTTTAAGACCGACTCTTAATCTTAAAAGCGACTATAAGTGGGGTGGGGTCTGACACCCCTTACAGCACTAATAAGCCCGTTTGGGTTTTTCCGACACAGGAAAATAGGGGCTAAATGTGGGATCACGGTGTCACCTCCTGAGAATTCGATGGGGCCAGAAAACGACCGATACTATGTAGAGGGTTGAAACTGGACGAATAGGCTCTCTGGAACTCAAGTACTCAAGACTAATTTGTATGCTACACATCCCAGTGCTTGTTAGACTATGGAACTCCCGAACTCAAGACATAACCCTTTCATCTCTTCGACATCTTCACTCGACATTTCATCGCAACCTTCCACCCTGACCTTTTCTAACATCCTTCCCGAGTCGACGCGGCTGCGAAGGAAGCCTAGTAAATCAGTGCCAAGGCGGACGAGTTTAGCATCTGGCTGTTCCTTTTGAACATCACAGCCTGGAAGCTTGAAATTTCCAAAGGAAAGGTCTTTGCGGCAGGCAGAATTACGTTGGGTTCATCCCTGAGGTGCTGGAAGAGGTCCTGCGCACTGGTGCGGGTGAGGCGTAGTGTCTTCAAGACTTGAAAGCTTTCTAACCAAGAAAGGAGATCAGAGTCGACAGGACCGGTCAGGCCTCAGGCCGGAGAGCCTGGTAGGAGGCCGCTGTGCAGAGTGAGAAAGGATCTAGAAATTCATAGTCGTCGATGGAACCGTACCTGGTCTGCTGTTTACGAGCATAACCATACCCGTTGGGCAAGTGAAAAGACAACCTAAAGCGAAGCCCCATTAGCCATTAAGAACTGGGCAAAAGTGGGTAGGCGGGATGCACCATGTATTGTGCGATGAGGATCGCCTTCATCACCTTAGATTGCTTCGAGGGTGCGCATACGCGAATGTATAGCACAGCTGTAGAATGGAAAATGAGATGCGACCATGATGCTACCTGGACGCGCTTACCATCGGCACATAGACAAGCAATTGCCACTAAGACTACGAAATGAGCTTAGCATTTGCCTTGGTGTCTCGAGAGCTTGCACGCACTACTTCCTGCAGAAAAAAGTCTTGACATGTCTATGGATCACCTGTCAACGATCTCCCAAAAGAACGAAAACATGCGCCGACCTCTATAGCCGGAGAACTTAGCGCCGATATATCTGGGATGATTAAGCCAGAAATTATAAGTCTTTCCCAAGTCTTTTCCGCATGCTCTCTTACAATATAGGAAGGCCGCCGCAATCCCGAAAGGCAAATACCGGCTCAGAAGAAACAAGCATTTGATGAGACTCCATTTGGACGCCCATACAAGGGTTCTCTGGACGCATTAATAACCATAAGGTTGTCAGTTGAGCCTGCTAGCGTTCAAGTAAGCAAGTACAGCTTACCTCGAGGTCAAGGTATTGAAAAAATTCCAATACATAGACAAGTGTTGAGACGTCGCGACGGGCTGAAGGTAGGCTGGGCTACTACTCACAATGAGGGTCATGCATACTGCTGAGGACATAATCCCAACGATGATGTATACTGGATCAAGGACTTACTGAGTGCGCTCTTCGATAACGGTTAGATCTAGGCGTCAAGATTATTGCCAATAGAGAAACCGATGCGCACGCTGTGAACGGCCACAACACTGGCTTGCACTACGAGAAGTTTCTGAACATCCATGATAACAGTCTCGATCTCGGGAAAGGGATGGATGGATCGTCACATCAGATACAATGCTGGCGACGGTATAAGTAGCTGTACAGTGTACTTCTCATGACCTATCAAGCCGGGGAAAGTTTCAAGGAGAGGAAGCATACAAGAGCTCCCCTCAACCCACCCTTTGTACGCGGGACTCGATTGTATAGAAAAGTAGTGTTGTGCTGTAACAGTCCTTGGCTATTATTAGGCTTTGCATTTTGACTCTATTGAATCATCGCAAAGTCCGCAATCGCAGCCATAGCAGGGCTCTGTTTACAATATAGATCCTTTACACTCTAGATCCATGGACGAAAGCAAAGTGACAAGGTTGTGTCGCTCCTTTAGCAGCATTGTCCACGGCGATCCCATCAGAATGGTGTTCAAGTGACATAAGTACGCCATCATCATTGCATGTAAGCACGGGCAGGACGGGATCGAGCTTTTCTCAGCTCTGCGAGAATATCAGATTGCGAAGCCTTGATCCTCCCCCACAGCTAAGAGGCCATATGACATATACCGTACTGGAGCCACACAGGGGGAATCAAAAGAGTTGAGAGGAACTTCTGTACTTCTTCTAGAGTCACTGGCCACCTTCTCTTTCAAAAACGGACGCAGCCTTGAACCCCGACAATGTACCAGAAAAGCCCCAGGCGCTCGACTCTGACGCAGCTCCTCCCCCTCCAAATGCAAAGCTTGCGTTGGGCTCGACCAACCGAACGCGAGCAACTTCTCGAAGATGAAGGATCATCCTTGTCGCCAGAATGCCGTGAATCACTGTTTGAGGACTAACGCAAAAAAGAGAAGAAAATCTGCCTCAGACCGCGCTTCGTGTACTACGCAAGAGAGAGGGCGTACATGACGAGGATGAGGTGGTATTGTCGCTGTCACCAAGCGCCGTTACCGTCAGCACCTATGATTACATGACTTGTGATTCGAAAATGCCTACTGGTGCATGGATAGAAACGAGGATGTTGGCGGTTGAAATCGCTGGTGATTGGTAAGTCAAAGGTAACAATCGTCAGCATAGCCGAAGAGAACGTGCCTGTAATAGCTGCACAGTAGAATGCCCCATCGGCGTAGAAAATACGCACTAGCATGAATGCTGGAGGCGTAGGCTGGACAGACCAGAACAGTCTCGCACCGTACCACAGGGACAGAAGCATGGTGACTGATACAGCAGCGCGTCATTTCGATTAGCATGGACTCCTTTGGGATGTTGGGAGATATATAACTCACAAGCTGCACTGTACAGAAGGAGACCATACTGGATGATCGCCCATCTGTCGGAAGCGGGCGATGGTACACTCACGCAAACTGCCAGGCCAGAGAGATGAATAGTAGGGCCAGCTGTAATCACCGATAAGAATGAGAAGGCCGCCTAGCAGCTCAGAGACATTGACCAAAGTCTACCTGGCCTGCTGTTTAGAAACATCGCCATGCCCACTAGGGAGGCGAGAGAGACGACCTAAAGCAAGCTCGTTCGATGCCGAGATCTTGGAGGGAATGAGGAGCAGAACGCACAACATAGTGTGCGATGAGTACTGTCTTCATGGCCTTGGATTGCAAGGAGAGCGCGTATACGCGGATGTAGAGTACGGCTATGGAAAGAGCAGTGAGACCCGACGACGAACTTGAAACCTGGAGGCATTTACCATCGGCGCAAAGACAAGCAATTGTTATTAAGACTACCAATCAACCTCGTTAACCAAGCTCCTCCGTGTCTCGAGAGATGTACGCACTGCCGTCGGTACAGAAAAGTTTCCTGCACGTCTGCAGATCGCTCGTCAACAATCGCCAAACAGGATGGCGGCGCACACGGACCTCTACACTGGGATTATTCGGCGCCGCGATATCTATGAGAAGTAGAGCGCGGTAGTATGTCAGTTTTCAGATTTCCCTTGGATGATAGCTTACAATATAGCCAGGTCGCCACGATCCCAAAAAGTAGATACCGGCTGACCAGGAACAAGCACTTGCACAGTGTCCACTTTGAGGTCCACACCAGTGTTCTCTAACATGGTCCTGAATGAGATTGCGCTTCATGGCATTTGGGAGTAAATGGGAACGACACACCTCTAGCTCAAGATGTTGAAAGAATTCAAGGACCTGTCTGATTGTCAACTTCAAAGTTCAAACTGTGGCGTAGCCGAGTTGCCGAGGATCGGTTTGGCTCTACTCACAACAAGTGTCATACACACCGCTGCGGACAAGATGAGCTAGGGATAAGGCATACATTGGATTCAAGCCCACCGAATACACTCTGCAAGGGATGGTCAGCTCGGGGCATCATATTTGTCGGAGGGAAACCTGGAGCGTACTCTATGAGCGGTCACCCATGGCACCGCTTGAGCTTCGACAATCTTCAACTGAACGCTCATGAAGCTAGTGTTTTGTTAATGGAAAGGGAAGGATAAGAGTCACATAGATGCAGTGTCGACGGAAGGCTGTTATAAGGAGCCGCAAGTCACCATCAGGAAGTAAAAAAGGCTGGTTCAAGGGGAGCAAGTATGGAAGCAGCGCTAAACCTACTGAGTTTGACGCGGGATGTACGGCACTGCATAGAAACAGTAAGTGATAGCCCTTCATTAGAGTAGGCGTTACAGTGCATCTCCATCCGTTGGTAGGCAGGCGTGACTGCCATCGTAGAAGTAGCACAGAACCAGCAGGTACCATGCGTGGCCGTGCCCGAGGACAAATTTGGGGGACTGCGCAGTGATCTTGGTTAGGCGCCCCGTCCATGGCGACCTTACAGGAATGAACCAAATCATTCCATAATCATCATCACTCAATGCAAATGCCGATCGCGAACGGATTGACATCTTCTTCCCTACGTGAGGCTACTTGGCTTTCCCAACCTTCTTCATCTTCAGCCAATAGGAGACATACCCTACGCCAGGCCTTGTAGAGCGGCACGAGGCAAATAAGAATTTGAAGCTTGAAGACCGAATGTGACGATCGCAAAGGGTGGGGCCCTGGGGTCTTCCTCTCGCTTGTACCCCGCGGCAAGTTCTAGGTTGTTGTCATTCAGCCTACTAAATCTGGGCACCGAAGCGCCGAAAGGCCGACGGTCTGAGCAAGGTATCTAGACAAGGATCCCGTTTGGCATTTTGACTTGGGTCCCAGAGCACCACAGCAACAAGTATTTCATACAAGGATGCAGACCCAGGCAGACAGGCAGAGGGAGGAGGAACATGAAATGAAAATAAGAGCAAGGAGCAGCGGCGTATACAGCTGTAACGTACCTATACGGCAGTCGAAGCTCCCTACTTGGGCTCAAATCAGCTTGCGTAACCGACCTAGCGCTCGGCTAACAGTCACTCGGTCAAACATCGCACTTAGGTGTTCAACGATTCTCCTAATAATAGATAAACTCAAGGTTCGTACATGGACATGATAGTCCTGAAATACACTTCAATACTGATTTTTAGCAACAATGGTCCAATCTTGGCTGGGAAGAAGTTTACATGCGATGATTGCTGAGCACGGTTCTTTGCCGTTCAAGAATCAAAACTGGTCAACAGGTGTCAGTTGCCCTAATATCGCCTGCTTGTATAGACTGCAGCCTTCCGACGTCTCAATCCTGACATCATGTTACGAGTTGAAAACGCAATTGCTCGTTCATTTCTCTCACCAAAACTCGTTTCCCTTCGTATACCAGTTATACTCACAACTTTGGCTGTGGAAAGTATCTAGGAGGACTGGATCTATCCAGCGATGATTCGTACGACAGCAAGGGCATAGATTGTTGTAAAAGTAGGTGTCCCATGTTACCCTTCCCTTCCGACAACGGATGCAGCCTTAAACCCAGACAATGTACCAGAGACCCCCCACGCTCTCGGTCCTGGCGCAGCTCCTCCCCCTTCAACTCTAAAGCTTGCATTGGGCTCGACTAGCTGAACACGAGCAACTTCTCGAAGATGAAGGATCATCCTTGTCGCCAGAATGCCGTGAACCACTGTCTGAGGACTATTGCAGAAAGAAAAGAAAATCTGCATCAGGCCGCGCTTCGTGTACGGAGGAGAGAGGGCGTACATGACGAGTATGAGGTGGTAGTGCCGCTGTCATCAAACGTCGTTACCGTCAGCACCTATGATTACATGACTTGCGATTAGAAAACACCTACTGGTGCGTGGATAGAAACGAGGATGTTGGCAGTTGAAATCGCTGGCGGTTGGTAAGTCAAAAGCAATGATAGTCAACATAGATGAAGAGAACGTACCCGTAATAACTGCAAAGTAGAACACCCCATCGGCGTAGAAAATACGCACTAGCATGAATGCTGGAGGCGTAGGTTGGACAGACCAGAACAGTCTCGCACCGTACCACAGGGACAGAAGCATGGTGACTGATACAGCAGCGCGTCATTCGATTAGCGTGGACTCTTTGAGAATGTTGAGGAGATATTTAACTCACAAGCTGCACTATACAGAAGGAGAGCATACTGGACAATCGCCCATCTATCGGCAGTGAGCGATGGTATACTCACGCAAGCTGCCAGACCGGAGAGGTGGGTAGGAGGGCCCGCTGGAAGCACCGGTAAGAGTAAGAAAGCTGCCTAGCAGCTCAGAGACATTAACCAAAGTCTACCTTGTCTGCTGTATAGAAACATCGCCATGCCCGCCAGGCTGGTGAGAGAGACGACCTAAAGCAACACTCGCTCGATGCCGAGATCTTGGAGGGAATGAAGAGCAGAACGTACGACATAGTGCGCGATGAGTATTGTCTTCATAGCCTTGGATTGCAAGGAGAGCGCGTATACGCGGATGTAGAGCACGGCTACGGAAATGGCAGTGAGACCCGATGGCGACCTTGAAACTTGAAGGTATTTACCGTCGGCGCAAAGACAAGTAGTTGCTATTAATACTACCAATCAACCTCGTCAAAGAAGCTCTTCCGTGTCTTGAGAGATGTACGCACTGCCGCCGGTACAGAAAAGTTTCCTGCACGTCTGCAGATCGCTCGTCAACAATCGCCAAACGGGATGGAGGCGCACAAAGACCTCTACACTGGGATTATTTGGCGCCGCAGCATCTATGAGAAGCAGAACACGGTAGTATGTCAACTTTCATATTTCTCTTGGGTGATAGCTTACAATATTGTTGAGATACCGCGCAGGGCGTACTCGTAGGCTCAATGACATATCATTCCGGAGGAAAGAACTATGGAATACAAAGAACTATTTACTCCTTATATACTGTAGATAATGCCTAATTGTCGGAATAATAACACAATAAAGCGTGAGTAAATATCCACGGTTCCTCCGGCGAACAATGCGAAATTGCGATTCCCAACAAATATAGCCAGGTCCCCACAGTTGCGAAAGGTAGATACCGGCTGACCAAGAACAAGCACTTGCACAGCGTCCACTTTGAGGTCCACACCAGTGTTCTCTAGCATGGTCATGAATACGATTGAGCTTCACGGCATTTGGAAATGAATGAAAACGATACACCTCTAGTTCAAGATGTTGAAAGAGTTCAAGGACCTGTCTGATTGTCAACTTCAAACTGTGGCGTAGCTGAGTTGTAGAGAATCGGTTTGACTCAACTCACCATAAGTGTCATGCACGCCACTGCAAACAAGATGAGTCAGATGTAAGGCCCGGCTCGGACTCTTACAACATCATCACGGTCACCTGACAGTGACCGATGCTTTATATACCACACACGTGCGACATCTGCTCTTCAGTCTTTACTTCTACCTCGACTATCTCCAACTTCGCTACCTCTAGAGAATCAGACGCTGTTCATACGCATTGTCAACGTGAGTCTCAGTGTTTGCTGTTCACTATCGTGACAGCCTTCCACTTTTTTTTGCGTACCACTTCCTTTGCGTTTCCCCCATCGCCTTATCCCTCGACTACACCATTTTCCTTCATTTCCTTTCAACTTCCTTTCATCTTCATTCGAAGATCTCGCTTGTTTAAAAGAATCGCTCAAGGCTTTTGCTTCCAACGTTACGAACAATGGCTTACATGGCAACTCTTCCTTTAGGATGCCTGCCGCTGTCGTCAAGAGTCACCCCAAAGCTCCTCCTCAGCTCTCCGAAGGGACCTACGATGCTGAAGGGCTGAAGAAGTTTGAGCAATATGCCAACAACTACTTTGTCACGAAGAAGGTTGCGGCGGATGACCAGACTAGGCATCTTCTTGGAAGCTTCGAGGGCTACCTTATCACCAACTGGATCAATAGCGACGTCGCTCGCATCTCTGAACTACCTGTCAAGGACTTCTTCACTGAGCTTCGAGCGCTTGTACTCCCTCGCGACTGGCACATCCACCTCCGTGCGAGGATCCATCGGATGGAGCAGTGAAAGGATCAACCTTTCGACGACTACGCCAACGATGTTAACCGTCTTAACGCTATCCTCAAGGACGCTGACTTCCATTTCTCCAATGACCGCATCATGGAGATCTTGCTCAATGGATGCATCGACGAAGTCAAGGGTCGCTATCATCGCACTACTCTCGCTGCCACCTACACCGCCGAAAAGGTCGCTGACCTTAAGGAGTTCCGCGAGTGGCTTTACGAGGTCAACAAAATCTATCAGGCTTGGCTCGAGGACAAAAAGGCTTACATGATGCTCTTCGACGAGTCTCAGAGGCAACCCAAACGCGCCAAGACATCAGGCTCGTACGGCTCTCATGACAACGGCAAGCCTTCGGATAAGGGTGCCGGCTCTGGCGCCTCTGGTTCTGGCTCCAATACTTCCGGCGCTACTCGCTGCCCCGATGCCACTCCTGCTGAGAAGGCTCTCCTCGCGGCTCATCACGGTTGCTTCAAGTGTCGAGAGTTCTATGTGTCCCACAAGTACACGACATGCAAGAAGGGTTTCCCCTCTGGCGATAACTACAAGGAGCGAACGGAGGCTGATGCCTTGAAGGCTAAAGCTGCTTATCAGGCTCGAAAGCCTTCCTCCACTGTTGCCTCGGTCCATGCGGCACCGGCCACCCCGGCCCAGCCTGCGACTGCTGCGGCAGTTATGCCTTCCCATGGTTACCAGTGGGAAGACTCGAGCGAGGGGGATGATGATGGCTCTGATACCGAGGACTCTGACGTGAGTGATCCTGTGCCTGCTGATTTGCTCTTTTGGAAAGGCCAGATGGCTGGACCGAAAGATGCAGAGCCTGTCATCGTGCGCACCATGATTGACAATGGTGCTGCTTTAGTCTTAATCGATGACGTCGAAGCTACCCAACGTGGGTATCGTCGCTTCAAGATGCGCTCCCCCCTTCCAGTGTCTCCCGCCTTCACCACCGACAACGGCTCTACAACATTATCTGAATTCGTCAAGTTTCCTGTGACTGCACCTGATGGGTCGTGGACTTCAAGGTCTTGTAAAGCTATAATCGTAAAGAATCTTTGTGTGCCTGTACTTTTAGGTCTCCCATGGCTCGTCTTGAATCGCATAACTGTTGATCATTACGCTCGAACAGCTAAGACCCCTGATGGTTACAATTTGTTGAATCCCACTGTACGAAAGCCTCAAGTTTCTCTCCCACAGATGCCGGGTCAAAAGGTCTGTCGTCTACGGAAGAATTGGAAAGCCTTGATTAAGGAACTTAATGTCGTTTTGGAACCCCTGAGGATTGCTGTGGACAAAGTTTGGGCTCCAACCTTGCATACAAAAGCAAAGTGGACTGCTTCCCTGGTTGCGTCAATACAGGTCACTGCAAGTGCACTGAGCCTGAAGGAATGGGAGGATCGCATTTGTGAAGAGTTCTCGGATGTTTTCAAACCAATCCCGAATGTAAATCAGCTTCCCACTGATGTCAAAGCTCGGATAAAATTGAAAGATGCCTCTCACACAATTGAAACTCGTTCATATTCATGTCCTCGAAAGTTCAAAGACGCTTGGAAGGCCCTCATTGATGAGCATGTTAGTGCAGGCCGTATACGACCTTCATCTTCTTCCTTTGCGTCTCCGTCTTTCATCATTCCAAAAGCTGATCCAACGGTGCCTCCTCGGTGGATTAATGATTTCCGACAATTGAACGCGAATGCCGTGGCTGACCGTAATGTCCTCCCACGCGTTGATGACATTTTGGCTGATTGTGCCAAAGGGAAGATTTGGACTTGTCTCGATATGACAAATGCCTTTTTCCAGACGCGTATGCATGAGGACGATGTACATCTCACAGCTGTCACAACACCTTTTGGTCTTTATGAATGGTTAGTAATGCCTATGGGGTTTAAAAATGCCCCCGCAATTCATCAGCGACGAGTGACTGTGGCGCTTGCGGATTATATTGGAAAGTTTTGTCACATATACTTGGACGACATCGTGATTTGGTCTCAGACTGTTGAAGAGCATGAGCGTCATGTGCGTAAAGTGTTACAAGCAATCCGGGTCAATAAGCTCTTCCTGAACAAGAAAAAGTCAATATTTTTTGCTGAATCCATTAACTTCTTGGGCCACGTGGTGGACAAGGATGGTATTCGTCCTGATGGTAAAAAGATTGAGCGAATTGTTAACTGGCCTGTTCCCACTACTGCTTCGGCGGTACGAAGTTTCTTGGGGCTTGTGAAATATTTGGCTGCTTTTCTGCCTGATTTGGCAAAACACACGATTGTACTGAATGCCTTGACTACGAAAGAGGCTAAACGTTGTTTCCCCGAATGGGGACCTGCCGAACAAGCTGCCTTTGATGGTGTTAAGAAACTTGTCACCTCGCATGAATGTCTAACTACTATTGACCATGAGAATCCTGGGGAACGGAAAATCTTTGTGACAACCGATGCAAGTGATAAGCGAATGGGTGCTGTTCTCTCCTTTGGAGAGACTTGGGAGACGGCACGTCCTGTGGCCTTTGACTCGACCCCTCTAAGGGGCGCTGAGCTGAACTACCCTGTTCACGAAAAGGAGCTGCTGGCCATTGTATCTGCACTGAAGAAATGGCGTGCTGATCTGTTGGGAACACCGTTCTATATTTACACCGACCATCGAACCTTGGAATTCTTCCAGAAGCAGAAGGACTTTTCGCGTTGGCAGGCGCGTTGGATGGAATACATGTCTCAATTTGACGGTCGCATTGTCTATGTCAAGGGCGGAGACAATACTGTTGCAGATGCCCTGTCTCGTTTGCCTGTTGTCAATGACTCAGCAGATGCCGAGGCAAGTGCTAAAGAGTGCTGGGACATTGATGATGACGGTAAATGGAAGGCTTTTCCTGTTTGTGCTGTCTTACAAGTGGATAAAGTCGACGGTTCTCCTATTGAATCAGCAAAGGCCCTTGCAGTGACTACAATGGATGATGCCGAAAAGGTTCGCTCCCTGAGCTTCGACTCTGAATTTGTTAGAGATCTGAAGGCAGGGTATGACAGTGATCCTTGGTGCTCCAAATTCAAGGAGGCTGCCAGGGGCATGGCAACTTTCAGGCAGACCGATGGCCTCTGGTTTCTTCAGGATCGACTGGTGATTCCTAATGTACCTCATCTGAGAGAACAGTTGTTCAAACTCATCCATGATCGCCTGGGTCATTTTGGCTTTGAAAAGTCTTATAGTGCAATGAAAGACTCTGTCGTGAACACGGTCAGCCCCTAGCCCCTATCTCGCGCCCCTATTTTCGTTTCATCTTATCTTTTGATCTTTCATTCATCTTATCACTTTAACCCCTATTTTCCTTTGACTCCGTCTCGGCATGGACACTTTCTCTATGGCACGCTGCCTCGTTCTCCCCTTGTTACATTTCATCCTTCTCTGCTACAGGCGCTGCCTTACGAACAGCCCTTTGATACTTCTATTCATTCGTCTCCCCGACTCATTTCTATTGTATCCTTCTTCTTCGCGCTGCCTCGCATAGCCTCGCTCGGCCTCGGGCGGTTTCCATTCTTCCCCTTGTTCTTCTCTACGCTGCCTTACGCAGCTTCGCGCGGCCTCGGGCCACTCTTGTCATTCTATTGTCTTCTTGCTTATTCGTATCTCGGACTCATCGCGGCTACGCACATATTCTGTAGAGTATATAAGCTAGCTAGTACGCTCTGTATTTCCTCAGCTTGACCTCTTCGTCAATTCATCGCTTAACTCGCATCTGTTCCTGCTCTCGCCTCTCGGCGCCTCCGCTCTTAAGTCGCTCTGCATCTTATCTCGTCGTCGCCGATCGACTTCGAGTCTCATCTGCTCGTCTTCGTTCACCGTGTGGTGTTCGCCTCCGTCCGCTTAGGTCTTCTGACGCGTACTTCGCGACATTAGGTCAAGCTCCCCTACTGCACCGGCGGTTTTGCTACCCGCCCTTGCAGGCCTGTAACCGCTATCACCATTGAGTGCCAAACCTTTGGGCACTTCACCGCTGTCGACCGAACCGTTACTCCGTCCACTCGCGACGGTCACTACAACCCAGAAACCAGAAGCTTTACACCCTGCACTACCAACCCCTGTCCTAACCGCTACAACCCTACTCTACCCCAAGAACATTGGGATCGCCTAGTCGCACTCAACCCAGACGTGGAGCTCGAAGATCCCAACCTCAATAACGCATATCCATCCGTACCCCCTCTACCTCCGCTTCCTGTCCCACTCCCCGACGCTTCGCCGCCTATTGCTTCTTACGTACCATCCCCAGCTCCTTCTTCATCTTCTTCATCCTCTTCATCTTCAAGCTCTGAACAAGAGCGTCATTCTTCCCGAGTTTCACCTTCACTCTTCAATCTTCCTTTTTTACCGCCTTCTATTGCACCTACCGTTCCACCAAGCCCACTTTTCACTACTTCTGTACCTACACTTCCGTCTGACTCCACGGCCTTTGTAAATACTGTTTCAACCTTTAACTTCTCTACTACTGCTTCCTCTTTCATCCCCGCTTACATTCCATCGCCACTTCCAATTTCTGTTCAAACCCTTCCTGCCCGTTCCCCATCCCCGATCACCATGTCCGATCCCATGCACCAAGATGAGCCCCAAGTCCAACCTGCCACTGCTAACGACATCATTGACCAACTCGTCGCTGGTCAGCGAGTCTTATCCGAAACCCTCAACACACTCATGCTCCAAATGGCCAAACAACCCGTTGCCCAGGTCCACGCCAAGGTGGCAGCTCCAAGCAAAAACCCGATGAAGGATCCCGAACCCTTCAAAGGTGATGCAAAGGAGATCCGCCGCTTCCTGGCCTACTTCACAATGTGGGCCAGCCTCCAGGGTGAACCCCTGATGAAGGAAGGCTTGCGAGATGATAAGGCTTGGATAGCTTCTGCCCTCTCCTACTTCAGAGGAGACGCATCCCATTGGGCCCAGTCGTTCCTACAGCAGATCTACGACCACGACATAAGCACCAACAAGGTGGCACACCCCATGCCTTTCAACGCCACTTGGGAAGGATTTGTCAAAGCTGTGGAAACACGCTTTCGACCAGGAGATGATCGGGAAATCGCACAGCAGGAGTTGGACGCTCTCAAGCAAGGTCGAGGGACAGCTGCCTCATATGCAGCCAGTTTCATGGAGGTGTTCCCTCGCACAGGACTCTCGGAGGTTGATGCCATGCATCGCTTCAAGCAGGGCCTGGCCAAGGACGACAAAGCATGGCTCGCCTACTCCTCGTTGGTTAAAAAGCCCACCACACTGCTGGAGCTTTGCAACCAGGTTATTAACAACGAGTTCGAGTTGAAGGACACCCATCCCCAACGCTCCTCTACGACTACTCGAGACCGTGACCCCTGGGCCATGGACATCGACGCTACTCGTACCAACAATGGACGCACCCGGGAAGACTTCACAGCTGCCATGCGGGGTCGGTGCTACGGTTGCGGATCCAAGACTCATGTCAAGAAGGATTGCAACCATGCAAGCACCCGATGCCCATACTGTCAGCGCACCGGCCACATCGAGAACGTCTGCCAGGACAAGTTCCTGGGTTACTCCAAGAACCGTGGGCTCAACCAACGCCGTATCCGTGCCACCACCACCAATGACACCTTCGATGTCTGTGCCTCCTTTAATCCTGTCCAGAACCCACCTGCTTCCATCGCCGCCACTCCTGCTCCTCCTGTTGCCCCAGCCATCCCAACCGTCTCAGCCGGCGCTCTTGCAGAAATGCAGCGCATGCAAGAGACCCAACGCCAGATGCTCGCCCAAATTGCCGAACTCCGAAAGGGTTTTTAAAGCGGGTGTCTGCTCGCGCCGAGGCGCATACACCCCTACCCCCGTACGCAACTTCCGCCTATGATTCGATCTCTTCTTGTAAACTTAGCACGACTCGTGAATTGAACCCCCTTTCATCCCACTTTCGTGTCCAAGCACAACTCAGAGGCAGGAATTGCGATACAAACTCCCCGGCAATGGTTGACACTGGCGCAACAGGATTATTCCTGGACGTGCCCTTTGTCTCCAAACAACGCATCACCTCCCATAAACTCCTTCACCCCATCGCCCTCTTGAACATCGATGGCTCGCCTAACCATGCAGGCGACATCACTCATTTTGCCCGCCTCAAACTCACCATCGACGGCTACACCGAATGGACTGATTTCCTCATCGCCGACCTCGGTGGAGAGGACATCATTCTTGGTCTCCCTTGGCTGCGCAAACTCAACCCTACCATCGACTGGCGCAAAGGAACACTCACCATCCCTCGCACCAGAATTTCCTCTGCTTTCATCGAGGAGATCCCAGACGAAGACGCCTATCCGACTTCTCGAGGTGCTCCCACAGGAGACGCACTGGTAGAAGAAATTGGCGTTGACGACGACTCACCTCCCACTCCTACTCCGACCCCCACCACTCCCCAACCAGCATCTACCTCCTCGTCTTCACCTCCAGACACCCCAGACGAGCCGTCCCCCCCAGTTGAACCTGAACTGGAGGACTACAGACCTCCTCTCTGTCGCATTCGCGCCAATCGGAGGGCTCGACGTGAGTTGGTACGCAAGAGGCTGCTTGAGGACACTGGCGACCAAATTTGGTGCGCTGCTGGCTTCACATACTCCCAGCAGATCGCCGAACAGAGTCAGAAGGAGAAGCCACAGAAGACGTTCGAGGAGTTGGTACCACCAGAGTACCGACAGCACGCCTCCGTCTTTTCCGAGTCTGAATCCCACCGTCTACCGGAACACAAGCCTTGGGACCATGCCATCGACTTTACGCCCGGTGCCCCAGCCAATGTTCGCACCAAAGTCTACCCGATGTCGCAGAACGAGCAAGAGGAGCTCAACCGCTTCCTGGATGAAAACCTTGAAAAAGGCTATATCCGACCGTCCAAATCACCCCTCGCCTCCCCCGTCTTCTTTGTCAAGAAAAAGGACGGCAAACTTCGTTTCGTTCAGGACTACCGCAAGCTCAACGAATTCACCGTCAAGAACCGCTACCCACTCCCACTCGTTTCCGACATCATTGGCCGCCTCAAAGGCGCCAAATACTTCTCCAAATTCGATGTACGCTGGGGCTACAACAACATTCGCATCAAAGAGGGGGACGAATGGAAGGCTGCCTTCGCAACCAACCAAGGTCTCTTCGAACCCCTTGTCATGTTCTTCGGTCTCACCAACTCGCCTGCCACATTCCAAGCCCTCATGAATTCTATCTTCTCAGACCTCATTGCTGCTGGTAAAGTCGCGGTCTACCTCGACGACATCCTCATCTTCACCTTGACCCTCGAAGAGCATCGCAAGATCACTCACGAGGTCCTTCGACGACTCAAAGCTCATGACCTGTTCCTTCGCCCTGAAAAGTGCGAATTCGAACGCCAGGAGATCGAATACTTGGGTCTAGTCATCAAGGAGGGAGAAGTTTCGATGGACCCAGCTAAGGTTGAAGCCGTTCGCAACTGGCCTGTTCCTCGCAACCTTCGCGCTGTTCGAGGCTTCCTAGGATTCGCCAACTTCTACCGCCGCTTCATCAAGGATTTTTCCACCATTGCTCGCCCGCTCAACGATCTCACCAAGAAGAATGTGCCCTGGCAGTGGGGTACGCCACATCAAAACGCGTTTGATACCCTCCGCAACCATTTCATTTCCGCTCCGGTTCTCTCGCTCTGGGATCCTAGTCTGCCTACCCGCATCGAAGTCGACGCCTCTGGCTTTGCCACAGGAGGTGCTTTACTTCAGAAGCATGACGACGGCCTCTGGCACCCCATCGCATTCCGCTCCTCTTCCATGCAGCCGGCCGAACGCAACTACGAGATCTACGACCGTGAAATGCTTGCCATCATCGACGCTCTCAAGGACTGGCGACACTTCCTCGAAGGTCTCCCTCAGCCTTTCGAGATCGTCACCGACCATGCCAACCTCGAATACTGGCGCACCGCACAAGACCTGAGTCGACGACACGCAAGATGGGCCCTCTATCTCTCTCGTTTCCAGTTCACCCTTACCCACCGTCCCGGAAAGGCCAATACTCAGGCTGATCCCCTTTCCCGCCTCGACATTCACCAGGTCCACGACGCTGAAGACAACAGGCAGCAGATCGTCCTCAAACCCGAACTTTTTGCCAAACTCGCCGCCACCAGTATGCTCATCAATCCCCTGGAAGAGCGTCTCAAGCAGGCCAGCAACCGCGAAGCCGAAGTCCTTGCCGGTCTTGCTGCCCTGCGTAACTCTGGACCTGCTCGACTTGTCAATGGCCTACCGGAATGGGAGGAAGTCGATGGCTTAGTCTACCACAAAGGCCGAGTCTATGTGCCCAACAACGATGACCTTCGACGCGACGTCCTACGCCAATGCCACGACGACCCCACCTCTGGCCATCCTGGAATCCACGCCACTCTCGAACGCGTTGAACGACAGTACTGGTGGCCCAGCATGCGCGCCTTTGTCAAGAAATACGTTGAAGGATGTGACACCTGTGGTCGCAAGAAGCATATGCAGCATCCCCATGCCCTCACCCGTCCTCTCGATGTACCGGCTGGCCCTTGGGAGTCAGTCGGTGTTGACCTTATCACGCAACTCCCCAAAGCGAATGGTTACGACGCGATCATCGTCTTCACCGATCACTACAGCAAGCTCATCCACGCCCTCCCTTGTCACTCCAACATCACCACGGAAGACGTTGCTGACATCTACTACCGCGAAATTTTCCGCCTCCACGGCCTACCTCTCCAGTTCATCAGTGACCGCGGACCTCAGTTCGCTTCCAAGGTCATGCGTGGATTGCTCAAACACCTCGGGATCAAGTCAAACCTCACCACGGCCTACCACCCTCAAGCCAACGGTCAGACTGAACGTGCCAACCAAGAAGTTGAGAAGTACCTCCGCATCTACACCAACCGTCGCCAGGAAGACTGGGACAAACACGTCCCCATGGCTGAATTCGTCATCAACTCCCGTGTCCACTCTGCTCACAACCGCTCTCCCTTCGAAGTCGTCTACGGTTTCCTTCCTCATTTCAACATTCCTATCGGCAATCCCTCTGGCCTCTTACCCATTGATGACCGCCTCCAACACCTCAAGGATGCTCGAGAGGATGTCGACGCTGCCTTACGACTGGAAAAAGGACACCAGAAGGACGCCTTTGAAGCAGGTAAACGGGCCGCAGATCACTTCAACATTGGTGACTATGTTTGGCTTGACTCAAGCGACATCAAGGTCAGAATCCCGGCTCGGAAACTAGGCGACATGCAGCTCGGACCCTACAAGGTCCTCGAGCGTATCGGTGAACTGGACTACAAACTGGATCTCCCTCGCAGTCTTTCCCGCATCCATCCTGTCTTCCACGTCGACAAGCTCTCTCGCTGGAAAGGAAACGACGTCAACGGCATCCTACCACCTCCTCCCGAACCTGTCGAACTCGAAGGCGAGGTTGAGTACGAGGTCGAATCCATCCTCAACAGCCAAGTCGTCAACCAAGGAAGAAAGAAGGTACTCCAGTATTTTGTCAGTTGGGCTGGGTACAACGATTCGCATAACTCCTGGGAGCCAGCTGAAAACCTCAAACGTTCAAGAGCCAAAATCAATGAATTCCACCGCCTGCATCCAATTGCCCCGCGCAAGATCTAGGTCATCGAGGACGATGAATCTTAGAAGGGGGGTAATGTCGTGAACACGGTCAGCCCCTAGCCCCTATCTCGCGCCCCTATTTTCGTTTCATCTTATCTTTTGATCTTTCATTCATCTTATCACTTTAACCCCTATTTTCCTTTGACTCCGTCTCGGCATGGACACTTTCTCTATGGCACGCTGCCTCGTTCTCCCCTTGTTACATTTCATCCTTCTCTGCTACAGGCGCTGCCTTACGAACAGCCCTTTGATACTTCTATTCATTCATCTCCCCGACTCATTTCTATTGTATCCTTCTTCTTCGCGCTGCCTCGCGTAGCCTCGCTTGGCCTCGGGCGGTTTCCATTCTTCCCCTTGTTCTTCTCTACGCTGCCTTACGCAGCTTCGCGCGGCCTCGGGCCACTCTTTGTCATTCTATTGTCTTCTTGCTTATTCGTATCTCGGACTCATCGCGGCTACGCACATATTCTGTAGAGTATATAAGCTAGCTAGTACGCTCTGTATTTCCTCAGCTTGACCTCTTCGTCAATTCATCGCTTAACTCGCATCTGTTCCTGCTCTCGCCTCTCGGCGCCTCCGCTCTTAAGTCGCTCTGCATCTTATCTCGTCGTCGCCGATCGACTTCGAGTCTCATCTGCTCGTCTTCGTTCACCGTGTGGTGTTCGCCTCCGTCCGCTTAGGTCTTCTGACGCGTACTTCGCGACAGACTCCTACTATTGGCCAGGGATGCGTGTTGACCTCGAGTCTGGCTATATTCCCTCTTGCGAATCATGCCAAAGGAACAAGGACTCTACAAAAAAGAAGCCTGGTCCACTGCATCCACTGCCTGTACCCGACGGCCGATGTTCGAGCATTGCTATGGATTTTGTGGAGGCACCTCCCGATGAAGGCTTTGACTATGTTCTTACCATAACAGACCGTTTGGGCTCCGATGTGCAATTCATTCCTTGCAAAAAGACGATCACGGCTTCGCAACTGGCTGAGCTGTTCTTCGACAAATGGTACTGTGAGAATGGCATGCCTGACGAAATCATTTCGGATCGCGACAAGCTTTTCACCTCCGAATTCTGGAAATCGCTGCATCGTCTCACCGGAATAAAGATCAAATGCTCAACAGCCTTCCACCCCCAGACGGATGGCTCAAGTGAACGCACTAATAAAACGTTTGTGCAGACTCTGAGGCACTACGTGGAACGAAATCAAAAGGGTTGGGTTAAAGAGCTACCTCGGGTGCGTTTCGCTATTATGAACACCATAAATCGCTCTACTGGCTTTTCCCCCTTCCAACTGAAATATGGAAGGTCTCCGCGCATCATCCCTGCCTTGCTCAATGATGGTGTCGTACCTTCAATGTCGGGAACTCTTGCTGCGATTCGTGGTCTCCAAGATGACATTGAGGAGGCAAAAGACAGTCTTCTCAAGTCAAAGGTTGACCAAGCTGCTTTGGCAAACAAAACGCGTGGTGAGGACCCCTCTTTTGATATTGGTGACAAAGTCTGGCTGTGCACTAGACATCGACGCCGCGAATACAAGGCCACGGGCGCCAAGCGGGTTGCCAAGTTCATGCCGCGATATGACGGTCCCTATCTCATTGTCGATCGAAACCTGGACGCTTCGACCTACACACTCCTGCTTCCAGAGCACACCAACACCCATCCAGTTTTCCATGTCTCTCTTCTCAAGCCCTGGTATCCGAATGATGCATCAAAGTTTCCCTCGAGGGAGTACTCTCGACCTGGCCCCACGGTTGGCAAGGATGGTGTGGAGTTGTGGGAAGTGGAGAAAATCGTTGATGAATCGAAGAAGAAGAAGAGCCGGAAGGTTCTGGTTTGCTGGGCTGGCTATGGGCCTGAACATGACACTTGGTTGAAGCGATCTGAAATGGACGACACTGTGGCGCTTGACGAATGGGACCGGTCAAATGATGGAGTTTCTACTTTCGAACGCAACCGGTAGCTTTTCCCACTGGGTTTTTGACGCACCCGGCTCTGCTCCTTGTACTACGTTCATTTCCTCTGCTTGGGTTTGAATTTTTGTGGGGTGGGGAGGGTGTAAGGCCCGGCTCGGACTCTTACAACATCATCGCGGTCACCTGACAGTGACCGATGCTTTATATACCACACACGCGCGACATCTGCTCTTCAGTCTTTACTTCTACCTCGACTATCTCCAACTTCGCTACCTCTAGAGAATCAGACGCTGTTCATACGCATTGTCAACGTGAGTCTCAGTGTTTGCTGTTCACTATCGTGACAGCCTTCCATCAGAGACATAGCATACATTGGACGCAAGACCTACCGAATGAAGTCTGTGAAGATGGTCAGCTTTGAGCGACGAATTCATCCGAAGAGAACATAGAGCGAACTCTATAAACAGTTACAAGCATGGCGCTAGCCTGCACTTTGACAATCTTCTGAGCGTTCATGAGGATAGTGTTTTGTTAATGGAATGGAAAGGGAAAGGGGAAGAGAACAGTCATATCGATGCAGTATCGACCGAAGGGAGTTATAAGTAGCTGCCATTTGCCGTCAGGGCTTATCAAAGGCCGGTTCAAGGGGACCAAGTATAGAAGGAGTGTTAAGCCTACTGAGCTTGGCGCAGGATATGCGGCACTGCATAGAAGCAGGGTAAGTCATAGCCCTTCATCTCCATCCGTTGGTCGGCGGTCGTGACTGCTATCGCAGAGGTAGCACGGTGCCGCCTGTTGTCGCAATACAATTCAAGAGCAGTGCCATGCGTGTCCGGCGTGCCCGAGGACAAAATTCGGACAGAAAGCGCCGGGTCCGGATATTCCGCCTCCGCTTGCCAAAGAGGCGGAACCGTCTGAGGCAGACTGGGCGATACCTACCTCAAAATGCTCGGTGAAGCTGGCAGCTAGGCTTTAGGCTGCTTAGACCCATTTCTGGGCGTCAAAAAACAAGCGAAGCTGTGAGGAAGGGCATAACGAGTGAAATGGTGCCGGGTTGCGCTTTGTTTGGCAGAGCCGTTTGTAGCCCCTATTCCAATCCAACACATACATCCTCAGCGCAGATGCGCAGGAGCGAGAGCTTTGATATGTAAGGCGCTGAAACTCCTCATTTTAATCAGTTTAATTGGTTGAGAGAGCTCAAAGAGCCGATACGGCCAAGAATGTGAATCAGAAGCCACATCGTGCACACCTGCTACCACCTGCACAATCCCATCGTCACTAAATCGTACCTGTGTCATTAAGCATACTTATTGGTATTGAAAGTCAAATAAAATGCTCTTAGCGCATTCCCAGATGCTTTGGACGAGCGCATCTTATCGCCACTTGATTACATTTTGGCTGGGCGCTCCTAATAATACACGCGCATTATATCGTGCTATCTTTTTCTGATAAGTTTGCGTGAGTATGATCGTTGCTTCATACCTTCTATCTGCTCCAGACACTACAGTCGCGCCCTAAGCAGTGACTTGAATGAAATCACCCATTCCGCCTCGTCCATTCCGCCTCCAAGTCTGAGGCGGAATTCTCATTTCAGACGTGTCCTCAATTCGGAGGACCGCGCAGTGATCTTGATTAGGCGCCCGTCCATGACGATCTGACCGGAATGACCACAACTCATCCCATAATCGTCATCACTCTACGCATATGCCAAACGGATCGAGTCCTTCTTCCCTACGCAAGGCTACTTGGCTTTCCAAACCTTCTTCATCTTCACCCAATAGGAGACATACCCTACGCCAGGCCTCGAGCGGCACAGCGGGAAGGAGAATTGGAAGCTTGCAGATCAAATGTGACGATCACGAAAGGTGGGGCCCTGGGGTCTTCCTCTCGCTTGTACCCGCAGCAAGTTTCGTTGTCATTCAGGCTATTAAATCTGGGCACCGAAGCTTGAAGGGCTGAAAGGCCGACGGTCTGAGCAAGGTATCTAGACAAGGATCCGTTCAGCCTCTCGGCTACGGTCCCACGACAACCAGGACTCAAATATGACTTTGCCCAATACAAACACCCCGGCACCACTGGTTCCTCCTGTGCTTCCACTCGGTGAGGTGAGGTTGTTCGGAATGTCGACGAAGCCCGACGAGATCGATGCCAAGCCAAAGCCTGGCAGCGACGTCAACGCGTCAACGGCGGGATGATGCATCCACTGACGACCAACACGCTTCTTCTTCACCTCCCCGGAGCCTGAGCGCAAACCACGAAAACACCAGCCCAACATCGTCGTCGGGCTCTTCGTCCTCGACTCCCACTCCCACAGCTGCCAACAGCACTGGTCGAGTGACGGGGACGAGCGCTGCAGCTCACACACCAAGGACTTGAGCCCTCAGCACGTCCGCAAAAGTCCTGACCCAAGACTTCGAAGGAACCCTAGTGCTGGCTCTGGTACAACTCTACCTTCGACCTACTCTGGCTTGATCTCTGTGCCAGAAGAGGGCGATACCAGTATGGATTTCTCAACGAGCAGCCTTCAACCGCCCACTTCAGCATCGACGATAACAACGAGCAACTATGATGCGACCATGTTTGTGAGGCCGCAGGAGGGGAGGAGGCCAGTCGGACAAAGTCCACTGAGGTATCTGTGAGGACTGGATCTATCTGGCAATGATTCGTACGACAACGAGGGAATATATTGCTGTGAAAGAGATGTCCCATCTTACTCTTCTCTTCCAACAACAGACGCAGCCTTAAACCCAGACAATGTACCAGAAACGCCCCAAGGTCTCGATCCTGGCACAGCTCCTCCCCCTGCATTTCTAAAGCTTGCATTCGGCTCCATCAACTGAACACGAGCAACTTCTCGAAGATGAAGGATCATCCTTGTCGCCAGAATGCCGTGAACCACTGTTTGGGGGCTATTGCACAAACGAAGAAAATCAGTCTCCTGCTAATGCCGCGCTTCATGTCAATGTAAGAAAGAAAGAGGGCGTACATGGCGAGGATGAGGCGATATTGTCGCTGTCGCATAATTAGAACGTGCCAGGGGTTATGAGCAGATAGGGCCTACTGGTGCGTGTATTGAAACGAGGATGTTGGCAGTTGAAATCGCTGGTGGTCGGTAAGTCAAAAGCAACGATAGTCCAGATAGATGAAAAGACGTACCGGTAATAGCTGCGAAGTAGAACGCCCCATCTACGTAGAAAATACGCACCAACATAAATACTGGAGGCGTGGGCTGGACAGACCAGAACAGTCTCACACCATACCACAAGGACAGAAGCATTGTGACTGACCCAGCAGCCCGCGGCGCTCTTTCGATTAGAATGGGACTCTCACTGAGGATGGAGGAGATATATCACTCACAGGCTGCACTATATAGAAGGAGACCGTACTGGACAATCGCCCATCTGTCTGCAGCGAGCGACGGCACACTGACGCAAGCTACCAGGCCGGAGAGATGTGTGGTAGGGCCCGCTGGGAGCACCGACGAGAGTGAGAAAGCCGCTTAGACACTCGAAGGTATTGGTCAAATCTTACCTGGTCTGCTCTTTACAAACATCGCCATGCCCGCCAAGCAGGCGAGAGAGACGACCTAAAGCAAGGCTCATTGAGCGTTGAAATCTTGGAGAAATGAGGAGAAGAACGTACGACATAGTGCGCTATTAGTATTATCTTCATAACCTTCGATTGCAAGGAGAGCGCGTAAACGCGAATATAGAGTACGGCTACGGAAGGAGTAGTGAGACCCGACAATGACCTGACACCTGGAGGCACTTACCGTCAGCGCAAAGACAAGCAGTCGCCATTAGTACTAGCAACCAAGCTCGTTATCCAACATTCCCAAAGGTCGAGAGGTGTACGCACTGCCGCCGGTGCAAAAGAGTATCCTGCATGTCTGCCAATCGCTCGTTAAAGCTATCGCCAAAGGGGAGGGAGACGTACACGGACCTCTACAGTGGGATTATTCGGTGCCGAAATATCTATGAGAAGTTACGCCAGGAACCATGTCAACTTTCGTATCTTGATTGGATGGTAATATCTTACAATATAACCAGGTCGCCACGATCCCAAAAGGTAGATACCGACTGACCAGGAACAAGCACTTGCACAGCGTCCACTTTGACGTCCATACCAGTGTTCTCTAGCATGGTCATGAATAAGATTGAGTTTTGCGGTACCTGGGAGTGAAGGGAGACGACACACCTCCAGCTCAAGATGTTGAAAGAATTCAAGGACCTATCCGATTGTCAACTTTGGTAAACTGCGACGTAGCCGAGTTCCTGAGGATGAGTTGGACTCAACTCACCACAAGTGTCATACACGCCGCTGAGGAGAAGTTGAGGAAGAGATGATGCATACATAGGATGCAAGACCCACCGAATGCGCTCTGTGAAGGGTGGTCAGCTCGTGCATCACATCTGCCAGAAGAGGGGCGTACTCTGTGAACAATCACAATATCGGCCTGTACTTCATGGATTCTCTGAGCGTCCATGGCTCTAGTCTTGGTGGAAGGAAGGGAAGGATAAACGTCCCTCTCGATCAGTGTCGATGAGGGGGATTATAAGTAGCTACTCTATCTTTGTGACTTATCAAAGCTAAATTGGCCCAGGGGGAACAAGTATAGAATAAGTCTAGCAGCCCTTCTTAGTTCGACGCGAGCAGTACGGCGCTGCATAATAGAACCAGTGTATAAGCCCTTCAACGGAGAAGTCGTTTCAACAAACCTCCACCCGTTCGTCGTAGAATTCGTGTCATAACTGCCATAGTAAAGGTGGGGTGGTGCCTCCTTAAGATCCCAGGTTGGGCACCATGTGTGCTCGGCGTGCAAGAGGACAAAGTTCGGAGGACTGCACAGTGATCTTGGTTAGGCGCCCGTCCATGACGATCTTACCGGAATGAACCAACTTATTCCATAATCATCATCACTCTATGCACATGCCGATCGCGAACGGATTGACATCTTCTCCCCTACGTGAGGCTACTTGACTTTCCAAACCTTCTTCATCCTCAGGAAATAGGAGGCATACTCTATGCCAGGCATTGAGAGCTTGGTCGGCACGACGCGAATGAGAATTCGGAATCGAAGCTTGAAGATCGAATGTGACGATCACAAAGGGTGGGGCCCTGGGGTCTTCCTCTCGCTTGTACCCGCAGCAAGTTCTAGGTCGCTGTCATCCAGCCCATTAAACGTGGGCGCCGAAGCGCTAAAGGCCGACGGCCTGAGCAAGGTATCCAGGCAAGGATCCTGTTCCGCCTCTTGGCTTGCGCTAGGTTTAACATCTCAACAAGTCATGCAGGAAGCCGCAGATCCAGGCGAGCAGGCAGATAGAGGAGGAAGAGGCACGGGAGGAACATGAAATGAAAACAGGAGCAAGAAGCAGCGGCATATACAGCTGTAACGTACCTATACGGCAGTCGAAGCTCCCTACTTGGGCTCAAATCAGGTCGCGTGACCGATCTTGCGCTCGGCTAATAGTCATTCGGGCAAACCCCCTCCTCAGGTGCTCAACTAAGCTCCTAATAATAGATAAGCTCAAGGTTCATACATCGACTTGACAGTCCTGAAATACACTTGAACACAGATTCTTAGCAACATCGGTCCAATCCTGGCTGAGAAGAAGGTTACATGCGATGATCGTTGAGCACGACTCTTTGTCGTTCAGGAATCAAAACCGCTCAACAGGCGCCGGTTGCCCTAATATCGCCTACTTGTATAGGGTGCGGCCTTCTGATCATCTAACTCCTGACATCATGTTACGAATTGAAAACGCCATCGCTCGTTCGTTTGAATTCTCTCACCAAAAGTCATTGCCTGTTCTTCCCCCTTCTTATACCTTTTATACCCCCCAACTTTGGCTGTGGCAAGCGTCGCCCTCATTCACGATTGCTCTCTGGAATGGCCTCACGGCGAGCTTGACACTAGGAGTTCTTCCAATTGAAATTAGGCTTTCTACGACAACCAGGAGACAGATATGACTTCGCCCAATACAAATACCCCCAGCACCACTGTTCCTTCCCCTCCCTCGACTCGGAATGTCGACAACGAGGTCAAGCCCGACGAGATCAATGCCAAGCCAAAGCACGGCGACGTCAACGGCGGGATGATGAAATCCACCGACGACCGACGCGCCTCTTCTTCGCCTCCCCGGCGGCGCTTAAGCCCAAACCACGACAACACCAGCCCAACATCATCATCGGGCTCTTCGTCCTCGACGCCCACTCCCACTGCCGCCAACAGCACTGTTCGAGTCACAGGGACGAGCGCTGCAGCTCACACACCGAGGAACTTGAGCCCTCAGCACGTCCGCAAAAGTCCTGACCCAGGCCTTCGAAGGAACCCAAGTGCTGGTTCAGGTACAACTCCACCTTCGACCTACTCTGGCTTGATCTCTGTACCAGAAGAGGGCGATACCAGTATGGATTTCTCAACAAGCAGCCTTCAACCCCCCACTTCAGCATCGACGATAACAGCTAGAAACTATGGTACGACGTCGTTCGTGAGGCCGCAGGAGGGGAGGAGACCAGTTGGACAGAGTCCACCGAGGTATCTGGGAGGACTGGACCTGTCTGGGGATGATTTGTACGACAGTGAAGACGAAGACCTTGAAGACTGGTTGATTGATGAAGAACTAGCAAGGGAGGGTTTATATCGAGGTGTGTTTCTCGTTTATTACTGTGGCGTATTAGCTGACTTGAGAGCATAGGTTCATACAAACGGATTCTGCTGCACTATACCCTCACACCACTTACAACGCTCATCGCGTTCACCCTTCTCTCGCTCGTGCCTGTCTATCTGCGGGCTCATTCCCATCCATATCCACCTCCTCTTCCTGAACCTATTCCCCCTGGCTCACCACCTCCAGACGCACCAAGACCAAATGAGTCATGGTCAGGCGGCTACCCTTACACCTCATACCTCCCCTACCCTCTCCCCGAACTCATTGGTGGAATGGCGGTCTGGAGTCTTGGATACCTGTCTAGACAAGGCCTAGCCTTTCTTGGAAGCCTTCTCAACGCCGACGACGATGACGAAGAAGACGAAGCAGAAACTGCAAGACCACAAGGAGAGTTTGAACTGGGTAGTCAAACACCCAGAGAAAGAGGTGCTGGAAAAGCCCGAAGGAGGAAGAGGACGCTCCGAGATTTCTTCTCGGTATCAAGGAATACGATCATAGGAACATTCACGATCCTCGTGCAAAGCGTCCTCTCCATCCTCCTCCAGTTGATCTCCATCGTGTTGTTGGGTGTGACATTGAGCCCTCCACCACCTCTCCCTCCACTTCCTCCTTCAGATCCCGATGCTCTCCTCCTACCAGCAGACCCAAAGCTGAGCCCCTACACACCGGCGTTTGCGCGGATATGGTACATCGCCCTCGGCTGGGCAGCCATCGAGGCTATCCTCGGTATCGCTCAAGGGTATGCCAACCTCGCGTTATACAAGGACGTGGTCGTGAGCGTTCGCAAAGTCATTTCTCCGGGTGTCGGTGGAGGTGATCTTGGGCCAGGTGGTCCTGGAACCAGCACCAGCCATGCGCTCGAGAGCACCGCGCAGGGAGGAGGAAAAAGGACAACCACTACAACCGGAGGCGGGGCGGGAGAGGTGCATGGGCGAAGCAGGAGTACGACTAGTGCGAGCATGGACAGCCTCGATTCCCAACCGCGCCCTGTGGACGAGAGACAACCTCTGCTTACCAAAACCTTTGCGGGCGTAGCGTTCCCTACCGAAAGCCCGGTTGACACCGCTGCGAGAGGTCTTCCCATGATCCAGGCCGATGGAGGAGGGTCATTAGGAAGCGGGTTGAAGAAGCAGTATACCAATGGTAGCAGCAAAGCACTCGAGATGGAGGTGGAAGATGACCTCGAAGAGCTTGTTGCTCTCAAAAAGAGGGAAGAATTAGAGGAGATGTATGGCATGCCGTTCATTGTGAGTATTGGGTTTTCCCCCGGCAACGTTTGACAATACGCTAACTATTCTCTTCTCGGTGTGCAGTACATCCCATCGTTCATCTCGTGTCTACACAGATTAAACGCCCTACTCTTTGCTCTCGGGAGTTTCCTTCTGGTCGGTGCTGGATACCTGCGGTCGTCAATACCACCTTCAATACCTGCGTCACCGCCGTCCATTCCCGACCTCTCTTTTCTTCTCGATCTCTTCTCTTCCACTTCTCTTGATATCCTCACATCCTCAACGACGATAATGACAACAACAACGACAAAAACAGCACAGAGAATTATCCTCTTCTTCCTCCTGCCAACGCTCGCAACCCTCTTGCTCTCCATCCTCCACTCTCCTCTCTCCCCTCGAGTGTTGCCGTGGATCGGGATACACACCTACGTGTTTGTGAGTCTGATGGTGAGTCTTGGTGTGTTCTTTGCTGGGCTAGGCGGGTGGGGTGCCGTGGTTTAGCTGGGTGACTGCAAGGTTAATGAAGGAAGTTCTATGTGGTATACCCTAAGGATCGGGCTAGTGGGAGATTGGCGAATACTTTTATCATATGCTCATAGCTAGCTACCTTTGCTTTCGATTTCGCATGCTCAATATACTTGGATGGGTCATATCCGCCATCATGCCATAGGAAGTGGGAGAGGCGGTCTGTGAATGCAATGGTCATAGAGTGCGGGACTCGATTGATGCCAGTGAAGCCATACCATACCTCGGCTCAGCGTCATGGAACTAGTGGGGCACGAGTCACCAATCGCATGCGACACTTCGAAGAGGATTACTTCGTGTCAACGCATAAACACTGATACGCCAGGCTACGAAAACTTTTCCTCGACAATTCTGTTCAGGCGTTCCCGTGTCTGATCTAAAGCCTCCTGATCTCTTTCCATCGCAGACTTTTCTTCGTCATCGAAGAGGTCCCAATTACCCTCCAATATCTTTTCCAATTCAGCCTTCAATGACTCAGACCTTTCGGACACCAACTTGAGATGGTCCCGCAGGCGTTGACCCATGACCCTTCCTATCTTTGTTCTATTAAAGGCGGGATCGGTCGTGACCTCTTCTTGGATGGCCAAAGGCATCGGGGGTGAGGCGGATAAGGCCCTGAGGAGTTCCAACATCGAAGGCGATCCAGTGTACTCATGCCGGTGGCACTGGGCGCCATGTTCGAGGAACTCCTTGAAGCAGCTTTCCCTGGATCGAAGGTCAGAATCTCGATTGTGTAAATGCGCTGCATTTGCAGGATTTTCCGAGCGCCAGTTCGTAGTAATGATGGCAAGGTTTTTCGCAAAGATTTGCGGTCCGCAGAGATCTGCGATGAGGCGAAAGTTGAGAAAGTCGCAGTGTCGCAGGCGGGGCCTAGAGAGATCATACGCCATGATCACGGCATGACAATCTCTCTGCTGGATGCTGTGAAAACTCTTGAGTTTCATTCCCCACCGATGGTTAAGAAAACCTACCTGTCAAAGAAATCGAAAAGCGCCTCACAAACTGCTAGGTTCTTTTCGACATCATCGTTCTCGAAAGCAGGAAGACTGGCAATAGACCCAGCGACGGTACCACCAAGCAAAAGTGCGAGTACTTCCACCCCCTCGTGCAGTTTCACGCCTTTTGGTTCTTCGGTAGGTCTGATGGCGCTGGAAAGGCTATGCAGGAGCTAAACATGTGTGAATGGTATGCCTTCCGATGAGTATCTAAGAGCATACTGGTGCTTTTGCGTTATTTGTACCTAAAAGGCTGAGAAATTGAATCGTTGTCAGCACCTAGATCCGGTATGAAAGAGAAAAATGTGCACCAAATGAGAGGGTTGCCCCCCTTCTCCGCCTCCTTCCCTCTGGCATCATTGTCACCACCCCCTTGTTTCCGCTCAACAGCGAAGGGTATCCTAACTGTGCCCAAAAATTCGACCGATCCATCGCTTATTAGTTCTTTCTTTAAAACCCGAAACTGATCTGTAAAGCCAGCTTGCTCAATGACGTCGAAATTGACATAGTCTCGAGCGATGTAGAGCTTCAAGAAACCATTCTCGGTGTTCGTGTCCTCGTCGACCCCAAGGGATGCCGGGCGAGTTCCGCTTACACTCCAATTGACCGTAAAGGATTGGCCAGCTTTCAGAGGCCGGTCTGTCTGCTGGCTGGCCGGCCGATAAATGGATTCTACAAGACGAGGGAATCAGTGGTGGCAATGGTAATGGCGACACCAACTGGACGAACTGATGGAGAGATCGTAGCTGTTGAAATGAAAGAGGTAAGGATAAACGTCGAGCTGGCTTCTGTTGATACATTTGAAAGCATAGATTTCATCGTTGTTGTTGTCAGCAATGGAAAGGTGAACACCTTTCCCGGGTTGATTAAGGTTTGGAGATATGGGATCCATGGTCGAATGGTCGAGTCTGTAAACCTCGATATCAAACATTGTGCTTGATGCCTGGCCCAAAGCTGCACTCTCGTGCCGCAGGTAATAGAGGTAGAAGCTTGTGCTCCCCAGAAGGTCCCATACCCCATCTAAGCTCTCCAATTCTCTCTGCTTGTACCCACGCCCCAGTTCTCCTGGCCCAACAAACTCGACCCTCGCACATTTGCCAATCTTGGAGAGACTGACATCCGCAAACTCCCTCGTTGTCTGCACCAAACAGAATGGATGGCTCATTGCCTGTCGACTCTGGAGTAGGAGAATGAAGATTGCCTTGAAGTTTTCCGAGGTGTGACACTTAAGAGTAGGTTTCGTAGCGCTCCGAGGCTTGGCAATGAGTGTTTGAGATGTTTGAAGGCCTTCTTGCCAATGTGCAATGGACCGAAAGGGAGTAACTTTAATCGTATTGCATGTGGCAAGGGGCGGCTCTGAAATCGCATTGAGGTCGGTCCAGATGTCGAAGACAGTATCCTCAGTTATCCCGTGAATTAGTCCTGCTTCGACACGCACTTGTGACCTCGCTTCGACAGTCGCTCGTAGCTTCTTTCCGCTTTTGCGTTTTATTTTGGAGAGCTCCCAGTTTGCAGCGTAATATCCCTTAGGTTCCATGCGTCGGGGCTCGTTGCTAAACAGAAATCTGTCCACGTTGCCTGCGCACTGCGGGGTTTGGCTACTAGGGGTATCCAGTAAGATTGCAGGAAGGGAAGAACTTGTTCCAGACGTACTACGGTAGCACCTCGAGGTGCCGAATGAGTTCCCGATAGGTAGTAGAGCTAATATCAAGAGACCTGAAAGCGGACAGTAATGCTGTCGTAAACACGCCCTTGCCTTCCCGCTCATGGGCGACCTCTCCGGGGCTGCAGGCTGTAAGGAGGGCATGCGACTCAATGTCACGGTGTTCGAATCCTTCAAAAAGGTAGTATCTTTCAGCGGGAAAGGATGCCTCCCCTAAGAGCAGATCCGCGTCGATGTTCCCTGGCATTCGTGGCGCGAGAGGAGGGTCGTTATCGTTGAGGACTTTCGAAATCTCCACTTTGTTGGAAACAGGGTAGTTGGTATCAAGAATGACAGTCTACAATGAGGATCAGTAAGTTCTTGAGCAATGGGGTGCAATTGACATACGATATTCCTCCCTTTTGCTTTAGAGATGCGGTGTAGTATCACCCCCACCGTGTGCTCGGGAAGCCCATGAACTATTCCTCCATTACCATCCGGCTCTTGGTAATCATGGGGGACGAGACATGCGACAAGATTATCCCATATGTTCCATTCCACTGGTGCATTGGCGTGAGCTATTAATCCAGCAAAGTAAATGAGGATGGGATCATTCTCTTCGATTGAAGAATTGGTGATCAAATCCGTTAGCTCGCGCCGGATAGCACTTCTCGTTGCTTCCTCATTATGCAAGCTGCGAATGCGGTCTGCCAAAACACCTTTCTCAAGGAGGAGTTGCTCAATACTATCCGCATCATGGACTGCTCCCTTCAAATTGGAAGTATCACTGTCCAGGTATTTATCGATGCCGATGGTTAACACAAAGAACCGGTCTGCCAGTGGGAGTCTAGGGAGATGAGTTGGCCAGAACGGACACATATATGAGTTCAGGAACTCTTACTTAGACCCCATGTTCAAAGCCTGGCGCCTATGATCAGGTATCCAATTGGCAGAAGGAAAGGGTTCAAGTTGGGAACGCGATGATGCCCACAAGCTAGGACTCAACAGAATTGGCCTCAGTTCGGGCGGAGCCTGAAGCCGATAAGACCGCCTGCTCTTCTCAACCTTGCTCCTCTTCAATCTGTTCTTTCCCAACATTCTCTCATCCCCAACTTTAAAAATCTTCAACTTGGAAGAGTGTCAAGCGCCGACGACGAGGATGAAGAGTACTAAAGCAGGTGCTCAGGCTAGGAAAGCCCGAAGGAGAAGGAGGACACTCCAAGACTTCTTCCCGGCATCGAGGCACGATTATCATGCAAAACATGCTCTCCGTGGCCCTCCAATGAACCTCCATTGCGTTGTTGGGTTTGGTATTGGGTCTTCCACCTTGCCGCTCCCTTCGCTACCTCCTCCTTCAGATCCCGATACGCCCCTCTTCTCGGCAGGCCTACTACGAATAGGCACCTAAACCCCAGCATTCTCTCAAATATGGGGTATTACCGGTACCTTCGGCTGGGTAGCTATCGAAGCTATCGTCGGTCTTGTCTAGGGTTATGCTAATCTCGCCTTGTACAAGGACGTGTCGGGAGCGTGCGGAGGGTGGTTTCCTCCACCGTTGGTGTTGGAGTTAGTGAAGGTGAGAACCACCTATCCGAGAGAAGTTCCCAGAGTGGTGCTATTGGGACAACGCGTACCAGATGCGCAGGAACAATAACAGCAGCGAGGAGACGCAGGGGTGCGACCAGCGCGAGCGTAGAGAGTCTTGAATCTTAACCTCACGCTGTGGGAGGAAGACAGCCTCTTGCCACCAAGACCTTTGCGTAGCTGTAAGAGCTCTTCAGGCCATGTACATCGCCGGAGGGTCATTGGCAAGTGGTATTAAAGCGCGATCTGGGAGAGCTTGATACGCTCCAGAAGTGTTAAAATTTGGACGAGATGTACGGGATGCTGCCTATCATGAGTGTCGCTTTCTCCACAGCGCGAACTGGATGGGATGCTAACAGTGTTGCCATTCCGCCATCGTTTATCTCGTATCTTCACAGATCAAACCCCCTCCTCTTTTCCTGTCGGTCGGTGCGGGATATCTGCGATCGCCTATACCACCTTCATTACCTTGTTCCTCTTAAAGTTATCTCTCCCGTATCTTAACATATCTTCACATCTACAGCGGCCGCCAATAACGATAACGACAGCAACGGCAAAAACAGCACCCAGAATCTTCCTCGTCCTCCTCCTCCTAGCACTTACAACCCTTCCTCTCCACTCGCCGCTCTCCTCACTCCCCTCGAGTGTTACCATGGATAGGGATGTACACGTACGTGTTTGCGAATCTGATGGTGAACCTTGGGTGTTCTTGGCTGGGTTGGGCTGGGGAGCTCTCAGGCCTGCGGATTGATAAATGGCCTTTGGGCGAGTTAGGAGAAACATTGTGCGCGATGCCAGGGGTGGGGTATACCCCGAGTAGTGGACGAGGGGTGGCGGGGTGAACGCTTTCCATCATATGCTCCTAGCTATCTTTGCTTTCGGTTTTGCATGCTTAATCTATTGTGATGGGGTTATTCATACCAGGTGACTACCGCCAGCTTTTCAATTTCACTTGCACAAAGAGCATACCTCCTTCTGTATAAAGCGGCTACAAGCGCATATCGGCACCACAGCAGCGTGCACTACTCAGAACTGGAAAAAAGCTGGATGAGATGGCAGTGTCTTCTCTGGATCAAATGTGCAGTATTGGGGTAGCGTGTACATGAGCGGATTTTCTTCGTACATGTTGAGTTTCACCACTACAAGAGCAACTCTACAAGGCCGATCAGGTGGGTGTCGCAGACTTTTGTAAAATAAAACTCGTGTTCTGAGTTGTGAGCTTCCACAAGATTGTGGGCAATCTCATGAGCCAACGCAAAATACCTAAGCGGCAGTCTTGAGTACTGCAGCAGGTTGGATGTGATCTCAAAGACCTGGTTACGTACCATGAGATATAGGCAGAGTTGCACTCAGCCCTCTTGACTCGCGCATCATCTGTAAAATGGCATTGGCTCTCCAGCATTCGAAGGGAGCGAATGCGCCAAGGCGACTCACGGTGGACTTCGAAGTAGCGGAAATTCAGAAAAATTCGAGGATTGCGGTTGAAGGCAACTAGGCTCTCATCGGATCATTCACAACGTGGATAGATCCTTCTGGTAGCTGGAGGATGTGGGATAGACGCAGCAGAATGCGAATGAATCTCAACAGCGATTTGCGGTTGTCAATTATAAACGTGTTTGTGGCCAATGGCGGAGCGTCTATATCGGGATTCAGAGGGGAGCAATAAATAAAATAAAATAAAATAAACTCCTAGGTCTGTCATATCGGGTAGAGGGCTCACCTTGGGGAGCAACCACTGGCACATTTCGAGAACATCTACCGCGATTGACTTATCAACAATTTTACCATGATCGGAGCAAGGTGCACCACCCACCGAGTAGCTGCAGGCTGTAGCTTCTGCCAGAGGGTCACAGTATGGCCCACTGACCGAAGATTTTTGACCTTCGTACTCCCTGAAAGGATCCGATGGTCCCGGGGTACAGGTAAGGGTACTGCTTGGTGCTGATTTGGCAGAATCAATGCTTTGCATGTACCTCAGTCCATTTCAACTCACAGACGAGGTTTTGGTAGATTCTGGCGTATATGTCGGCCTCGAGTCCTGCCGCAGGGGACGGGTGGAAGTAAAAAAGGTGAGCTGCCGGTAAAACGGCAGGCGGAGAATTCCGGGCAAAGAGGGAATGACTCAATGTTCCTGAACTCAGACCATGCTTCAGCCTGCTGTAGAGTGATTGAACATGCTTGTGTGATCGGTCAGGTCCTGTTGTTGTCCCCAGCTGAGCTGTGCGAACTTGCTTCAGCATCGACCCCGCTTGCAGCTGCACGCCGCGTGATGCCAAGATGGGCCCGCCTGTCGCTCCTCGGGGGCGTCTGAAGTAAAATGGCCTTCTACGGATGAGTGTCGTTGTTGTTGTTGTTGTCGTTCTCGTTCTCGCTTCAGAATTCTTGCAACTGGAAGAGATTCGGAGACTTTATGATTGCCAAATCTTACACTGTCCTAAAGCGCACCTTTGTAGCCTCTCCTTTCTAGAATTTCAATATCTGTAGAAAGAATAGTACTGAGCAGTAGATCGTCATTGGCTGTTGGGGTGTCCAGTATAAGGGCGTTCATGGACTGCGCCACTCTGTAAGGGTAGATGGGTCAGAACGTGTGGACGACAAAGTCGGCCAATAGCCATACTCAAAAAAATCCACCCTGATGCCACCGCAAATCCAAAGCTCGATCACGCTGCCTTTACGGACTGCGGCTGCTGATCTTGCGGAGCGATTGCTTGGCCATGGCCTACTCCCAACCTGCAACGTCTTGGTTATTTCTAGAGTTCGGAAGGCTCGAACGACAAGATCACTGTCCCATTCGCCCGCTAGCTTTGGCTTAGCAAGTCGATTTTCGTGGAGAAAGAGGGGTAGCCGCTCCTGGATGAGAGTGTGAATAGCCGCCTCCCCTTCGGAACTTGGCAGTGCTCCATCGGTATGGCACTCGCTCTCAACTAGTTTGCTTAGCTTTCGTGCACCGAGGCGGAGATAAAAGGCTACAACGAAGTATTATGACTATGAAGTGAGGACAATGGCAAGGGCACATACACTCGAGCATGTCTTCTTGCGGGGCTGTCATTAGCTCTCGTTCGAAGAGGTTGTAACACGCCACGTCGTCCACAACGGTGATTTGGGCAGCGACCTCCAGGCAGTGCACTATAGCCAATGGGTTGCATTCCTCTTCGCCGCTGTTCCCGGACCTGTTTCTTTGCCCAATGGCGAGCAAGAAAGGGCTTTCTTTCATCTGCGAAATGGTACCTTCGGATATATCTGCGCTTTGGTGGCAAGATTTCGAAGCTCGGCAAGGTATCTGTGACGATAGTGGGTCAGCATCCACCACCTCACTAGGCACAAGCTCGAGGGTAATAAAGCTCACCCATCGACTCCACAGCTCAAGTGGTAGATTTGTTCAGGCTGTTCAGCAAGGGCAGCCGCAATTTCGTCAACAGTGGGCTCTGCCTTGACGCCACAAAGGCTAGAAATGGGTTGGCTTTCGGACCAAAGTCCACAAACGTGAATACTTGAGAATATATAGGATGCGACAAGATGCCCAAATAGCATTTGGAAGGAGGCAAGTGGCTGAAAAAGCCATCTCCGGTGGCACTTTTGACAGGGATGAAAGGAACAATTGAAAGTGTTTGTCGGTGGTCATCTGTGAAGACTAGTTTAGCACCGCGGGCCGCACGAAGCAATTCCCGGAAGCGCCTGGATTAGCCATACGAAGTGCGAGAGGCGAATGGACATAACACACCTGGTGTCTGGGGGCTCATCAAGGAGAACACCTCTGCTGCTTCTTTATCATGCTCGGGCGGGCGCCGTTTGAGAAGGTCGACCAACTCATCCGGTGTTGGGTGGCTTTTGACTTGAAGGGCTGTCGCATAAATGAGATGGTCAGGATCGAGTACATCAAACCCAATCTTGCCCCAGTAGTCCGTCACGACAACCTAAAATCAAGCGGTTACTAAAACGTCGGGAGTACACATCGTGACGCTCACGTCGCGAGGTGTGCCCATGATTGGTTGTTTGCTACGGATAGCAGGGAGATACGGGATGCTAAGAAAGTCATCAGACTTGTAATGGGAGTAAGTTGACGATATATTCTTGAGAAAGTAATCCAAAGCAGGTTGGCGGACCTGGAGGCAATCAGGATGTAGAAACTCAGAAGTTCGAAAGTCATACAGCAACATTGGCCGAAGCACACCCTTGAATTAAAGCTTCGAGATCTGGTAAGCCTTGCAAACCAATCTCACGCAACAGTTCCGCTAACGGTTTCTCAGTTCATGCCCACTTGAAAATAATGCCAGGAGTCCGCACCTTCGGGTGACTGCGAATCCCATTTTGACTTCGGATCCCAATCAAGAATAGGAAGTTCCAGTTTCCTGCAAATATCCAACGGCTCGTGTAGCTCTTTCATGGCAAAGGGCACGCGGTGAACCACGTTTAAATTGGATACATCGGGCGTGCGAGTTGCTTCTGGGAACACTCTTGCATTGCGTAAACGCTCGATTTCTTCATCCGTCAGGGTTCCCCGCACTGACGCAAGATATTTCACCACAACAGTGGTGGTCCATTGGTCAGTTTGAAACAACCTGTCGGATCCTATGAGATGACAAGTCCTTGGGGGAAACTGGGACATACTTGTCAAAGACTAAATCCAACGGCACATGACTTTTGAGGCCCAGATATCGCAGAAGCTCGTCCATACCTACGACTCCCGGGGGAATGGCCACAATCGGGAGATCGGGGAACGCGATAATATTGGGAAGGTAGGCATCCTCAGCTTTCCTCATACCCACGGCAGTCGGAATGCAGGCTATGGAGGCCAATGAATCACGAATAGATTCTCGTGCCCCGTCTTTCAGTCCAGCCCAACCACGGCTCACGACGCCGAGCACCTGGGTAGCCCACTCGCTGGTGAGAGAGATGTCAAAGGGCTCCATGCTGGGTTTCCCTGCCACAGAGGATACGTGCATAACCCACTGATCGACACTGAGCTCTGTCCAATGAAATACAGAAGTCAGATCCTTTGGGGGTATTTCGCGGCTCAAGACAGAGGGTAGAACGCTGCGCGGAAGGGGCCCGTCTGTCAGGATGAGCGAGGCTTCTGGAACGAAATGTTTGATTGCTGTAAGAGCGATGTTTTTCTTGTCATTTGTAGCCACCTCCAAGCTGAGGACCGCTACTGATAGTAAGCGGTCTTGAAAATGCCTGAGCTTTTCTGGATCTCCGTTTCTGAGCTGGGGATTTTTGATTACGCCAATCCACCACTTCAGGCACGCTACCATTTCTCGCTCCTTTAAAGGCGCTTGAGCCAGTTGTTCGATTATGAGATGGTCAGGGACGTGGTGGTTGATATAGTTCTTCGTCTTCAAAATCTCCACCATTGCCGTTGCACCAGTTGTTATCGCATCTGGCAAAACAGCCAAATCCTGCAGAAACCCTGCCAACGCTGGCTCGGGAAGACAGACATCAAAAGAAGCCTTTACCCCTCTGGAGGACATGACAGGGAACGTCGCAAGACAGGTAAAAAAGGACTCCATGATTCCCCTGGAAAATAAGCCACGCGGCGTCGAGCGATGGAATGTGAAGAATTTGAGCGCATGGAGGGCACGCCTGGTCAAGGACATTTGGATATCCTCGGGAGGCTGGACTGTTGCTGGGCTCTGAGCGGCTTCGTCCCAGCTCTTCTTGATCTTTAGAAGTTCATATTCGTAGGCGATACGGGAGAGGATCCCGCCCACTTCGAGCAGGGCCTTGTTCCAAGCTAGATGGGAGTGAATAGGCATCATAATCCAGAAATCGGTACACTTACTAGCGATATAATCGGCACTACACACAAAGGAGACTCAGGGTTAGGCAAGGAGAACCAACAAAGTGGATTCACTTACACGAAATCGATTGATTCGCGCTCAACAGTAGGGATAAACCTGGCTGCCATATGCCCGCCTATACCCGTCGTCTGGGAGGGTGGCATGTCCCTGTCGACCACCAGACGCGTTCATCGTTTAGATGTGAAAGAACTGTGTATGGCAGGTAACTCACGATAATAACACGACCGGTTCCTTGCCTGTGGGTTGGCATATCTCAGTTACCTCTCATCACTTTTGTTTGACGGGCAACACTCACCCCTCCAGATCTGCGCGAAGGTCTTGGAAGACACATCGAGCTGGGTCTTGAAGCGTTTGACCGTCTTCCATGATCGTGTTGTATTCGTCATGTCCAGTCTGGTATGCCAGTAAACACCTTGCAGGATTCCGAACAAGAGATACTCACATACACCAGATCATATCGCATCTGTGTTGGTGGGCTCTTCTTGGTACAGCGATGGATCTCTGCTGACAGCTTCTTATCCAACCTCACAGACACGACAGCAGAAAACACGGACAGGCTGATACTAGTTGCGGTTCTACTTGAAACAGGCATGAGGACTTCAGCGCCAGAGATGCCATACGGTGGAGATTCTGAAGCTGGGTGTAGAGACCTGGCGGATGGTTGGAGCGGGTCTTCATCCTTCGGCAGCTCGATCGCGCCGTCTCCTTCCACAGCTTCTGGTAGACGGACCCAATCAAGAATGTCTGCGTGAATATGTACAGCTTGCAAGGCATTACGGTCAGCATTGGGCCCACTGGTACCAGCATAGACTCACGAATGATATTCACACCTTTCACAACCATGATTCCTTTCTTTGTGCGGGGAGAAAGACCTTTGGGAAGGGGCATAGGGTTGGAAGGCTTGACCTCTTTCACAAGTTTTGCAAGGCAGATATCGTTCAGGAACAGGCTGACCGTCTGGATCGACGTCATGAACGCAATAGAAGACGACAGGAATCGCATGAAGTCGAACGGGACGGGCATGGCGGATGGCTCGCGCAAAGGCATTCGGAAGGTCGTCCACTTGCTCGGCGATTCCTCAGGGAGGGTTCCGGTGCGCACGAACAGCTAGAATTCCATCCGAATTATTGAGAACGATACAATTGGGAAACAAAAGGTGTACCTGATCTTTACCGTCCTTCCAATAAAACTCCATGCAATCGCCTGTCAACTCAGCGGTTAGGTGTTCAATCCGATACACCTAGTATCACACTCACCTCCTGAAGTAACGGATGGTTTATCGGTGATAGAAAAGACGCTGTAGAACCCTGGAGAGGAACATCTCACAATGAAGTTGAGAGCTAGATAATATGTCACGAACCCACACCGAATGCCCCAATCTTCTGCTCATCTGGGTTTCCTTCGGCTGAAGCAAGTGAAAGGTCAGTGCGTTGGGACATGCAAGACGGAACTCGGCAGTGAAAAGGGACCCACCAATCTTCCTTAAGCGGGTCCAATCCTCGCCTAGAAACAAGGCTCCGTCGTTCCTCAAAGTCCAGCAGTCAATCTTGAGTAAACGAGAGGTAACTCAGGCCGTCGAAGGTCAGTGAACACAGCACATACCAGTATCTCTCCATGGCTCTTCGTTTCCCCCGTAGACGCGTCGATGAATGCGCCATCTCCTTGAGCATCAAGACGAATCTCGACCGCCTTGGCTTGAGCATCGTCCGAGTTTTGCAACAGTTCCCTAAAAACGCTAAAGTCTCCCGAATATCTTGCTAACACCTTATCGATAAGCGCCCGTTGGTTGACTTCGACCGCTTCGTCGCAGTCGGTTTTCCACTGAGTTGAACGTCAGAGGATGTCCACAACTATCCTTCGGCGGACTCACCTTTGCACCTTTGACCGACATCGAAAGGTATGGGACACGAGTGGAAGGTTTGACGGCTCTGAGAGTCAGGCGCACGGGACGAGCAATTCGGTGGGCAGGGACATTAGGTCAGCAACTGTCACCTGTGCGTTCGCGATTCCGAATCCCACCTGGATTGCATTGAAGAAATTGGCACGGCCTAACATTTCACAAGTCATAGCCCAACATTACATCACAACGCAGTCTCGGATAGATCTACAAGACCTGGCCTTTTCACCCTTTGTCGGTACACCCTTCATCGGATCTATGGTGTGAGCCTGAGCACAACGCTTGATCGTCAGCCTTATGCATATCATCGAGATTTTGCTGAGAGGCCTGGCAGGAATCATGGAGATTCTGTTGGGATGTTCGGCATGGGTTCTCGAGGTTTTGCTGCGATGTTTGGTATGGGTTATCGAAGTTTGTTGGGAGCTTCCGCGGGGATCACCAAGGTCTTGCTGAGGACGCTTGGTGGCTTGGTGCTTGCGACGTTTCCGAGCGGCCATAGTTGTTCGTCTGATTCCCTGCGATATCGTTGAAAGTGCTATGCGAAATATGTACCAAGGTTAATGGCGCAGCACTTGGATATGCCTTAAAACAATAGGTTAATCATTCCCTCCCACTCGACTGATTGGAGGAACACTTGACTCACAGAGAGAAGGGCCGAGCCCCCGTCGAGTGGTTGCTCCGACCCTTCGACTTCATTCCACCCAATGACGCTTTCCTCCTCGGCAACGCTCGGAGAGTAGATATGAATATCATCGCTCGAAGGGTAATTCGAGTCACATTCTCCTGCTTCTGCTTTCCTCGCTAGCGCCAAAGAGACAACATGCTCTATGATCTGCCGTGGGGTCTGAACATCTTCGCATTGTGGGTGTGCGACAACTGGGTCCCCAAAGCTGCTTGAACAGATAGGTTGGATCCCCCTGTCCCTAAGGTCCTTCAGAAGCCCAGTCTCGACAGCCGAGTGTGCCTCTTCGTGGGGAGATATCGCCACAACAGTCAGGTTTCGGAGAGCATCCCCTCCAGCGAGCCTGGTGAAGACTGCCATGGTCCTCTGTTCCTGCTCCCAATCAACCTCCGCGGCGCAGCTGCTATACAAGAAGATGACCCCCCAGTGGCCTTCCTCCATTTCGTCCTTGAGCCTACGGGATTGAGGTCAAAGATACGTTCAGCAGAGGAAAGTTCATTTCCCGCACGTTGCCTCCACCAATCGAAGATTATCAATGTCCGTCGTCCCCTCCCACCGGTGATGCTGAGGGTTGAAGCCGAATCCTGGGGTATCCACTAGCACGCACTGCACATTGACGCTGCCTCGGCGAGCTGTAGCAAGAGGATATCGAGCGATCTTGTCAGTGGTGGGCTGCATCCCCACACCAACCGCAGCGACCTGTTTCCCTACGGCGGCATTGATAAACTATAACCATGGTTGCGGATTGTGAGATGGCGCGAGTTCGAGGTATGAGGACTGAACCCACTGAAGATTTTCCGCAGCCAGTGGAACCAAGGAGACTACGTCCGGGACAGAGGTTAGGACACCACCAACCCAAGAAAACATTCCATGACGCACATGATAGGTATTGATACTGTGACCTTTCCCTTCGAGGTCGATGTAGGCATCGAAGCGAGAGAACAACCGCCTGTGATGAATATGGGCTGCGAATGTCAGGAAGCCACAAGTGCACCGGTTATAAGGAGCAGTGGGCGCTTCATTTGACATTAATTCAACCTGTCGAACGGCTTCAACATTGGCTTCGGCCTCGTTTCATCCTCGTGACCCAGGCGAGGACGATCAGGAAATTGAGATGGGCGCTTAGAGCCCAAGACACGAGGACGCCCTATTTTGGGAAAGCAACATCTGTATATTGGACAGGTTGCGGTATGGTACAAGATTTGCGACCGAGAGGGGTTACCATGAGATCAAGCAGGAACCTAGAGGTAGTAGGGTTAGTCTTAAGGCTGAGAAGAAGTACAATTGGGCATATATATCATCTCCGCATTCGTATTTTCGATAAAAAGAAAGCAAGGAGTTGAGAGATGCTCACCTAGCTGGCGTTTACGAAGAGGTGAATATTTGAATGGCCAAGCGGACTCGGACGCGACCAGCACCCATCGCTCCGCCTCCAATTCAAGCTCCGGTTGAACCGATAAGATAACCGAGATCTTGTGCATCGCGCGTTCGCCACACTCTTCCACTCTTAATACGCTATGTCGCGTCGAGTATCGCCGCAGATCAGAATATACTTGTATGCATTTGTGAGTTAATGGTGACATTTGAAGCGTCTTTTGCTGGCCCGGACGGCAGGCCCTCGGCATCGGTAGGTACGAGAGTGGACCTGAATGGAGGTGCTTTTGAGGAACGGTGTCGCGCTGTACTAGGTTTTAGTAAACGCATAGGGATGGGAGACTGGTGGCTGGGCCCTTCTAGCCTATCATATCCTCTATCTTTGCTTTCGATTCATGGGATCACGGGCGTAGAACATCCCATAGGAAGCATGAGTATGTTTATTATCGCCTCCTGCCAAGCGGAACATGGCCAGTTACAGCTCTAGAACTTCTAGAGCTAACAAAGTCCCGCCAGCGGGCCTTCATCGCCTCTATCTCGAGCAAGGAGGCGGGATCCTGTGGACCAACAGTCCTAGAAGTTGAAGTTGGCCTCTCCGAGTCCTCTGCCTTTGCCCCTTCAGTTGTGATGATTGATTTGACAAGTGCCAGCTTTGCGGCATGGGATCTTCTTGTGCCTCTTGGATTGTTGCTGAACAACAGCCTGTACACCTCGCCATGACATTGCGGGTTTTGACTACCAATCCTATGTCAGATTAGGAAGAGGTAAGACCTGGGGGGACGTACTTGCGCAGGGGTTTCATCCTACGAATAAGTTCAGAGTACGGGGTGGAGCCCATGTCGAGGGACCTCAGGGCGAGTAGCAGAGCGGCTGTAAACTGGCCGTTGGCCCCGCGCTCTGCCAAAATCTCCAGTGCTTCTTCATCAGGCTTGCAGGCCGTGAGGACAATATGCGATTTCGTGCCATGGTGCTGGAATTCCGGCAGCCGGTGGGATGACCCCGGTGTGAGGGGTACCGAAAGCAAGTCTTGGTCAAGGTCGGCTGGAATCGGCCTACTACTCTGACTGGTGCAACGGGGGAGAGAATTGATGCTCGCCGTACCAGACCCTGAGTAGCAGCAATCAAGAATAACGGTCTGAGAAAGGCGTCACTACTTTTCTGAGCAACGCCGCGATGGGCTGACGCATGATGTTATTTCCCTTCGCGTTGGCGAGACGGTGCATTATCGTTCCCAAAGTTCGATCAGGAATCTCATGAACTATGGCCCCCTTGCCATCTGGCTGATTGAAGTCATGGGGGACTAGACAATCGACCCAGCTACCCCAGTCATTCCATTCACTGGTGCACGCTCTGCATTCCCGTGACCAGCAAAGTAAATGAAGATGGGGTCGTTCTCCTCGATCGAGGGATTGGCGATCAGATCCGTCAGCTCGCGTTGGATGGCACTTCACGTTGCCTGAGAACATGCAATCCATTGGGCGAGCGCGCTCTGAGCACGCTCTGAGAATTCGTGGGACTCGAATGATCCGCGTGATGGCTCTGCGGCATGGCCCTGCGTCCCTTCGCGTATTCAAGAAACCGCTTTAATTACTATACAGCTATCTAAAATTGTAGTACTACCATGCGCAAAAGAGGCACCCAGTACCTCCGACATCGACCGACTCTCAACTAACTCTGATACGCTGTATTTGGCTGCTCCCTAGCCACCACAAACGTTCACACCCTCACCTCCCACAAATCCTCTGCTTCGCTTAGCTAACATGACCACTACTCCCTGCCCACTGAAGCCACCGTCACTTAATGCGTAAAATTGGCTTCTGAACCTCCGATTTTATCACTTGCACCCACTGGGTAACCGCTCCAAAATTTCCCTCTCGAATACCGTTTAATTCTTAAAATTGTGCTTGGCCCCGGCCCCCAGATATGCGAGCTATGCATCCCTGGCCATCTCATCGTGCCCTTCAACGTCTTTCCTTAGTCTCCTCTAGTGGTAGGCAATGTACATATCTTATCATTAGCCAAATAACATCCTTTTTAGTCTGACCGTGATTGCGTGATTTGTGAGGGAATCAAGGTCGTGATAATGTACTGGCACGACTGGGACTCAATAACCCTCCCTGTACTCTTCTTTTTATTTTATTTTTATGCCTTCGAATGCTCTCGTAGTACCTTTTCCCTCCTCTCTTAAGCGGATGTCAGCCTCTCTGTCGCAGTGGACACAGGACTGTGACAGGGGCTTTGCTACAGTTTCGGCACAAGCCGACGAGCGCGCTCGGAGCACGCTCGCCCAGCGGACGCGAAACTCTGCGTTGCCTGCCCATTGCGCAAGCTACGGATGCGTTCCGGGGCAGCACCCTTTCTCAATGAGAAACTCGACAACGCTGTTCGCGTCCGAGACGGCACCCTGTAGACTCAAACTATTCAGGTATTCGTCGACGCCGATTGTCAGAGCGAAGAGGCGCGGGGACAACCTAGTAAGGAAGCCCAGTCAGGTGTGCTGCATGTGATAGTGCACGAGCGAAGGACCGAACGACTGGCCTGTACATCCGGGGAAGTAATGAACAAAGCGAGTGGATGGTGCGGTGAAAGACTAGGTACGAACCGGTTAGTAATCCTTCTCTTCACCCTATCAGTTATTCCAGACCGCATTACCTCTTTGATCCGGATGTATATGTAGTCGCTTGCGGCGATACACAGTGCATCTACAAGCGCTTCTTTCACGCCAATTACAAAAGAAGTCAACCCTTGTCGACGGAAACAATATTGCTGTCGGATACGGGCATCATCCCTAGCTATTCAAGGTTCAATGACCTTCCGCACGCCCATTGTCATGAGACTAAGGATGACCGCAGAATACGAAATCAAGATGAAGATTTCTTAGCCCTGTTTTCAGTACCTCACGGTAATCCATCTAGAAAGTAGTCTCATTCCGTTTTTCTATGTCCTAATGTAACCAGAAGATTTCAGGATTGTGTTAGGGCATTTCATGTGGTCTTTCAAGTTGCTCACTGCTGCTGGAATAGACATCAATGCGCACCGTGACATTCCGCCACACTTGACTTTGATGTGCGACTCAAGTAAGCACTTGGAAAAGGGCGCAAGGTTATTCCACAGGGTATACTCTATGGGTCGAACAAGTGGGACATGGTAGACGCTTAGGCGCGCAGCGCCATATTTGTGCAGCGCCATATTTGTGCAGCGCCATATTTGTGCAGCACCATATTTGTTTTCGTTTCCGCATGCATGTCAACGACGATGCTATCTCGATGATTCCAGAAAGTCGCTTTTTCCAATCCCCTTCCTATGGTCTTGTGTCGGCTCCAAAGGTTCGTGGTTTTCCCTGCCCAGCAAAGTAGATGACGATGGGGTCGTTTTCCTTGATCGAAGGGTTGGTGATCAGATCCGTCAGTTCGTGTCGGATCGCCATTCTCGTTGCCTACTCATTGTGCAGGCTACGGATGCGCTCTGGAGCAGCGCCCTTCTCGACGGGGAACTGTACAACACTGTCCGCATCCGAGACAGCCCCCATCAGATCGTAAGGGTAAGTACTGTACGAACGGAGGCGCCTTTCCTGTCAGTTTTAATGGTCAAAAGCCCCTATCTCTTGTGACATGGTGGACCAGCTCGTTCCTTCGAAGAGCTTGAATCTGCTATATGCCTTTCCCTGCATCTTTACTCACCAAAGAAGTTATCTAGTAATGAGAGACATCATCCTCACAATATCCAAGCTTTTAGGGGGTTATCAGGGGTTATCAGATCCTACGGTGGAGAATGGAGAATATCTATCCAACAACATACTACCTTTGTGCTCGTGTCTCCTTTAGCAAGAGAAACAATCTATACATGTTAAAAATTGCACAAGTACTTAAGTTTACAATGCAGACACGTCGTCCCCCGGCACTTGCCATCTGCCTAATCCGGCGCTCGCGATTTGCCTCATCCCAAGCAGAGCGATGTGATGTGCCCACGTAGACTTTGGAGATCCGATGATTGAAGAGGCATGATCATTCAGAGTCCCTGCCTTGTGCCCAAGCATCTAGCTCTCCGATGTCGCTCCCAGAGTGTTCGAGAGACAAGGTCATATTCCTCGACTCATACTCCTGCAGGAGTCGGACAATCGAGTGATGCCCCCTGGCAGCAGCAACCGATATGGCAGTGTTTCCGCTATGGCTCCTCAACGATGGATTAATCCCAGGGACTTGAAGGAGCAGACGGACGACCTCCTCATGCCCTCTCTCGGCAGCCATCTTGATCGCAGTATCGTTATAAATATCAGCTGCATTGGCGTCAATCCGGGGGACTGCAAGGAGGAGCTCGATAACGTCGGTGCGGCCGTATTCGCGCGCAAGCAGCAGAGCGTTCAAGCCGAACCGGGTGGGTGCCTTGATGTCGACGTTGGGATGGGCAAAGAGGAGTCTGACGGTGACTTCGTGGCCATTGCGTGATGCACGCATCAAGGCCTTCCAGTTGTGGCTGTCTGCCAGGTTGACGTCGATGCTGGGATGGGCGAGGAGGAGCTTGACGATGCCATTGTGGCTCCGTTGGCACGCTGTTTGCAAGGGGGTTTGCTTGTCGCTGTGCTTCGCATTCACGAGGATATCTGCCATGCACAAGAGGGCTTGAGCAGCAGCCTCGTTCCCCAAATGGCAGGGGAAGTGCAATGGCGTTGCTCTCCAATTCGTTGTTCGAAGACTCGTGTCCTGAGCATTCGCTGGGCCAACAAAGGCGATAGGAAGGTTGTAGAAACTGACGAGACGAAGGGCCCCAGGAAACCGATGAGTCGGGACAGGCTGTGATAGAAGAGTATGACTGGGAAGGCACGCCATCCTGCGATAAACGTTGACGCTCGACCATCCAGATCGCACGATTCTTGAACACGGAAAGCCCAGGCCTGATAAGCGTAGTCCAGGAGGGGTCTGCACCCAAGGCCATCTTCAGCTCCGCTTCTGAAGCGATGGATGTGTTTTGAAAGCCACAATCCGTGAGCCGGGTGATGCAAACGGCGATGAGGAGAGAGTGAGGGCGAGGGAAAGGATTGCGCAGAAGGTCTTCCAGAGGCCCCGTGGCGGTATAATCTACAGTATCGTTCAATGGCTGATGTATGCAAAGAGAGTAGCAATAACTTACGAACGAGCCGGACGAGCCTGCTCTCCTTATCGACTGTGATCAGTCCGCGGCAAATAGTCATCAAGGCAGCTTCGGGCATCAGTCTCAGAGACTCAAATCTGTGGGTGTCGGGAGATGTTGCAAGGGCGTGTAGCAGTTGGTCGATCGTCATTGACTGCTTGGCGTTTAGGACCCACACGAACGCGGCCTTTGCTAGAGAGGCATGGCGCTCTGACTGGATAATTCGCTCCCAGGTTTGTTGATACACGTCTTCGATGCGTCGAGGGTCAGGGAATGCGTCGAGGACTTGCAACGCACCGTGGACGGTGATGCATTGCTGTAGGGCATCCAGCTGCAAGGACGCATGCAAGAACCTGGGAGAAGTTGTTCAGCCCGTTTCTGCCTGAACGTAAACTGAAAACTTACATTCCCCCGCATTTGGATTTGACCGCGGTGATCAGGTGCTCCTTGAATTCAGGCCCGCCACGATCCAAGAGGTCCTATAGATCCTCGGAACCTCCGATCTTCTCGGTGATGTGAAGATCCAAGTCGTGCTCTTGTACAAGAATAGGAAACGTATGAGCAGCTGGAAACTTGGCTTCGAGAGCTGGCAGTGGTCGCGAGGCGATGAACAGCCGCACCCCAAGCGACGACGGCTTCTGGATAAGCGCCAGTCTGATTCGAACAGGGGCGTCGTCGAGAGCGTCCAGGACGTAGAACGTGGCCTTGCGCTTGGCGACGAATTGGCCTAGGAGCTGGAGAAGCTCCCCTTCCGTTGGCTGAGTGCCTTCCTGAATGTGACGGTGAAATGCCTGTTGAGCAAGCGGCATGCAGTTTGGGTTTCGTTCAACCGTCTGCTTGACGAGGACTTCCAAGATGCCTCTGACGGTGACTTGGTTCTGGTCGCTGTACCGAATGTAGACGTAGGCGACGCAGGTCTCGTTGCCCCATTCTCGTACTAAATCTTCCAGCCTATCGATGACTATGGATCTGGAAGAGCGATTGCGCAACGCTGCTAGAGAGTTGATGACGAGGTGCATACGCAATAAAAGCCTTTCCGGCACCGGCTGCGAAAAGTATCAGACCCGATATTCTTGTAGGGGATGAATGGATCGACTCACGTATTCTAGACCCCCACATGATCTTTAGGACACCATCCACGTCAATGAACAATCCAAATTCCTTGCAACCCAAGTGCCAGACGACTGTTCCGGTAGTTGCCTTGTCCAGCGTATCCTTTTGAACCTTTCGGAGGTTAGGTATCACGTCCAAAATACCCTTGACATCTTTCGTGGTTCCACGGTAGTGCACATGGGTGTGGATGTGGCTGTCACGGCCGGCGACGTTTATATGAGAGTTGGCGACTTGAACGGCACCTCCGGCTTGAGACGCTGCAATTGCTGTGAAGATCGTTAGGATGCCGGTTGGGGGCGCTCAGAGAGCGAGGCGCACCTCGAGCTGGTTTGTTGAGCCCTAGTGATTGGGTCCCCGCTCGTACAGGGTCCTATGCTCCGAGTAAGCCTAGCCATTGTGCACAATCACCCTATGACTTGCCATTCGACCCTATGCCTGTGGGAGGAAGCCGCGGGAGGGGGGGAGTAGTGGTCAGACGACAAGCGTCATCGCTGGCCAGCTGGGCCAATTGCGGTGAACGGGGAAGCTGACGACCATAAACGCCCAACCATGTATGGCAGAATTCAGCACAAGGGCAAGACGAACACAGGGCAGGGATTTGTCCGGTCTGACACCCATGGTCGCAGTGGACAATGAAAGAGTAGACGAGGCTCGCTGGGCAGTAAGGCTGCGGATTGGTGAGTTCCTGTATCCCGCGTGCTCAACTAATACCACAGGTCAAGCCTGCGGTAGCCTTCCAGGTAGTCGGTACGTGGTATATAGTGGAACACAGCTAGGATGCTAAGAGCGCATGAGCTCCAGTTGGACCAAAGTCGAGCTGAGCGAAGAGAGTTTGGGAAAGCAACATTTGTATATTGAGCAACTTGTTGCGATATGGCACAAGATTCGCGGCCTAAAGTAGTTTGCACAAAACCGGGTATGGACCTAGAAGGGTTAGTGTTAGCGATGAGACTGAGAAGGAGCGGTGAGCGAGAAGAGAGAAACAGAATCAACTAATCGACGCGTTTCAAGGGCAATCCAGCTCCCCAGTTCTCATGTCGCCATCGAAGGTATCATTGGGAAAGAAAGAATGAGCATTACGACTGGTAGGAACGAAAAGAATATGGAATCTGTACCACATTCTACATTCCAACAAGAGGAAAGGGTGACAAACGCGAGCTTACTTACTCAGCCAACACAAAAATCACGACGAAGATTGGACGAAGACAGATTCGGACGCGGCTTGGACAGTTGCAACAGTTCCAGCGGAGCCTGAAGCCAATAAGATGGCATCACCGCCTATGATATCCAGGCTAGCCTGCTCTCTCAACCTCACCCCTTGATCTATTCTCTTCCAACATCGTCTCATCTCCAACTGGGACAACCAACCACCGAATTTATCATCAACAATAACAGCTATGAAACTATGGTACAACCACGTTCAGGAGGCCTCAGGAAGACTCGGAGGGGAGGAGACCGTTTAGGCAAAGTCCACCGAGCTACCTGGGAGGATTGAATATCTGGCAACGATACGTACGAGAGCGAAGACAAAGACCTTGAAGGCTAGTTGATTGAAGAAGAGTTGGCTAGCGAGGGATCATACCGAGGTACGTTTATCCTTTCATCATTCTGGTCTGCATGCTGACTTGGGAGTATAGACTCGTTAAACGGCTTTCTATTGCACTATACTCTCACTCCACTGGAAAATCTCATTGTGTTCACCTTGCTCTCACCCGTGCCTATCTGTGGGCTCATTATCACCCACACCCTTCGCCCCCGGATCCCATCCCACCAGGCTCACCACCTCCAGAGTTACGAAGGCCAGGCAATGGCACTCAGGCGGCTATGCCTTCTACAGTTCATCCTCATCGTGTTATTGGGTGTGACGTTGGGCCCCTAACTCCTTTACCACCTCTCCCTCCACTTCCTTCACTCCATCTTGCGGATCCTAGCTCACTCATCCTCGCGGCGGATCCACGCCTGAGCCCTTACACCTCCGCGTTCGCTTGGAAATGGCACATTGCCCTCGGCGGGGCAGCTTTCGAGGCTGTCCTCGGTGTCGCCCAAAGGCAACCTCGCCGTGTACGAGGACGCGGTTATGAGCGTCCGCAGGGTCGTTTCTCCCGGTGTCGCTGGAAGTGATGCCGGGCGAAGTGTGAGGGGACGGTCACGAGTTTACGGTAGACGAACGAAAGCCTCTTCTCACCAAGACCTTGGTTGGCGTAGCGTCCCCCACGGAAGGTTCTCTCGATACCCTTGCAAGAGGCCCTGCCATGGCTCACACCGTCGGAGGAGTAGGGGTGACGTTGGGAAGTGTGTCGAAGAAGCAGTATACCAATGGTAGCAGAAAAGTCACACGAGACGGAGGTACCAGAACATGATTCCGAAGAGCTTGTTACACTCAGGAAGAGGGAGTAGTTGGAGGAGATGTATGGGGCGTCGTTCAATGTCAGTACCCTTTTGTTCCTCACAAATTATGGTATGCCGATGTTGTGATATTTGCGTACAGTACATCCAATTGTTCGTCTCGTGTCTACACAGATTGAATGCTCTCCTCTTTGCTATTGGGAGCTTTCGATTGGTTGTTGCTGGATGCCTGCGGTCATCTATACCACCACCAATACCTTCGTCACCGTCGTCCATAACCGACCTCTTTAACCTTTCTCTTCAACTTCTCTCAGTATCCTTACATTACTAAGGATAACGACAACGATAACGACAAAAGCCGCACCAAGATTCTTTCTCTTCCTCCTCACCACTCTCCCTCTTCCTTTCCGTCCCCCATTCTCCTCGAGTGCTGCCGTGAGTCGGAACACACACGTATATGTTTGTGAGTCCGATGGTGAGCCTTGGGGTGGGTGGCGAGCCGTTTCCTAGGCCCGCGGATCGATTGGCGCCAGAGTTGCTTTGGTGGACGACTGTAGGGACGCAGGGTTTCGGAGGAACGTTGCACTCGATTGAAGGGCATGGTGCATATTCACAGGGAGAGGCTGGTGGACACTTTGTGTCATATGCTCCTAGCCATCTTTGCTTTCGTTTTGCGGGCGTAATCTATTGGGACAGGTTCACAGTCGTTAATCTTGCCATAGCAAGGTATTAGAATTAGATAATACATCTTGACGATCTAAGATTACAGCTCTTCGAGTATCCTGTTCAGGCGGACCCATGTCTGCTCTAAAGCCTCCTGATCCCTTTCCATAGCGTACTGTTCGTCTTCATCAAGGACCCATCTTCCTTCTGCCAATTCGGCCTTCAACAAATCGGATCTTTCTGATACCATCTTGAGATGGGCCCGCAAGCGCTGAGCCATGACTCCTCCAATCCTTGTCCTGTTGAATGTAGGGTTTGCACTAACTTCTTCTTGGATAGACAGGGGCATCGGGGATTGAGAGGCGAGGGATCTGAGCAGTTCCACTGTTGGAGCTGACCCTTTGTCGTCATGACGGTGGCATTGAGCACCACGTTCGAGGAAATCCTTGAAACAGCTTTCTCTGGAACGAAGGTCGGATTCACGACTTTCCAAGTGCTCTGCTTCCTCTGGAGTGTCGGAATCCCAATTTGTGGTGATTATTGCCAGGTTTTTCGCAAAGAATCCGGGTCCGCAGAGATCCTCGACGAGGCGAAAGTTGAGAGGGTCGCAATGTTGTAGGCGGGGTCTGGAGAGGTCATATGCCATGATCACAGTGTTACACGTTCTCGCCTCGAGGCTGTGAAAGAACGCTTGAGCTTCAGTCTCCATCGGTGGCTGAGATGACGTACTAATGAAAGAAATTGAACAAGGTCTCGCAAACAGCGAGATTCCTTTCAACGTTATCATTCTCGAAAGCAGGAAGACTGGCCATGGTCACAGAAACGGTATCGTCTAGCGACAGTGTGTGTACTTCCACCCCTTCGTGTCCTTTTACGCCTTCCAGTGCCTCGGTATGTCTGATGAAAGAAGCCCTGGAAAGGTCGTGCAGGAGCTAAACGTTCGTGAACACCAAGTCTTCCGATGGGTATCTAGGAGCATACCGGTGCTTTTGCACTTTTTGTGCCCAAAAGACTGAGAAAGTAAATCGTTGTCAGCAACTAAAGCTCAAGTACGAAGAAATGAGAAACTTACCAAATGAGAGGGGTGTCTCGCTTGATCCCGGGGTGCGTGAGGAGGAGCTTGACTATACCTTCATGGCCGGCATACGCAGCTAGTGTGAGGGCTGAAGATCCTTCGCTATCGACCAGATTGACCTGGGTCTCGGTGTGCGCACGCAAGAGCATGACTACACCATGGTGGCCTGCATGAGCAGCCCGCAAAAGCGCTGACCGTCCATCGACGTCCGCAAGGTTGACCTGGATCTCGGGTTGCGCAAGGAAGAGCGTAACTACGCCTTCATGGCCGGCAAGAGCAGCCAGCATGAGGGCTGAAGATCCCTCGGTGTCAACCAGGTTGACCAGCGTCTCGGGGTGTGCAAGTAGGAGCTTGACCGAGCCTTCATTACCTGCATGAGCAGCCAGCATGAGGGCCGAAGACCCTTTGCTATCGAAAATGTTGACCTGGATCTTGGGGTGCGAAAGGAGGAGGTTGACTATGCTTTCATAGCCTGCACGGGCAGCTCGCATGAGGGCGGAATATCCTTCGTTGTCAACCAGGTTGACCTGGATCTCGGGGTGCGCAAGTAGGAGCTTGACTGAGCCTCCATTACCTGCATGAGCGGCCCACATGAGGGCCGAATATGCTCGGTTGTCGACCAGGTTGACCTGGATCTCGGGGTGCGCAAGTAAGAGCTTGGCGGAGCCTTCATTACCTGCATGAGCAGCCAGCATGAGGGCTGAAGATCCCTCGTTGTTGACCAGGTTGACCAGTGTCTCGGGGTGCGCAAGTAGGAACTTGGCTGAGCCTTCATGACCTGCATGAGCAGCCCTCAGGAGCGCTGACCATCCTTCGTTGTCAACCAGGTTGACCTGTATCACGGGGTGAGCAAGCAAGAGCCTGACTATGCCTCGATGGCCCGCATGAGCAGCCCGCATGAGAGCCGACCATCCATCGGTGTCCACAAAGTTGACCTGCGTCCCGGGCAATGCGGCAAGATGAGCAACAAAGTCCTCATGGCCTAGCCAAGAGGCGAGCATCAAAGGTGTTTGTTGGAGTATTTGGGTCTTCACATTTGGGTTGGCGGCTGCGCTACCTTCGATCAGCGCCAAGGGTAGATTGCAGAGGCCTAGAATATGGAGGGAAGTGATGATGTCAAAGTAGGAAGAGCGGTCGGGACTGGTGAAGGTAGGAAAGGCCTTGATGTCGCTAACAAATTGCGCAGTTTGATGTCTGGTTTCCTCCACATCTAGTGCGTTATGCGCATGAACAGCCCATGCCTCGGACGCATAGGCAAGTAAGGGGTCCTTCTCCAAGGCTGCTTTGAACTCCTCCTCTGACCTGATTGTCGTGTTCTGGAAGCCGCACTCGGCGAGGTGGGCCATGCAGACGGCGGCGAGAAGGGAATGTGGATGAGGAAAGGAGTCAGAGAGGAGACCTCCCAAGGTCTCTTTTGCAGTATAGTCTGTTGGATGGTCGATCAGGATGAGAAAAACGAGTGTTTTTCTGCAACTTACGAACGAGTCGAACAATCCTACTCTCTTCCTCAAGGGTGACCAGACCACAACATAGAGACACGAGGGTGGCCCCGGGAACAACCCGCCCAGGCTCAAATCTGTGGGTATCCGGCGAGGTGGCAACAGCCCGCACGAGCTCCTCCAATGTCATGGATCTAGATGCGTTGAGGACCCAGACGAGCACGGCCTTGGCAAGCAAGATAGAATCGATGCCTTGCCCAAGAATCCTGTGCCAGGTTTGGCGATAGGCATCCTCAATTCTGTAAGGGAAGGCTTTGAGCGTCTGTCTCAATTCCCACGGGGTAACACATTCATGGAGCTCCTCCAGCTGAAGGGCAGCATACAGGAACCTAATGTCATGCCAGTCAGTCCTAGAACAGCGGGCCAAGACGAGAAACCTCTCACATGCCGCGGCAATTCTGCTTGACTGTAGAAACAATCTCTTCCCTGAATGATGGGCCTGACGTGCGCAGTACATGCTGCAAATCTTCACTTTCGTCGATTCCGTTGGCAATGTAGAGATCGAGGTCGGTATCCTGGGCAATGATGGTGAAGGTGAAGGCCTCCGGAAAACTTATTTCAAGGGCTCCGAGAGGTCGCGATGTGATGAAGAGCTTGACATTCAGCGAGGCAAGTGTCTTCACGATGGCCAGTTGGATTTTTCTTGGGGCCTCGTCCAGTGCATCAAGGACATAAAATGTGCATGCCATGGAGGCAGCCAGCTCCCGGAGCAAGGACAGTAGCTGTGCCTCTGTCGGCTCCGTGTGTTCCCTGAGATGTTGACTGTAAGCTTGTTCAATGCGACCGTGGCACTCAGGATGACGTTCGAGCGTTTGCTTGACGAGAATTTCAAGGATGTTGCGAACAGTCACTTCGGCGCGGTCGCTGAAGCGGAAGAAGATGTAGCAAACGCATATGGCGCCATCTGACTCTCTGCTCAGGGCTTCAAGGTACTCGATGACGATCGATCTGGAATCAAGCTTCAGCGAGAGGTCATACGAGCAGGAGTTACTCACACAAGAATGGTCTTGCCGGCGCCCACTATGTTGAGGTGTCAAAGGAGAGAGTAGTGAGTATATCAAATGACTTACGCATTCCTGAGCCCCAAAAGATTTTGATATCGCCATTGGGCTCGAGCCAGAGACGAAACTTTTCTCCTTTCACAAGCCACATCCCTGTCCCTGGTGTGGCTTTACTCAGCATATCGTGATAGATTCTGCGGAAGTTGGGTATGGATTGCAAGATTGCCCATATCTCTCTCTGGGGCTGGTAGTGATAGTGAACGTGGCCTTGATGGTCACCTCCAACCGTGGTTAAAGCCGAGCCCACGATCTGAATATCACGGGCACTAGGAACTATTGCAGTCGTCGTTCCTAGTGAGGATCTGTCGGGTTCAGCTACACATATGAGTTAGATTGGCAGCAGATAATTAGGGTGAGATGAAGGCCTACTCCCGCCACTCTGCCTTCTCACGGGGTATGCCCTTTGTTTGACCTATGAGCAGCTGCAAGTGGACATCAGACCCAAGTGCTCACATGGCGCGTCAGGGGCTGGGATATGGAACAGCGCAGAACAGGGATGCAGCAAGGCAGGCACAGTGGGTGGGGGAAAGAGGGCACTAAAAGCCGTTACTCAGGCTGCTCTCACACTAATTAGCTCCGCCAGCCAGCTGCCGGCCGGCGTTTTCGTTGTCACTTTTGGTGACTGGCGATGAATAGGCACAGATCTCCACCACAGCAGCGTGCGCTACTTGTAATCCGAAAGAGGTTGAATGGACTGAGATGGCAATCCTTCCGACAGATGAGGTTGAGATTAAGCTGCAATTGTAACGCGTACGTGAAAAACTACGTAGACTCAACAGAGTTGGCCTCTGATCGGTCGGAGCCTGAAGCTGACATGATAAGATGTATGTAGAGTATGTGATGGACGTCATGGACATCTTCGCCTGCTCCCCTCAACCTAGCTCCTCCTCATCTATTTCTCTTCCACGATCCTCTCATCTCCAACTTGCATAAACGATCTTCAACCGCCCACTTCAGCATCAGTAATGGTGGCAAGAAACTATGGCACAACCACGTTCAGGAAGTCGTAGGACGAGAGGAGGAGACCATTTGGACAGAGTCCACCGAGGTATTTGGCGAGGATCGGTACAGCAGCGACGGCGACGACCTTGAAGACCGGTTGACTGACGAATCTATCGAGGTCTGTTTCTCGTTTCATCACTGCGGCCGTTTTGCTATCTTTAGAGTATAGGTTCACACAAACGCATTCTATTATGCTCCGCCCTTACACCGCTTACAATGCTCATCGCGTTCAACCTGCTCTCGCTCGTGCCTCTATACCTGCGGGCTTATTCCTATCCACATCCTCCGCTCCTATATCCCATCCCGCCACCCCCAGATACACCAAGACCAAATTGACCATGGCCACGCGGCTACATGTACGCGTTGTACCTCCCCTACCCTCTCCCAGAGCTCTTAGCTTGGACTACCTGAACAGACAAGACCTAGCCTTCCTTGTCAGCCTACTCAGCACCGACGACACCGACGACGATTGCGAAGAGAACGATGCAGAGACAGCAAGGCCACAAGGAGAATTTGAACCCATCAGTCAAACACACATACCGCGACACCTCTGGCAGCGCCTTTTGATGGGATCAGAGGCCTCGAAGGTCAATTAAACTGTACCCTGCAATTGGCCTTCGGGGGTCGTTGCAGGTGCAGGTCCATAAATAGACGAGCCTCGAAACACGCACCTGCACCTGCACCTGCATTTCCGTCTGCACCGGCACTTGCACTTGCACCTGCATGGTCATCTGCACCTCATCAGGACTTTTGACTGGTCCTTGATTTTCCCAGGTGGGATCGATCTGATTGTTTGTGGATGCCCAATGAATATCAGGCGATGACGTTGCTCGTCAAAATGATGCGGAATGGGAACTGTAGATAATGTCTGGGTAATGTAACGGCAAAATTGGTGGTGATGATAGTGGTTTGCAGGATTTTGGCTTCGTGATTGGATGGTATAAAGTCAAGTCAGATCACGCCAACAAGTTCGTCATTTTATGCCTGAATATCTATCAGAGGCATAAAGCTGGTCCTTTGACCAGCCCTTACGGTACACTGCAAGAACGTTAATGGTGTGCTTATCACGGCCCATTACTTGGCATTGCTGGCCAACGTGATAAACCGTAGACGCCGTTATTGGCATAATTGGCAGCAATAATGTATGTTGGCGAGCTTTTGGATTTATGACGGGAAAGTCCAAGCTCTGGGAATATTGCGGCACTACGCTTTCCCTATTATATTTGAATACAAGCAGGGATCATGGAACTCGTCGATCGGCTACCATTGCGGTGTGCTGTAATAGTGACAATTCCGACGGCCCTATGCCACGCCTTGCAATTGTTTTTCATGCAGGAAAGAAAAGCGCCGTTTTTCCTTTGCGAAATAGATAGTTCATGTTGTTTTCGACTCTCACCTCCTTACCGGATGTCTAATTTAATAGAAGCCTCCCAGGCCAACGAATAGACGCGAACTCGAAATCGTATAGATGGAACGCAATAAAAGCACTTCGCTTGCTGGCTGTACAGTAACAAGCTGCTTCTGGGAGTCTACACTATGGTTTGGGCTGAAACTAGGAGCAGGTCAGCCAGTGAGGTGTGCCGACACTACGGGCAACGTACTCACATGGCCAGAGAGCGTTACGTTTCGCTTATTCTCTTCTAGTGCCAGCGCCTGGCAATTGATTTTGACGAAGGCGAATGAGTGAAGCCATGGTGTGCTCAGCGAGCGACTGCTGTTGAGCATACAGAGCCTTATAGGTACTGGCCTTTTGGCGATAATAAATGTACCGTCGGTGATAGCTGTGAATCTGCATCTGAAGCACGTAGATCTGCTTGACTTGATCTTCCACAAGCGAACGAAGGCCTTGAATTCCCTCTACAGCTTCGTGTCGCAAGGTGTCGAATGCGGTGTTGAGGGGTGTTGTTTGGAGACTGGGAACCAGCGATTCAGTCCCTGAGGTGCCCCATAGCAGAGACGCAGCGTGCTGACCCGTGTGGGAGAGAGTCGTCTGCGATGAAGGAAGAAAACGGTTGCCCTGCGGTGCCGTCGTGCCTTCCATTGCCAGATGCTCCGCCGATCTGCAAAGGAAGGGTCGAGTTTTCAGGCATTGTGAGCGATTGCCGGGATGTGGAGGCGGGGAGGGAATTATTGGAATCGATTGGCATGCCCATGAGTTCAGGAAAGAGCGATGCAAAATCTGCATCTCCTGCCTCAGGGAAGACTAGGAACAGGTTGCGTCAAAAAACGGGAAGGGTGGAGGCAGACGAGGACCCACATTCGATATAGTTCACTGGAGCATTAGGATCCCCTTGTGAGCTCCCCAGATTCGTGCTCACATGCGGATTGACCTGCTGCTTGTTCGCTTCATTCCAGGACGTAGACATGACCTTCAAGACAGCTTCTGTAGTCGAGGATTGGTTAGGGTTGTTAAGAGGGATGGTGGGTTATGGAACGTGCCAGCCAACTTATATAACGGCGAAGGACTTACCGGTATCGAGGCAGGACTTCTCCCTTGATAGTAGGTGCCGTACCAGTGTGGACACACTTCTGGAGGAGAGGGCTGCGCATAGGGCCAACGTCGTTGTAGCTGCGAGGGAAAGGTGGACTGTGCATTTAATTAATGTTTTCCTTCCCTTGCAGCATACGAAGCACGTCCACGGAAGCTCCATGACGGCAGGTGAATAACTTGAAGCTCCGCAGCATAACGTGGCAAACAATGATGACTCGACATGACGGGCTGCGTGTTGTTCAACAGGAACCTGAGCAACGGCTAGGGTAGGCGTCGAAGTAAGGTATTGCGAAGTGAGAGGCTGACTCGAAGGGCTTACGGCTGCTGTTGGGAGATAGCCTGGCTGCGTTCTTCAACGCTGCGGCTACGTTTTGGATCCTCTGCTATGGTACTCGTTGAATGAGTACACGGATAAAAGCCAGCACTTAGCAAAGTTCTTCTTCACTGTTATTCTAACACCTTTCGTCACTATATGCATCTGATCTCTACTGAAACGGTGGGTGTTAGCTGGCACGGTGGGCGTCATATGCTCGCGGAGAAAGGCAAGCCCCTCGTGTGACTTACGGGTTATTTTGTCGAGTTAACAATCCCCTCTCCTTCAGCTCCGCTACACCTGAACTCTCATGCACATCCCGATTCGATGGAAGTTGATACAGCGCAGATACAAACCTCTGGGGCTCGCCCGCTTGCCCACTCCTCTTTCATGCCAAGGATGACGGCCGCTGAAAGAAGCTATTGCCAACGGAGCGTGCAGGAGGAGCATGCTCAAGCTCGAGCACAAGCACGAGCACAAGTACAAGCACGAGCACAGGCACAAGTGCAATTACAGGCACAGAATGCCCTGATACGCTCGCAGCAAAGGAGGATCGATGAGCTGGAGGAAAAGGTCCGGGAGCTTAGAAGCCAGCTGTATGCAGTTGACGGTGTGCATGCCTTGACACTTGACATCTTCCACCTATCGTTGGAGCCGAACAGTGGTGTATAGGGTGTCTGCTTAGATTGAAATACATGGCTGTTGAAAGAACATGTTCCTAGGCACGACACACACGATACATGCGTGCCCTCACTTCCCGCCAAACGGGGAGGAATCCCGTGCTGGGTTGGGACATCCATGCCGATCGTGATGTGACTTTGTCGAAAACTATTAACAAGGTTTGTCAATTTGAAGTAGAAGACAAACGTAACTATAAGAAGAACGATAAGCTAAGATTTTCAGGAACAGAAGCTGACATCGGATGAAAGCCAGAAAGCCTGCGACTGGAGATCAAGGCTGGAGCGCATCACGGTGGTGGTCGCATAAGAAGGTTTGCATCATGAAGCCGCCGGGAGGCTGAAAACAAACTCCGTCCTGCGGACTGAGCCGCAGCAAGTAAGGTTAAGGTAATTATGGCAATGGATCACTACGGTCCGTTAGCCGAAGGCAAGTGACAATTATAAGACGAGCTTACCCCCAGAACGTGCTCCATCTTCAAAACAGCCCACATGGTGCCAGCCTCCATCCTTGAATCACAAGAAGGTATATCCGACAAGAGCTTTGCAGAGCGAGTCAGTCTATGGGTTCTCCTCAGATTCGGACAAATGCTTACTTGATTGATCAGAGAGCAGAGCTTGACAGCCTCCCAAAGAACACACTGGTGGACGCTGTGCTACAGTTGCAGCTCGAAGTGGAGCGATTGCGCCAGCGCATTAAATTTGTCGACACGTTGTGGTACCAGAGCCGGCGCAACCTTGAGCTGTTGTTCAATAAACTGAGCAGCTCAGCCGCTGATCCGGGGGTCCTGTCGGTTGAGAGCATGTCGGATGGCCGTATTCCTAATTGAAACGTTTACCATCCACATGGGGCTGCCTGCTGCAAGAACCAAGGTCCATTGCACGTTCCCCAATTGGCAGTGCGTCCTCGATACCTTCCAGATGCATCGTGATGGGCGCAATTCTGGACGTCTCGGGTCAGAACAAGACACGGCAGTAGGTGAAAACGAAGAAACGGAACTTACTGGATTCTCGGCGTCGTCATTCATTATACCGAAGCTGATCGATCAATAAGTGATGAGCAACCGACGGCGTCTTGCCGTTCTCGAAGCGAACTTGCCAGATTGCATTGACGAACGTCTGTCTACGTGTGGTCGGGTCAACCCTGTGCATAGCTGAAGATGACGATGGCGCACCTTTCGAACGAGGTGCTCTGGGAAGTCGGAGAGGTTGCTGGGCTTCGGGACATACGTGCACGAAAACAAGTCTTGGTTGGGGTCCTCTGCACCGTGGCAATATCGAAGGAAGAGCTTGAAGATGTGGAAGGGGCCCAGGAAAGAGAGCTTGCATGCAGCACACTGCAATGGGCGTTAGTTAATTGTATATCTGCGCACATTGACGGGGACGTACCGAAACCAACGCAAGCGCAGCCTCGCAGCAAATTCTGTGGTAGTAGTTGCTGACAGGGGCGGTTCGTGTCAACGTGCTCGAAACGATTGCGTTTGGCTTTGCAGCAAGGGCTTGAATGACCTGGCAAGAGAAAGGTCTTAGTGAATGTAGATGAAAGTCTGGAGGGCTAAACGCTCACCTCCATCTGCGCGACGACATCCCGATCTCGCTGAAGCTACTACACCCACATAAAGTCGGGCTATTCGAACTTCATGCATACAATCCATTCAAAGTCGGCGTCGATCCTGATCTACTCATAGGGTAGCGCCGCTCATAGTCGCCTCGTCCCCTTCGGTCCAATCCTCGACTTTCCAACATATGCAACGGCGTGGCATTTGGCTCCTTGATGTTGCCATCAGCGGGCATCTATAGCAATGAAAGGGTCCTGCAGCAAACCCGATGCGCTGTACCGCCGTGAGAACGGTCTGATTAGAGACAAATCGCCTTGTTTGAATTGTAGAGATAGGCGACCTGCACACGCCGTGAGTCATTGCAGAGCTGCTGTGGACAGGAGGATGCATACCTGCTCGACGAAATCCCCACTGCAGACGACGATCATTGGAGTCCTTTCGACTGCTTCCTCGTCTTCACTGCTGACCGCCAGTTCTTCCAGGTATCTCGAAACCACGAATTCGAACTCCCCCATGCACTTCCCCCACATATTCGTGATGCAAGGTGCCCAGCATCAAGCTGCGTCGGGCGACGAAGGTGTGGTGTAGGCATGAGGAACACGCTTAAAGGAGATGAGACTTCGAAAGCTTTCACCGTGGCATTGGCACTCACATATGGATAAGGATCGCTAGGCATCACAAACTCGAAGCCGTCGACGGGGTTGCAGGGGGAATAAGCGATGTTGACTAGGATAGGCGCAAACCGAGGCTCTGTCTGCCCAAGGTTTCCGGGCGTCGACGGTTCAGGCGTTGAAGCTGATGACGAACACATTGGTACGCGCAATCGAACCAAGAAATGAGAAATACTGACCTTCTCGAGCGGATGAATGCGACAATGCCATTGAGGGCTGGACGGACGCCTGCTTTGATATCGCAATGGACAACTCTCCTTTGTCTTACATCGCCGAGTAGATCTTTCACTTCAATTCCGTGTGCCTGTAGCAATCCTGGGCGTCGGTCGTAACAATATTTGCGAAGCGGATCCTGGATGGTGAACTCTGCAGGCTGACCCGAGACTGTCACGGACTGGATGGCTGGGCACGTCTCAGTATACACATCCGCAAAGAGCAAAGAGCCACTCACTGCATTGCCTCGAGCAAAGGCTGAGTGTCCTCAGCTCGCTGATAACGGGTGTTATGGTAATCTCTGTGTAGCCCCTGCAGAACTGTGTCAGACGGCAGCAGCCTCGACGACCCGTACCCAACATACCCATAGAGTGCCTGAGAAGTTGATTTCAAGCACAACCTTCTGGTTACTGCATGACATTTGGTACTGTCAGTACTGCATTTCGACGGCGAGGACGTTGATATGGACCTTATAGAGAAACCACGTCATAGATGTTTGTGGTGAAGGGCCGTACGCGTTTTCATGGCGCGCAAGACATCCACGTCAGACTAAACAACGTCAAGAGCTGCTGTAGTCGGGAGGGGAATGGGGTCATCTTGTTCTGGTCAGTCGCAGGGTATGGCCGTGGAAGAAGGCTGCTACGTACTGACAAGACAAGGGACCGGCCTAGCCATTTTGAAGTTGATATAACGCTCTAAAGCAGCCTCTGGGTCGGCAGCAATCATTCAAGCACAGGAGGCTGCTTGCTTCTTGCAATGGCTGATTTGGCCTGCTATGCAGCAAAATCTGAATTACTGACCACAGAGAGCGCCAAATCGGGAGCCGGCTTGAGTGGCATTATGGGGCATGGGGTGATGCGGAAGCAACGAGTGGGGAGAGCGAGCTCTCAGTTACATTCAGACATTGTGGAAACTGAAGAAGCCGCCGTGGGAACATGAGTAGTTACACCTCCCAGATATTCTCACAAGGTGCGGGACTGGCGAATTTAAGTTTGTTCAAGTTGATTCCGCGTAGCCTCGCACTAAGATTTGGGCTGTAGAACAGCCCAAAAGCTTCCAGACAGTTAACGCATAAATGTATTTGCAGCCAACACGATTGCTCAGTAATAACAGGGTAGGAAGGCGCCACCTATGTGCCATTGTCGCTGCTCCTAGAGGCCTGCTGAACAAGCTCACTGAGGGTGTTCCACAGGCCAAGGCCCATCTCCCAGCGCTGTTTTTTCAGCTCCATGTTCTTCTTGTAAAGCGATGGGTTAGCGGTCTTCAAAGCAGTCTCAGTCTTGAAGTCGTTATCAACAAAGCGGAAGAGCCCTCCAGGACAGTACTGCGTGAAGCTTGATCGACGTTCGCCTGGTTGGATGGGGGTGTTGGCATGCTTGAGAGTTGCAGACGGCATGAGGATAAGAGAGCCAGAAGGAAATTCAATGACCAGCTTAAGGTCGGGAAGGACAAGGTGGCCGCCTGTCTTGTGGTTGAAGCTTCCAAAGGCTTGGATAGAGCACAGGCCAAAGGGACAATTCATGACGTCAAGATGGGGCAGAGTGCAGACGGAGGAGCCAAGGTTGAAAGCCGCACGCGGGTAGATGCTACGGGTAAAATTTCGTGAGAGCTCTGGCATGTGGCTGTAGAGGGAGTCGAGACGAGCTTTGGCATATTTATAGAAACCAGGGAACCACATTGACAACGCATCTGCAAAGAGGTCCATCAGCAGCAGCGATGGAAGACTGCGTTGCACTCACAGCTAGCAAAGATCGCAACACGCTCCACATACACGTTGGTAAGAAGGGAGGCCACCATGGCAGCATCCTTGTTTCGCAAGTTCGACGGCCTGGTGCTGCCCTGGCCATACGACGTTCCAACGTTGACCGCTGGAAAGTAGCCTCTCTTATGGCAAAGCTCCTCGCTGGTGAAGGAACCAGACCTGGCATGCGCTTCGAGCACGTTAGCCACTTGGTCGCAGGCAGTACGATACGTGGGGTCGTTAGGGGCGGAAACGAGCACCATGAACACCTTGCTTGTAGTAGGGTCAACGATTGGCCTGGTCGTTCTTGGTGTCTAGTTAGCAAGGGCAGGGAGAAACGAGAGGCAAGAATTGCTCACTTTCCGTCCCATTCGACCAACGTGTAGCCATCTTCGAGAAGGCGGGCGAGGTCCAACGTCTTGCTGTGTGCCTTGGAAGGCTTGGTATACTGCACGATAGCCTGCAAGACGAAGATGGGAGAGAAGAGAGGTTAGCAGGAACTTTGACAGCGAACTGTTCTTGTGCCTGCTGCTGCACGCGTGCAGCCTGAGCCTGCTGGCCGACAGCTAGCGCGTGCTCATCCTTCCGCTTCTTCCGGTAGAGCGACTTGTGCGACTTCTTGTCCTCCTCAAGCTCGCCATCCTCCAGTTCACCTTCCTCAAGGCTATCCTCCGGCTCGACCACCTCTGACAGGCGCCGCTTCCCTCCCGCAACCTCTGGCTCCATGGCATCATCGTTGTCGAACTCGATGGCTTTCTGCAACAGCGCGGAGAGCTCGACAGATGGGGAGAGCAACGGCTCTGCGCTGAGAGCTGCAGCGGTCTGCTGGGTGAGCTGAGGGCAAGTAAGAGCGTAAGGGCGGGAGAATACTAGCGCAGGCCTTTCCTGGCAGCTTACCTTGAAGCTACGTAGCTGCATCGCAGCCAGGTGCAAGATCAAGAAGACCGTGACAGCGTTGAGAGGAGGCTGATGAAATCCTTTACGCGCTTTGTGGGACCCTGGGATGGAATCAACCGTCCGCGCGTCAGGGAATTCCAGAGGTAAAGAGTAAAGCGGGGATTCACAGCAGCTGAAAGAGATGCAAATGCTCGTCAGTGCTGTTGGGCTTAAAACTTCCCATCGCAACGAAAGCGTTGGTTGTTTGTTCGCTATCAATCAACCGAGCAATCACGCAATCAAATTAATCAAACAAGCAAGTCGCGTTGACGCGACTTGCCCCTATCTACTGCACCTTAATTAATTATGCCAGCTAGTAGGCGTTCGCTGTACTTTATGAGCTTCTATGTCCAAAGAAAAATAAGAGAACGCGATGGTAGAGTTGTAAGCATACGAAAGAGGGCCTAGCTCCCAGAAGCGCTGGGAGCTCGAGCGCCAGCCTCTTGCAGACGTTGAGACCTCATCAGGGCGAGAACCGAGCCCTTTTTTAGAGTCTTGCTGCGCTCACTATACGTGGGGAATATTTTCCTGAATGTTTGCATCAGCACGGAGTCAAGAACTGGTGTTATAGCAAGTTACTTACGCATCCCACCAGGCTAGAAGCTCTGAGACCCTGTCTGCATATTCAGGGGCTGTGAAAGCCTCTACAACGGTGGAGTAAAAGCGCTCCGAGTCCGTAACAAGGTCGGTCCGAGAGAATGTAGGGGAAGAGCTCAGCGCAAAGCGCACCTAAGAGCACTCCAGCTAATCCGATCATTGACTAAAAGGCCACCACGACTCACCTGCGTAGCAACGTAGGCAAGAGAAGGGACGGTAACCTGTTTCATCCCATGAATGCGGGCGTTTCCTGACCTTGTTGCACGTGGCTCTCTATCAACAGAGCTTGGCGACGTGAAGATGTGCTTGAAAGCCTTTGGGACAATAGTCAGCCACCCAGCACCGCCACGACTAGCTGCTGGACCCACCGATAACAAGAGAGAGCTTCTGAATAAACCATCCCAAACGTTTGCTACGTTGCATTTGTAGTCTTTGTAAAGAAAGACGGGCCATTGATCCCCTGCAACAATCAAAGTGCCTGAACGCAGCCTTTCCCTTGTTCTGCTTACCGCTAGAATCAGAAGAAAACTTCGGGAAGCTAAGTCCACTTACTCTTGGTTAGTCCAGTCTAGATCTATGGGGCAGAGTAGCTCCCCTGTTCGGGGGTGGTAAAACCCTCGAATCGGTCTTGACGTTCCGCATTAGAGGAGGTTGTAGGCTTTGGCCATACGGCGTAATCCAATCCAAAACAACTCCTTTAAGGCCTTTCGTATTGTCTGCTCGTGCGCCAGCAGAGCCTTTTTGTATCTACAGCGGGATCACATCAATGGTGCACATATTCGATGCGATGGAAGGATTCCCACCAATTCAGCGACGTAAAAGATGTCCTGCTCCGAGCCATTGCACAGCCTCTCCTCTAGCCCAGGAGAAAGGGCGAGCATTTGCTCGTATACGTTATGCTCGTACCTTTCGCTGCATATCAGACGTGAAGGTTAGAATCCCAGATCAGGAGGTCGGAAGCCAACCGTACCTCGGCGTCAAATCATCAATGCAGAGGCGTCCAAACTTCAGTTGGATACTTCGTGAAAGGCCGTTTTTAATCAAGGTCTGCACTTTACAGAACGCTTGGATGGTTCTTCCGAAATGCCGCCCATGGTGAACCAACGGATCCGTTCTACATCTAGCACGAGAGTTTAGGCATTCGCAAGTCAGGTGAAGGAGTCAGCGGCGTACATTCGCTTTCTTGGCCCAAGTCCAAAAGCAGAATCACCGCGACCAGAAGTGGTGGTGGATTCGTCGCTCTCAGAATCCACCTCCTGTCGCGTTCTCTTTCGAGATCTTTCAGAAGAATCGCTGTCGGCAAGGCCTGTCTGCGATGGTGCTCTTGTCGGGGTTTCTGGCGACCCTCTCCCTTCATCTTCGGAATGCGTGTCGCTCATGGCTGAGGTGCAACTGACAGGCGGTAAGTAGGAGAGGCGCAGGGTCAATCAAAGACCACGCCCTATCCATGGTTTAGTCCTTACGCTCCCGTTTACTAGAAGCGAGCTGCTCACCTATTGCATACGCAGAGCAAGTTGGGGAATGGCTTGGATATAAGAGGGTTCAGAGGCTCATATTGGCGCGAAAGCCAACCGCAGAGATACCGTCGTGGCTGCGCCGTCGTGACTGTGACTCAAAACCACGACTGAAGATTGCAACATGAATTAATGAAAATATTAATGTATCGCTGACTCACACCGCTGGTGACTGCGGGGTGGATTTGCAGCCTTTTTTTACTGCGGGGCGCTCTGGCTCGGCATCGCGCATCCCAGCGGGGGTGGAAGCTGCTTGCCTGAATCGTAGACATAGCTTATGCCAGCTTTTTGTGCACTCAAAGGCGGAGACTCACAAGTCGCTGGAATGTAAACGTTACTATATTGCTTCTACAAGAATGCGATTTCAATGCAGTAGGTGGAAGGTCAAACTGGTACTTTAGATTCACTAGCAGACTGGGGAACGTCAGCAGGATAGGCGAGGATGCGGGCAACTGATGTGCTCAAGTGCTAATACTGTTGGGAATGCCTCAGCCGTTCCCAGTGGCGAGGATTGGTCAATGTCCCGAACGTATTGCTCGGCTTCTTTACGGCTGTCGGCAGTAAAGGGTGAAGCAAAAAGGTTCAGAGGGTAACGAGGGGAGACGACTGGTAGGGATTGGACTACAAAAAGATACACATCCTGGCTTCCTAAGATTTGTGTCAACTCAACAAAGCCACGTTAAGCAGGAGGGCATGTACCTGGACAGAGTGCGGTAAGCGCTAGTAGCCTAGGGATCTGGTCGTTCGCCACCTCTTGACTGTTGAGGAGGAATAGGCCAGAAGTGCCTACATGGATCGCAAATATGGTTGAACTCAGAAAAGGTTGGCTGGCAGGGTCGATAAGTGGGGAGTTTGAAAGCCTTATGACTTGGAGGGCCATTTCTATGCTGCTCAGTGAGCAGGACGTTTGTGTTCTTGGGGAATTGTGAACAGCCGGCTATAAACGACTGCGCAATTGCCACAGCAACAGCAGCAGCTATGTCCCAAGTCAGGTACACCCGTAGAGCCGACTGCGGCACAGCCCAACTTGCAGTCACCTGAACCAAATTGAGCGCTGCTGTTGTTGGTCGGCTGGCCCCGTAGAGATGTTTCCCCAACAATCGTCTGTGGTTACAAATATTTCATCATTTGCACTATCTCATCTACGAATCAGAAAGGAACTCGTCGTCTGATTGGTCGTCATCCTCATCGCTGCTCAGCCAGTCGTCTTCACCTCTGAATACCATGTTGTCTTCCCCTAGTTCCTCTCCCTCTTCAACGTGCGCCGTCCGACTCGGATTGCTACTTTCCTCACCTGAGGGTAGGCCATTCTGAGGGAAAGAGCTTAAAACGAAGGTAGAACTCGGAGTGATTATATTGGATGTACTGATAGTGGGTCTACCGTTGAGGGCTCTGGGGAGACCATTGGGTGCAGTTCGGAAGGAGACGACTGGGGCTGCATGTTACAGGCAAGGGCTTCAGCTGCAGTCGAACACAAATCTTGGATGGACGGTGCGTTTTCTGCGAGAAATGCAGCTGGAGTTCCCAGAGACCGGGGTGGGTGGCCAGGTGAGTGGGTGTACTCGTGGCCAACGGCGCGACCCCACTGGTACCTCATGTACATGTCTCTATCAGCAAATCTACAGCGAATGCAAGGCTCAGCTGAGTTATTAGACTGAGGGAAATGCGCCACGTACAGGTTCACGAAATAGTACGGGAAGTCTTTGGAGTCGTATGCAGCTTCGGATACGTTTTCCTGGAGTATCACATCTGTCCGAGGAGAACCTTGGAATGATGTGGCAACCACGAAGAACGTCGACAGGATCCAGAAAGCCGAAAGCGCCCTTCGCCGTGACAGGAGGAAATGACAACAGGTCAAGGCCATGGGAACTTGTGCTCTTACCCTCCCACCTATACCATCTGACCCAAAGGAAGTCCATGCGCTCTGGGTCTGAGTCCTTGATGACACCCTTGTAGAGAACGTTGGCATGGAAGATTCCAGTGTACCCTCGCATAGAGAAAAGGGTGTGCTTGATCGTTGAGTGGATAAGCAGGGTTAAGCGCCATGATATTGACCTTGGGCCCTGAAGCGCGTATGATATCCACTTCCTCACGAGCGTCGTAGGCTGTATAGCGAACGTGGAGAGTTTTGTGCTCGTAGATGCGATTGCTCCGAAGCGAGATGAAGGTCTTGTCTACAGTGGCATCCGCTGACTGGCCGCTCTCAGCACGTCGCCGTGCAAGAACCCGCACCATACGAAGCTGGAGATGTTCATTGAGGTCTGGAAGAAAATCCTGGAAAGAAGCTCGGCTTCAATGCGAATGAGCTAGTTTATGGGCAGCTTACCGTATAGGCAGGATCCGAACCGTTGTCCTCATTGCATTGGAAACGGTTGGTGCCTTGATAAGTGCTTTGCGATTTCGCGATTTCGTAGGAGCCAGGACCACCTGCGTCTGCGGGACGAGCAATTGCGGAAGGTATCAGCCGTTGGGGATCTTTGTTCTGGACCCTTTGGCCAATCTTCCGAAGGTTGGCCCTCCGTCTCTCAATAAGAGCTAATTGACGTCTGTATGTCTTCTTGTCTGTCCGTGGGAACCATGATTTAGGAACTTTGTGCTCCATTTCTCCCTACAATGTGTTTTAAGTCAATATGCTTACGCAACGGTATAAGCACCATACCGTTTCAGTACTATAAGAATCCGTTGTGCCAAAGCGGCGGATTGTATTGGAGTAGTCTGCCAGCGCGTGGTACTTATACGTGTCAACGCAAAAAACTTTACTGTTGCTTTCCCTTTGTACTGGCGACGGGAGGCGAATTTGATCCTCTTTGAAGACGCTCTGCGGGAGGGGGAGCAGCATGTGGGATTTCTGGGCAGATTGTTAGTTTGGCGGAGGCTGCGAGTCGTCTTCCTCAAACCTTACCTTGCACACGAGCCGCAGAGCCACTGGTCGCTGCTGAGCTTGTAGACGTCGTCCTGGACGCAGCGATTTCGGTAAACGACTGTTGTTGAATTTCCGGTTTCCAGCTGAGGTATAGCTTCCTTGGGATCTCCAGGATTTTGTTCCGTGCTGTTCACATTGCCTTGGGGCTGGGCTGGTTGAGTGGAGGGTTTTTTCTTCCTACTTTTTGTTTTGCGAGCATTTGAGCGCTTGGTGCGAGCCGCGTATTCTTTAGCAGACTCCTCTGTTTCGAAAGCCTTGCAGGTTGTCTCAATGAAGGCCCTAAAGTGAGCTCCAAGAAGCGTGGTCGTTGTTTCCAGCAGTACGACAGTCTCCTCTGTGTGCATCCGCAATTTGGCCAGAGCGTGCCATTCTGCGCATAGAGATATAAGTCGGCAAACGATGCTGTTATGCGGCTCTGGGAGAAGGCCGTGGAAGGCCGGGATTGCGCACTGTCGATCAATACACGCCGTATTGACGACAACTTAACAACCTACCTGAAGCAGATTCTCATAGTCCCGAGCGCCCAACCGCCTTTGCTCTGAAGCATTTGAGCTGAATTTGCGGATGGTGTCGACGCCAAATGAAGGGATTTGACGGTACCTAAGGAAAGATCAGCTCCAAACGGTTTTTTCTGGGGTGAACTTGGCGCCTACCGCCAGTCTAGATCTTGGACGCCTGGTGCTTGATCGAGAGGCACGGTCTTGGGCCTCCAAGATACATATCATATGCACGAACAAGGACTTCCAAACCCCGAGCTCAAACTCGTGCATTTGGTCCACAACCAGCGAAGAGTGGATGTCAAATCCAATACTAGAGAGCTTCGAAAAGGCGTTCTAGCAATGATCGGTCAGCTTGGATGGCTTTTATGGCGTTGTCATGGGGTAGATAAGCACTCACTTGTATGGGAAGCAAAGAATCCTCCTGCAATATGTGGTCAACCTGGCCGGCGCCGATAGCGTATCCTTCTGCAAATACTATGCTGCGCGCCAGCTCTACCTTTTGCTGGCGCTGTTGGTCGTCAACTCTTACCCCAGAGTTTCGCATGCTGCTGTCGTCCTGAGTGCCCATGTTATGCAAGTCGCTCTTTGGCACCAAGCACCGCGGACATGGCCTTTGCCCCTGAGGTCTGATGGTTGCGATCGTAGTCCTAGATTAGTATGAGCCTCCTGTGTACAGAATTGCAGCGGTGAAAGGGTTTGCGTACTTTTCTGGGTAGTCAGCTGAGTATGTGAAGATCCACGGAAAGAATAGTCGAGGGACGCCGTCAGGGCAAGCGATCCGGATTCCACTGCGCATGGCTTGCTCCAGCTCGTCATCGAGCAAGATATCCCACTGCCGATGAAACATATCGCGGTTGCAATGGGTTATCAATTCCTGGGAGGGAGGCTTCCCATTGGTTGCTGCACGATACCAGTCCCTGAAGGATGTGGGCAACTAGGAAGCGATTATGAATGGACCAAGGAAAGAGATATGGAGTAACGAAATACCTCCTCAAAGTACGCAACATGGTTGCATAAGTTTGCCGAAGGTCTTCCGCGTCGATACTTGCTGTCGTTACCAAAGAATAGGTAACACGGCCACAGCTTTGCAGTTCCAAAATTTGCCAGCAGGGTTACGTCCGACCAAAACATCAGCGCAACGACGACTCGCTCCAGTCCTGCGTTGTCGGGATTGTCGATGGGCATGTTCTGGACTTTCTCGTGTATTTTAAGGAACTCGCTGGATGAGTATACCTCGCCATAAACAGGGACTGGTTCCTTCTGGAGGTGGGGTTGCCAGAGCAGCTCGAAAGGCTGAAGATGGTGATGGCGAAACTCTTCGGGGTCGCTCATCTTCTCTTTGATCACAGATACGAGGGAACGGTGATGAAGGACGCCTGCTACGAAGGGCTTCACTTTGCGCCCCTTGCCACTGGTTGGGAAACGGAACTTCCAAAACAACTTCTGTGGAGCTCCATCCAAAGCCAGTGTCGTCCACGTATTGAGGCCCATTGGTAGTAGAGGAAGGATCAGCGGCTGGAGGGTTGATACTCTTGGGGAGTATCTGGTCTACAAGATTCCAACTAGTTTTGCAGACGTCCTCTGTCTTGAAATCTTGGTGGCGGAGAATCTGAAGAAGCTCGCCAAATCTTTCCTTCGAATTCGTGGTGCCTCGATTCCAAAACCAATCTCCTAGGGCAAATGAACTCCAATTGGGGTACGGATAGAAGGAGGGGGGGACGCCTGCAGCTTCGGCAGTGCTTTGCTCGAGACTGACATCAGGTCTGTGATCGATCTCGAAGGCGGGATGACCTGGTGCAGCTGGATTCGTAGGCGTAGGCTCCTGGAAGCCTTGGATAGGGGCGGCCTGTGCGAGGTTCTGGGACGACGAATGGCGCTCCTGAGCGCAACGGACGGATCCATTTTCAGCTCCTGGAGTATGTGCACTCCCTTCAGGGTCGTGAATTGGCTTCTCAGAGCCCAGGAACTTCTTGAAGAGCCCTAGCTTGTCTCTCCAAGTAGTGAAACGCGCTTGCAAAGGCCTCCTTTCGCAGGACATGCGCTCCAAGGCTCGAGCTGCGTTCTCTTCCCCAATACCCGGCGTCTGAAGCTACAGAAAGATTGAATACGAGGACAGAGGAACGGCGCTCACGTACTCACAACGGCTGTTGAGGTTCCTACTAGAGGAAGGGGTTCCCGGAGATTTGCTGACATGGTAGCATCTGGTTCACCACTAGCTGCCGTGCCACTATGTTCTTGAAGCTGAAGATTGGGCAACATCAAGTTAGAACATAAACATTTGATTAAAAAAGAGAAGCTACCTCAGTGTTGAGTTTGTGACTCCGCTGCTTTGGTCTGCGAGAACTGCGAGAACTGCTAGAGGAGCCTAGCTTTGGGCGCTTGTGGGAGCTAGCCTCTTCACTCACAGTCCTCCAGTAGTCACGAGCATCAGATAAGAGCTCCTGCAAGGAACGCTTGCCAGGCCGGCACTTCTTTTTCTGGTGCGTGAACAAACCTGCAGTGTTTACGAAGTTCTTGCCACATTCTTCGCATTCGAGCGACGATTCCATCCTAAGGGGAAGGCGGTAAGCTTACCGTCTATGTTTTATGAAGTGTCTCCAGACCGTCTTCAGCTGCGCATAGCTCAAACTTTGAGTCATTAGGACACATATGCATAAGCATGACTTGGACGTCCAAGGTCAAGATTAGTGGGAGGCTGCGCCCGCTGCTTCCCGTTTAGGATTCTTGGTGTTGTGTCTAATTTTAGATGCATCTAAACTTGGCACTCAGACCAAAAGCAAGCCAGAGCTGCTCTCAGGACCTCAATCTAAGCAGCAGTTGAAGATCGCTTGCAAGAGAGGCTCATTTGTAACTTCAGCTCTTCATTCCCGCTACTCACTTTGCGTTCGAATCTATGCCGTTGGAATATTCACGAAAACCGTTGCGGTTTCAAATTGCGGCGTCAAAGCCAGAACGTTCAGCATCGCGAGCGAATCAATTATGAAACAGTATTGCTGATAACATATAGCTACTCTAACTTCGATTTAAAATGCTTTACGGTAGGAGGTTTTGTGCAAGGACGGAATGTTGTTGTCAGACGTTCTAGAGACTCAGTTTCCTCGCCCTATTATTAGGCAGCTGGCTTGCCATGCTCCTCTTCAGCTTCCTCTTGCTCTAAAACAATGCTGAAGTCGGGTAGCGTTACGACGGACCCGTTCCTCTGTCGAAAGATGGCCTCTCTTCTTCTGATTTCAGCACAGCGGATTTCAATGAGGTCGGCCACAGGCTCAAGAAGTCTCTTATGATCCGGTGTAATTGGAACGGCATCGCGAACCTAATAATCGCTTTGTTATAGCATTTAGGATTTGAAAACCTCACTCACCCACCACGCAGCGCGTTCCAACCTCAGAGAGACCTGTGCCTGACCCTTCCGGTCCACAGGGTTGCCTAGGTCGAGGGGTCGACTACTCGCTAAAGCCAGTTTGCGAGCAGCAGCTGCCACGGCTGCCTTCAGAGACGTATTTTGAGCAACAAGCACAGCTAAGTCTTGGATACTACTTACTTTGACTCGTTGGAACGTTTCTACCGTCACGTTCAAGGCCCATTTGCGCCTGAACTGCCGATATTTGTTTGCGATAGGTGGCGAAGCCTTTGACTTCATCGTTTGGAAGGGGCAAGCTCTGGTAGAGCCCTCCAAGTTAGCTTCTCATCCTCTCGCGAAATAGAGACAGGTTTAGGTACCTTGTGCTCGTAATGACTATTCTCAGACTCCAACTTCATCAAGGATCGAAGAGAAGCCTCGAGCGGTTCATACGACGTTGTCTCTGTTTTTGAAAGTTGAGCATATGCGTTCCAACGGTAAGCTCGCAACAGCGGGCTGCATCGACGCACCGTTATCTTGGCCTTCAGAATGGGAGGCAACGGCGTGGCCTTGTCTGACATTGGTAGACCAGCCTGAGCTATATGCTGCGCGCCTGATGGGCATGCTTAGAGTGCCGCCACCTGGATTCTCTGAAGAACGCAGGCTTTTCGAGGAGGACATGGCTAGAAAGGGTTAAGATCAAAGCAAAGAAACACCACTGGGCACTTAAAAGCTTACTGTTGGCGACCTAGGTCTGGTACCCTTTAGTGAGATGATCTCCATGACGGCGTTCATTTCGCTAGAGACTGACTCAACTTCAACCCCAAGAGCTGCGTCGTCCCAAAAAGTCATGCAAGCACAGGCTGCGGAACGTAACATGCATTCTATCTTTGTAATGGCGAGTCATTCAAGATCGCAGCGCGCAGGTGCTCTCTTGTGTCCTCTTCGGCCAATCGGGCCATCGCCAGAGAGCAACCTCACGCCATCTTTCCGCAACACGCTTGAGCTCGATGGGACGCCGTTTCTTGGGTGTTTGGATAGCGAAAGGGCAGAGCGTGGATCACGTTGAAACCTATCAATTAGGATAGCCAGTAAAAGATCAACATGTTATTTGTCTTTACTTGACACCGAACCGCCTGGGGTGATTTTGTTGGGCGCCAAAGAGTGCCCCGAAGGTCTCATCGCTCAGCCTTTCACAAGCAGAGAAACGATATATAGGACGAGGTCTAACAACAGGAGACGAGGGGTGCCCGCGCTTATGTTGTCGTTCGAGGCTACAAGAGACTTTATTCCAGTAATGAGCCACACGAAGAAGTACGGACATGACAAACTTCGGTTCTATTGGCACTGTCGGCGGCACCTCCCCTCGTCTGCTACTGATGTGACCCGGTTAAAAACCTTGCAGACGTCAGAAGGGTGTCAGTAAGGAATAAAGAGAGAGATGCAGTGCTTACGGGTTCACAAATATACCAAAGGTGACTCAGAGAGGCGAGAAGCCACATCCAAGGTATCTGCTGCCATGCTAACACGCTGCTCTCGGTGGATGGATTCGAAACGTCGTGGGATGACATGGCATCCTTGAATAATACTTCTTGGATCTACGAAATCAAAATAGCTGCAATTTTCAAGAGATGGAAGGGATAGGAGGTCAAGTCCGTGGATTCCCAAGCTTTTGCCTTGCCTTTGAAAGCGTCGAATCCACAGGAACTCAAGACAGACATACCGACAAGGCTGATCCTTGTTGCCTCTGAAAGAAACATTGGCTTCGAATATGCCTTCCACTCGTGCATAGTCAAAGGGCTGGTTGTCTGAATCACAACTTGCCCCTTGATGCGAGGAGTTTGCGACCATCACATTGGCGTTTGACCCGCCTACGCGAATCACTGCTGTTTCTCTCGGGTCCCCACTGTTCTGGGGGGATATGCGAATAGCTGTGCGTGAATGGATGTGATTATTTTGAAGGAGAAGCGCCTCCTCTTCTAGTCTCGCCGATGATTTCGAATGCGGGGTCTGGAAGAACTGCCTAGCGCGAAGAAGCAAGTGACTCCTCACGCTAAGCCAAAAGCGCTAGTTCAACCTTAGCATTGTAGCCTGAAATTTTGGAGAGAGAAACGTACGGTACTGCTGTCACGAGGTACGCTCGCTGAGACGGAGGAAGTTTCGTTCTCAGCAAGGATGCAACCTGAGAGACCCCCCATGCTCGAGCCGCAACATGCGCCGTGAGCCATTGGGAAAAAGCAAGGAATGGCAGACTGAGGGATAATGACGGAGTTACCAAGAGATATAGCTAGCCTTGCCTGTGCTCTATAGCCCCGTGATATGAGCTCGACAGACTAGTAGTAGTTTGGTTGCAAGCACGCTCTCTGGGTTCCAAGTCCGAAACTGGAAGACTGGTGGCAGCGGCGCGTTTGATGCTCATCAAAGTTTTGATCGCCGTGCCGTCCCTGATTAGACCACCGTCTTCTGAAGGATGGTCTAATCAGGAGTTAAGGCTTTGTAGGGCAAGACTTAACGGACGCCTGGTATACCATCGCTCATTCACTGAGTGTACAGGCGTTGGTGCACCCAACACCGGTCGTCACCGGACTGCATAAGCGGCAACACTAGTAAGGCGGAAGAAGAAGATAAGGATTGGCGAAAGTAGGAAATGACGATACACGGGGGTGGTAAGAGAAAGTAAGATACGAGGATAACTATACGAGCTGTTAGGAGTCAAGCGACAAAGCAACTGAAGGAAACCGTCTATATTGATCCAACGTCTGTTAGTCGGAAAGGCTGTCGACCATGTATACCAAAGCACTTGCCTTGATAGGTCCCCTAGATCGCAATGAGGCTAACGATAGTACCTTTCTTGACCTGGGTACTTCGTTGATTGATGAGACTGTGTACTGCAGTACTCCTGCAAAGTCGGACGCTAGGCGCGACCAAGGTTGTTGACGACAGAGAGGACAGCAGCGGAGACACGGGAAAGGAACGAGGATGCAGCTAGTGAATCGTTTGGGCATCAGTAATACAGACCGCTCATATGCCATTCGGGCGTACCAGCGTCCTGGGGGGGAACCAAGCGGATGAGACTTCCAGTGGTGTCGTAGACCATATCACTGGGGCCGAGCGCTGCATGAAGTCGTTGGTACTTCGGAGAATGATACACAGTCCCTGGGCCAGGAGCGACGCCAGTGTCGGTACGGTACGTGTCGATGGGGAGGATCCCGCGCTTGACAGCAGCGGCCATGTCCACGAGCCTGACGTCTTGGGGATGGAGAACCTTCCAGGCCGGAAGGATGGGTTGACCAAAGAGGACAAGGCCCTGGCTGACAATCGCCAGCTGGGGTAGAGGCTCTTCCCCGTCGTTCTCTATGATCGAGTGAGAAATCGAGTTGAAGGTGATTAGTTGCAGACCTACTCACCCTGGACAGGGCCAAGATCAACAGAACCATCCGCCGCCTCAGCCAGGCCGAACGCCTCAAGGAGAGCGTCGACATCCGACCTGTCCCTGCTTGTAATGTAGTCGGCAGGGGTGTACCATGACCTGAACCGCTCCAAAGAGCGGAGCAGAGAGTCAGTGAGGCGAGAGGACATTGAGGCGACGGAAAAAGAAAGGCAGGTAGTTGGAGTGTAAACGATGGAGTGGTAGTAGCAATGGTTGTACTAGGAGTTGAGATGCAGTGAGAAGATGAAGGATTTCAATCCGTTACTGAATACTTTATACCTTTGGACAAGTGTTGCGAAACAATTTCTGAGAGGTCATGGGTTACCATCTCGAAGAGTCCCTTCAAAGGCGTGGGGTCCATGCTTGACAGGCGAGGTGCTGAAGTTGGGAGCCCCCGCTTGACGTTTCAGCGATAGGGGCAGGAATCTCGAAATAGAATGACTACTGACAGGGAAACAACCCGGTTCGAAGGCTGATATCAAACTGCCGCAGCCTATCGAGGCAGGTTAGAGCCTTCAGGGTGGTGCAGTCCAGCAGACACAACGCATGTCTTGGACGATACCGATTGGTCGTCGATATGAACTTCCATTTCTCTCGAGAACTTTAGCCGCTCGTTAGGTCTCCCATCTCTCTTTTGGAAGTCCCTTAGACCTACCATTTAATTTCCGCTGGTTTCTAGACTCGGGGGACCAGTCTTTGGTCTGTTCGGAGGATGAAAGTGGACGCTGTACGAGAGAGCCTGGCGCTAGGTAACTAGCTGTGACCGTGATCAAGCTCGTTCCACTAAACGTAGGTTGATACTGATAATGTGCTGTAGAGTGGCGCAAGGTCGGTCTTCCGTCGAGGTAGCTGCAAAAAGGAAGGCATGGTTACTACCTCTCCGATATGGTCAGTCGACTTCACCCCCCAAGGTCTGGACATTTCAAACCGCAGCCTCCTAGGGGGGCGTGGCATGCGTATTATGAAACGATCTACAGACTATAGTTCAGGCGATTCCGTACTGGCTGCTGCGGCAATCGCCATGTCCGTGACAGGCTCAGGGCCCGCAATTTCGTGATCGTCCAACAGAAGATCTAAAATTAGAACGAGCAATGGTGGAGAACTTGAGACTTAAACCGCTCTATTTTATGAGGCTGCTCCAGTGCCTGAACGTTCAAACGGTAGTCCATTGGGGGATTTCAAGCCCCGCGGCGCAGAGGCGCCAGCCTGAGTTTGGAATCAGCAACGTTCAAGTCGCATCTGATGGAACTAGCGGAGCAGAACCTGTGGCAGTGTATAAAGCAGACATTTTGAGTTCAATCGAACTTCGCTCCGTGTGACCAGGACGTACCGAGTCTTCGTTCCTCAGGGATCAGCTGTTGTTGGCCGCTCATTCAGATTCCTGCTTCATTTCCTCATCGTTCCTATTCAGGACATGCTCAGGTCTCTTCTAAGCAATCGTTCTACCGAGAAGACGGCAGTTCACCATATTGCTCGGAGTGGACAGGCGACCGGCCCAACCGTAATTGTAAGCGATACTTCTCCCCTCCCCCAACCCAGTCTCACAAACTCTGTTTTTGTAAAGCACCAGCCCCAAGCGGGGCCTTCAGAGACTCCGCGTCAAGCGCAAGCACTCCCAGGATTGGACCTCCAGCTGGAGCTCGTGGAGGAAACCATCTCGCGACGCAGGCTGCTACTGGGTTCTGCTAAAACCCCCGCCAACGCCGACGAAACCACAGAACCCTCCTCGTCGAACAACTCGATGGTCTTCATCGACTTGGCGACGCTTGGACTGGAGTCGGTAGTCCCTGCAGACTCCAAAGACTACACCGTGGCAGCAATCAAGTTGGCCACGTCAAGCAGAGCGCGGGAGGCAGCTCTACATGAAATCGACACTACCCTTGAAACACTTAGGGCCCAGGTTGCTCGGTACAACGAGGCAAACGAAGACGTCACGTTCTCGTCCGGTCTATACGACTCAGTAAAGGCCCGGTATCGTCTAACGCCAAAGGTCGGGGAGTTTATGGAAACCCTAGTCAACACTTTGATCCCTCGGAAGTGTCAAACCGCCTGACTCAGGCTCCCGACAGTCTCATCCTATCTATTGGCCTTCCGCCGATGTATTCCTCCCAAACATGTAACCTGGAGCTGTTGTATGTTCTTGTATATATTCCTACATTAAGTGCTAATCGTATCCAACTGTTTCGTCCTCCTTTCATTCGGTGCGCTCGAAGTCATTCACGACGGGGCCAGTGTATTGAGATGAATTTGTTGTCACCTCGATCGCCCGTGCTTTTCTCCAAGCTAACAAACCATCGCAGCGGGGACAGGTTACGAGGTACCGCTGGATTGTTTTGTTCTCGCTGACCATCTCTGACTGCTCCTCTAGCAGACTTCGAAACCTACGACTTAGCCTGAGCGCACAACCGGTATGCTTTATCACTGTCGGGTTGGAGTGCCTTCGTCTCTAAACTTACAGTTTCAGGTGCTTTCGACAAGTTGATTACACCCTCAAACCCGCCGACGTGAAGCAGTGCAAATCCCCTCGCCTTTTCCAGAAGTACGTCCTTGCCTACTGACCCGACCCCTAAGCATCAGCCAATGCTGATGTTTTTCTGCAACTCCTCAGCCTCCTGCTTCTTACGGTTATCTGCCTTCTGCTTCTGACAGTCGTCTGACTAAAGTCGGGATGCTCCTGATAACACGGTTGGACGCCCATAGGGCTAACGTCCCAGAATCAGGTGCGTTGATTAGAACACTTGGCTTAACTTCCACCTCCATTACGAAGATCAGAGGACTTTCCTCCCTATCATCTGTCAGATCTTACTTTCGAGCCGACAGTCATTCGATGGGCGTTCTTCAGCGCCTGTACCCGTTGATCATCAAGTTAGATCCCGAAGGTTCCAGAATTTTCGCAACTCCAGCGAACTGAACCGATCTACCCAGCGTCAAGCCGGTTATGACATTTGTTACCGGAGGGGGCATGCTTGGTGCTCGTGCCGATGCAACCACCACGCATCTTCCCAAATGTCATACCTTCCCTTACCGCGGGCTTTCCCTGCCAATCCAGGACTGCCAAGCGCTCAGCGCTCACTTGCTCCTCGCACTTCCCATCCTCTTCACAGGATTGTTGACAGAGCTACCAATACGGGGACGCCTCTCAGGGGAAAGGAAGCAACCTGCATTTGGTGCCACCCTTATCGGGAACGGCAACTACTTGCTTCCTCTCGTCATCGAAGCTCACCCACAGGCCTCGTCCGCACCGTTATCAGACCTGTGATTCTGAGACTGGCCGCAGTATCCTCGTCAACCAAACCGGGAGAAGCGTGGATCGAACGTGATGCCTCTCGAAGTTGCTTCATGATATTGCTACCGTTTCTTTCGACTGCGATTCTCTTGTACCTTACGCGCGTATACTGTATCCCAAAAAGGGGTATCTTCAAGCCGCTAAACGCCTTGGATGGGGTAGGATAGGCTATCACCGGGTGCAGATCGCTTGTACGTCCGTGGCCCTCGCCTCACATCAAGTTGAGAACAACTATGTATCCTCCTTGCATTTCATGATGCGCGAAGTCTAAGCCCTTCACGTTATGCAGAAAAGGCATTGTATAACGGCTTTCTTATGTATATGTTCGTTGCTATTATCTGTCTTGAGGCTGACAAAGTAACGAAGACACTCTCGTTCTTCTCCTGTGCCTCTGTAGTAGTAAAAGTTAATGTACCCTTGACTCTTTGTCTGCCTAGCCTAAGAAATTCCAGTACATCGCATCATGGCAGGGCCTCTTCAAGTTGCTGCCCCTCTGACGTTGAGTCATCCCGGCTAAATGTTGAGATCGGGAAACCTTGCTTCGCTTTATGCGGTTGCTATGATTCACCGGCTATGGAGTGTTGCTGCGATTTTAGGCTGCGTCTCAGCTGCGCTTAGCAGCGGTAAGTATAAGTTACGCAAAATGTGCAGGCATCTCGTCGACACAGCGTCCCCTCGCTCTTCACTGCGCACTCTCCAGATCCTTCTACTACCAGGATCAAATGCCAAAAGACACCACCACCGCTTACTCAACTCGAAGCGCCTCAGCTCGCAGGCAACGTTTTCGTGAAGGTCGCTCGAACGGAGATCGAAGGGTTGGAGACCGTTCCAATCACGAAATAGCGTCTGCACCCTTGGCAGGCTTTGCATTCAATGGCGAAGGCGACAACTCTAGTACGTGTCTTTTTTTTGCTACATCTAGCACCGTTTCGTTGACTCTGCCTCTTAAAATTGAAAAGCCATTGCAACAGACCCTGTCAATCTCGAGGATAGTAGCGATATAGAGCCTCCAGGTGAACGCGTCCTTCTGAGCGCTATTCTTCAGGGTCTGACTCTAAACGTATCAACACCACAGCCTCCACTCGTGATTCAAGCCCAAGCCAGGAGAACAATGATCGTTCTAAGCTGCTGTCCATTATTGAGCGCCTGAACCGTCAGCTTAAGTCGAATAAAGCCTCAGCAAAGCGCATGAAGGACAAAGCAAAGGACTTGAAGGAAAGGCTGACAGAGCTGGAAGAAGAGCTGGAGGGAAAAGATTCGGAAATTAAGCGCCTAGAAAAGAGCGAATTGCAGTATCGCAATTGGTGGTTGAACGAAATCCAGTTTACCAAGTTGCTTCTTAACAAGATACCAGATCCAAACCGTGACATAGATCTTGTACGTACATCGCAAGCCCACTACCTTGGGCATTACTAGATTCTACAGTCGTTTGCATAATGTCGTGCTCCTTGAATAGAAAACTTTCGAATGCGATCCTGGGAGAAATGACCAAAGAGCAGTGTTATGACGAGGTTTTCGGGCTCAATGAGACGGATTTAGTGTCGAAACCAAGTCGAAACTGCTATGCCATCGTCGAATTGCAGGGATTTCGCTGGTGCTCATTTGCACTAGCGTCCGAATCCGCTCAAGGGCATCAGATCAACTGCTATTCTCGCACGGGAAACAAAAATTACTGTGTTCGAGGGGCACAACATTATGCAACGACTGTAATAGAATTACTGGACCATTCTGAATATCGGACGAGGAAATTAAAGCTATGTGGCAACACAGCCAACTACATATCGTAGGACCTCCTTTGCTGAGAGTGGCAACGCTTTCGATTTGACGCGCACGATAAGCGCTCAAATTGAATCGACGATCCTCATCTGATGGGCCTGTGTAGTTGAACCCGCCGGGAGGCCTTCTGAGTCAATGCTGCCCCTGATTAGCACTCTGCTTCGTCTAAATGACTGGTAATGGTGAGCGATCTCATGAGTCAGTGACACTCTCAGAACTGCGCGGTCACGGCGCAGTTCTACAGTTTCGTGCTTGTTCTCGCTTCATTTACGAGAATTACGGCTTAGACCTGATGCGCAGGCATGGAATTGTATCTCGCGCTTGGATGTTTCGGGTATAAAGAGCATACCACTACACATTAGAGTCTCGTCCTCGTTTTCTGAGGGTAAACTCTCAGCCGACTCTGCCATCTAGAACTCCTGAGCCAATGAACACAAACCAACAAAGCAATGGCATTTCTGGTGACGGCAAGAAGAAGAGGAAAGAGCCCCGAAGCTTCATCACCTCCCAACTTTCCGATTTTGTCCCTGTAAGGCTCAATCCCGATGATGAAGCAGTCACCTTCATTCCTCACGATACTATCACCCTTCATCGCGGGGACTCTGCACCATCCGCTATTCTGCAGAAACAAGCACCATCTGCAACGAAAGATTACAAGAAGGGTGTGACCTCCACCGAAGACCCGAAGGACAGCCAGGCGGACAAACCCACAGTGTCACCTTCAGAGGTCTACCAGGGCAGCAGCTTTATATTCGAATGAGAGCGGCTCAACTTCTGGTGCTGTGGAGATGGACGCCACTCCCAGCGAAGGAAAGCAGGGCTCCGAGATGCGTTCCCTTGCTACAACATTGCTGGACAACACAGCGTCCAATGTCCAGGATCTTCAAACCGGCGTCCAGCATGTTCAAACCAACGTTCAGAATCTCCAAACTGACATCCAACATGTCCAAGCCAACGTCCAGCATCTTCAAAGTGATATCCAGCATGTCCTAACCAGCGTCCAGCATGTCCAGACTGGCATCCGATACGTCCAAACCAGCGTTCGTCATTTCCAAACCGATACGCGCCATCTCCAAGCCGATATCGAGCATCTCCAAGCTGCAATTCGGCGCCTTCAAACCACTCTGGATGCGAAGTTGCTCCTGACAAGATTGGCGATGGTGGCAGGATTTATGGCTTGCCTCAGCATCCTGATGGGAGCTAGAGACGTAGGGATCCCCGGCCAGGGTGTGGTTCCTTTCTTAGGGCCCGCCATTGTCTGAGTAGCAGTGCGTCTGGCTTCCCCCAACGATAGGGGCTACCTCGTATCTCGTACGTCAGTATGATTATGTAAATATGCATTTAGACAATCTTTGAACTCGGAAGCTGTTGTCGCTTCTTTTCTTGACCTCCATATCGTCTCTCGGAACGGCCACCACATACTTCGGTTCTACTCACCGACAACAGCAGTTGTTGGATCCTCAGCAAGGTTCATGCATCCATCGCCTACCAATTAACATTGCCATTTGCTTGGCTGGTTTCATGGACCGCAGTCGGAGTATCGACGGATGTTCAAATGAGAGCTGATATCTGGGACTTTGGCGAGGAAAAGGACCACTGTTACGCCTTCTCAGGCTCTATACTGCTCTTGCTGCTGTCTTGAGTTGGTAAATACGCGATACAGGTGCGTCATCGGAAACTGGTGAGCCTGGGATTTCCTCATGCTTTCTCTTGCAGAGCCCATACCCACAGGCAAAATCGCTCTTCCGAACCTCCCCTTTCTCTCCCTGCTTCACAAATTGTGGTTATGTTTCTCTTTCAGGTCATTCAGTCCCTACCGATTCGGAGGATGACGCTCACGTTCAGATGGCTTCGAGCGTCTTGCTCCTGCAGATGCATGGCACCAAGCCAACGTCGGAGGTGCAAAGCATGGGACCTTCCTCTATACGGTGCGTTCGAACCTTCAAGCTCCTGCCAAGTCAGGAGCCACCTCAACTCCTTAAACCGTTCTCTTTGCTTTCCGCTTACCCTCAGATTTTCTAGTCTAAAGCAACATGGTCTGAGATTTGGGATCGAATCAAGCGCCTACCTCTAGACATCGGAGCTCATTTACCCGCAGTTGGCTGCGGTATGTGATGGTTGCGGTTTGGAGACTTTCCCCAGTGGCTAATCATCTGCTCAGTCTCTCTGCGTCGTCCTTCTGGGAATCAGACACTTCGTCTACTTTGCCTTGCCCCCCGTTCTCGGCGGTCTTATTAAGAGCGTCGAGGAAAGCTCTTCCCCTTGAAAGTACCTGTTGCCTTTGTTGCGCTTTGGCGGATGCAGGAAAGTAACGTTCTTGCTGCTCCGGGACGTAAGTGATTTCCGAGTGTACTTTGAGGGCCATGTCTGACATGTGTTTGCTCTGGCAGGTGATATGGGCTCGTGCTATGTAGTACGGATTCGGGTCAAGGTTCGTCTACATTCGATGCTCGTGTTCTCACAGCAGCTGAGGCTTCTTATCTCTGTTTAGAGACGACCCAAGGAGCTTTCGACATATCACCAACCTGTCGGTTGCATGTCCACACATGCCGAAAGGGGGGCGAAGTCTGATACCACCTTGGTTCTGGCCAATTCGCGATCTTTATTACCTACCTTGCTCAGGTGGGTTTAATCACGAGCTCAGGCAATGCATGTACAAGTCTTTTAGATATTTTCTATTGAACACTATCTCCGGACCCAGTGACTGAGAGACATAATCGTGATCTGTGTCGATAGCCTTCGCTGGGCGTCAGAGAAAAAGTATAGCACCCTCCCGGCTCGACTCCAAACTCAATTTACCGTGCTCGGGGAGCAGACCACCGGGCATGCAACGATTGACCCCACTGCGAGACCTGTTCTTCTGGCCGCCAAAGCACGCATTGCACGGGCGACTATTAGCTGCTGCCCTTTCAGCACTTCCTCACGATCTATCTCATGTTTCAAATGGCCAAGGTGTGTATGCCTACGCATTCAATGTATTCAAACTTCTGCGACACTTGCGATCGACATGCGACTGTCTCTGTAATCACTCGTCCAACGAAACTGCTACAGTATGCGGCCGTTGTTGAAGCCACAGGAGTTGGAGATCGAGCCTGGAGATAAGTCCACGCTGTTAAATTACTATATGCAAACTCTCACCCATGGTATAGACCTTGGACCCGAGAAGATGTATTTACGCCGCGATGCAGCTACAGGGCCCTCGACGTAGGCACAATAGTGGACCTACCCACTTTGGTAGCGTCTCGGTAAGCCCTTCAACTACTGAGCATCGCTCCTGCTGAAACTCCCACCAGGGTTAGCAAAGATTCGACTGGACGGCATGGTTAAGCCACCTCCTGTCAGCATCAAATGCAAGGGCCCATCCTTCGATTGGCCTCGCCTTCCAAAGAAGGCCTTGCCGACTCATCGAACCTGGTGACCGTTTCGGGAGCATCGTAATCAACCTAGCTACCCACACTCCCTGACCACGGTGGGCTTTGACGCCCACGGAACCTTGCTCCCTCGACGGTACGTCCTTCACGATGTCCTTATAACGAAGAACCGATTATGACACACAGAAGAGTCTGTCTGTCAAGTACTTGACCTGGCCAGTGTTGAACGTATCAGGCTTTGTCAGTAGGCGCAAGTTGATATGGAGTTTCTTTCATTGGATAGCCAATACGCAGCTTCTCCCTTTGTTCCCCGGAGGCATTCATTATGCTTTCTTAAGCTTCACAGCAGTCATCGAGATCAGATAAGAAATGGCAACTTGCCAGCATTCGCAATGTATGCCGTTTCTCAACCAATTCTCGTGAAAACGCTCAGAAATTCATGCATCACCCCGCGTCTGTCCAGATTTTGCATTCATGCTCGTCACCCTGGAGTTTCATCGCCCAAGACTCACAGTGTGCCCACGGGCTAACCTTGATTCCGTTCAGGGGTACGTCAGAACCTTGACGGATTGTCTATTGACCAGGCCATAATCTATGGGCGACACAAAATGGGTATAGTTACTTATACTTCTTTGTAGCAGATCCGTGCAAATCTAATCACTCTTCACCAGTCAGATCGATTATCTGAAGGCGCGGTCCCTGATTCCTGCATACACCGTAGTGAGTGGATGAGTTGGATCTCAACACCATCCATTTGCAGCGAGGGCACTGGACGAAATGAAGCCAAAAATCCCTTTCAGAAATCCCGTCTTTTCCGATTGTAAACTCCAAGTCATTTTCTCTGGCCCGGGAGCTTTGCTGGGGCTCGGGGCCGTTCGCGAGCTTGAGGGGCTCTTCTTCGAGGGGGTAAGCAAAGCGCTCGAAGCAAGATATATAGGAACCCACCACGATGGGCATATCGCCTGATGCGAAGACCTGCAGCTGAGTAGTAGTCCTCAAGATACACTGCGACGAACTGTCAGGTATGGAAGCATCTAGGACGTGCATTCTTACCGTAGTACCCACACCGGCGTTGAGCACATTCTGCAACATATGTGCCGGCGTTCAAACTATCGGCTCCTGCTATGCTGATTATACTTTCAGTGTAGGGTACGCCATCCATCAGGGCACACAGGCAGCATGGCGCCTGTAGCTTATGATGGCGAAAGTATTCTTCTAACCCTGAAGGCGGCACCCTGGAATGCTCCAGATCAGGGTTTTCCTCTACAGGACGATCCTGGCTGTCGTATACGGGCCTAGGAGGGGGTAAGAATTATCTTTGACAGGTGACGTCTCACCAAACCAGAACCAAACTATCAGACCTTCGGTCTGAGCGTTGTATTGTAGGACTTGCCGTCCGAAGGTCTTTCTCTTCTTGCTTGTATGTGAAGCTAAGATTCGGCCAAGGCATGACCGAACAATCGCATAGCGGGTGGAGTGAAAGGAACTCGAGGCATCGGAAGGTGGTTTGGGTTGTATCGTGATGACCTCGTGGCTCCATCCGTTTATATCCATTTGCGCTGCAAGCCCACATCCCTCTGCTGCGAAACAGATTAATGCGCAGTGTAACGGAAAGCCATTGGTAGACCGCAGCAGGGGATATCGCTGCGGAGGGCAGTCATGGCTGCGCTGCTCGAGATCTTGGTGGAGCCACATCGAGGGTGGTCCTCTAATATTTAAAGAGATGGTCGCAAGTAGCTGTCGAAGGGGTCAACATTTCAATCGTGCCTCTCCGCATCTTCATGCCACCTACCACCCGATCAGGACAGGTCCCTTGCCGAAGAGATGCGTTGCCGAAGAGACAAACAGTTTTTGCGGGAGTGCCATCGTCAGGCAAGGCAAACACGCAATACATGGAAAGAGCGCAATGAAAAGTACGTGTATCGTCTACTCAACGAAGTGGCTACCAGGGAGAAGGCTGAAATCGGTGTTGAATTACAGCTACAAAACGGATTCTCTGTTTCTTCTTGGGCAGAAGTTTGCCCGAAATGTTGATCCTTTTTTGGATATTGAGAAAATGTTGAGGGAGGAGGGCTTGAAAGTAGAGCCCTTTCTTTCGAAGTTTTCGTTAACATGGAGGCATATCAAACAACGGTATCTAAGTAGCCTTCCTATGGCCTCAGTCCGCTGACGATATCCACAGAGAGCTCAGGCTCGAACATTATCGCTATGTGACACTCAAGGAGCAACTTCCGGACGAGATCGATTTCATCAATTGTACTAATGCAGTACGCAAGCACATTGTCGCTTTGGTCCGAGATTCCCCCCAACCCCAACAAAGCTCCCGCTGATTGCGGTTGTGCCGTAGCTAAAGAAAGGCCAATCTTTCGCGTGGAGGAATGACCTACGAACTGCCAAGGAAGTAATACAATCATGGCTTGAGTCCCGAGGAGAAGACCCCGATGCAGACGATACGCAGGGACGTCTGCTCTGTCCTATCGGTTGCGACTGGAATGATGCAGAGTAATTGTTTATGTTTAATTTATCTTTTTAACGTACAGCTGATGGACTCCTTCACAGAACGCGGGATGCTTTCCAGAATGCCCCTCAAGAGATCGCTGGGGGCTCATGGCCAGTTGTCCTATACCAGAATCTCGAGTACTGTCCAAGCCAACCGTGGGAGGGCTTCCTGAGAAATAATCTGCTTCTCATGGTAAATTCTCTTGTTCCCATTCGCTTTTGGCTAATGCTGTCCGTAGATCTACAGGCATGTTTTCGCCGCTAATTCGAGCCCAGATGTCAAACCAAATAACCGTCAAGTAACGTCAACGACAATTGTCTATATATCGACCTTGGTAAATGGTATTTAAGCAGTGACTCCAAGTACTGATTAATATGTTGCTTTCTGGCGCACAGGTGGTGATTGCAATTGCAAAGCCTAAGACATACGCTCACGGAATCAAGACTCAGCTGTTTGATTTGCTCACTGAGCATTTGTACAGGCATAAAGAAGAGGCGTGTCATAAGCAATTGCTTCAATGGTGGCGCCAGTGCGTACATTTCGAACAGGTTTTGCGCATACTGCTCACAGTTGATAATCGAAAGGCGGCTCGAGGGAGCTCCTATTGCTGCCAGGCCAGCGGTTGATCCGCCAGCTGGGATGTTGGCAAGGCTGCGGGCCGCCCACGCGCCGGAGAGCACATAATCCACTCCCACAAATCAAATGACTCATCAGGAGTGGTGTCGTCCGACACCCCGCTATCACCTTGTTCGTTTGCTATCCTGCCTACCCGCCATATGCTCAGCTACATAATACTACCCACAATCGATATAACACATTAAGCATCGCAGAATGTTACTCCCATCGCTGTACGAGAAGCACCCCTCTTTTTTTCGCAGGCCCTGCCCCAATATGGTTCGTCCTCGAGGTTGAGTTCAAAACATGTCTTTGACGAAATACCCCTACCCGCAGGCCAGCAAGATATGCGCCGCGTCCCTCCCTCTCCCAATTGTTTACCTAGACTTTTGGTCGACGAAGACTGCCCCCGCCGCAAAGCAACTTAATCAAGCCAACCATCTACTCACGCCCCATCGTGCTCTTCACGCTGTAGAACCCAGCGGCTCCACCATCCTTTGAGCTTCGTTGCATTTGGGAAGTATCTTGCTCGACGTTGCTGCGACTTACCTTCTGATGCCTTTCGCAGAAACCTCCACGGCGCGGCCTATGCCGCAGAGTTATCGGCGTTGCTGTCACAAAGTGCGTCTTGTTCCTCGAGAGTTTGCGATAAGACGAATACTCAGTGGACGGAGGTAAACGACACGCTTGATATCGTCACCTAATTCTTCAACTGCATGGTTTTGTGAGTCTGTTCAATCATGACTGATGCCCAAAGCTAACGGGCGGGTAGATGATATTTCAGCAACTACTGAGCTCCAGAATCACCTTTGCATCAACAAGCGCGTTTGCAGAGGCCCAGATGACAGTCGGAGAGGACCGCAGGTTCGTGGACGAACCTTTGGTGTTGCTGTGCTCACCACAGCCGTAGCCCGCTAATTCCCGACCACCCAGCGCATGTTCACGCGACACATTCGCTGTTCGTCGTCCGACAAAGGGTGAGAAAGAGCCTTAGGACGGGCTCTTGCAAGCCAAGGACTGTTCGTGCTGAGTAGCTTCCGTGGCCACTTGCAAAGCTGCTCGATCAAGCAGGTGTATCCCTAGGTACGTCCCGTTGTTTCCCAGTGCCACGAGATGTCACAATCTTGCACAGGTACCACTGCTGTATTGCTAGGCAGGGCTTCGGCGGCTCCTGAATCGCTTGAGCTTCGGTGCTCTTGGTTGGACAGCTTTCATGACCCCTATTCTCGACACATGGGCCACTTCTGAGGAATCGTCCATTCCCTTGCGTTTTGCTTCGAATTGGTTCTGTTAATACTGTTATCGCGCAAGCCCCTACAGCACCTGGCCCCTCCAATGCTCCTGTCAATCTCATAGCCTCATAAGTAGATCGGGTTTGTGTAATCCCCATCGAATGTTCCCACCAAGGACTATTTTCAAATGGTGGTGGCGACTGATTTGCTGTATGTAGACGAGTCGCCATCTTTTTCGTAACACGTTGTCTTGTACTCCGCCATGCTCTACTACAAATATACCAGCGTTCGACTGCCAAGTGGTGTCAACATACCAGAGCTTGATATATTTCATGGGGTAAGTAGAAGGCGAGAATCGAATTCCTTGACTCAAGCAAAGACCACTATTGAGCCTAAAAGCAGGCATTTTCGCATTTGCCTCTCGTTGGAATTGGAACCGAAGTCAAATTGTAGAAATACGGGGACCGGTGGGGAGGCAGCAAGGTCGAGCTTGACTCCCAGTATATCGCGATCGGATGCGATTGCTGATTTCTTCTCTCGATTTCAGACTCTCCGCTGTCTAGTGGGGGTAAGTTGGCGATGTAGTATGCTGCCGCCATGCTATCTGCTATCTTGTGCTTCGGGAGTTCAGGATCCAATGCGTATCCATTTGTAACCCAACGTCGCTCGCTCGGGGCATCCCCGAAGTAGCTAGAGCGCCCACCTTTTGTGCTCTCATGGTGGCAATTTCTTTTTGGGTTACCGGTAGCGGTTGCATCCCTAAGCTTGGTATCTTATCAGGTGAAAAAGAGAGATATATGGTCTTCCGGGCTCGAATGAGACTGAGCATCCCCATTATCCGGATTCGAAGGAAGTGGACTTCGGCCAATTTATGTACAATTGCAAGTGATTCGATGATGTCTTTTCCTTGAATCCTGCTTGCTAGGCCTGCATTCATCGCCATTGGTCAAGCCTCGCAGTCGACGCCTGAAGGCAAGAGCCAGGTGCTTAGCGAACCTGACCAAATCAGATTTTCAAGACATCTTCGCCTTGTCCTTGCGACGAAGCCGGGAGAGCGCAAGCCGCCATGGGCACTTCGCCGAAATAAATCTGGAGCGAGTGTTCCCGTCAGTGTAAGATTCCTATTGAGGTTTGAAAACGGTCGTGAACTAGAGGCATTTCACGAGATCAAGGGCCCTTTGAGCGTCGCAAGTCTGCAAAGGCTGCCGACCAATGTAATAGTATATCAAGGTAGCCCATAATGATATGTGATTTCACGGGACCTTTACGACGCCTAGAGATATCAATATGATAGACGTGGGGAGTTTTGCCAAGAGGGGTGACTCTAGGTGACTCAGCTGCGCGTCAGGGGTATCCGGCCTAGGCCATCGTTGACAACACACAATATCAGAACGATGCTGATGGCAGACCTGACACACATTATCAAGGCTTCTAATTGAAGGCCTTTTTTTTTTTATGCGACCTGATGCTGCACCTGCACTACTGCACCCGCTTCTCTCCACATTGCCGCCCGTGCAGGCACGGGTACCCGGACCCGAGGGTGGGTTTGCCCAGGTTGAACTCGCGCTCAAATTATGCTTAAACGAGTAGGTATTCATTCAAGATTCTTTTGCGTTGAGTAGAAGTGCCTGTTAGTGCTAAATAGATGTATTTACCTGACGATTTGTCCGAGAATTGGCTCCGGCGTCGGGGGTAGTGAGTCTGATGGTCTCCTGGTGGTACCCAGAACTTGAGCACCAACCACAGTCCAAAAAAGCGGTCTTTTGGTACAAATCCTTTTGTAGTGTATAAGCTTAGTTCTTGGTCAAATAATAGTGTATTTACTTCTTGTTCTGAATGGGAATCAAGCTCAATATCGAGGTACCAAATCTGCTGGCCTCCTGATGGTACCCCACGTGTCGAGCTCAAATTGTGCTCGCACGGAACATCCGTTAGTCGCAAGGTTTTTTCTCATGGATGCGTATTATTTATACCTACCCAGAACCATAATCGCGTCGTGATATTTCTCAAAATTGCATTCACCGGCGGTTAACTAAATTTGACACCCTCCTGATGGTACCCGCAATTCGAACTCAAATCGCGCGTGAACACAGCATCATTTCAAAATCTATTTGCTGCATTAGTCCTCCATTCAAGGTTCAAAATGATATATGTCCCTCCTTATTGGCACCAGCCCGCCGGCCCTCCGGGATTTAACAGGGTAGGGGTCCAGTGCCATGCTTTGTGACCTGCGGGTTACCCGTGGTGATCACTAATGTCAAACCAATTACAATCAGTGTCCGAATGGTAGGATATTGTGACAATAAGTGTATTGCTGTGTCTCTCACTTTCTATTCACCAATATTTTCTTTGTTTGAAATGTGGACTGAACTACGAGGAATTTGCCCCTTCGAGTTCGTCAGTAAACTTTGGTCTCATCATGATTTTCGCTAGACTTTAATTCAAAATACAAGCCTCACCATCAACCATACCTTGTAAGTATCTAATTCTAAACTAAATCCAGTTAGTATACTATATTCAGGTTCTCAGAGCTTCAGCACGCTCTCTTGAATTGCTGTTCAATTTCGTATGTTTTCCAGTACGGAGAAACCCCGGTCCGGGGTTGGGCGCTTATTACGTTTGTTGATTGCAAAATTGAACAATGTTCGACCCGCTTCTCCGCTGCCAGCTTGCATGCAGAAGATGAAAAGGAGGTACAGAACAAACAGATGCTTTAGTTATCTTTACTTGGCCAGAAAAGGTTATTTAACATGCTTGTTCCCGTTTCAATGTTTCCTTCTCTTCAAGTTTCGAGTCTCACAGTCCTGATCGTGTTTGTCTCAATTCTTCTCCAAGGCTCTGTAACAGCCTACTTCTCTGGGTGGCCGTAATGCTGCCACATATGTGTCCGTCTAGCTGTATTCAAAATTTCGGGATTTGGATACCCAAAGCTGCAATTCTGCCCTGGTTGAATTCGGGTCGCATCCCTGCGCGGGGGATGGCTAAATTGGGCAAGAGCGCGATGCGTGCGCTGGCCGCCATCATTTGGGCAAGCCCGCCGCAGCATGTGCAATTTGGTGGGATGATGCCGGATTGACTCCCCGACCTGCACAATGCACATTTACGTCTCCAGGCCGAAGTGCACAGCCATCTGCACTGGCTCAATGCATCTGCAGGTCCATTTGCAACGCCCCATTTGCCCAGATGCCCTACCCCCATTGGGATTTTGGTGGAAGTGCACCTTGTGTAGAAGCCTCGGAGGCCAATTGTGAGGTACAGTTTAATTGGCCTTCAGGCCTTCCCGTGCTTATAAATCGCCGTTGATGGCGCTGCCAATGGTGTACCGCGAAGGGGGAGAGGCACTAGGAAAGCCAGGAGCGGGACGCTCCAACATTCGTGCTCTCCATCCTTCTGCAGTTGTTCTCCATTGTGTTGTTGGGTGCGAAATTGTCGCTTCCTTCGCTTCCTCCCCCGGATCCTGGTATCCTCCTCCTCTCGGCAGCCCCATGGTTGAGCCCATACACCCCCGCATTCGCTTGGATATGGTACATTGCCCTTGGCTGGCAAGCTATCGAAGCCTTCGTCGTAGCTGAAGGGTATGCCAAACTCGCATTGTGCAAGGACGTGGTCGTGAGCGCGATTTCTCCTGGAGGTGATACCGGGCGGGGTGGTCCTGATACCGGTGCCAGCCATACTCTTGAGACCACTGCGCAGGGAGGAGGAAAAAGAACGGCAATCGGAGGCGGGGCGGGCGAGATGCATGGGTGGAGTAGGAGTACAACCAATGCGAGCGTGGGTAGTCACGATTCTCAGTCTTATGCTGTGGACGAGAGACAGCCTCTTCTCACTAAGACCTTTGCGGGCTTCGCGTTCCCGACGGAAACGCCTGTTGACACCACTGCAAGAGCGCTTCCTATGCCTCATACCGTTGGAGGAGTCATTAGGAGGTGGGCTGAAGAGGCAGTATACCGATGTTAGCAGCAAGGCACTCGAGATGGAAGTGGAAGAAGATTATGCAGAGCCCGTTATGCTCAAGAAGAGGGAAGAGTTGGAGGAGATGTATGCGATGCCTTATATTGTGCGTGTTTGCTTCTTCTTCGCAGCACATTTATGCTAACCTTGTTCTTGTTATGCGTAGTACATCGCATCATTCATTTCGTGTCTACACAAATTGAACGCTCTACTCTTTGCTCTGGGAAGCTTCCCCCTTTTGGTGTTGGATTGCCTGCGGTCGTCGATACCCCCATCAATTCTTTCGTCACTGCGATCCATTCACGACCTCTTCTACCCCTTCTCTTCCATATCTCAAAATACCTACACATCTCCAAAGACAGAATCATCCTCTTCTTCCTCCTCCCAACACTCGCAACCCTCTCCATCCTCCATCCTCCTTATTCCCCTCGAGGTTCACAGTGGAATGGGGTACACACCGGGGTGTGCTTTGCAGGGGTGGGCGGGTGGGGAGTGGTTTCGTCAGCCCGAGGGTTAACACAGGGCGGCTTTGGTGGGTGGCTGGAGTACTTGCAGAAGGGGTGCACGCTTGGATATGGTGTATACCCCAAGCAGCAGAAGAGGGGTGGCAGGGTGGCCGCTTTCTATCATATGCTCTTAGTTATCTTTGCTTTCGATTTTGCATGTTTTGTCAACGAGATGGAGTCGTATACGAAGTCGTCATTCATTCAGTGGCAAAAAATAAACATTGGATGATACGTCTCGACAGTCTAAGACTACAGCTCTTCGATAATCCTCTTCAGGCGGACCCATGTCTGCTGTAAAGCCTCCTGATCCGTTTCCATAGCATACTTCTTGTCATTGTTGAGGCCACTGTTTGATACCTTTGCCAATTCGGCTTTCAATGAATCAGATCTTTCCGCTACCATCTTGAGATGATCCTGCAGGCGCTGAGCCATGACTTCTCCGATCTTAGTCCTATTGAATGCAGGGTTCGTACTAACTTCTTCTTGAATGGCCAGGGGGATCGGGGACTGAGCAGCGAGGGCGCTGAGAAGTTCCAATGTTGGGAGTGACCCGTTGTAGTTATGACGGTGGCATTGAGCACCACGTTCCAGGAAATCCTTGAAACAGCTTTCTCTGGAACGAAGGTCGGATTCGCGACTCTCCAAGTGCTCTGCTTCCGCTGGGGTTTCCGTGTGCCAGTTTGTTGTAACGATTGCAAGGTTTTTTGCAAGGAATCGGGGTCCGCAGAGATCCTCGATGAGTCGAAAGTTGAGAGGGTCGCAGTGTTGTATGCGAGGTCTGGAGAGGTCATATGCCATGATCACGGTATTGCATGTTTTTGTCTCGAGGCTGTGAAAGAACACTTGAGCTTCAATCTTCATCAGCGGCTGAGGTGACGTACCGATGAAAGAAATTGAACAAGGTCTCGCAAACAGCGAGATTCCTTTCAACATTATCATTCTCGAAAGCAGGAAGGCTGGCCATGGTCACGGAAACGGTATCGTCCAGCGAAAGTGTGTGTACTTCCACCCCTTCGTGTCCCTTTACGCCTTCCAATGCCTCGGTACGTCTGATGTAAGAAGCCCTGGAAAGGTCATGCAGGAGCTAAACGTTCGTCAACAACATATCTTCCAATGAGCATCTAGGAGCCTACCGGTGCTTTTGCACTTTTTGTGCCTAAAAGACTGAGAAAGGTGGGCCATTGTGAGCATCGAGAGCTCTGGCATGAAGGAATGAGAAACTTACCAAATGAGAGGGGTGCCTGCTTCCTCTGTCTCCCCCCCCTCGCAGGGGATCATCGCCATCGTTGTCGACCTTGATCCTAGGATGCGCGAGGAGGAGCTTGACGGTGCCTTCATGTCCCCGTCGGCCAGCAAGCTTCAGTGCTGACCATCCTTCTTTGTTGGCTAGGTTGACCTGGATATCAGAGCGCGCAAGGAAGAGCCCCACTATGCCTTTGTGGCCTTCATGAGCAGCCCGCATGAGGGCAGACCATCCCCCTTTGTCCACGAGGTTGACATCAATCTCGGGTCGTGCAAGGAAGACCTCGGTTATACGTTCTTGACCTGCATGAGCAGCCCACATGAGAGCTGACCATCCATCGGCGTCAACAGAGTTGACCTGCGTCCCAGAGAGTGCGATGAGTTGTGCAACAAAGTCCTCGTGGCCAAGTCGAGACGCGACCGTTAAAGGCGTTTGTTCGAGTATTTGGGTCTTCACATTTGGGTTGGTGGCTGCGCCACCTTCAACCAAAGCCAAGGGCAGATTGCAGAGGCCTAGAATATGGAGGGGAGTGACGATGTCGAAGTAGGACGAGTGGCCGGGACTGGTGAAGGTAGGAAAGGCCTTGATGTTTCTAACAAATTGCGCAGTTTGATGCCTGGTATCCTCCACATCTAGTCCTGCACGAGCATGAAAAGCCCAAGCCTCGGAAGCGTAGGCAAGCAAGGGGTCCTTCTCCAAGGCTGTTTTGAACTCCTCCTCTGACCTGATTGTCGTATTCTGGAAGCCGCACTCGGCGAGGTGGGCCATGCAGACGGCGGCGAGAAGGGAATGTGGATGAGGAAAGGAGTCAGAGAGGAGACCTCCCAAGGTCTCTTTTGCAGTATAGTCTGTTGGATGGTCGATCAGGATGAGAAAATGAGTGTTTGTATGCAACTTACGAACGACTCGGACAACCCTACTCTCTTCCTCAAGGGTGACCAGACCACAACATAGAGACACGAGGGAAGCCCCGGGAACAACCCGCTCAGGTTCAAATTTGTGGGTATCCGGCGAGGTGGCAACAGCCCACACGAGCTCCTCCACTGTCATGGGTCTGAATGCGTTGAGAACGCAAACAAGCACGGCCTTGGCAAGCAAGATAGAATCGATGCCTTGCCCAAGAATCCTGTGCCAGGTTTGGTGATAGGCATCCTCAATATTGGTTGGAAAGGCCATGAGCACCCGCCTTATGGCATGAGCAGTGAAGCATTCATACAGAGCCTCCAGATGGAGGGAAGCATGCAGGAACCTAATGCCATGCCAGTCAGCCTGAGGCCAGTACGCTAGGAGGAGGAACGTCTCACATGCCACCGCACTTCCGCTTGATTGTAGAAACAATCTCTTCCCTGAATGATGGGCCTGACGTGTACAGTACATGCTGCAAATCTTCACTTTCGTCGATTCCATTGGCAATGTAGAGATCGAGGTCGGTATCCTGGGCAATGATGGTGAAGGTGAAGGCCTCCGGAAAACTTGTTTCAAGGGCTCCGAGAGGTCGCGATGTGATGAAGAGCTTGACGTTCAGTGAGGCAAGTGTCTTCATGATGGCCAGTTGGGCTGTAATTGGTGCCTCATCTAGGGCATCAAGGACATAAAATGTGCACGCCATGGAGGCAGCCAGCTCCCGGAGCAAGGACAGTAGCTGTGCCTCTGTCGGCTCCGTGTGTCCCCTGAGATGTCGACTGTAAGTTTGTTCAATGCGACCGTGGCACTCAGGATGACGTTCGAGCGTTTGCTTGACGAGAATTTCAAGGATGTTGCGAACAGTCACTTCGGCGCGGTCGCTGAAGCGGAAGAAGATGTAGCAAATGCATATGGCGCCATCTGACTCTCTGCTCAGGGCTTCAAGGTACTCGATGACGATCGATCTGGAATCAAGCTTCAGCGAGAGGTCATACGAGCAGGAGTTACTCACACAAGAATGGTCTTGCCGGCGCCCACTATGTTGAGGTGTCAAAGGAGAGAGTAGTGAGTATATCAAATGACTTACGCATTCCTGAGCCCCAAAAGATTTTGATATCACCATTGGGCTCGAGCCAGAGACGAAACTTTTCTCCTTTCACAAGCCACATCCCTGTCCCTGGTGTGGCTTTACTCAGCATATCGTGATAGATTCTGCGGAAGTTGGGTATGGATTGCAAGATTGCCCATATCTCTCTCTGGGGCTGGTAGTGATAGTGAACGTGGCCTTGATGGTCACCTCCAATCGTGGTGAAAGCCGAGCCCACGATCTGAATATCATGGGCACTAGAAACTATTGCAGTCGTTCCTAGTGAGCATCTGTCGGGTTCAGCTACACATATGAGTTAGATTGGCAACAGATAGTTAGGGTGAGATGAAGGCTTACTCCTGCCACTCTGCCTTCTCACGGAGGATGAATCTTGCTCTACCTATTAAGCTGGTTAGCCGATGCAGCTTGACACCAAGACCCGAGTACTCACATGGCGCATCGGAGACTGGGACACTGAACAGCGCAGAACGGGGATGTACAACGCAGATACAGAGGGTGTGGGTGAAAGAGGGGCAACTTGGGCTATTGCTCAATGCTAACTACTCTCACGCTGATGGTGGCGGTGGTCACGGACAGATCTGAATCTCTCAATAGCTACTGGAGGAGTATCGAAACCACAGCAGCGCGCACATCTCAGAATTCGAAAGAAGCTAGATGAAATGGGCTGCGATGACAGTCTCTTCATTGGGGGCCAGGCGTACGATTGAAGCGCGTGTATGGACAAGTATCATTAGTAGACGTTGGGGTCCACTGCTACATACATTGAGAGCAACCATGCAGGTTGATGTGAAATATAACTCGTGCGCCACGTTGTGAGCACAATGTTTTGGGCGATCTCGTGAGCCTGCGCAGAATATGTGCGCATCAGCATTAAGTATTGTGACTGGTTGGGTATGGTTGCAATACCCAGCTGCGTACCAGGTGGCACAGTCGAGTTCAGCAACCTCGACTTGGGCATCATCTATAATGACATCGCTAAACGTAGCGGTAGTTTGAAAAGATCCGAGCACCGCGATTGAAAGCAGCGAGCTCTTTGTTTAGGTCATCTGCAACGTGAAAAATCCATGTGGTAGATGGTAAATGGAGGACAGACAGAGGGGAGTGTGAAAAAAGCCGGACTAGCGCTTGGCTGTTGTAAATGATGAAGTCTAAGGAGCTGCGAAGGTTGTGGTTTCTGGCAGAATCATCACAGTATGGTTCACTAATTGGGGGTTTGGAATATTAACGCTAATACGGCCTTATCTATGAATGAAAGCACGAACACAGACAAGTTGGAATCGCGTCTTTTGATCGCGGACGAAGAAAGAGCATGGAATGAAGCATGCGCAAGCAAGGGAGGCGCTGTAAAGCAGCAGTCTCTTCGACTCAATGCCTCTGGGACTACGGTGCCTTCGACGCTGCTATGTGCAGTGGTGTGAATATTCACACCACTGCACATAGTTAGAACATTATAATGTTCTAACTGGTAGTTTGTCCCGTTCCTGCTCAAGTCTCTCCTGGAGCTGCTTCGTTCTTCATTTCCGTCCCAAGCAAGGGCCAGTGCCCAGTAAGTACATATACGCAACGTTCCTCCTGTGTCTAAGGCAATATCGGCCTCCATGCCAGCAGCTGTGGAGAGAGGGTTAGCATGCAATCCATCTGGTGACACAGTTAGCGAGGGACTGTCAGTCAATACCTAGGCTGGCTCGGGTGTCTTTTCAGTAGCTCTCTGATGACACTAAAATCCCCCGAATATCTCGCCAATACCTACCAATTAGCGCCCATTGGTTGACTTTGGTTGCTTCATTGCAGTCGGTTTGCCACTAGCGTCAAGTAAGCTTTAGATAGGGTTCCTAGCTGTCATTTACATACTTACCACTGTATCTTTGACCGACGTCGAAATGTATGAGACACGGGTGGAAGGTCGGACAGCTCTGATAGTCAGCCACTGGAAGGGTAACTTCAAGTTAGTACAGGGTCATTAGGTCAGCAACCATCACATGTGCGTGCTCAGCGCTCAGCACTCAACAATGAGTTTCACGACAGGATTGCAAAGAAGTTGGCACCAATTAACATTTTACAAGCCGCAACAAACCATTACATCACAACGCAGCCACAGCAGATAGATTTACAACACCCTGGTTCTTCAACCTTGTCAGGCATTAGCCTTTCCTCGGATCCATATCTTGAGCCTGAGAGCACCTCTTGATCGAGACCTTGGAGTGGTTCGTCGAGGTTTGACCTTGAGGTGTGCTGTGGATCATTGGGAGTTGCCTGCAAGTTTTCCTGGGGATCATTAGGGGTTTGCTGTATGGCTTGTTGTAGATCGCTGAGGTTTGGCGGCGAGATTTCGCCTGCATTGTCGGGGTTCTGCTGCAAGGGTCGGTGGGGATCATTGAGGTCTGAATGCGAGGCATTGCAGGGGACGTCGAGGTTGGGTTGCGCGGTAGCGCACGGTTCATTAGGGCATTGCTCAGAGGATTGGCATTCTGGTGCCTGTGGTGTGTGTGGGTGGCCATAGTTGTTCGTCTGATTCCCTCGAACGTCATTGAAAATGCCACCAGCGATATGGATATGAGTGATTGGCTAAAACAATCGGTAAGCATCTCCATAGCTTTTGATAAGAGATTTACGACCGATAGACTCACATTGAGAAAGGCATCGTCGTTTTGTGATTGCTCTCCCCACCCATCACCATAGAGGCCACTGACGTGTTCTACCTCAGGAACGCCAGCGGAGTAGATCGAGTCTTCATCGTCCGAGGAGTCATCTGAACTGTATGCTTCTGCCTTGCTTGATAGCACCAGAGAGACGACGTGCTCTATAATCTGCTGCGGGGTTCGAACATCTCCACAATGTGGGTGCGACACATGTACATCGCCAAAGCTGCTGGAACATATAGGTTGGATCCCTCTGCCCTCAAGGTCCTTCAAAAGCCCAGTCTCGGCACCCGGATATGGCTCCTTGTGTGGAGATATCATCACAACCGCGAGGTTGGGGAGGGAATGCCCTCCGGCGAGCTTAGTGAAGACTGCCAAGGTTCTCCGTTCCTCCTCCCAATCAACTTTGGAGGTATAGTTGCTATACAAGAAGATGACCCCCCACTGGCCATCCTCTTCGAACCTGCAAGAATCGGGCCAATTATTAACATTAAAACGTACCCAGAGGAGGAAATGGCCCTTTGGACGTACTTTGTGCACAGGAGCGTTTTGACCGCTTGAAGGATAGAAAGGTCCGTCGTCCCCTCCCACCGGTGGTGTTGGTGGTTGAAGCCGAATCCCGGAGTGTCCACTAGCACGCACTCCAAGTCAGTCAAGGTGTACTGGGCAATCTCATCTGTGGCGGGCTGTGTCCCCACGCCAACCGCAGCGACCTTCTCCCCTACGACGGCATTGACAAACTACGACAATGATTGAATATGATGAGATTTTTGGGATTAGGCGGCGTGGCAGCTGAACCCACTGAAGATTTCCCGCAGCCGGTGGAACCAAGAAGGCTACGTTCGTGGCGAGGTTAGAGCATTCTTCGTGGAGGAAAGCACTTGACGACGCACATGATTGGTATCGTCTTCTTCTCGGAAGTCGATGTAGGCATTGGTAACTCACTGGCAACCCTGTGCAAGGTCTGTGGGCTGTTGGTGGCAGGAAACAAAGAGTGCTGTGGATATAAACAGCAGGGGTCTTCTCTTTGACATCAATTCAACCTGTCCAGCGCTCAAAACCTGATTAGCTTCGACCTCATTACATCCTCGTGGCCCATGTTACGACGATCATGAAAATCGAGATGATGGATGCTTAGCGCCCAAGACACGAGGACTTGCTGTATTCAAGTTCTCGCCAAGATCACGTCAAATATTTCTCATGCACTCGGCTGCCCAGCATTATGTCGAACTTGAAGGGCTTGTATTTGACGGAACACTGAGATGTGTACACCGTCTATGTGAAAAGAACGGCGCTGAATCTAAGGAAAGAAATAGACATGAGTTGGAAGTTCGTGTCAAAGAGGCGAGAAAAAGAGGTCAACTATTCAATGCATGAAGAGATGAAATTTTTGGATCTGAGGGAAGCGGAGGTCAAGCAGCATAAGTGAATGAGCGTCACGAGCGGCGATAGGCAGGAACGAAAATATATGTGGAATTGGTCATGCCTGTCTTCTCTACATTCGAGGCACGATAATGAAAGCGAAGACGCGACGCATGCTAAGGCTTGGGCCGAACAAATTGGGCTGAGTTCAGACTCCGCCCGAAGTTGATAAGATGCGCATCTCTTGTCCTCTTTGCTCTCGGGAGTTTCCTACTGGCTGTTGCTGGGTGCTTTGGCTGGTCACTGCCTGCTCTCAATCCCTCGTCCCTCTCCATCCTGCTCTCTTCCAACATCCTAAAGATGGTGACAACCTCAACGACGACGAAATAAACATCGCTCCAAGATGTATCCTACTTTTCTTTCAACCCTCTTCTTCCCCATCGTCCACTATCCAGCTTCTCAATAAATAGTGTCGCCGTGGATCGGGATACACACGTCTTTGTTTCCTTGGGGTGCACATTGCTGGGTCAGGTTGGAGGGGGGTGTCTCTTCGGCCTGCGAATTGACAGGTGTTATGGTAATTATTGGACGAATGAAGTACTTGGAGAGGAAGATTGTGGAAACGTACCTCCCTTGCAATCCCAATGATGCTGTATGGTGCGGATGTGTGGTGTGAAAGGAAGGAGAGGAAGGGGCGGGCATGCCAGGGGAAGACACTGGCAGCAGTGGGACGGATACAGAGGCAGACCGCCTTGGCTATCACGGGTGCCTTCAGGACAGCACCAACAGACCTGGTCGAGCTATATGCAGGCCTTCCACCCGTCCGGATACAGGTGCTGAAAGCCCAGCAGAACGCCGCACTACGCATTGCCACAGTGACACAGCACAACCCCATCCACAGCGTAGCACGATGGGCGTCAGACAACCAGGTCAAGCACCACCGTGCACCCATACATTCATTGATGGCCCTCCTACCTGCCAGGACACGGGAGCTGGAGAAGATTCCCCCTACCAGGCTCAGAGTAAAAGGGGCGGAAGGTCTGCAGATTGTGGTCAAGGGGTCGAAGGAGGAGGCTAAGCAGTGGGACCAGAGGAATGAGGCAGAGGTGAAGGTGTACACCGATGGATCAGTTATAGGAGGGGAGGTTGGTGCAGCAGCAGTGCTATTCAGGGGGATGGGTAGAGCAACGCAGGTGCTACGACATCGACTAGGACCGAGCAGCAAGTTCACTATATGGGAGGCAGAGCTTGTCGCTCAGATCCTGGGGCTGGAACTAGTGGCAAGGGAGAGGAGGGTAAACGCATTCACGCTGGCTGCTGATAGCCAATCTACGCTCGAAGTCTTCCACTCGCAGCAGACAGGCACAGCAGAGTACCTCAAGTCAGCCATCCGCACAAAGCTGTCAAAAATCCTGACAACACGCAGGTATCGGGCACCACCAATCCTATACTGGGTCCCAGGACATGAGAAGATACCAGGCAATGAGAGAGTGGACAGGGAGGCAAAGGCAGCAGCGACAGGAGAGGATGAGGCACAGTGCGTGTGGGACGCAATCAAGGCGCAACGACTTCCAACGTCAAAGGCAGCAGTGAGGGCAATCATGAGGACGAAGCTGAAGGAGAGGTTGGTGAAGGAGTATGCAGAATCGGAGAGGAAGAGGAGGATGGAGGTAGCTGGACTGAAGCCTGGTGAAGCAAGGTTTTTGGATGCTACAGCACACCTCCCTCGCCAGCATACCAGCCTGCTGGTGCACCTGGGAACAGGACATATCGGGCTGGGGGGATATCTGAAGAGGATAGGGAAACAAATGACAGGAGAGTGCCAGGGCTGTCAGGAAGAACAGGAGTCAGTCAACCACTTCATGTTTCGGTGCAGGAAGTACCGGGAGGCGCGGACGAGGCTCAGGAGGGAACTACAGCAGGGAGCAGATGACCTGAAGTCACTTCTATCGGAAAAGGAGGCATGGCCGGCCCTATTTCGGTTTATAGAGGAGACAGGACGATTTTCAGAGGCAATGGGGCACTTCACAGAGGTAGAGATACCGGAAGACAGACCAGGAGGACAGGAGGAGCAACGGGAGAGGAAGAGAAGAAAGAAGAAGACTCGGGTGGTGTAAAGGACGGAAAGATGAACAACAAAACGAAAGTATTACGGGGAACCACTTTCGGTGCGCAGCGCCCTTCTCCCCACCAACCTTTATTCTTAATTTCGACACAAACCTAATTACCGCATTCTGATTCGCACTGGACTCTCCCACCATTTTTTATTTTTATTTGGACATCACACTATTAGCATACAGTACGCATAGGGCACCCTGCCAACCTATTACTCCGCAGCCAAAAGGCGCGAACCCGAGACGCAGGTAGATACTAATCAGGATAGGGCCCATCAGTGAGCCAGTAGGTAGTTCTCTAGGCCGTTAGCGTTTCGATAAGGCTCTGCCAATGAAATGTTTCTATCACTCAAAAAAAAAAAAAAAAAAACGTACCTCCCTTACCCACTCCCCGAACTCGTTGGTGGGGGCGGCAGTGAAGTCTTGGATACCGGGCCGCAAACTGCCTGGCCCTTCTTAGAAGCCTATTCAACACCGAGGACGATGACGAAGGAGACGAAGCAAAGACTGCCAGTCCGCAGGGAGAGTCTGGACTTGCCAATCAAACACCCAGAGAAAGAGGCGCAGGAAAAGCCAGAAGGAAGAAGCGGACGCTCCAAGATTTCTTCTTCATGTCGAGGAATGCCATCGTAGGAAGCACGACGATCCTCGCCCAAAGCGTACTATCCATCCTCCTGCAACTGATATCCATTGTGTTGTTGGGTGTAACCTTGGGCCCTCCGCCTCTTCCTCCGCTTCGGATCCTGATTCACTCCTCCCAGGAGGCCTACGGCTGGGTCCCTACACCCTTGCGTTCTCTCGGATATGGTGCATCGCCCTCGGCTGGGTAGCAATCGAGGCTATTCTCGGTATCGCTCAAGGTTATGCCCGCCGTGCGTTGTACAAGGACATGGTTACAGGTGTGCACAAAGTCATCTTTCAAATTCCAGGTGTCGGTGTCGGTGGTGGTGGGCTGGGCAGTGGTCCTGGTGTCGGCACTAGCCATGCTGTGGCGAGCAGTACCCAGAGAGAAAGGACGACAGCCAAAGGCGGGGGATGACAGATGCATTGGAGAGGTAGGAGCAGGACTTAAACTCCAGCGATAGACGAATGACAACCTCTGCTCACCAAAACCTTTCCGGGCGTCGCGTTCCCTGCCGAAAGCCCGGTTGACACCACCGCGAAAGCTCTTCCCATAATCCAAACCGTGGGAAGAGGACGTTGGGAAGTGGGTTGAAGAAGCAGTATACCAACAATAGCAGAAATGCGCTCGAGATGGAGGTGGACGATGATCTTGAAGAGCTTGTTGCGCTCAAGAAGCGGGAGGAACTGAAGGAGATGTATGGGATGCTGTTCATCGTGAGTGTTGCTTTCTTCCTCTTCAAGGTCGGCTGGGGTGCTAATGCTATCATCGTTGCGTACAGTGCATCCCATCGTTCATCTCGGGTCTGCCAGATTGAACGCCCTACTCTTTGCTCTTGGAAGTTTCCTTCTGGTCGGCACTGGGTATCCGCGGTTGTCTTCACCACCATCGACACCAGCGTCACCGCCATGCATTCCCGACCTCTCTTCTCTTCTCAATCTCTTCTCTACCACTTCTCTCGACATCTTCGCGTATACAACAACGAACATGATAACGCTAACGACAACACTGACTAGAACAGCACAGAGAATTATCCTTTTCTCGTTCGCAACCCTCTTGCTCTCCATTCTTCACTCTCCTCGTTCTCCACGAGTGTTGCCTCCGATCGGTATCCACACGTATGTGTTTGTGAGTTTGATAGTGAGCTTTGGGGTGCTCTTCGCTGGTCTGGGCGGGTGGGGAGCTGACTCTTAAGGGCATCAGGACGACTTTGTTGGACAACTTCAGTGTACACGGGTTCAGAGGGGTTATGGACGCGGTGCAAGGGTGTAGTGTATAACCAAAGCTATGAAGGATCGGGAGATCTGCGGGCGCTTTCTACCTTATACTCCTAGCTATCTTTGCTTTCGATTTTGCAAGCTTAATGTATCAGGATGGAATGATCGTCATCATCATAGGACATCAGTGTTGGGTGCGAAGGGATCAAACCAAGTTTTTGATGATTTAAACACTGAGATATGGTGCGAGTGCATAAACATTGGATACAACCCCTTGAGTACGGGTTTAAATTACAGATCTTCAACGAGCCCGCTCAGGCGGACCCAAGTCTGCTCTAAAGCCTCCTGATCCCTGGCCATAGCGTCCACTTCGTAGTCAGTGAAGCGGTCCCAGTCGTCTTTCGAGGCCTCTGCTAATTCGGTTTTCAACGATTGAGATCTTTCCGACACCATCTTGAGATGGTCCCGCAGGCGTTGAGTCATGACCTCCCCGATCTTGGTCTTGTTAAACGTGAGGTTTGCGGTCACTTCTTCTTGAATGGCTAGAGGCACCGGGTGCTGAGCAGCAAGAGTTCTGAGAAGTGTCACTGTAGGAGGTGACCCTAAGCTGTCATGACGGTAATATCGAGCGCCACGTTCGAGGAAATCCTTGAAACACTTTCCCCTGGAAAGAAGATCGGACTCTCGATTCTCCAGGTGCGCTACTTCCGCTAGAGTTTCCGAATTCCAGTTCGTAGTGATGATCGTCAGATTGTTTCGAACGTAGTGGGGTCCGCAGAGGTCCGCAACAAGACGAAAGTTGAAATAGTCACAGTGTCGCAGGCGGAGCATAGAAAGATCATATGCCATGACCACGTTGTTGCATTTGTTCCTCCTAAGGCTGTGAAAAGAACTCCTGAGCTTCAGTCTCTGCCAACAGCTGGGGTAACTTACCGGTGAAAAAAGTTGAAAAGGATTTTGCAAACCTCCAAATTCTTTTCAACATCATCGTTTTCGAAAGCAGGAAGGCTGGCGATGGACACCGTAAAGGTATCATCCAGCCAGAATGTGTATTCTTCCACCCCGTCTTGTAGTCGCAAAGTCCTCTTGTTGGCCCCAGAGGTTGCGGCATGTAGAATCTTTACCTTCGCGCTATTCGGACCCATGAGACTAAATATGATGATTAGTAGTGCACTTTATGGTAAAAGGTGAATTAAAAAGCCACACCATAGAAACGGCTGTGCGGCATCTTGACTATTGCCCAAAATTTCCGGCACTGGATCAATTTCCCTCAAGATAACCTCCAAGGGCTTCTGTGGACTGTTGCTTGAGTCTTCTAGCGTCATCATCCCCATTGTATTCAAGAGCTCCATCAGCTTCTTTGCTTCCTTTTGGGCAGTACGGAGGTCCGCCTTGATAGCTTCTACCTCGTCTTCTAGTAAGGCCTCGTCCAAACCAAGAGAGGCATCCTCCAGCTCCTGCTTCATATCCTGTGCTTGCTTTCGGTTCTCCTCAATGGATTTGTTGAGGCGCGTGCGGAGTGTAGCGCCTATAGCCGTCTTGGTTATATGCAGATGGTACTGGACATCGGTTTGGATGGCCAACGGGATGGCCCTTTGAGACGACAATGCGGACAGGAGTGTTGAAGTCGACGTGTCAGAGCTGCATCGATACATTTGGGCACCGTTCTCGACTAGTCCGGAGCAGCAGTCGCGTCGAATGCGAAGCTCGCTTTCGCGCTTTTCAAAGCTCTCGCTCGGCTCGCCTCGATGCCAATTGGTTGTAAAAATGGCTATGTTTTTGTAGAACGCATCGCCGCATAGATCCTTGACAAGGCCAAAGTTGAGGATATCATTTTGCTCCACTCGTGAGTGAGAGACATCGTAGGCAAAGATGAGAGCATTGCAACTGGTGATTTTATTTCTGTGGCGCAATATTGAACAAAACTTCGAATCAACGGATAGTCGACACTTACGTGTGGAAGAATTGAATCAGGAACTGGCAAAGGGCAGCGTTTCTCTCCAAAGAAGCATCTTCAAATGCAGGAATATCAATGAGGTTTATCCTGGATCCGTCCTCGAGAGAGAGCTTGTGCACTTTTACCCCTTCTAGCTCATCCGTATTGCTGATGACAGAAGCGAGGTCATGCAGGAGCTGTTCGTTTGTGAGTGGCATGCCTTCTAATAAATATCAATGAACCTACCGGTGCTTTTGCATTACTGGTTCCCAAAAGACTGAGGACCCAAAGCGTCATGAGTCACCGAAGATCGCATAGGAGAGGAAGGGCGGAATCACCAAATCGTGGGGTCAAGCTGCTTTTCATCCTCCCCTCGTGTGACATCGTCATCATCCCGGTCATTTCCTCGTTTCCGTTCAAGAACAAAGGGGATCCTAACTGCTCCCCAGAATTCTTCCCACTGGCCCTTCTGTGGGCTCTTCTTTACTCGAGTGTCATTCACTTCTCCGAAGGCAGGTTGTTCAATGTAGTCGAGATTCACATATTGTTGAGTTATGTATAGCTTCAAGAAGCCATTCTCAACCGTGCCTTCGTCTGCCGCAAAGGATTGTGGGGCAGTTCCACCTGCACCCCAACCGACCGTGAGGAACTGCCCGGCCTTCAGAGGGTGGTCAACCTGTTGGTTGCCCATATTGACGGGTTTGTAAAAAGGCACTGGAAAGGAGGAAATCAGCGACGCCGACTATTACTATGGTCATGCAACCAAAAGGGAAAACAAACATATGGACAGTTCGTTACTGTTAAAATAGAAGAGGTGGGGGTAAACGTTGAAGGTGCTCGTGTTAGTGATTTTAAACCCGTAAATGGAGTCGTCATCATCACCGTCGATGAAGATATGAACGCCCTTGCCAGGATGATTGAGGTTTTCCGACACAATTTCCATGGACCCATACTTATCCTCCAGCCTGTAAACCTCGACATTAAACATTGACATGAAAAGCTTTGCTTGGTTCCCAATAGGCTTGATGTTCAAAGGAAGGAGATTGTCGTGCCGCAAGCGGTCGTAGTAAAACGCGATGCTTTTCATGAGATCCCATACGTCTACGTTGTCCAAGTCCAATTCTTTGGGCTCGCAACGATGGTCGGACTCCTCTGGAGCCAGGATCTCATAACTGCAGCTCTCGCTGATCGTGGAAAGGCTGACATCCGCAAGCTCCCTCTTTGTCTCCACTAGGCGGAAAGCAAGGTTCTCTGCCTGGTGTTTGTCGAGGAGCGGACTGAGAATAGTTTTGTATTCTTCCGAAGCATGATAGTTGAGTGTGGGCTTTGCAGCCTTCTGAGGCTTGGCAATGAATGTTTGAGGTGGCTCAAGGTCTCCCCGCCAGTTCAAAGTCGTCCTCAAGGCAGTGACTTTGGTCGCGTTGCATGTATAAAGGGGAGGCCCTGAGATAGCAGGTAGGCCAGTCCAGATATCGAAGACGGCATCTGCGGTAATGCCGTGGATCGTCCCTGCTTCCACCTGAAGTTGTGATTTCTTCGGCGTCTTCGCCCCTTTGGGTTTCTTAGTCGTGTCGTCCTTTACGAGCTCCAATGTGGCGGTAAAATACCCCTTCATGCTCCGCAGATCGTTACTAAAAAGCAGCCTGTCCACCTTGCCTTCACATTGCGGGTTTTGGCTGCCGATTTTGTATTAGACTGCGAAGAGGTAGGGGCTTCTTGGGACGTACTAGGGCAGTACTTTGAGTCGACTGATGAGCTCCAAATAAGTGGTAGAGCTGACATCAAGAGATCTCAAAGCAGATAGTAACGCTGCTGTGAACTGGCCCTTGCCTTGAAACTCATATGCCACTTCTTCAGGCTTGCATGCAGCGAGGAGAATATGTGTTTCGATACTATGGTGTCGGAATATGGGGAGGACTGCCTCCCCTGAGAACAGGTCCTCGTCAATGCTGGCTGGAAGTGGCATTTTACTTGGAGGGGCGCATCGGACGAGAGTGCCTATATTCGCGGTGCCAGTGCCAGAGTAGCAGCAGTCAAGAATGACAGTCTGCGCAGAGTCAGCCGTGTGTCGAGTGGACATGTGGGTTCAACATACAATATTGTTCCCTTTTGCGTTGGCAATACCGTGAAGTATCATGCCCAACGTTCGGTCAGGGATCCCATGAACTATTCCCCCTTTACCATCCGGCTCATTGAAGTCATGGGGAACAAGACATTGGACCGAGCTGTCCCAATTCTTCCATTCCTTTGGTGCAGGATTCTCGTTTCCGTGCCCGGCAAAGTAAACGAGGATTGGGTCGTTCTCCTCGATGGCACGGTTGGTGATCAGATCGGTGAGCTCATGCCGGATAGCACTTCTCGTTGCATGCTCATTGCGCAAGCTGCGAACGCGGTCTGCAGCAACACCTTTCTCGATAAGAAACTGCACAACATTGTCCGCATCTGAGGTGGCACCCTTGAGATTGTCAGTACCATCGTCCAAGTATCCATCGATGCCGATAGTGAGTGCGAAAAGACGCTTGGGCAGCCTAAGGAAGCCCAGTCGGCCCTGATAATGCACGAGCAGAAGGCAGAAGGACTGACCTGGACATCTTGGCAAATTTGAAGAAAGGGAAGAGAAGGGAACGAGCAAAGTCGTTGATGTCGCGGAGGAATACCCATTATTCAGCATACGGCTGATAGATCTGGAAGGCGATCCTACTTGCCTATCCAGTCCAAGCTGCTCAGAAGCGTGAGATAGCCATGTTTAGTCTAAGGGCCGCCTTGGCCCTTAAGGCATCCGGCACACAATACATTCGGCGTCGACCATGGCCAGCAACACCCGTAACAGTATTAACACTAGGCCATTGAGGATGTTGGGGCAGTACAGCGAGGAATTTTCGAAGACACCGGTAGTCTCACTGGCAGGGAGACGACACGTCCAGTTTCATTTTGAATTTTGAATATACAACGAGGGAGTGGACAAACTCAATTCCGAGCCTTCTGCCTGTCAATGGTGTGAGCCTGCTCACGGGGGGCTGCTGTTGCTGGCGTCCCAAGAGGCAGAGTCGCCAACCGAGACTTGCTAAGTAGGAGCAAACAGGGCATAATTACTTGGCAACGTAATGCACAGAGATGCCATGATCTTTAAAATGAGAGGTGCTTCTCTAAAGAGGTACCAGGCACATATCAACACCACAGCAGCGCACACTAATAAAGAGACGACATGAACGCCGGTCTCTGCGTTGGAAGACCAGATCTGCATTTCTACTAATCTGTACATGGCTGTGTATCCTCTTGGTAGACGCTAAATTTGGCCATTAGGATGAGAGCAACTCTACAAGGCCTGCCAGGTGTTTTTCGCAGATTGCTGTAAAATAAAACTCGTGCTTTGAGTTATGAGCTTCCACAAGATTATGTGCAATCTCGTGAGCCAATGCAAAATACCTAGAAGCAATTTTTAGTACTGTAGCAGGCTGGATGTCTTCAAGGTCAATCTCATACCAGGCTATGTAGGCAGAGTTGAGCTCAGCTTTCTCAACTTGGGCGTCATCTGGAACGTGTCATTATCAGGGCTCTGGCGCTCGGGAAAGGGAGGGGTAAAGTGAACATGGCTTACAATAAAGTTGGAAGTGGCGGAAATTCAGAAATATTTGAGCGTTGCGGTTGAAGGCGACCAGCTGTTCATCTGAGTCATTCACAATGTGAATAGATCCTTGTGGTAGCCGGAAGACCGAGGATAAACGCAGGAGAATACAAACAAATCGCACTAGTGCCTGACTGTTATCGGCAATGAATGTGACTGGTAAAGCATCTATTTTGAGAAGCGACTAAACAGTCAGGTCTGTCATTTGCGCCAGAGCGAAGAGCGTCAACTCACCTTGAGGAGCTACCACCGGCACATTTTCGAGAAAGCCTGTTGTAATCGGGCTCAGGAGTTTTTTTTAGGTGGCCAAAGGAAAATGCACCGCGTACCAAGTAGCTGGATGTTATAGTTTCTCCCAGAGGCATCGCAGTACGATTCACTGAGTGGGGGTTCACGATCTTTGTCACCTTGTTCTCTAAGAAGATTTCGTGATCCCGAGGCGCAAGCTTTCACGGCGAGGGCAATGTTTGACGCTGAAACAAGTCAACTTTACCTTCAGCTAATCCTGTGTAACACTTACAGATGAGGTCCATGGGAACACATCCGACGCGGTCGAGCAGTATGCTAGCAGTCTTGGATGGTAGGCTGGGATCCAATACAGCTGGTACCGCAGCTGGTGGAGGGCTGGGAGTGCACAGAGAAGGACTCAATGTTTTTGGGCCATTACTCTGCCTCGCACTGCTGTAGAGCGACTGAACATGGTCGTGTGCTTTCTCGGCGGCCACTGTTATTACAGGCTGTCTCACAGCAGCTGTTTAACTTCCCATCAAACGTGCATGGTACTGGTTGCTCACCCTGGAAGGAAGAGCGGAATCAACGGCTGGCGGTGCTTGCGTATGTGGTCGACCCCAGGAATTCGGGTGCGTTGCCAGCCGCCCATCAAGTTGCCTCACTTTTCCGGGGAACGGCCCTGCGGGGGGTACTACCTGAGCAAGTTGACCTTCCACTGTCGCCGGCTGTTGTCTGAGAATTCTGGTTACTGGACGGGAATTGTAAGGCCATTGCCACATCATACAGGAATCTGAAGCGCACTGTTGTAGCCTCTCCTTTCGAGTGTTGTGATATCTGTGGAAAGGATCGTACAGAGCAGCAAGTCGTCATTCGTTTTCCGGGCCTTCAGTATATGGGCATTTATGGACTGCGCCACTCTTTGCAGAGAAATGGGTCAGAGTTGGTCGATAGCTTGCTGTGGGCACTGGACGTACTCGTACAGGTCCACAGTGATATTTTCGCAGATTCGGAGTTCCAACCCCATACCAATACGAATTGCTGCAGCTGTTATTGCGGCGTGATTGCTTGGCCATTGATTGCCGACGTTGTTCCCAATCCGCAATGTCTTTGTAACCTCCAGGGCTTGGAAGGCTCGCACAACAAAGTTTTTGTCCCATTGGGCCGCTAAAGTCGATTTCGCAAGGGTATTTTCGTGGAGGAAGAGGGGGAGCCGCTCCAGTACCAAAGCGCGAATAGTGTCAGCCTCCTTGGAGTTTGTTAACTCCTCAGAAGCATGCAACTTGCTATGCACCGATTTGCTTAGTTTGCGGGAACCAAAGATGAGATAAAATCCTATACCAAATTGTCACAGTTTAAACTGAGAGAGCAAAGGACAACGTACGCTCGAGGGCATCCTCCTGTGGGGCGGTAAACAAGTCCTTTTCGAACTTAAAGAGTTTGTAGCAAGCGACGTCGTCCACGACAATGATTTGACTAGCTGTCTTCAGACAATAGGTAGGGACCCATGAACTGCATTCCTCCTTGTCCTTGCTACCGGATTTACTCTCAAGTCCAATCGCTAAAAGGAATGGTCTCATCTTCATCCGAGAAATGGTTTTACTGGATATATCCGCACTTTTAGCGGCAAGATTTCGAAGCTCCGAAAGGTATCTGTAACGTGCTATGTCTCAACACACTGAATTCCCTCTCGTATGGCAAATGCCGAAGGTGATACTCACCCATCTGCACCACGGCACAGCTTGTAAAATCGCCCAGGATGTTTAGCCAGAGCGTCTGCGATTTCGTCTGTAGTTGGCCCTTCCTTGACGCCACAAAAGGCCAAAAACGGATTGGCCTTTAGACCGAAGTCCACAAAAGTGAATACCTGTGAATAGACGGGATGCGAAGAACTTCCCAAAAAGCATCGGGAAGGAGGTAAATGATTTGAAGCATGCTCTCCGGTGCGGGCACTGTTGACAGGGATGAAGGGCACCGCGGAAAGGGTTCGACGGTGGTCATCTGTGAAGTCTAGTGCAAAAAGAGCACCGCGATCAGCAAGGTGAAACCCCAAAATACGACTGCAACACACCTGGCGTACGGGGGCTCATCAAGGAGAATATCTTCGCCGCTTCTTCATCGTGCATTGGTGGGTGCGTTCTAAGGAGTTTGATCATTTCATCTGGTCCAGGGTGACTTTGGACTTGGAGGGCGCTGGCGTATATGAGATAGTCAGGGTCGAGGACATCGAAACCAATCTCGCCCCAACATTCAGTTACAACGACCTAAATGCAAAAGGTCACTGAATTGCCTGAACTGATCACAGTGGAACCGCACATCACGGGGTGCCCCCATAATAGACTGTTTGTTACGGATGGCAGGTAGGAAAGGGATGCTGCTAAAGTTATCGGGCCTGTAGTCAGAGTATGTCGAGGACAAATTCTTGATCAGGTAATCCAAAGCAAGCCGGCGGATCTACACGCAATCAGTGCAAGGAAACCTAGGAGATCTAAAACCGCACAGCAATAACGGCCGAGGCACACCCTTGAATCAAATCTTCAATCCTGGGAGATCTTCGAAGGCCAATTTCATGCAGCAGCTCCGCTAAAGGTTTTATCAATCAGTTGAAGACCTAACTTATTTAAGCATGTTTGTACCTTCAGGTGAGCGTGAATCCCACTTTAACATCTGGTCCCAATCAAGAATGGGGAGTTCCAACTTTTGACAAATATCTGACGGCTCGTGCAGCTCACTCATAACAAAGAGAGCGTCGCGAGCCTTTCCAGAGGTGTCAGAAGTTCGAGGTGCCTCGGGAAACACTCTGGCGCTGCTTAGGCGTTCCATTTCTTCGTCTGTTAGGGAACGCCACACTGATGAAAGATAATTCACCACGGCAGCTGTGGTCCACTGATTGGTATTGAACACCCTATGGCACTTCATGAATGGCTGGTCGTTCAGAGAAGCATAAACGTACCTGTCAAATACCATGTCCAACGCCACCCGACTTTTGAGACCCAAGAAGCGCAATAGCTCGTCCATTCCTACCAAACCGACGGCGATCGGAAGATCGGGGAACGCAATGACATTGGGAAGGTATGCGTACTCGGGCTTCGTCATCCCAATGGTAGTCGGAATGCAAGTCATGGGCGCCAATGTGTCGCGGATAGATTCTCGTGCCCCTTGTGTCAAGATAGGCCAACCGCGGTTCACAACGGTAAGTGCCCGAGCAGCCCACTGCGTGTCAAGAGTAATATCGAAGAGCTCGAGGCCAGGTGTGCCTACGACAGCCTTGGAGGATATGTGCATGACCCACTGTTCAATACTGAGCTCCCTCCAGTGGAATATCGCGATCAAATCCTCGGGACTGAATTCCCGGCTGATGATAGCAGGCAGAACACTGTCCGGAAGGGGTCCGTCTGTTGGGATGAAAGAGATATCAGGCATGAAGTGCTTGATTGAAGAAAGGGTAAAATGCTTCGTGCCGTTCCCAGACCCATCCAAGCTAAGGGTCGCCACTGAAATAAGGCGATCTTGAAAAAGCTCCTGTTTCGACGGGTCTCCCTGCTTGAGGTGAAGATTTTTCGTCACATCAACCAACCACTGCAAGCAGGCTACCATCTCCCCTTCCTTCAATGGGGTGCGAGCCAGTTGCTCAATGATGAGATCGTCAGGCACGGAGTGGTTGATGTAGTTCCTCGCCTTCAAGATCTCCACCATGTCTCTTGCGTCGAATACTACATCATCCGGCAAGACGGGTAGATCCTTTAGAAATCCCGATAACGCTGGCTCGGGAAGACAGACTTCGAAAGAAGCCTTCACTCCTCTGGTGGACAGAACAGGGAACCGGGGAAGACAGGCAAAAAAGGCATCCCTAATTCCCCTCGAAAACAGACCCTTAGGCGTGGACCGATGAAATGTGAAGAATTTGAGTGCGTGGAGGGCATATTTGGCCAGTGAATTTTGAATGGCCCGCATTGATTCAGGTGCTGCTGGGATTCGAGCGGCTTCATTCCACCTCTCTTCGATCCCCGAAAGTTCGTATTCATATGCGACACGGGAAAGGATGCCCCCGACTTCGAGCAGCGCCTTGTTCCATACTGAATGGTCAAATATCAACGGCAGCACTGGAATTCAGAGTTCGCCGGGCTTACCGGAGACGTGCTCAGCGCTGCGCACAAAGGGGACTCATTAAACAGAGAGTAAAATGAGTGGAAGTGATTTCACTTACGCGAAGTCGATTGCTTCACGCTCAACGGTAGGGATGAACCTCGCTGCCATATGGCCACCAATACCCGTTGTCTGGGAAGTGGCATGACCCTGCCCATAAAAAAGTTTGATTCCTGAGTACTAATGAGCCTAATCAGACTCACGACAATAACACGAGCTGTTCCCTGCCTGTGTATCGGCGTGACTCAGTTCAGTCTCTCATCATCTTGAGCCGAGGAAGTAGACATACCCCTTCAAATCTGCTCGAAGGTCTTCGAAAAACATATCGATCCGAGTACTGAGCTCCGCGAGTATCGTTCATGGTCGCTTCGTACTCCTCGTACCCAGCCTGACGCATGGTTGAGTGCTTTGAAAATGTACCGAGCTGGAGGCACTCACGTATACCAGATCGTACCGCATCTCAGTTGGCGGATTCTTCTTGGTCCAGCGATAGATTCCCCGCAACACATCCCCAGATAACTTCACAGAAACATCTGCGGAAAACACGGACAGCCCAATGCTAGTCACTGTCCTGCTATCGTCGAGCGGCAGCGAGGTTGAGCGTAGGACACTGGTGCATGGTTCAGAGGCATTGCTATCCATCGGTACCCCGATAGCGCGATCCCCTTCTCCAACCTCTGGTACTAGATGGACCCAATCGAGAATGTCCGCATGAATATGTGTAGCTTGCGGGGCTTTGTGGTCAACGTCAGATCTGCTCATATAAGCCTAGACTCACGAATTATGTTGACACCTTTCACAACCATGAACCCTCTTTTTGTGCGCGGGGAGAGACCCTTGGGAGGGGGCAGTGCCTTGGAAGGCTTGACCTCTCTTACAAGTTTCGCAAGGCAGATCTCATTCAGAAACAGGCTAACCGTTTGGATCGAAGTCATGAATGCAATCGAGGACGAAAGGAATCGTATCAAGTCAAACGGGACGGGCATAGTAGACGGCTCTCGCAAGGGGAGTCGGGAGGTCGTCCACGGACTAGGCAATTCCTCGTGGAGGGTTCCGGTGCGCACAAACAACTGGAATCCCGTCCCTGTGAGCACAGCAGGATATGGGAGGCAAAGGTTGTACCTGATCTTTATGCTCCTTCCAATAAAACTCCATGCAGTTCCCTGCCACCTTGTTAATCAGATAGATCCAACGAGATCTATACAACTCACCCCCCGAGGTAACAGATGGTCGATCGGTGATAGAAAAGACGGTGTAGAAGCCTGTAGAGGAGCGTTTCGTGTTGCGTCAGGCACATGAGATCAGGATCGAGAATCGTTGTTCACGGACCCACACCGAATGCACCAATCTTCTGCTCGTCTGGATTTCCTTCCGCTAAAGCAAGTAATCAGTCAACGCTTTTAGGCCAGGCAAGACGAAAGTCCCGAGTGGCAAAGGACCCACCGATCTTCCTTAACCTGTCCCAATCTTCACTTCGAAATAGGCCCCCGTCATTCTTCACAGTCCAGCAATCGACCTTGGGAGGAGGAGAGATAAGTGAGGCCGTCAAACGCTAACCAACACATCACATACTAAAATCTCTCCGTGACTCTTCATTTCCCCCGTCGACGCATTGACGAGTACATTCTCTCCAAAGGCATCAAAATGAATCTCGACGGCCTTGGCTCGAGCATCGTCTGAATTTTGCAGTAGCTCTCTAAAGACACTGAAATCTCCGGGATATCTTGCCAACACTTTCTCGATAAGCGCCCGCTGGTTGACTTCGACCGCTTCGTCGCGGTCGGTTTTCCACTAGTGTCAAGCAACGTAAGACTATATGTTCACAACTGTCAATTGCGTACTTACTACTGCATCTTTGACTGACATCGAAAGGGATGGGACAAAGGTCGGAGGGTTCTGAGAGTCTGGACGAGCATCAGCAGACTAGAGTCATCAGGTCAGCTTTGTCACGTGTGCGTAAGTGCTCGATATTCCAATGAATCGCACACGCAGCTGCAGGGTGCAAAGAAGTTGACATTGTTTGTAACTTTTTAAAAGTCGCAACCCAACATTACATCACAACGCAGTCGAGCATAGGTGTACAAATCCTTGGTTTCCCGACCTTTTCAGGGCTTGGAGAACGTCCAGACCTTTCCTCAGAACCATCGGTCGAGTCTGAGCGGGCAGCTTCATGGAGAGCTTGGCGTGGATCTTCAAGATTTGACTGCGAGATTTCGCATGGATCGACGAGTTCTGCCTGCAAGGTGCCGTCTGGATCCATGGAGGTTTTCTGGGAGGTTTCCTGCGGATCATCGGGGGTATCCTGCGAGATTTGCTGCTGACCATCACTAGGGCTCTCCTGTGAGTCTTGTTGTGGATCGTCGAGCTTTTGCTGCGAGGCTTCGCCTGGATCATCAGGTTTCTGCTGCAAGGTTTGCTGTGGATCATTGGGGATTTCCTGCGGACCATCGGAGGCATCCTGAGAGATGTGCTGCTGTTGATCGTTAGGTGTTTCTTGCAAGGCTGGTTGTAAGTTGTCGAGGCTTTGCCGTGAGGGCTTTGTTGGATTGCCAGGGTTCTGCTGCAAGCTGTGGTGGGGGTCATTAAGATCTGGTTGGGAAGGACTGCGTGGGACATCGAGGTCGGGTTGTGACGCTTCGCGTGGATCATTCGGGCATTGCTGTGAGCGTTGGCGTTCCGGTGCCTGTGACGCGTGTGGGTGGCCATAATTGTTCGTCTGGTTCCCTCGAACGTCATTGAAAATACCGCCCGCGATGTGGACATAAGTAATTGGCTAAAACAATCGGTAAGCATCACCCAGATCTTATAGGACCAAATTCAAAACCGATCTACTCACATTGAAAAAGGCGTCGTCGTCGTTGTGTGGTTGCTCTCCCCAACCATCACCACAAAGACCATGGTCGCGTTCCTCCTCAGGAAAGCCCGTAGAGTAGATCGAGCCTTCATCGTCCGAGGAATCATCCGAATCATATACTTCTGTCTTGCTCGATAGCACCAGAGAGACAGCGTACTCTATAATCTGTGGTGGGGTTCGAACATCTCCACATTGTGGGTGGGCCACGTGTACATCCCCGAAGCAGCTGGAGCAAATAGGCTGGATTCCCCTGTCCCTCAGCTCCTTCAAAAGCCCGGTCTCGACAGCCGAAGACGGCTCGGGATGCGGGGACATCGTCACGACCGCTAGGTTGGGAAGGGAATGCCCTCCGGCGAGCTTAGTGAAGACTGCCAAGGTTCTCCGTTCCTTCTCCCAATCGACTTCAGGGGCGCACTTGTTGTAAAAGTAGATGACCCCAAACTGGCCTTGCTCCGTTTCATTCTTGAACCTGCGAGAGTTTGAGTCAACCGTGAACATCCAGACACGTCCACGGAGAAATGTTCATTGGACGTACTTTTCAAGCAGGTACTTCTCCACCTCTTGGAGGATGCCAAGGTCAGTCATCCCCTCCCACCGGTGATCCTGATGATTACAGCCGAATCCTTGTGTGTCAACCAACACGCCCTGCAAGCGGGTGCTGCCCCGGTCAAGTACAGGAGCGGGATACTCAGCGATCGCTTCCGTAGCGGGCTCCATACCCACACCAACGGCGGCGACCTGCTCCCCTAGGACGGCATTAACAAACTATGGCAAACCATGAGACCATGCGATTCGCTGGTGTGAGGGCTAGACGCACTGAAGATTTCCCGCAGCCGGTGGAACCCAGAAGACTACGTTAGGGCAGGGGTTAGGAGGCTAAAATACACCAAAATACACAAACGCACATGATTGGGACCGATAATGCGGTCCTGTCTTGCAAAGTCAGTGCAGCCATGGAAAGCTGGCGGGCGACCCTCTGCAATGTCAGTGAGCGGTGAATGTCAGACGTTTGTGGGCGCGACGGCACAAAAAGCGAGGATGTTTGGTTCGACAGCAATTGGACAGCAGCTCAAACTTTATTGCTCTCGACCTCGTTGCACCTCGTGACATACGTGAGGACGATCAAAGTCATGGAACAGAAGGCGATAGGCGCTTAGCGCTCAAGACACGCGGATTTGCTGTATTCCATGTTCTCACCCAACGCCTTGGTCCGTTGAATGTATTGCAAGGAGCGCTGAAACGTATGCATGCTCGAGGTGGAAGTAGAAAGGTTGCACCCGGAGAAGGAGAGAAGCCGAAGCACCCAGCCTCACGGGAATCCCGATCATGCCACGTCTTTTCGAGGCAATGAGGAAGAGGTCAGCTCATCGATGCGTTCCAATAGAAATGTGTACCTGAGTGTAGTCGAAGAAACGAGGGGCTGGTTCATAGTGCTTTGGAATCCCATGTCCAGCCCGCTCCACGCGAGGAACAGCTGAACGCAGCGAGTATGCCTAAGCGCATATGAGCCTCAATTCGACCAAAGGGGGACTGAGCGAGGAGGGCCTTGGGAAGCAACATCTGTATATTGGACAGGTCGCAGTATGATACAGTATTCGCGGCTGGACCAGTTTCCTTATAATCAGGTATGGACCTAGAAGAGCAGTGTTAGTTAGGATTGAGAGGGAGTGGCTGAGAGGTGCGGAACATGGGACAAGAGAAAGAGGATCAGCTAAGCGATGCGTTTCAACAGCACCCAGTTCCCCTGCTCGCATACTGTATACCGGGGAGGTTTGGTATAGGGAAAGGGAATGGGAATGTCCGTCCGCCCATCGAAGCTTATCATCACAGAAGAAATGAAGATGGAAAAGGGAGTTTGAAGTGACACTAACGAAGGAGAAAAAGTAATGAAAGTAATGAAAGAAAGAAGAATTTGAACCTCAAAAAAGGGGAAAGGTTGGCTTGAGCGAACCAGTGGTGGGAGGACAAAGCTCAGACAAGGCTGAAATCATAACCGTATTCCACATTGAATTTGGATATCGCTTTGAGTATGGAATTGGTTATGTGTATCGTCGCCGCATTCTAACGTCGAACAAGAGGAAACGAAAAGAAAGCTTACCTGGCTACAAAAACGTCATGAAGAGGTTCGCAGTCAGCACGACCAATGCAAATTTTGCTCACTGTAAATTCGAGCTCCGCCAGAAACCGATAAGATACGATGATCTCTCGGACCGGAAGATAAGACAATCTTTCCCGGAGTCATCATGGCCTCCGTACGCCCATGAACCACAAGGCGCAACCTAAACCCTGCTCTAACTCGTGCCTGTCTGTCTTTGGGCTCGTCCTTACCCACACCCTCCGCTACCCGAAGCCTGGGTCGCCACCACTAGATGCCCCCAAGACCAGACAATCCATGGCCAGGCGGCTATGCCCGCACATCTCCCCCCTCCTCGGCGTCGAAGACGGTGATGATGAAGGCAAGGAGGAATTGAAAGACCGCAAGGAGGTTTGAAACTTGCAAGTCAAACACCCACACCACGATGGGGGAGGGGCTCTAGGAAGGCCGGAACAATGAGGACGCGAGGAGATTGGGACCATGATCACGACGATCCTCCTCCAAAGCGTGCGCCAACTGACCTCGATCGTGCTGTCGCGTGTGGCATTGGCACCTTCACCTCCAATTCTCCCTCCACTTCCTCCTTCAGATCCCATGAAAGTCCTCCTCCCCTCAGCTGGTCCTACATCCCTGCGTTCGCTCGGATATGGTACATCGCCCTCGTCCGGGCAGCCATCGCAGGTATCCTCGGTATCGCTCGAGGACATGCCAACCTCGCTCTGTACAAGACGTGGTCGTGATTGTTCCAAACGTCGTCTCTCCGCGTGGAGGTGGAGGTCACGGTGGGCAAGGTGGCAGCAATACCTTTGGGAGCAGTGCGCGGGGAGGAGAAAGTATGAGACCCGGAGGCGGAGCGTCCGCGGTACATGGGGGAAATTGGAGCAGCGCCAGTGGAAGGTGGATACTAGTCTCCATTCACAACCTCACGCTGGGGACGAACAACGGCCTATTCTCCAAGACCTTTGCAGACGTCTCGTCCTCGACGGAAAGCCCCGTTTGACATCACTGCGAGAGCTCTTCCTATGATCCAAACCGATGGAGGAGGGTCATTGAGGAGTGGGTTCAAAACCAGTAAACCACCGATACCAGCAAAGTTCCGGAGATGGATGTAGAACAGGATCCTGAAGACCTCGTTGCGCTCAAGAAGGGAGAGGAGTTGGAGATGTATGGGATACCAGTTATTGTGAGTGTTCCCTTCTTCGCAAAACATTTGCTCTAAGCCTGTTATTGTTACCCGTAGTAAATCCCATCGTCCAGCTCATGTCTACGCAGATTAACGCCTTACCCTTCGCTCTGGGGAGCTTTCGGTTTCCCGGTGCTAGGTATTTGCGGCCGTTGGCACCACCGTCTGTACGGTCGTGGCCATCATCCACTCTTGGCCTCTCTTCTCTTCTCAATCTCTTCTCCTCGGCTACCATCGACATCCTCACGTCTGCAATGACGATGATAATGACAAAAACGACAGAAGCCGCTTCAAGAATCCTCCTCTCTCCCTACGATATTCGCAACCCTGTTCCTCTCCATCCTCCGCTCTCCCATTCTCTCCGAGTTTGGCCATGGATCGCGATACACACTATGTTTTTACGAACCTGGTGGTGAGCCTCGGGTGGGCTGGATGGATGGGGCGGAGTCGTAGCCATGAACCATGCCATTACGCCATTGTAGGCTACTAATGACCTGAAGTTGGACACCATACAGGAATTCGAAAGGGCATATATCAGGTTGATTGACCCTTCCGTGGGTTTTGTACTGGAGAATAGGCAACTTATGGGTGTAATAGTCATAAAGTGCACTGCATCTTTTTGTTCAGTACAATTTCAAGCTGGAGCTGGGAACTGTTAGGCAAATTGTGAGGATCGGCTGGCATTTGGCACCATATGCTGATATAGTAATACACGGGAGACACCGTAAAGGGCGCTCGATTAGTACGAGGGGCCCTGCGCGTACTCTCTCCGTCTCTTCATTCCTTTGCGGTGGTGTGGTTGTCTGTGATGCCGACTCGGATGAGTTGGCTGGCCCGGCGCGGTTGCGAAGGATGTCAGTCGGATTGAGGGACCTGTCTTTCCGACGCTGTTTCAAAATATCGTTGTACGACTGTTCGAACGCAGAGGTAAGTAATTCTTTGATTTGAGCAAAAGGAATACCGTTGTTTGGGAGACTTACTGCGGCAAGTCCTGCGTTGCTGCGAGCTGCGATCCAAATGGGCTTCCAAGCCGCCTTAAGGACGGGTCCATGGAGATCGATATAGTCAATCAGGTAGAGATTTCTACGCGGTTCGTTAGCAAGTAATAAGAACGAAGGTGGACCACTCGCTTGTAACTGATCGCTGTGGTTGGGGTTTCGAAACGGGAATGTCGAATCGTGTGTTCTTTACGATTCGGTGAGTCCGTCTGACCTGTCCTTTGCGGTCTTCCGTCGCTTTGGGGTAGGCCAGGACCTTTCCTCGTCGGACTGGTCAGAGGGATAGCTCCCAAAGGCCTCTTCGTCGTCCCGGGTCTCTCCATACTCGGAAGACTTTGCAGAAAGGGGACCAATGCGGCTGGTATTGAACCTTACAAATGCCTTGTCGGTCGTTTTCTCAACAAGTTGTCGGCATGCTAGATTAATCAGCTAAATCTCGGGAGATCTGATACTGGGAAGACTTACGAGCAAATGAATGTTCGTTGCGCTCCCATTGGGTAAGTACGTCAGACATGAGAACAATTAGTTTGCAGTCCTCAATGGCGTATCCAAGCTCTGGAAAGTTTCGGTAGGCCTGAGCCTTGACGAAGCTCATTACAATGTGATCCTTTTCCCCCATCCACTTCTTTTGAGGGGTTTGCCTGACCCAGTACAGATAGTCGAAAAGCTCAGAAATGAATTCGCGCATGGCGCTGCGACGATCCTTGGAAACCGCCTGACCATCGATGTTGGTGAGAAACGACCATTCGTCGAGGGCTGAGAGGCCATCTGAGGCCCGTTTCTGGTTCAGGGCCTTGAGTTCAGCCTCTCCTTTCCAAAAGGTACAGTTCTTGTAAGCACCGTCGTCTGCCGTGGGTTGCGGTGCCAATGGCAAGACCGAATTAAGATCTTGTATGATGGCCGCCAGATCACCTCTGTTGTCGGCGTAGAGGATGTTGGAGAACTTCGTCGGAAGCGACGCAGGGGATAACTGGGGAAGAGTAGCCACAATAGTTGACACCGATGGTTGATCCCGTGGATCAGTGCATCTCAGCTTGTTGCTGAACAGCAACCTGTCTACCTTGCCTTCACATTGCGGGTTTTGGCTATCGGCTCCGTGTCAGATCACGACTCCCTTTCTCGTTTTTGTTGACTTACCGGGCCAGGGGTCTCATGTGACGAATTAGTTCTGAGTAGGTGATAGAGCCAATGTCCAGGGAATTCAGGGCACGTAACAACTCAGATGTGAACGCTCCTTTGCCATAAGACTCGAATGCCATTTCTTCAGGCTTGCAGGCCGCGAGGACGACATGCGATTCTATGCCATGATGTCGGAATTTGGGAAGAATGGGGGCTGACCCCTTGGGGGAGAACCCCTTTCCTGAGAATAGTTCTTCGTCAAGGTCGGCTGGCATCGGCTCTGCAATGGACCAGGCGCTACGAATGGAAGTGTGTTCAGGCAAAGAGCAAGACCCGGTGTAGCAGCAATCAAGGATAACAGTCTCAATAAAGCGTCAGTTACTTGCTGAGCGGCGCAATGAATTTAACACACAATATTGTTCCCTTTCGCGTTAGCGATACGGTGCATTATCGTTCCCAAAGTTCGGTCTGGAATCCCATGAATGATCCCCCCTTTACCGTCCGGCTGACGGGAGTCATGGGGAGCTAAGCATTGGATCCATTGACTCTCCTGGTCCCTGAAACCGATGTCCTCTGGAGCTTGGGCCCAGTGGTCCCAGTCTGTCCATTCCACTGGCGTACAAGCGAGATTTCCGTGCCCGGCGAAGTAGATAAGAATGGGGTCGTTCTCTTCGATATAAGGGTTGGTGATCAGATCCGTTAGTTCGTGTAGGATGGTACTTCTCGTAGCTTTCTCATTGCGCAAGCTACGGATGCGTTCTTGAGAAGCACCATTCGCAACAAGAAAATCGACAATACGGTTTGCGTCCGAGACGGCGCCACTTAGATCGAACCTACTCAGGTATTTGTCTATGCCAATAGTAAGGGCAAAAAGACGCTTGGGCAGCCTAAGGAAGCACAATCAGGCCTAGTCAGGCATGAAGGTGCACGAGCAAAAGCCCAAAGGACTGACCTGGACATCCTGGTAATCTATAAGTAAAGGATGCAATGAACGAGGAAGCGGATGAAATGGTGAGGGATTATGTTGCGAGGCAGTTGTAATGGGTAGTATTTTGCTTTTCTTCCCTATCCCAGACGACAACACCTTTTTGATCGGGCATCGCCACTGTAACACTCTAATCACTTGCTGGCACGGGACAACAACAGCTTTTCACGATTGGTTTGTACGTGCGAGTATGAAGTTAAAAGCTGAGGAATGCCAGTGAGTGCGATTCAGAGGCTCAAAACGCGGAGGGGCGATGCACTTGGAACGCAGAATAGATAAGCAGGGTCCTATCTACAGGGTCCCATCTACGACTTCCTCCCCTTACACTGGCTGCCCGGTCCGAAACGGCGGAGTAAACCCCAGAGATCTAGATATTGAGGAAGTTTGATCATTCAACGTCCTTGCCTTGCACGCAAGCCAGCATCTAGCCCATGCATAGAGTGCTAAGGAGGCGAAATCGGATTTAAAAGTCCTGGAGGAGTCGTACAATCGAGTGATGCCCCCTGGCGACAGCTACCGACATGGCAGTGTTCCCACTATGGCTCCTCAACGATGGATTAATCCCAGAGACTCGAAGGAGCAGACGGACAATCTCCTCATGTCCTTTCTCAGCAGCCATCTTGATCGCAGTGTCGTTATAACTATCGACTGCATTGGCGTCAATCCCAGGGACCGCAAGGAGGAGCTCGACAACGCTGGTGCGACCATACTCGCATGCCAGCAGCAGAGCGTTCAAGCCAAATCGGGTGGCTGCCTTGACGTCGACGTCGAGATGGGCAAGGAGGAGTTTGACGGTGACTTCGTGGCCATTGCGAGATGCACGCATCAAGGCCGTCCAGTTGTGGCTGTCTGCCAGGTTGACGTCGATATTGGGATGGGCGAGGAGGAGCTTGACGATGCCATTGTAGCCCCGCCGACAGGCCGTTAGCAAAACCGTTTGCCCGTTGCTGTCTTTCGCATTCACGAGGGTATCTGCCATGCACAGGAGGGCTTGAGCCGCAGCCTCATTTCCTAAGTGGCAGGCCAAGTGCAATGGCGTCGCACTCCAGTTCCTTGTTCGAAGGTTGGTGTCGTGAGCATCGACCGAGCCAACAAAGGCGATTGGAAAGTTGTAGAAGCTGACAAGATGAAGGGGGCCCAGGAAATCAATGGGTAGGGATAGGCTGTGATAGAAGAGTATGACGGGGAATGCACGACATCCTCCGATAAATGTCGATGCTCGACCATCCAGATCACTTGATTCTTGAGCGTGGAAAGCCCAGGCCTGATACGCATAGTCCAGGAGGGGGTCGGCACCCAAGGCCATCTTCAGCTCCGCTTCTGAAGTGATGGATGTGTTTTGAAAGCCACAATCCGTGAGCCGAGTGATGCAAACGGCGGTGAGGAGAGAGTGAGGGTGAGGGAAAGACTCGCGTAGGAGGTCTTCCAGAGGTCCTTTAGCGGTGTAATCTGCAGTATTGCTCAGTGGATGATACATGCAAGGGGGGAGGGGATAACGTACGAACAAGCCGGACGAGCCTGCTTTCCTTATCGACGGTGATCAGCCCGCGGCAAATGGTCATCAGGGCAGCTTCGGGCATGAGCCTCAAAGACTCAAAGCGGTGGGTCTTGGGAGATGTTGCAAGAGCGTGTAGCAGTTGGTCGATCGTCATTGACTGTTTTGCGTTGAGGACCCATACGAACGCGGCCTGTGCTAGGGAGGCATGGCGCTCTGACTGGATAATTCGCTCCCAGGTTTGGTGATACACGTCTTCGATGCGGCGAGGGTCAGGGAATGCGTCGAGGACTTGCAACGCATCGTGGACGGTGATGCATTGCTGCAGGGCGTCCAGTTGCAGTGATGCATGCAAGAACCTTGGGAGAAGTCGATCAGCCCATGTCTGCGTGATCATAAGCTGAGAACTTACATTCCACCGCATTTGGCTTTAACAGTTTTGATCAGATGCTCCTTGAATTCAGGCCCGCCACGATCCAGGAGGTCCTGTAAATCCTCGGAATCTTCGATCTTCTCAGCAATATGAAGGTCCAAGTCGTGCTCTTGCGCAAGAATGGGAAATGTGTGGGCGGCTGGAAACCTGGCTTCGAGAGCTGGCAGCGGCCGGGAGGTGATGAACAACCGCACCCCCAGTGACGAAAGCTTTTGGATAAGCGCAAGCCTAATTCGAACAGGAGCCTCGTCAAGTGCGTCCAGCACGTAGAACGTGGCCTTGCGCTTGGCGACGAATTGGCCTAGGAGCTGGAGAAGCTCCCCTTCCGTTGGCTGGGTGCCTTCCTGGATGTGGCGGTGAAAGGCCTGCTGAGCAAGCGGCATGCAGTCCGGGTGGCGTTCGACCGTCTGCTTGACGAGGACCTCCAAGATGCCTCTCACGGTGACTTGATTTTGGTCGCTGTACCGGATGTAGACGTAGGCAACACAGATCTCGTTGCCCCATTCTCGTGCTAAAGCCTCCAACCTATCGATGACGATGGATCTAGACTGGCGCTTGAGTAAGGCCAGTCGAAGGCTGATGATGAGGTACGTACGCGAGAACTGTCTTTCCAGCACCGGCTGTGGAGGATGTCAGACGCGATATTTTCGCAAGGAAAGCATGGTTCAACTCACGTATTCCGGATCCCCACAGAATTTTCAAGACGCCATCTACGTCGATGAATATCCGATATTCCTTGCAGGTAAACAGCCAAAGGACGGTTCCAGGAGTTGCCTTGTCCAGCGTATCCTGTTGAATCTTTCGGAGGTTGGATATCGCGTCCAAAACACCTTTGAGATCTTTCGCGGCTCCATGGTAGTGCACATGGGTGTGGGTGTGATTGTCGCGGCCAGCAACGTTGATATGAGAGTTGGCGACTTGAACCTCGCCTCCGCCCTGAAACGCTGCAACTGCTGTAAGGATCATCAGAAGCTGCTTGTGTGCGCGGTACTTGATGAACCAGACGCACCTCGAGCTGGGTTGTAGGGACCCAGTGATTCGGGCCCAGCTGGTGCAAGGTCCTGTGCTCCGAGTTAGCCAAGCAACGCTAGAATCACTCTACGACTTGCCATTGGACCCTGTGCCTGTGGCAGGAGTATTCCGCGAGAGGAAAGCAGCGGGAGGATACGGTGGTAGGACGACAAGCGTTATCGCTGACCATCTGGGTCAATTGCGGTAGGTGGTGAAGCTGATGGCCACGTGAAAGTGGTATAAATAACAGCGGCTATAAGCGCCTAACCACAATTCAACGTTCAACCCAATGAGCGAGGGCAGATTTTGTTTCCAGCGACACTAATACTGGGGTTTCGTGAACTCGTTCTCAACGAATACCACAGCCAGAGGGATTTTAGCCCAGTACTGGCCTGCCTGGGAGCCGGTACGCAGCTCGAATGCTAAGCTCACGCGAACCTCACTTGGGCCAAAGTCGAACTGAACAAAGAGAGCTTGGGGAGGCAACGTTTGTATATTGAGCATGTCGCGGTATGGTACAAGATTCGCGACCGAAACCAGTTGGCATGCAATGGGGTGCAGACCTAGAGGAAGTGGTGTTATAAGCGTCAAGGTTCAGAATAAACGGATGGCAAGGAGAGAAACAAGAGCAAAAAGATCAGCTGATCGATGCGTTTCAACAGCACCCAGTTCCCCAGCTCCCACATTGTACACCGGGGAGGTTTGGTATAGGGAATGGGAATGTCGGTCCGCCCATCGAAGGTTATCATCAGGGAAGAAAATGAAAATGGCAAACGGGGCTTTGAGGGCAGACTTACGAATGAAACTACGCGAAACCTTCTTGAAGGAATAATATCACATAGGACTACACCTGAGGGGAGAGATTAGTAAAAGTCGAAGAAGAAGAGCGGGCTAGAGTAGGAGAGGGTATGCTCAGACAAGGCTGAAATCATAAACGTATTCCACAGTATTGAATTCGGATATCGTTTTGAGTATGGAGTTGGTTATGTGTATCATCACCGCATTCTAACTTCGAACGAGAGAAAACGAAAAGAGAGCTTACCTGGCTACAAGGACATCGCGAAGCGGTTCGAGAAGACAACGCGACGAACACAATTTTTCGCTCAGCATAAATTCGAGCTCCGACCAAAGCTGATAAGATGCGATGATCTCCCGGACCGGATGATAAGATAAGACTCACGATGACTGACCTCTTCCAGATTCTTCTACCACCTTCGCCACATTCTCCTCATCCACTATTAACGCGTTTTTTTCGCACAAAGGAATAGGAAAACAAACATACCCTTCGATCATCATACTACACCAACATGCAGAGTCTCCTCCGCTGGTCCATCGAAAACTCTACACCCTACGATTCCGATCCCAATGCGCCTCGTCCACCTCCGCCGAGAAATAGCAACCTCAACCCAGAGATCATTGACGCAATCCTTGGAAAGCCTGATGCAGAGCTTATGAAGGAAGATATGGCTGTCGCCCTCGACGCTGAACAGAGCGAAGACCGGAGGTTGGAGGCGTTGGATCATCTGGAGATGGTGCGTGCTCTCATCCTGCTGAAAGAGAAGGGAATAACTAACAGAGGACGTACAGCTAATCGAGCAGATTGATAACGCAAATAACTTGGCTGCTCTGTCGCTCTGGGAACCTCTACATGGACTGCTCACCTCTTCGACCGCTTCATCCGAGATTCGGGTGGCAGCGTTATGGGTCGTCGGAACTGCACTGCAGAATAATCCTGCAGCCCAGGATGTCGTACGTCCTTGTTCATTTGATATACCTGCTCTTTCTGACGAGAACTTGCAGTATCTCAAACTATGCAACCCCCTTTCAACTCTTCTCTCTTTCCTCCTCCCTGGACCGACCTCGTCCCTATCCGCACGTTCAAAAGCACTCTACACCCTCTCAGGTCTCCTCAAGCACAACGCTCCTGCTGTGACACAGCTGGACGATGCCGTTGGAGGGGATGGTGCTGGTAGCTCCAGAACAGGATGGGAGATTCTCAAAAATGCGTTGAGTGACCCAGAGATTCAAGTGAGACGAAAGACGGCGTTCCTGTTGAACGGACTGTTGGTTCCTTCGGATCCTTCAGAGGCTTCATCGTCCCCTTCTGCGCCTCCATCCTCTTCCGTGCCGCAGGCGTCTGCCCCAGCACCTGCAGCTCCAGCCGCACCACTAATGCTCGGCCCACCTACACCCCAGCCCTCCCAACCAACCACCGAAGAATCGCTGCCCGAAATGACGCTCACATTCAGACCCGCTGACCCATCCCAACCACGCCAATCCGCACCTCTCGCAGCCGCACTACACACCTCCGACGCAGGTCCCACCACCGTCCCAAGTTCCCAATCCACATCCGGCCCCAACCTTCTTACACCAGCCCACCTCGACACACCCTCACAAAACGCTGACCCGATCCATCCCAATTCGCATGCAGCCTACCTCCGCTCCCCATCTCGTGCCCAGACCTCCTCTCTCACAAAAACCGGCTTGGAGAAATACGGTATCGTGAGCGTTGTGATTGGAGGACTGCTCGAACCGCTTGCGTGGGGCGAGGATGGCGATCAGGGTGGGAACGGAGAGGGAGATGTCGATTTTGAAGATAAGAGTGTGAGGTTGTTGTTTACGTATTTCGTGGCTTGTAAAGGAGGGAGTGGTGTGAAGGCGGAGGAGAGGACGAAGTTGAGGGTGTGGATTGAGAAACGGGAGACGGGTGGAGGAGGAGATGGAGAGGATGGGGAAAGGTGGGGGTTGACGGAGGGGGAGGTCAAGGCGCTTAAGAGTGCTTTGGTCTGATCAGTGTGCTAGTTTTGCTGCGGGGTGATTGGGATGCTGTGATACGCGTTAGTCGAATAGAACCTCTGAATCATATACTATACTGATGCGAATGAAACCAATGCATATTTCACGAGACAGATACGCAAACTTGATGCTCTTGAATTATTCAGCCTCAGCCGCTCATTGGAGGCGGCCCACCCAAATTTGGAAGGTACTGCACCGTTTTGGGGTGCAGAGTCTTGGACCGGCGCGCAATCGAAGGAACGAGAGTCAAGCTGGTAACACCCGTTCTCCAGGTCCGCGTATCGGTGCACAAAGCTGAAGCTTTTCCTGTCTTCATCCACGCTCTTCGCCGCCAGGTAAAGACCCACGAATGGTGCCTGAAACAGTCGAGAAGGTGATGATCATGATGAACTTCAAGCAGGACGACCTAACTTTGTGATCGTCGCATCTGAGCTCCAAGTTTTCATTTCTCTGAGAAGATGTCGATCCCGTCGCCAATACATACATACGAAGACAGCTTGGATGATGAAGGTGATGAAGTTCATCCTGGGACAATAATGGACGCCGGATTTAGCGACAGCGCGGGACGGTCTCCTCGGGCTTTGCTCTCGTCCATGCACACGAGAAACGACCTTACTTCTGCTGTTTGGCAGAGAGCGGACAACGTTAAAGTGCAACTTCGCCTCTAATGGCTATTTCATTTCTTCCACCCAGCGCTGTACATCTAGATCTCGCGTCGCAGGCGGGAGCGTCGCTAGACTTCTCCCGTACTTTGTTCCCCTTGAAACTTTAACTGCCCTGAGCTAACTCTGATAGATCACGCCGGTGAGATAAAGCTACTTTTACTTATCTCCACCTTTATCAACATTGCATTGCTGTGGTTTTTCATCCTTCCCCTTTTCTCCACATCATGACTCCAGCCATGCCAGATGCCCAAACAATCTACGAATTGCAGGTTTACGGTGTGATTGCCCATCGGGTACGCAGGTTCTCTTCTAAAGATCTTGGCTCTCAGTCTGACCCTCTCTTTCAAGAGCGTATTCGGTAGGTCTTGGTTTGGTGCATGCATTATCTTTTGTTCATCCAGAATCCTTGATCTCAGCGGTTTGCATGACCTTTGTTGTGAGTAAAATCAACTCCTTTCCCACAAGATTTGGAGACAGAGCTATGTTTCCGAATATGCCAGGTCCTTGAGTATTTTCAGCACTTTGAACTGGAGGTACGCGGCTCCCATCTGTTACTGTCTGCTCAACTTTTTTCATTACTATTTTGTGTGCCCAGAGAACACTTGTGTGGGCGTCCAAATGGAACCTATGCAAATGCTTGTTTTTGGTTAGCCGGTATTTACCTCTAGGAATCGCAGCTGGCTGGTTGTATCGTAAGATGTTCTCCTCGCAAGGTTTCGATAGCTAACATTATGCTCCTCATAGATATCTCGGCGCCGGATTCTCCCAGTACAGAGGTTGGTGAACGCTCCCCCCTTTCTTTTTGGAAATCATTGACGAGTAATGTGTAGGCATGTACGAAGATTTTCTCCGCACTTGGTGGTGCGTACATTTTTACCCCCAAGACTGTAGGACATGCGGTCAGCTTGATTTGCAGTCTTGATGGCAGTCGCCGCTCTGTGTGCCGACGGTAAGTACCTTCAAGAGTCACCATCGTCGAGAGTCTCAGTGATGCCCTTCCCACAGCTGTGCTATATATTCGCGTGTACGCGCTCTCGGGACAGTCTAAGGCTATGAGGGCGATTCTCACTGCCCACTATCTTGTACGCCTCTCGCCTCTCTGCCTTCACCACACCAGCCATTCGGCTGAGATCCCGATATTCCCTGTCGAATTTCCTAGATGTTGCATCTGACCGCCCTTGTTTTAGATCGTTACTCTCGCCTGCTTTACAGGAATGACGTTACTTGTGAACGGTAGACCAGGTAGACTTTGATCAATTCTTCATTCGCAAGTGCTCTTCTAACTCTGCATGGCGCCTCCAGCAAGCCCTCCTATCAAGCTGTCTGGCTCGACGGCTTGCGTTAGTATACCGTCGCCCGCTTCTGACGGATCGGCTATCGTCCTGTACAGTCTCCTTCTATATAACGCAGCTTGTGAGTTATGTATCTCCCTTTTTCAAGTGGCCTACGCTGATCGAAATATGCCTTCCTGGCGCAGTCACCATGCTGATGTCCCTATGGTATGGGGTAAAGCTGTTCTGGTCCGTCCAGCCCGCCCCTTCTGCCTCTTTGTTAGTACGTATCTTCTACGTCGATGGGGCGTGATACTTTGCAGCCATTACGGGTAAATCATCCCCTGTTCTCTTGTCTGTTGCTGTTTACTTACCGCCCACAAGGAATCTCTATCGCCAACATTGTCGTTTCGTTACACGCACCGGTAAGCGCTGTCTGCTCGTGATCAAACTAGAAAAAAACTGACACCTTTTGACAGCATCAGTACCGCCTCACGCTTGCCATGTACGCCCTCTCTTTCTTGCATTATACGACGCCCGATCTGATACTAACTGCACAATAGTCCTCAGATAGTGGTTCACGCCGTTTTGGCGTCACGGATGGTCTTACACCTTCGGGAAGTCGCTCGCGTGCAGCTGGTCGAACCAGATGTGAGCTTGAGACTGGGAGAGAGGGTTGAGGGATCGAAACCCTGGGGTGTCACTGGTACATTGTCTGCATTTAGAGCCACGTCAGATGCTGGAAGAGAAGACTAAGATATAAGATTTATGGAGGTGAATCGATCAAACATGCCCTGGCGTCTTTATAGCGTATGGCTGGTGGTTTGGCGACTGGTGACCGGTTTAGGCGGTATGCTTTATTTGCAATGTTTCCCCCTCTAAACGAACAGGGAGTGACATTGTATGTACAGCACGTGGTTAGTACCCCCAGCAAATGCCACCAAGGGCTTCGTCGGGGATCATTCATTCTACCATGAACCCGAGATACGTGGAAGGACAGCCACGGAGAGCCGGGGACGGCGGTCTCTCACACCCGGTTTGTGTACAGCAAGTGTACTAGTGAGGGTTTGCTTAATTGAGCCTAGCAAGTGTACAGAGTGTTGGACGGGGGCGTAATCGAAGAAATCACGGAGTTGAGCTGGTAACGCGCCTCCAACTTGAAGTCTCCGGATCGGTACATAAGTTTAAAAGCTTCAAGCTTCAATTCTTCTCGTCTTCAGTCCTAGCGATAGTGTCTACGCGGTCAATAAGGTGAAGATCATGAGCAACTTCAAGCCTCGCGCGCAAGAGGAAGACCAAACTTCGCGATTGTCAGATCTGAGCGCTGAGCGGTTGAGCACCCAGATATCGATCAAAATGTCAATCCCGTATAAGGTATCGGACATTGACGCTCGACAAACGTCACCTGACGTGACTGATGTGTGACCGACTTCCTTTCCTAGCCGCTCGATATGTCGAACACAGGCAGCATGTGAAGGCCTATTCTTTTAGTGAAAAAGGCTCCATGCATTTTGGTGGTAGATGTGTATGAGTATTCTAACGACCTTTCTCTCTTATCCATTCACGCAAATCCGAGTGATGCTGCAAACTTTGAATGTCACACCTTTATCAGAAAGATAAGAAACCGATAACAGTCGATTGTCCGTATTCAAGGCTCGATAATGACCTTTCGTCTCTAAATAGTATTACTATTATGCCATTCTTCAATATCATCCATGAGAGTATCCGGTAGAACACGGTGTCCACGATATTTACGAGTTGCCCAGATAAGGGTAGCCCCTGTCAGTCCACAGTGATAAGCATCTGCGAAACGATCTGCGCGGTTGGCGAAGCGGCGCATACAGGCTAAGGGGACAGAGTCCAATGCTTCCAGCGCATTACGCAAGAGGATGTCCTCGCGAGAAGACTCAGGCATCACGCGATACACCCTCTTCGCGTATCCCCAAACCTGTTCAATGAAATTAAGCTCGCAGTGAAATTTCGGCAAGAATAAAACTGTGACGCCTCGTGCTGCACAAGCATCCTCAAGTGCTGATGGGACATTGACGAAGTCGGGTTGGTTGAAGAGAATGCGTCGATAGCAACATCTCGCTTCCAAAGAGGTGTCTGCACACTTGAACCCTGAGTTACACTGCAGAAGCAGCTTTAAATTGCCTTCGCCGCGTTCCTCGAGGATCTTCACAATTCCTTTAAACTTTCCCTTGTGCTCCCCATCAGGGTAATAGAACGTCTGCTTCGATCCGTCAGGAAGCACAAAGTCGGGATCCTTCATTGAAATTTTTATCTTCTCGAGAACCTCCACACCATCAGGTCCCATCTTGTGACAGGGGTTTCCATTTGCATCGCGTTTGGTAACCTCGACACCGAAATTAGCGCTCATCTTCTTTGTCATGTAGCGAGCGGAAATTGAGCCTTCAGGTCGCTTGGCGTGGATCGTTGCATTGTCGTAGATGAAGATGTGCTGGAAATCAGGATAGAGCTCAAAGACCAGGTCTATGGCTTCATTTGATTGGGTTAGAACCTCGTCGTTGTTGAAATATCCATCCCGATTCTTTCCTGGCTTCAGAATAACGCGTGCAGATCGACCATCTGGTGCCACGAGATAGCCGAAATCTGCGGAGACAAAGTCGGCGATCATCAAAGAAGCGCCCTCCCCTTTCGCATATGGTTTGGCAGATGCGTCATTGTGCTGCCAGAACACCTTTCGTCGGTCGTGTGCATAGAAAATGGTCTCGTCATGGTACCAGATGATGACACGACGACCATCTGGAAAAGGACCAAATTCTGGCTTATTGTCTTTGTCCCATTTTTGTGTCCGCTCCTGGTATTTCCGCAGTTGGGGTAGGAAGGTCGCATCACGGTAATAAACGACATCTTCGCGCTCGTGGCCATCAACGAACTGCCCTTTTTTGGCACCTGTCCATCGATAGCCCAGGATGAATAGATAGCGGCGGGCGGTCCTTTCTGTGATGTCGCGTGTAATTCCATGTTTCTCTTTGATGTCTGCGCACTGCATGTAACGCATGAGGTGGGCAGCAGTGATCTGCTTCCCAATGGTTTGGAGGTACTCGTTGACGCCATTCACGAAATCTTCATCAACCAACATTGTTTCATTCCAATTTCCGTAAGGATTCACCGGAAGCACTGAACGGTCGTCGATATAAGCTCGGCACAGCTTAGCGAGCTGGCGTGCACAGTATCGGCCCCCGCCGAGCGATACTGCCGCTTGAAGAGCAGAAGCTCCCCATTTTCCATAACAGGAAGGTGAGGCATTAACGACGACGGTGGTGTAGAATGCCAACATGGCCCGCATCCCTTCCAATCTTGGCCGGATAAAGGGATCAAAGTCGTCGTGTTTGTAGCCCCTTGACTGGTAAGGAACACCTTTGAGCTTTTCCTTCAAATCTTGCAGTGCCTCCAGAGCAATATCGACAGATGGTGCCTGCCGGAGATGCCCGTCGCGGATTTCGTATGGGCGCTTATCACCAGCCTGTGATGGTGCAACTTCAATGTCGTTATGGGCGTCTGTTGCAGCGGCGTGACGCAGCTCGCTGGTGGCAATCATATCGTTGTCCTGGTCCTCTGGGTACACAGCATCAAGGGCCGCGAAACTCTGGAAATAGATTGGTGGAACCAGGGGGAGTGGAGGAAGTAGACGAATTGGGGGAAGCGGAACAATGGGAGGAAGTGGAGGAGGTGGAGGAGGTGGGACTTCGACTGGTTTCATGGATGAGTGATATAGACCAAATTGTGGGAGAGGAGCTTCATCAGCCATGATAGGTGCGCATCTGAACACTGGCGCTTGTTTCTGAAAGTTTATTGCCGGCTCGGGTTCACGAAGTTCCTTGGAGTTGAGTGATTGCGGCGTGAACAGATTAGCGTCTGTTCTAGCACGCTTTGATGGTGGAGGTGCCTACAACACTATTAAGAAACACAAGTACTGGCTAAGGTGTTGTTCAATGCTTACCGAGTGGGGGACCTCATTCTCCTTTGATCCTGAGGCTTTCTTTCACTTTGTGCGTTTCTCGTTTGGCTTTTGGCCACTTCCGTCACCTTTGAGGTTAGCCAATCGCGAGCGAAACCACTTGCTAATTCCTGGCATGGTCTCTGCACGGATTTGGAAGTCAGAGGAGGAGTAGAGGCAGTTGGTCTCGAGGTCTGCTCTTCGAACAACTGGTAATTGCAACATGAATATATATTACAAGGGTCCGTTAGTCATAAAATTCTAGCATAATGTAGGTATTACTGTTCTACATTGTACCATGGAGCCCGATTAGCAAGAAAGCTATTCTGTCAAGGAGGGGAGGTGAAATTGCTGTGGTCCCGACGTGTTTCGCCGAATATGGTATGTCACACCGCATCGCCACAGCTCACGTGACGTTTGTCGAGCGTCAATGTCCGATACCTTACAAGTACAGCCAATGATCAATGATGCCTTGGATGATGGAGGTGATGGGGCGCTTAACCAAGAATGCAGAGCGTAGCGGTTGCGCACACCCTTCGTACTTTGCTCTCATCCACGCGCACGAGAAGAGACCCTACCTCTGCTTTATAGTAGTAGCCACGACTTTACAGCGAGCAGACGAAGTTACAATGTAGCTTCACCTTTGACGGCTATCGCATTGCTTCTCTCCAACACCATGCTAGTACACCATGCGTCAAAGTCGGGAGGGTTCATACCTCCTCCTTTGCTCCTTTTGAAACATTTACCTGGAGCCAAGTTTGATGATCATGATGGGGGCGTGCTGCTTGTACTTAGCTTCCCCCCATCGACGCTGCGTTGTGGTGGTTATCCATCCCTTCCTTCAGTGCCAGATCAAGCCCATAGCCATGGACGCTCAGCAAGCTTACGAGCTACAGGCTGACGTTGTGACGGCCCACCGAGTACGCACCAACAAGTTCTCTTGTGACGTGCAACAGCCTGTCTGACTGTATTCGAAGAGCACATATGGTAGGTCTTAGTTGTTGATCTTATCTTACGTAGATTAGATTCGACTCGAACTCTCCGACTCGGACTCTCCTAGATACATTCTAATGAGGCTATGCGACATCTACAGAATTCGTCATTCTATCGTCTTCACGACTCATACTGACTCATTACAAATGTGACCGCTTACTCAGTCCTTACATAGATCTATTATTAGTACGCTCATTTATGTATATAAGGACGCTCGTAGATACCTCAATCTCTATCACTTTAACCTACCAGTTAAGCCTACAAGCTACTCGGTAAGACATCTACTTGCTAGTCACAGTAGTGTTCTTCAGGTTATGAGCCCTGAAGCTCAGTAGTTGCGCTGTGATGGCTGCACTACAAACTTGGTCGGCGCTGTAATGGCTGCCTCCATAGACTGCTACTAGTCTGCGCTTAATCGCTGCGACGATGCACGTCTAACCAAGTGGCTGATAGGCCGAACCTATGCCTTTACTCTGCGCTGTTATGGCAGCAGAGATCTGCGCTGTAATGGCTGCAGAATGGGGCAAAGAACGCGCTGTTATGGCTGCCTTCTTTGATTTGTGATATACGTTGCTGACGAATCTTGTTTTGACAGATCTCAACAATTAACAACATGTCTTCTAACAACGCTCACAACAGTATCCCCATGCTCAATGGAACCAACTATTTGGATTGGGCCATGCGTGCGGAGCAGTATCTCCAAATGCAACCTCTCGCGTCTTACATTGATGGATCTCGTCCTATCGAGCTCGCCTCAGAAGCCACGGCGACTGAGAAGGCAGCTCAGGATGAGAAGATCGCCAAATGGGACCAAGACGACGACCAGGCCATGGGAGCTCTCCTCCTTCGTATCAACAGAAACGTCTGCGCCCAGGTCGCGGACAAAGGTACAACGAAGGAGTTATGGGATGCTCTCAAGGAGCTTTACGGTAGTCCGGGCAACACCGCGATCTTCGCGGATTTCTCCCGAGCAATCAAGTTCCATATCGGAACTGGAGATCCTCGTCCTGCGATCACCGAGCTCCAGAACTACCTGGGTCGACTTGCTACGAACAACGTCTCTATCGACTCGTTCATTGAGGCAATGATATTGATCAGTAGCCTTCCTACCAAGTACGACAACACTGTCGCCATCCTTCTTAACAAAAACAAGAAGGATCTCACCTTCGAGACCACCGTCAAAGCCATCACGGCCGAGTACGATCGCGTCGCCAACCTGGCTACCCTAAACAAGTTCACTGGTATCAAGAGGAAAGGGGGAAACCCTAACTTCCGCCAGCAGCAACAGGGGCAGCAGAAGGATTCCGGCAACTCGGGTAACCAAAACCCGGGTTCTTCCCAGTCCAAAGGGAAGAAGCGTGGATCCAAGGGTGGCAACAAGAAGAAGGAGAAGGAAAGGAAGTCTCAAGGTCACAGCTCCCACATGGTACAGGCTGCCTTCTTAGGCGACCATCTCGTCTCTCTCGCTCCTCAGGAGCATGTGCCTCCCCAGGCCAAGGTCTCGGTCCTCTCATTCGTGAAGACCAGACCCTCTATCGTCCAAAGATCCGTCGATCTTACTCCATCCACCCATCTCCCGGCCTCGGCTGCTAAAGCCAAGGTCGCTCCGTCCACTGAAACCTCGTGCTATCCCGACGTGGAACGCGCCAGGAAGAACTGCGGTAAGCTCGATCTACCAAAAACCGCCCGCAACCTCAAATCATTCGAGGAGGCAGACAAGCGGAAGCGAGCACTTATTGACCGCATCAGTTCCCCCAGGCCTTCCAAACGTCAACGATCGCTCGAGCCCACCGAACAGTCTGAGGTGCATGAGGCCAGCTCGCCTCTGCACCGACTCCCATCTCCCCCACTGGCACAAGGTGGATCTGGAGAAGGGGTCGACGTTCCCCAACCAACCATGGTGTGTCAATCTGGACTGCCTATGGAAGGGGACGGCTCACAAGCACTGGACGGACTCTCTGACACTGACGCCTTGGGGGAAGACGACGACAGCGTCTCCCTCGGCGACGAAGGCGAGGACTCCTCGCTATTCGGCGCCCCCAAGACAGTCTGGGAGAGGATCCGAGACGGAGAACTGGAGGACCCGCTCCACCCCGATGACGAAGTCTCCGACTGGGGCTCCGACGACGGGATGGGAGGCGAATATCCAGATCGTGATGGATCAGATCGCGTTCCAGATGCAAAACCATCTGTCTACCTACCGGACTGGGATGCTCTGAGGACCGGACACTTTGACGACAATAAGTACGTCCCCTCTGTTTCTATCAGGAAACACTTGGCTAACTTGTTGCCTCTACAGCCTGTTCAATTAGATATGAATATGCTAGACGACGATGTTTTCTTAGAATTTTGCTGTGCAATTAATTCTATCGTTTCGATTCACGATTCATCGAACACCGCTAAGTGTAAAGATGCGCAATGCGCTTCCTGTAAGAAATTTGAGACATTCATACACTGGATGATGGACTCTGGGGCATCAATGCACGTTACCCCCTCGAAAGATGACTTGTTCGACTACAAAGTCATTAAGAACAGTCCATTGGTTAACACCGCTTCCAAGGGTACTACCCTGTCCATAAAAGGAGTTGGAAAGCTTCGAGTGGTTCACACCATCAAAGGTGCTGATGGTAACGATCGAGACGTAGAATCAATCATCGAACCAGTATATCACATACCCAATCTATCGACTCGATTGTTCTCTACAGGAACTTTCTTGAGTCAACCCAAAACTACTCTTTGGGGCGATTCACTATCCATGGGAATCAACGATTCTGATGGGAGAAATCTCATTAAGGGTCATCCGCTTCATCCGGACGACACAATTTATTGGGTATCTGTAAAGAACTCCAACGGATCGCCGATAGAAGTGCAGAAGGTCTCTGGACCACCTGTCGATTACGAGGTCATGCATAAACGCTTTGGTCATCCATCGCGGGAAGTGCTCAAATGAGCCAAAAAACATACCACGAACTTCCCACCTATGGTGGAAATTCCCAAACATGAACCTTTGTGCCGCGGTTTGCGCGCAAGGGAAGATGACACTTGAGCCATTCCCGGCTTCAAGCAAGCGTGCGAAGCGCAGATTCCAGAAGATCCATTCGGATCTGAAAGAATTTTCTGTCGAGTCATACCACAAGTTCAAACATTTCATCTCCTTCTTTGATGATTGCACGAGTCGTGGATCGTGTGTCCTTCTTCGTCAGAAGAGTGGATCAATCCAAGCGATCAAAGACTTCGTCACCATGGTCGAAACTATATACCATGAGAAAATTGAAGAGTGGCAGGTGGATGGTGGTGGAGAATTCATCAACGAAGAACTCATAGCATTCTTCAAATCAAAGGAATCAAGCTATCAATAAGCGCTCCGTATATGCATCAGCAGAACGGACGCGCTGAGCGCTTCAATCGCACTATCATGGAGAAGGCTGAGTCAATGTGTCACGACGCTTGCCTACCTCCATCATGGTGGGAATTTTCTGTTCTATACGCCGTTTACGTGTATAACCGGACGCCTCTCAAGCGTCTTGGTTGGATTACTCCACACGAGGCTGTAGAAGGAGAAGCTCCGGACGTCTCTAAATTAAGAGTCTTCGGATGTGGTGCCTGGGTGTATATTCCCAAGGAACAACGATCTAATAAGCTCCTTCCACGGTCGGAGTACATGATCTTCCTAGGATTCCCAGAAGGCATGAAGGCGTATCTCTTCATGAGACTGCCAAGGAACGTTCTGTTCAAGGTGACTACTGCTCGCTTTGACGAACTTCACTTCCCAAGGTGTCCTGATGCAAAGCACCTCAAGACCAACCACGAGTTGAAGACTACCCACCTTCCTCGTTTGGCAATGATGGACCTCCATCTGAATCTGGAGATGATGACGACGACGATGATTTCCTTCCTCGTCCATCCCCAAACTCCCAAACCCCTAAAAGAGGGTAGCGGTCCTGATCGTGCCGACGATCGGAACGTTGGTGAACAACCAGCTGACCAGCACCCGCCAAACCCCGCGCCGGGAAACGCTCCTGGTGATGAACCAAGGAGATCTGCGCGGAATCGGACCCAAACCAAGTCTCAGCCTGGCGATGTCTACGGAAATAAAACTCCGACAGAAAAGCATCAGACGGATCGGAGAAAAGCACTTGATAAGGATGACAGACGGCCATCTGGATCTAATCAAGGTGCTGGAAGCAAGGAAAAAGGTGTTCCCGCGCCTAAACCTGCTACTCCCGTGTCCGAAAGTGAATCTGATTCGACTTTTGACATACCTGAGGACTTAGAACGCTTGACGCGTGAAGGGGGAGTTAATTTTATGCATTTCCTGCTTTCAAAAGCGGTTTTGCCTTCAGTTCCTTCTGTCGATAGCGCTCCACGCGAGTGGATGTTTAAAGACATCTTGCGGATGCCACCGCAGGAGAAGAAAGGATGGATCGATGCTTGCAAAGATGAGTTAAAGGCACTCTCTGAACGCGAAGTATTCGAAATGGTCGATCTTCCCAAAGGTCGCAAAGCGATTACCAATCGCTGGGTATTCGACGTCAAATCTGACGGTCGTAAAGGCGCCCGACTTGTTGCCAAGGGTTTCCAAGAAATCGAAGGCATTGACTACAACGAGATTTTCTCACCGGTGGTTCGTTTTGAATCAGTCCGAACCATGTTAGCCCTCACGGCTCTCAAGGATTGGCACATCACCGGAGTCGATGTCAAGACCGCATTCCTCTATGGGAAACTAGATGAGGAAATCTATATGCGTCAACCCGAAGGCTTTGTCATGAAGGGCAAAGAGCACAAGGTTGTACCGGCTCCTTCGTGCTATCTATGGTCTGAAGCAAGCGTCCCGTGCATGGTACATGGAACTTGCAAAGTCGATGAAGATTCTTGGCTTCAAACGACTATCGACCGATACTGGGATCTTCATCCTTCAGGATGGACATGGTGGTTTTGTCATCATGATTGCCTACGTCGATGATCTCATCTTCGCGGGTCCTAACAAGAGACTTGTTAATGCCAAGAAAGAGGCGTTCAAGCTCAAGTGGGAATGTCGAGACTTCGAAAATCCAACCGAGTTCTTACGAATGAGGATCAGACGTGACGGACAAAATATCCGTCTGGACCAATCTGCCTACCTTGGCACGGTCCTGGAGCGTTTTGATATGAAGGATTGCCGACCGGCACCTACACCTATGGTCGAGGGTTATAGGCCTCTCGAACATACTGGACCTGTCGATACGAAACAACGCCACTACTTCCAGTCGATCATTGGATCTCTGCTATACTTGATGCTGGGTACTCGCCCAGATATCGCCTACGCTGTTGTCAAGCTGTCTCAATTCGCAGCCAATCCTTCCGAGGAACACATCAGTAAGGCAAAGTACATATGCAGATACCTCCGAGGAACTATGAACTATGCTCTGGTTCTTGATGGCGCATCCCAAAATGGATTGATCGCCTACTCGGACTCTGATCATGCTGCGGATCTGGTTTGCACGCCGATCCACGACTGGAAACATGGTGATGTTAGCTAACGCTAGCATTAGCTGGATTTCACACGCTCAAAAGACTGTTGCTAATTCCTCCACCGAAGCCGAATACATGGCTGTGTCTGACTGTAGTCGACAGGTGATGTGGTTCAAGCATATGTTCAAAGAGCTTGGCATGCCGATCATCGTGCCAATCCCTATATGTTCTGACAACAATGGTGCTATCTTCATTAGTAACAATCCTATTCAGGAGTGTCGCATGAAACACATTGATGTCAAGTTTCACTACATCCGTGAACTCATCGAGAATGGAGACATCGAAGTCTTGCGAGTCGACACCAACGACAATATCGCCGACATCTTCACCAAACCGTTGGGACATGTGAAGTTTGAACACTTCAGGGGATTACTAGGACTTGAGTTCTGCTCGTCTTAGTAGTGATGGACAGGGGTAACCCCCGGGTCCCAAACCGTCGACCCGTACCCGACCCGTGAAAAACCCCTACCCCTGCCCAGGGGTACGGGTTTTGGCGGGTTTTTGAAGGGTTGGGTTGAGGGTACAAGGGTCGGGGGTCAACCCGTGACCCCTGCACCACAAAATGGTGTTTTATGATAGTTAAAGTAACGTCTATTGGTTCGCCACGCTGTGTAGTTGATTTAAGCGCCCATTAGCCGCTCAGCAGCCCCAATGATTTCCGACTTCAAGCTGTGGGGTCATTTTCTCACCAAACGCGACGCGTAAGACACCATTAGAAACGTAAAAATTATGGGTATTTGAATCTGAAATTTTCTCGTCTAACGATTCAAAATTGACCGAGAACGAGGGAGAACAGTAAAATAGGATCCGATTGAATGCATTGGCCTCGATCACTATTTTCGAAGTGTCAGATTACTTGATGGCATATATCGTTCGAAAGCTACGACTTAGGGCTTTCGAACGCACATAGAAACGTATCTAATAGTGATGTATCAGGTGAGTTATATTGTTTTCGAATTTGTGACGTGGCGTTTTGGGCGAATCTTGGCGCGGCCGGCAATACCCGTACCCGCGGCGAAGGGTACGGGTTTGGTCAAGGGTCCGAAATGGTCGACCCGTACCCGACCCTTGAGTACCCCTACCCGCATACCCCGGGGGTTTGCTAAACCCCTGTCCATCACTACGTCTTAGTCCAATGGGTACACTCATTAGGAGATGCACTCATTGAGGGGGAGTGTTGATCTTATCTTACGTAGATTAGATTCGACTCGAACTCTCCGACTCGGACTCTCCTACATCAGGGGATGTAAGGTTTGCTGGTCATCTCTGAGAAACATTTGCAAACCTTGATCAAGACTAATCAATGAAATAATGTCCATAATCCTGCTACAGGGTCTGATACAGCGAGGTAAGGGTCGATATACATTGAGGAATGCACCAGCTGCATCAGTCAAGGGCATATTCTCACTCAAAACGGTGTGATGTCCATGATCTTCGCAGAAACCTACACAGAGCTTTGGCCGCAGAAAATTCAAAGCATACCCGACATCAGCGGCAAAATCCGTCACCTTCGGCGGTCTTGATGTCCTGGTAGTTGATGAGAAGAGCGTCCCATACAGCCTCAGTATTCTGCAACCCGCAGTAAGTACTGGGGGTAATATGGCCCGCGAATTGTGGCCAAAATGGCCAACGGCTTCGTACTGAAATAAGAGACAAGCGCCCTACAAGCCCAACGGCGATTATCCGGGGGCTCAATCCTTCCGCCAGCGCCAAGGTTTCGCCGCTCTTTGCATAATGATCCGTGGGTGTCTGCTAGCGCAGTGTGGCACGCAGTGATCGGACCTGTAGTCCGTTTCCGAGGTTACGAGAAGATCTCACACGTGGGCTGTTTGACAAGGGCTTGCCAGGGCTTGCCAGGGCTTGTCAGCGCGAATTCAGCCCAGGGGATGGCACAACCAACGTCGGTACTTAGCATGTCGGATATTGCTCTTTTAATCGACCATTGGACCACTCACGACCATCGACAGCGGCTACGTCGTTACGCGCACCTCCTACGGTTTGTAAAAGGCTCTTCAAGTGTTCGCCGTGATGATGCTGGGTGGCAACATATTTGGAGGTGAGCACATCCTCTGCCCCTGCCACTGGCTGTCAAAATGCTATTTGTGATCACCATCGCAGAGGAAATAAAAGATGGCATTGCTGGAATCTTTGAGCAGCGCAGCATTTCTGGCAACTTATTACTTAGCAATATTGGTGAGTGGCAAGACTTTGACCTCTTTTGAAGATGAGAAGACCCGATGCTCTGCTCCTCCCATGACCAGAATACAGTTTGCGGCGTTGCTTATGGTGCGATACATAGACGATAACCCGTTGATCCTCATGGTGTTCGAGGCATTAAGCCAGCTATAGGGAGGAATTCACTCGGTGAATTTGGATATAGTGGCAATGAAAACGATTACGATAGGGGGAATACAGTAAATGTCGTGAGGAGCCGGGAACGATTACAATAGAGGGGGTGTAGAACGAATCTAATGGGACGTCAGGAACGAGGTTTCAGCAGAAGGGTTATGCGGTAGACGGCGAAGCGCGTAAGGCAGCCTCCTGCTGCGCTATTTCCTTCAAGCGAGCCCTCCTGTCTTTTATCTTGGCAAATGCACTGTTGGCGGGGAGGGTTTTCTTCGTGTTGGAAAAGGATGGGAAGACCCGCCTGATACGTTTCAACAGAGACAACGAGGGTCTGAGTAGGTTGCATGACGTACTTGTTCCACCAGCCCAGTAGGTCGCAAACTTCGTCCTGCTCCTCGGGGTCTTCAAGCAAATCTAGGACGCTGTTGTAGAAGGTTTCCGAGTCTGTCTCTGTATCCGCACGGGAGAAAATGGATGTGGACGTAAGAGCAAAGCGAACCTGTGGCACCAAATTGAGTGTCAAGTGCGTCGACAGGCATAAGAAAAAGCACCTGAGTCGAGATGTAAGCCAGCGAGGCTCTCGTGACAGAGGTCATCCCATGAATTCTTGCGTTACCCGAGCGCGTTGCCTTCACTTCCCTCTCAACGGAGCTTGGTGATGTAAAGATGTGCTTGTAGGCCTGCATAGAGTGATTCATGAGCAACGAATGGCTTGAACGCCGGCTAGCTTACCTTTACGAGCAGCTTGTGGCGGAGCAAACCAGACCACGGTTCGTTCTCGTCATAATGCTCATCCTTGTAGAGAAAGATTGGCCAGGAACTTCCAGATACAACCACCTCTTTGTCCCGTAGCTGTTTCCGAACCCTAGGGAGTGTCAGTTGGTGGCGGTATTTATGAGAAACGAAGCACCGCACTCTTCGTCTTGCCAGTTGAGGTCCACTGGGCAGAGCAGAAACCCCGTTCGAGGATGCAAGAACCCTCGGTCCATTTTCACGTTACGAGCGATGGGTGGGTTCAAGGGCTGTCCGCCGGGTGGAAGTATCCAATCGACGATTGCACTCTTGAGGGTTTTTGTGTCGTCCGAACGCGCACTGTTTGCCCCCTTCTGTATCTAACGCAGCGGGTTAGCAATGTGACGGCGGAGGGGGAGCACGGTGGATACCATTGCCGACATAGCCATAACTTCCTCTTCACTGGCATCCACAAGGCGCTCGTGAAGTGAGGGTACCATCTTGAGCAGCTTCTGGTAAACTCGAACTTCGCGTCGGGCTCTACAAAGGATAAATAGGTTGATAGAAATGGTCCAGTTAACTTCTGAAACTCACTGGGGCTCGTCCGGAATCTCATCATCGTCTGCCTGTTCTGCTGCAAGGCCGTTAATTATCAGAGCATAAATATTCACAAAAGCATAGACAGAGCGTCCGAAATGTCGCCCGTGGTGAACTAGTGGATCAGTGGGCGATCTGGACACCATTGAGTCAAGGCCATCTGTTTACTAGATCTACTTACCCTCGTTTCCTAGGCCCGAGCTCCAGTGCATTTAGCTTCGGTGGGGGGCAGCACCTACCGCTACCGCCGCACCCTTGCTGAGCGACCCCATATCGCCGCCTGTGGGGGGACAGTTGGACATTCTCTTTGTCAGCCATAAGGATCAGTCGATGGCGGATGGTGGTGCATGGTGGATGGGATGAAATCGCATTAAATACGGAGGTAAGATTTAGTGATGGGAGTCCCAATCCCAAGTTTCGTGAGATATTTGCTATATCCCACGAGAAAGCGATGTTCCCACCGTTTGACCGACTCACGTTTGCCAGCACATTTGCTGCTAAATTAAAATTCACACGCTGTGTGAGCAATCTCAAGCCGATGAGGTCATTGCGAGAACGGATGAAATTTGCAAAAGCCAATACGAAGACGAACGACGGTACAACGGGAGTAAAAAATATTGTTCAGCGATGAGATTGTTCTGCGCGACGTCTGTGAGCCTGATAGGCAAGCGCCTCCTTGTAAGCCTCGATGTAGATCCTATCCCCCCCACGGTAGCCATTGGCCGTCAATTCTTCTGGCGTGTCCGCTATGAAAATGACGCAGTCAGAATGGATGCGTGTTGCTGGCTTTAAAAACACTCACGAAGGAACTCGTGCGGCTCCTCTCGCTTGACAATGGAATAGGTGAATGGCGGCGCAATGGATTTGATGGTGTCTGGATCTATTGCACTGCGAGCGGATATTAGCTCCTCCCTGCCATCGATACTATGAGTGATCTGATCGCGGAATAGCCCCAGGTCAACTCCAAACTTTTTCGTGATGCTTCTTGGATAGCTAGCCTTGTAGACGTCGATGGCCACCATGAAGTGGGCAAGGTAGGGGAAGTAGAAGCCAACCCAGGGATCCAGCATCACCTCGCCAGCTTGTGGACCCGTTTGAGGGGCGATATCAAAGTGGGCGAATACCCAGGAGGCGAGGTCTTGAGCGAGACCCCTGGTGTAGATACATTCCAGCCTCTCTTCATGTGGAATGGTGTTAACATCGCACAAAGTCAAGCTGCCTGTCGAAACCTGATACCAAATGGACGATATCTCGTTGTGAGGACAGGCGTAGGAGCGGAAGTCAAGGACATTCTGCAACTCCATGAAGCAAAGGAGAGCGAATGTACCGGCAAACATGTCTGGGTCGTCAAACGAAGGAAGGTGCTCCTTATCATCTATTGGCACAGCAACGTCAGCAGCGTTGTTTCAAGGTAAATCAAAGCCTACCTGATTCAGCAGTGAAACCGCCCTGACAAACAAAGGTGTAGTGAAAGAAGTGAACCATCCGACGCAAGAGAAACCTTGACGGAGAGTGTTGCGTATTTGTCAATTGAGCCTCTCCGATGAAGGCATGGATTACCCCAACGACGGTTGGGAGTAAGGTTGCAACGGAATAGAAATGTCCGCCATAACAAATCGAATTCTCCATTGTCCAGACGGCGTGGATCGTGTTGGGAGCCATAATCCTGTTGCAGATATCAACGACAAGCTCGGCCATTGAACATAAGACCGAACATACAGTCGAGATCCAGGCTTCAACACCATAGCCTCGACGTCCCAGTACTCGCTGTTTGGGTTCTCCCCATGTCCAAAGAACTTCAGGAAGCCGTTGATGTCGCCAAAAGACGGAATGGCTTCTTCGGTGCCATCCTTGTTCTTAAATGTGCCATCTTTAGGACGCGCAATCACCCACAGTTTCGCGCCGTGCTTGACTTCTACCCATGTTCCAAAGCCATCAGAATCGATATGCAAATAATGCAGCGCTCCATCGAAGGCGACCAAGCTCCATCTTGTGTGGCTGGTGGGGTAAGCATCAAGGCAAAGGCTGTTGCCTAGCGTACGCATCCACGCGACATATTCACTTGAGAAAGGGAACTTCTGCTCAGGGCGAAGGCCGGGAGTCAATGGCAAGTTGAGGGCATTGACGATGGGCCGTTTCTCGATCGCAATATTCGAGTATTCAACTAGATGCTGAAGAGTTGTGCGGCGAGACCTTGCTGCTGAGATGGTGGCGTAGGACCCACGCTCTGCGGACTGATCTGTGGTTTCAAGATATGGCTCAGGAATAGGTGATGTCGGGCTGGTGGATTCGCATACCTTGAACTTCGATTTCCACGTCAATCCTCCCTGTGAGAGTGGCCATTCCGGCGTTATTGAACTCGATAGCTGCACTGTGCTGACAATTGGTTTGTACAATCGCAAGCTTCCTTTGCTTGGTCCATACGTTGCGCCTTTCCTGAACAGTCAGAGCATTATAATCGGCCTCAGCGATGACCAGGAACAAAGATTTGCCCGCATCAGAGACATGGAGGGGTTCACCCGAGCAGAAATTTGCCTTGATCGCCGACGCCCAGTCGTCAAAGCGCTTGTTATCCTTGCCCTGGACAAAAGGTGTCGTTAGCCATTAGCCATGACGGCACATCAACTTGAATGTCGTACATAGAAGAGCGGTTCCCAAATGACAGGTTTGCCGAGTGGGTCATAGAATGTATAGCCACCCTCTGGCATCAGAGGAGGGTTGGCCTTCACTTTCTATAGTTTCGTGTTCACAGAATTAGGGCACACAGCGTTTCAAACTCATGGGTGGTTACCTTGGGATCTTGGTCGGGGAGGAGAATCTTGGATTTCGCGGGTGGGCCCAGTTCACGAGCGGTATTCTGGTGTAGGATTAGTTGAATCAAACGACCAGTACTGTGAGGCAGATACACACCAGAATTCGATCAACTACGATGGCCGTATCAGGGGTATCCCCCAAGCTTGACCGCGATGCAGTCTTGAGATTGACATGACGAGTGGGAATATCGAAGGGGGGTGGCTCTGAGCCCACCTTTGCTTTCTTTGGGGGTCGAACGTCGGACTTCTCGTCCATGGACCTGGGGCTCTCTTCTTCGTGTGAGGGTGCTCGAGGTCGTTTCGGGCGAGGTTTGCGTCGCGGCTTCGATGGGGCTTTCGGGTCGTCTTGAGGCTTGGGGGTTTCGGTATGAGAGTCGTTGCCTTTTTCGCTGATATCACCATTTGATTGGGACTCTTGTCCTTCCGAGACAGCTGCTGGCACCGTTGCGAAATCATCAAGGCCAAGATCGGGGATGCTAGGCGTTGACGGCGGTGACGACAAAGGAGACGAAAAGGTTGAGGAAGCGGGCGTTTTCTGCATGTCAACGTCGAGAATGTCTGGTGAAAATGGTCGTGATGAACCGTCGGGGGTGAGGGACCGGCAAAGACCACGTAATCCCAATGGTGCAGGTAGAGCCAACAAGTTCCTGGCTCTATCTTCAGGTTCGGTGTGTGACAGGTTCAGTTCTGATGGGTTTGGGATGTTAGCTTCGATGGGGACAATACGCGGACGGACTTGTAAGTACCTTCAATAGGGTAGGCCTGGGATGGGCCACTCCCAGCTCCATTTAAGTTTTCGGACTCTGAGGATGGTGCTGGTGGGAGTAAAGGAGCAGAAGCTGGAGTGGCATGCAGGTCTTCATGGGAGGTGTGGGGAGCTGACGAGGGTGAAGAAAAAGGGAAGGAAGTGACCGAGGTAATAGGTGTTTGGTGCATGTCAATGTCGGGGGTGCTTGGTGGTGATAATCGGGATGTTGAAGGCACACTGGCAGTAGGGAACCCCTGGCCAGCACCGTCTGATGGCGATGGCGCAGGTGGAGGCATGATTGCGGCGTTCCTTGAAGGGGGAATACCCGAAATGAGTTGTTGAATGGTCGATTCATCAAGGTTGAGGCCTAATGCGCCTAAAGCGACTGTTAGAACCACCGACCGAGGTAAGGCTGAGCCAATACTGGCGGAGATCGCAGCGGACTGAATGCGCAGAGCGAATGCCTGAAGCGGCTCAACAGTAGACATGCCGGCAGGAGTTGAACTGGCGAATTCTAGAGACCCGGGACTGAGACAATCTAGCGACGCTGTGTCTCTATTCACCAATGTGGAGGGCATCGGAGATTCGCCTGATGAGGATGCTGCCAATGAGGTATGTGGGGAAGAAAGCGAAGTCCCCGAATGAGAACCTGAGGGATTGGGTGCGAGGGTAGGGGCTGCAGGGAGGACGAACCATGCTGATACTTCGTGAGGGAGATTTGGGATGGACTCCCAAGGTATAGAGTCAATCAGATGCTGGACACCACTACGAGCAGTCATGGTACCATTGGCAATTCCAAACACAACGGAAAAGATCACTTTCTCAGCTCTTGCGATGACTGGAGGTCTGTCGTTTCCCAGGTGGATTGCGGCCTGGCAAGGATCGGAATTGTCAGGATTGCTCAGAGCACGTGGAAGTTGATAATTAAACTCCATACCGTCAGCAAATGCAGCCGATCCATACTCCTCTTCCATGTGCAGCACGTACGAAGCAGGAACAATGGGGAGATGAACAATGAGTAGATGAGTGGAAAACGAATTTTCGATGGCGAGTCTTTCTCTGATAGCAGGCTCGACAGCTCTGCTCTCTCGTCCTCCGTGAGCACGGCAAGGTCTACGATGCCTTGTGAGAATGTCTGCGGTGTGTCGACGTGGACGTTTGAGAACTTTGCCCCTTCCTCTGCTGCAGTGGTGGCTGCAGAAGGGACAGCAGCTTGTGAGAAGGTGTCCGGTATGTCGATATTGCCCTGCAATAAAAAGGTTCAGCAAGGGAAAAAAAAACCATGGGATTACGAAGAACGTACAGAAAGGAGCCAAGACAGGTGGAGAGAGGCCAAGAGAATGTTGCTGACAATCTGAGATCCTTTGGTTTTAGCCATGGAATGAGCCAACTCCTTCATGATTCGGTGAGGAGCATCGAGGGAGTGTGTAGCAAGAAATTCTTCTGCTCGGTTCGCGCCATCAGACGGTGTCGCAAGCGTTCTCAGCGCGTGCTGTGCCTTCAAGAGAAGTGATTGGATATCGGAAAGCTGGCCAAGCGCCTTACCATCCTCGAGTTAGCCTAGCTGGTGACGATTAAAGATGGAACAAACTAACCGGATTGTCTGTGGGTCGCCAATGAGGCCATTTCGATATCCTTATGGCGCGCTGCCGCCCCTCCAGTACCGATGCAATGTCGACAACTCTGAGGAGAGCAATATAACGGCACAGCAAGTTAGATGCCTGCGTTCCTTTGGCGACCTTGTGAGTTCTGAGGATAGCATCGGGCTCTGGACATTCCACGAAGCTAGCGGTTGCGGCCTTCGACAGAATGAGTTGTTGAATCATCCTCTCGTGGGCCTGGCCATATGGCGACAGCACATCAGTAGCTTCATGACGCAGAAATGCACGAATGAGAGGCTTCACCACGCGTATTGTCAGCGGATCTACTCGTGACGAGGAGGAAAATAGGGAGGTACCTGAACAAAATGCTGAACTGATTGAGCTTCGGCTCCTGAAGCACCATGGCTGTGACCGTGCGACGGCAAGTCTGAGCGAAGAGCCGGGTCTACCATAGCACTATCACCCTCTTGCGCCTGAAAGTTCTTCTCCAAGTCGCGAGCAGCTCCTACGAGGAGAACAGTGTCGTCCCATGGGTAGCTCCGCAGAAAGGCTGAGTCCTGCCGGGACCACGAAGGCGAGCCAAGGTCGGAGCTGCCAACAAGTTCCATGTGTGCAGCAGTAGGACGCAAACTGTATTAGTCGTGAGTCGGTAGCGTTGGATATGGCAGGAATTTACGGTCGATGCAAGCGCGCGCTTGTCTGCTGGAGGGCTCGGATACTATGTAGGTTGGAAGCAGATGAGCGCTAAGATCTCCAGCACACTAATGCCGCCGTCATGTAAGCCCTAACCCAAGCAATCATAGGGTTCCCGTTCCGGAGTTGAAAGCCTTCACCAAAGTGGGTGCAGGCGTAGTATCAGGAGGCAGATGCAAGAGTAACATTGCATTTAGGTATATAGTGTAAGGACAATAGCAGTTCTTCTACCAAAACATCGGACGAAAGTGGCACGCGCCATCGGCTGAGAGCTCCTGTGGTACCTCCTTCAGCTTATTCAAGGGTGCCTGCAGCCAGACGACCAAGGCTATCGCCTGCTGGAGACATAACGACTGCCCCAAACAGAACGATTGCCATCATAAACACGACGCCGTTGACCCATCCGAACATGAATAGCACCAAGCCAAACCAACCACCACGGATTTCATGAACGATCTTGAGTGAAGGATCATCGAGAGAGATGGCCATGGTCAAGTTGGAATCAACCTTGGCTCGCAGCCTGTCCGTCGGTCTCAGGTACTCAGATAGCTCTGAGCTGAGGTGGATGACCTGTGGTCGACCTGGATCATGGACAGGCTCAACAGCATGGACCTCTGGAGCTGACTCCTCTTCAGCATCGCTTGAGGCTACAGGTAGTGCGAACATTGAGCCACGGTCGCACACTGAGGCGGCAAGGGACGAACCTTCATCGACAGACTTGTGCTCCTCAAATCGAACGCGCCTAGCGAAGGCCGGACTCTGATCTCGAACGCTCCTCCTAGCCTGTTTGTCCCTCCGTCTGAGGGTGACCTGCTCGTTGCCGACCAAATGCTCAGACGAGCGACCCTGAGCCTTTCTCTTACTCGACTGGCTGACAGTCCTGAGGGAACGGTGTGAATCGTCATCTCTAGGCAAAGCAGGGGAATCCAATAAGTTCACCAATAAGCAGTGCAATAGTAAAAGGAGCCCACCGTTCGTCTGCCTGTTCAGGACGAGACATTAAGAGCTTTGCGAGGGTGGGAGAGAAAGATAAGGAAAAGTTTGAATCTTCCGCTAACAGGCCGCATCCCTTTAATAGATGATTTGAAACGGAACGAATAGCTTGTAAGTGCTTGTGAACCGTGTTGCATTGAGCTGAGGGATCAAAACTCCCAGGCATCACATGACCGTTGGCTTCTGTCCTTTGGTCACCTGCCACGGGGAAGATACCATATATGGTGGGTGGGAAGAAGCGCCATGACAGGCGTGGTCTCATACGCGTCGTGGTAAAACACGAAATTACAAGATGATCTTTTCCCATCTAGTGCCTTTCCTGTGTATAAAAGACTGCACCAATGGAGGCAATCTATCCTCAGCTCTCATCCCTCTCAACTACTGTTTTCGATGACAACCCATTCACCTCATACGAGCAAGACTCTGCGCCGTAGTGGGCGACCCCATCGGCCCCCTGCGAAATTTCGCGAAACTGCGTCCAACCCATTTGTGGCTTCTACCAAACTGCAGAAGCTCAGGACGTCAAGCTCAAAGGCCGGCAGTAGTGGCTACCACCTGTCCTCTCCCATACATGCAGGTACCTCATTTCTACACGCTTACTAGACTTTTAGCTTACAACCCTTTCAGGATCCCCTGTTGGCCTTGATACGCCCACTAAAGTAAAGGTCGAGGGATCCACCCCATTCAGGGGCCTTTTTTCGAGTCCCTCTACCGGTACGTGTTGATTCACACGTCATCTCCAATTGCGATTGGCTTGTTCTCATTCCGTCCCCTATCGCAGCTCGCGATGCAGATAGCACCACGAAAGTTGAGGAACCGTTGGACATCGCGTTCAGCGACGAGATGAGGGATCATCGCAGTATGTCCTGCGCCACCTTTCTTCGTCTGTGTCTCTTAAGGATGGAATCTCGATCTAGAGTCAGATAATGGAGATCACCAGCCAGCGGGCACTGATTGTGAGCACGGCCATCCCTCATCCCCTTCCTCTCAGGTCTTTGGGGATGGAGTTGGCCAACCCGATGAGTGGGCTTTTTGGCCCCCTGCCCCTAGCTCGGACAACTTGGCCGCCGTTGTCGAGCACACCTCAGATATCGAGGAGACTTCACGAAGCCAAGGCATGTTCACCACATCACCGCCTTATGAGTGGTGCTAACCATTTCTTTCGCTCAGGTCAGAGTCTCGATGAGTCCTTCTTCCGCAATAACACAGTCCGAATTTTCGATCCTCTCAATCTTCCGCCTTCAAACCTGTCAGCCTTGCTTGCCTTTGCATCGCGCTACCCCGTGGGTGTCCATACCATGGCGTATTTGAATATGTTTCGCCAGTGCCTTCGTTGCAATCGTCTGGTCCTTGCTGACAAGAGGAGGGAGCACAAATGTCCGGCTCCTGGCAAGCTTGTGCCCACAAACCTGGATGTCTTGGATTGTCTTTTGAATGATGGTGTGGTGGGTTTTACGCCAGACGAGCTACTATCTGTCACCCGTCGCTGTACTCACTGTGATCGACTTGTTGGTCAGGTTCCGGGGGAGGACTGGAATCATCACTGTAAACACTCTGGCTGGTAGAGAGATCATTTACTTCAATGCGATATCCATTGCTGCGCTCTTGGTGCTCGACTAGCCACGAAATTAAACATTGTCTACAAACACTACAGCAGCAGTACAGGAATGATACAGTTAAGAGTACGAAATCAGCGATACCAGTACACATGAGACGTGAGTTAGATTCTATAGGGAATACATTAATGGACTGGATTTACACTGTTTGTGCCGACCAAATGCGATCAAGAGCGGGAGCAATTATAGTGGGGTCGATGCTGAAGTCCATGCCGAGCCGCCTTGCTCTCGAATGGTCCTCCCACGTAGGGTTTGCTGGGGAGTGATTGTAAGGAAAATGATTCGCCGGCCTTCGATGTGTTCGCCGCTGTCTCATTTCGCGGTCAATCGGAGGGTACTCAAGTGATATACCCTCAGCGTAGGCATGGTTCATAAAGTTATTAAGAGCTGCCTGAATCGAGGTTTGTCGAGTTCGCATTGCGGCAAGGTGTTTAACAACTTCGATCGACTGGAGCACAAGGCATCCCAAATGATAGGCAGTTTCCTCGACTTCAAACTGGGTGTCCGCTAGTTGCTGGCCAAGATGGGTTGCGTGATGACGGTAGCTCTCAACATCTGCAGTGTTGACTTGGGGTTGCTGAGGGGAAAGGCGTGAGCTTGTGGAAAGGCGTGAACGTCAGAGAATTCTTACATAGATTTCCAGAACCTCACAGTGACTGGAGGAATCCCCCTCATACTCGGCTCCTTCTTCCTCCTCGTCGTCCTCGTCGTCCTCAACTTCCTCAACCTCATACTGCGTATCGCCCCTTCCTCCCTGACCGGTCTTTAAAGGTGTGCAGGCCGCTCGCGAAGTAGGCAGCTCCTGAAGATTTGTTCTCGGATCGGCATCGAGCGGATTATGCGTTGGTGGACCCTTCTGCCTCATAGTGTCGCGGGAAGGAGGCATTGTGCCGTCAGCCCTGTCAAAATGGAACCCAGTATGATTTGTGAAGGATGCCGGTAGTTGTGGGAATGGGGCAGAGATTTGGTTATTCACCGTGAGGAAAAGCGCCTGATGGCTTCACAAGAGGCAGGAGGGAATTCAAGGACCAGTAGCTCACCCACCTTAAATAGTTGTCCTCAATGCCAAGGCTTTGATCTAGGTTGACTAAGTATCCCCTTCTATGCCAATTATACGCTCCATTTAAATCATTTCATGACTTGGTCGCTTGGTTGAGCATCGCATTCCTTGCCGGGTGAGCATCACTACTTTTGCTGTGCCTTCGACGGTCGCAGGCCTCCAGCACGAGAGGCATTCCTCACATGCTGAGGCCCGTTCATGGGGCCTTACTAGTAGGCTCTGTCTGGTACACCACCACAGCGCTTTTCCCTTTCTATGTCCGGATGTCACCGATTTCTCATCGGTTCGCTATCATGATGTGATGATGAAAGAACCGATCCCACAGCGCGATACAATGCTTCAAAGGCCCTTTAAAATCCCGACTGGCCTTTGCAGGCGGAATAAGAGTTATACCATGTGGTTCCGAGTCAGATCGCGACAGTGAACAGCTTGCTCGGGGTATTGAGGACCGTGTTTTCCGCCTGGCGTTAGTATCCTACTACCTCTATCTTTCGGGGACGATTATGAACTCTAATGTCACGGCCGCGGCAATCACCGGTGCTGCATCATCGCATGCCTTCTGAGTTCGAGCCTTTTTGGCTTCCGTTTACATCCACTGTTCACTCCCGCCCGACCCTGTCCATCCTCAGACGGCGCGCGAGCACTTCATAGGCGACGATGTGGATGCTAACAGAAGTCACCAGGTACAAGACCAATCTGTCGATGAGGGAGGAGCACTTTGCTAATTGAACTGACCCACACGGTGAGCACCCTCACGAGGAAAGCATATCTGACAACGAGAAGCGGCATTATCGTGGGCTCAAGGCGAGGCGCCATCAACGGCCTGAGCGTTATCCTTGCCATCTGGTATAAAAGCCTTATCACCCTCATCTTGAGTATCCCCATCTCCTCTTTCCTCCCCTCACAATGGTACGCCATTCGCCCCAGTTTAATCCAGCACTGTTCACTCACTCATTCTCAAGAACCCCAATCAGAGCATAGGGCCTCAGCCCTACATTTCCATGATTGTAAGCTCAAGTTGGCATGCCGGAGGATGTACTCAGAGCTCACCCTTCATCTAGTCTTCAGGTATTCCTCCATCGAACGCCGCAACGTTCGTCATTGCGACCGCTCCCGCTGCACCTTCCTCATCAAACTCAAGCCGTGAGGTTGCTGCACTCTTCGGTGGCATACCTGTACCACACATCCAACAACCTCCCCAGCCATCGAGGAGCGACGATCCTCCGCCTCCTCCCCAACCATCGGAGAGCAACGATCCTCCGCCTCCCCCTCAACCATCGGGGAGCAACGATCCTTCGCCTCCCCCGCCACCATCGGAGAGCAACGATCCTCCGCCTCCCCCCTCAACCATCGGGAAGCAACGATCCTTCGCCTCCCCCGCCACCATCGGGAAGCAACGATCCTCCGCCTCCCCCACCGCCATCGGGAAGCAACGATCCTCCGCCTCCCCCACCGCCATCGGGAAGCAATGATCCTCCACCTCCCCCACCACCATCGGAGGGCAACGACCCTTCGCCTTCCCCGACTGAAGAGTTGACTCCCGAGTTGACCCCCAACATCTCAGTTCCAACCGCTGTTGACCCTCCACCGGGAGTTGAATTCATCAAGAACGAGGTGTGTAATGAGGTCCTTGATCTCTGATATAATCGCTGAAGCGCTGGATAGGTTAAGGAATTGGCCCGAGGTATTGTCGTGGTCGCCATATTGAATGGCCAAGCGACCTCTGCATATGAGGTCCAAGACAGCGTCTTCCGTGCGCTCTCTGAGCCACGTATCCTCGATCTCCTCCATCGGCAGTTTCCCGACCACGGCATCTACCTGAACAACCCTGCTGGTCCGCATCGTACCTGGAACACCGGTGCGTTCAAGTTCGTTTATCAGTTATAGTTGGCGTGGTCTGACCTCCGCCTCCATCAGAGTTCTCGCCAGTTGATCGCGAAAGAATCGAAGCACTGATTGTTAGACCTTTGGAAGAGGAGGTACGTATCTGTTGTGAGAAGTCATGGTATTCACTAACATGGGGTGAAGATCTGGGAGCAGACCTTGAGGCCATTCCTCCTCAACGTCATCAACTTTGCAATTACCCACCTGCTCACTTCGGATCGTCTGTTTCCAGATCTCGTTACCCTTAAGCACCTCCCACGTCAACTCAGGCAGCGCCTCTGGTGGTATGCGGCGAGCGGAGCTTACCTCCACCACTATGGCTGGTTATCCAGCCCGCATGCCGGAATCCCTTACAACCGCGAGACGGAGTTTCACATTCATGTAAGCGGAGCACTGTATGTTGCCAGCCAACTAACCTTTGTCTTCCCAGTTAGGAGCTCGAGAAGCTCACTTCATCGCCATGACACTGTCACAGGCTGAACCTCCCAGCCCTAGCCCAGACCGCCGAGAGCCGTTCGTCCTACACCTCCGCCATGGCGCTGTTATTCTCCTGCTGCGTTTCATCGTGGCACTCATCTCGAGCGTTGACCCAGACCTCCTTGAAGCAAGCGGTAATCACACAGACTTGCTCAAGCTGGTGGCAACAGTTGTACGCCTCACCATCCAATGCTTATGCACGCTCCTCATATCTTCTTCCTAGCTCTCCGCCGTGTTATACACTGCCTGGGAAAGGGGTTCACTCCAATTCACAGGCAATGACGTCTTCAACTGTGCAGAAGCCGATAACCTGCTTCATGCGAAGCTCAGCAATCTCACCTTCGCCCTTGACAGCTTGCCCAATTTCATGTCCGCTGCAGAGATTGTCGCTTTCGAGAACACCATTGCAGTGCCCGTCATAGAGGAGCTCGAGACACCATCCATGGCAGGCATCACTCCCCCGTTCTACCGCGTTGCGATTCCGCAGCCAGTGAACACATTCAGACTCTACCGCGATGGCCTCTTCATCTCGTATCAGGATCACCGAACCTTAGCCATCGCCCACGAACACGACCGAGATGGAGGCCCGATTGAGTTAACACCTACTGCCCGAACGAGGGCGCAGACCTGATCCATTGGTGAGGACTTTTATATATCGTATGCTATCGACCATCGTCTTTTGTTTTTGTATTAACGTGCATGAAATTTTGATTCGTACTGGCTTTGCTGTGCAGTGTTGATCGCATCAAGACTGCGCCTGACCCTTTGCATCAAGCAAACGCTCATGTGACGACTCCTCGCGCGTCGCGCCAAGTTCTCCCACGCCCCATTCCTTCTGCTATGGACGACGACGACGAAGATTACCAACAAAAGCAGATTCCTGGTCGATGGAACGGCCGGTGTCAGTTTTGTTCGAGAAGCTTTGATCGTCCTGGTGCCTTGACATCCCATATGAACAAATGCTCTGCCTTGAAGCACGGTCTCAAGAAGACCCTTCACGAGGCGAGGAGCAGTACGGCTGCCAAACGAATGCGCACCGATAGTAATGCGGACGGGCAGCCTCCAAGGAAAAAGTGGTTCGAGGAACAAGCCGACTTGGAAATTGACCAATATCCCCGGGCGACGATCCAACAGTCTCAAGGGTCAAGTAGTCAGAGCATTGCCCCCCAGAACCACTTGGACGAGGATCGCGATGAGGTGAGTACTCTCACCAGACTTAACAATAGTTGAGTGATTCACCCCGATGGCCTGTTTCCAGCCAACCAGTGATGGTGATGGGGAGCAACCTGAGGAAGGGAGGGGAAAGCGAGTAAAGAGTGTGCGTCATCTCCTCATGAGATATCGCGACTTTTTACCTGGTCAGACGACGCTCGCTTTGGACTCCTCGCTTGCTGAGCTGTCTGAGAACCGTACACCAGCCATGCCTGACGTTTCCACTGCCGTATCAGCGCTCCCTTCCGTCGAGATCCCGCCCCAGCAGACCATTTATGAAGCCGTTCATATAACCAAGCAAAACGAATTCGGCCTCTATAAGCGTTACCAATCCCCAGAGCTGCACCCCTACGACCCCGAAGCCTTTCTTCATCTGGGCAACTTCTGCAACACACCGCCCCAACACGAGGATCCGTCCCATCCAGACAATTATTATCCCTTCCCTAATCGTAATGCCTTCTTGCTCGGCGAATGGCGGGCGAGTGATGACAATGGCAAAAGCAGAGCTGGGTTTGCAAAGCTGCTCCAAATCATTGGAAGTCCCGACTGGAATCCCGCCGACGTTTGTGGGGTAGATTGGGCAAAAATCGACAATGCTCTGGCGTCCTCGGCCACCGACAACAAGGACGATGCTTGGGTCGACGAATCGGCATGGAGAACGTCCACCGTAACCATCGGTGTTCCCTTCAACGAGAAGTGCACTACCCCTGGTCCCCTTCCCTATGAGGTTCAATTTCGTCACCGGCCAATCATTCCGATGATCAGGGATAGGATAATGAACCTTAGGCCGGAAGATCACTTTCATTTTCTACCACACGAGCTTCGCTGGAATCCCGGGAAAGGCAAGGTCGATGTCCCTGTATATGGTGAAATGTACAATTCCCCAGCATTCATGCAGGCGTTCAAGGACTTACAGGTGTGTCGTGGTTCTTTCGTGAAGGGCAGTACTAAAACAAGTCTTAGGAATCACCCCCTGAAGAGGGCTGCAGCCTACCGAGGTACATTGTTGGCCTTATGTTTGGCTCAGATGAGACAGTGCTAGCACAGTTTGGCACAGCCAAACTCTGGCCTTTGTACATGTCCTACGCCAACGACTCAAAGTATAGGAGGGCGAAGCTAGGGTTGCGCCTTGTCGAACACCTTGCGTATCTATCACGGGTATGTATTCCATCATGCGATTCTATGTGTGGGCCCATCCTTGACCGCATCCGAGTTGCAGCTCCCTGACGGCTTCAAGGACTTCTATCTCTCGCATTCCGGCAACGGAACACTTGCTGCACCTCTCGTGACCCATTGTCAACGGGAGCTGTTTCACGAACAGTGGAAAACTATCCTAGACGATGAGTTTATGCAGGCCTTTGACCATGGAATCGTCATCCTGTGCCTCGACGGCGTTCAACGGCGGTTTTACCCTAGAGTGTTCACTTATTCAGCAGATTATCCTGAAAAGTATGTCAGCATACTCGATGCAAACCCTTATACTGAACAATGGCTCAGGATCATCGTTGCGAGTATCCGACTCAAGGGGGCCTGTCCATGCCCCCTTTGCCTTGTACCACTCGACAAAGCACACAATCTGGGTATGCCTAACGACCGCTTGCATAGGGAAACACAAAAGAGGCATGATAATCCTTCACGACGGGCCCTGATAACGGAAGCTCGCAACCTAATATATGAACACAATCGCTCAGTCAACTGCGCAGCCGTGGAGAGGAAACTACAAGACATGTCTCTCGTTCCCACGCAGGTGCAGTACCTCATCCTCGATGCCTGTGCGCAATCTCTCAAGTCTGTCTACCAGAACGCCTTCTCTGAGAGGTTCTCGTCTCGGGGAATCAACTTCTATCAGATGGTTGTTGCCGATGTCCTCCATGAAGTTGAGCTTGGCGTCTGGAAGTCTTTATTCCTTCAGGTTTTACAGCTATTGGATACAGTCGATAAGAGTGCTGCGAACAAGGTGGATTTGAGGTCGGTACCATCTTCACACCCCATCTGCGGATCTCGCTAGGCTTTGGTGGCTTATAACCGCTCTTAATGTTTTACCAGATATAGGATAATGCCCACTTTTGGCCGCGACACCATCCGTCGGTTCCGCAACAATATATCAGAGCTGAAGCAACTTGCTGCCCGTGATTTCGAAGACCTTCTTCAGGCAAGTTTCTCGGGGAGCCACTTCCTGCATCATCGCCCGCTAACTCGGTCCATCCAGTGTGCTATCCCCGTCTTCGAAGGCCTTTTACCTGGTGCACATAATGAAAGGCTTCTGGAGCTTTTGTTCGTCTTCGCCCACTGGCACGGGCTCGCAAAGTTGCGTTTGCACACCGAACACACGGTCAACATACTCGATCGCACTACCACACTCTTGGGTCAAAAGCTCCGAGATTTTGTGAGCCATACCTGCAGCACGATATCAACTAAGGAGCTTCAAAGGGAGTATGAGGCACGTAAGCGGCGAGAATCCAAGAAGTCAAAGGCAGGGAGGGTCCAGCCGACTAACCATTCCAGGGCAAAAGGAAAAGGGAAGGGAAAGGCAAGTACCGTGGACGAGGCTGGCCCGCAAGGGCTGGTTGATGAAGGGGCTGTCAGCGAAGCCAGTGCAGAAGGTTGGTTTCCTTTCCGATGGCTTGTAACTGCAGGCGCTAATCCGCTGGAAAGTTCAAGGTCGCCAAGAGAAGACGTTGAATCTGAACACACCAAAATTCCATGCCCTTGGGCACGTAGTACCAAATATCCGGTGGTTCGGTAGCACGGACTCCTATACCGGCCGCATTGTGTGCCCCTTTCCCTCCTCGTCAAATATTCGCTCGAGTTTTCTGACTTGGGCTCAGACCGAAACAAACCATAAAATTCCCAAGCAACAATTTGGTCGCACGAACAAGAAGGACTTTCCTCTTCAGATATCGCGACTTCAAGGCAGACAGGCCTCCATTAGACAAATACGGAGTCGCATTTCGCCACCAAAGGCCAATACGCAAGATCTCGACGACCGTTGCTCCAAATACTTCATTGGAATTTCCCAAAATCAACCTGTGGACCTGGCTCCCTTTCTACAATCCAACCTCTCGGACTCCGTGACAAAGGTTCGGGCTCACAAATTTCAAAGGCGTTCGAGCCACCCATACCTTTCTGTTTACAGGACTTTGTGGCCAAACTTCGGCACCATTTGCTCCCGCGAGTTGTGCGTCGCCTCCTTGCTGAAGCTTTGCAGCAGCCTCCCGCAGTGCAACTGGAGACCCATGGTTTGGAAACCCTTCGAGCCCTTGCTGCAGAACTGGAGGCGAATGAACTTCCACTAGGCCATCAGGACCACCAACGGATATACTTCCAATCAGACCGCATCTATCGCCACGAGACCTTTCACGTCAACTACACTTCGTACGACCTGCGGAGAGAGCAGGATGTCATCAACCCAAAGACGTCAAGGAGGAACATTATGTGTCTTCGCCACAATCCTGGCACAGACAAGGCAAACGAGCGATTCGCGTATGCATGCGTGCTTGGAATTTTTCACGTTAACGTTGTATACGGTGGCCCTGGCTCAAGCGACACGAACACTCGTCGCTTTGACTTCCTTTGGGTGCGCTGGTTTGACAATGTCTGTGCAGACACTGATGCGCACCCCTTTACCCTCCCTCGTCTCTCTCTCCCCACCGTGTCAGCGTTCAGCGATAGCATCGGTTTCCTCGATCCAACAGAAGTCCTTCGCGCCGCCCACATCATGCCTCGGTTCTGCCTCGGTAAAAAGCATGTGGATAAACATCAAGCCCCCTCCCCCTCAGAAGATAGCAGTGATGAATCCGATTCGTCTGAAGGATTGGAGAGGGGTGAACAACCGCATGGCAAACCCGACAGATGTTCTCACCTTGCCTGTCAGCCACTCCGCGGAGCCACCACTCGATGTTTTCTTTCGTGCATCGCACAAGAAGAGGATGACTGGCACGAGTATTATGCGAACCGGTAGGCCTCACCTCCTTGTTTCTCGCCTTTAGACAAATGGAATTGATTCCTTATGGTGCATTCTAGCTTTGTCGACCGTGATATGCTCATGAGGCACCACTGGGGCCTTGGGGTTGGCCACGCCTATTCTCATGCGGACGTCCCACATTTGGTGTCCAGTTTGGACACCGGGCCTTTAACACATGCTACACAGGGCGCTGATACCGTTCCATTTGAAGGGGATCGGCGCTTTCCTAGCATTAGCCACGATATGTTTGCTTCGAGCAACCACGGTGGACCGCTACGTGCACGACACAATGATCTCCCTAGCGTCTCTGAGCCCCCCATCGCCGCTTCCAGTGATACTGAGGGAGATACGGACTTGGACGACCCCGAGCTCGTCTTGTCAGATCACGATGAGGACATCCAGGGGTCAGGGCATGAAACAGAGACGGACACCGAGCCGGAAGGCCTTTTCGATGACAACCTGCAGGGAGCTGGCCCACATAGCCGGTTGGAGGTTACAACTTCGAGCGGCATGCCAGGCGACCACCGCGACACCAGCGTACCTTTGGGAGCGTTGGGGGTTGAGGTGCAGGGGGCTCAGCATGTAGAGGACGAAGGCGTAGAGGATCACCATGAAGCTATTGCGGCGCCAGCGCTGAGACGAAGCACGCGTCCCAGGGCTCCTCGGCGAATTTGGGTGCCAAAATGAGGAACCGAGTACACCCCATACATGTACTCAGCGGTCCCTTGATTCAAAATTCAATCTGCTTGCTTACAATCTGACAGGGCCTTGTGTTCATCCGTATAAATGCCAGAATCATCGCTAGCGTGACCCATTCTACCCCCTTGCCTTTCTTCATTCTAGCGTGCCATGGAGGCGAACAGCTCAGAAGACTTCCATCTCCTCAAAATTCCCTTGACAACAGCGATGTACCTCAGCATCTTAGAGAGTCTGATGTCCTTGCAACCTTCAGTAAGCACGAGCTGCGTCTTGAAGCGAGATCGGGACTAACTTGTCAATATCACTTCGTTGCCCTTCGGCTTTTCTCTTCTCCTTAGATGAATAGCACGATAGCGACTGAAGCTGAGGCGAACGTGAGAGGGTGTAGCCCCGCCATCCGTCCAGCCTTTCGCATTGTTCAAGCCGATACAGATGCTCGCGATCGCGATGCTTCTGGAGGTGTCGCACCGTCGTGTCTTCACAGCTCCGACACAGGCTGTCAAGAACCCACATGCTCATTCACCAGGATCGGTAGCTCGAACGGTAGCCTCAGTCTCTCATTCCAGATGCCCAATGTCCACTCTGCGGCTGCTTATCCTACCCCTGGCTCCTTTGGGGCGCTTTTTCACTCCTTTGCCTTCATTCTAACAGGAGGATCAGACGTTACAACTGCGTGGAAGCCCTGCTTGTCCTTTCCAGTTCGGTTGCGAGGCTCCACCTTCGCTGGCTGTGGCGCCGCCCAGTGCTTTTGCCACATAATACCCGCGTACGCTGCCGATCCGCAGGGGCAGGTTTGTTGGCTTGTGAACCGGTACGCTCGTCTCGCCGGTCCGTGGAGGGTGCTAACTTGGACATAACAAGCAGATACATCGATATAGATTCTCTGAGAAGCAGCCATGGCCATTGCATTAGGAGAACTGTGGACGATGCCAGCCTTTCGCTGTACCCCGTTCTACTCACAGCCTCTGGTGACAACCCTCAGCGTCGGCCTTCGCTTGGAAGCATTCCAACCTTGTGCTTGCTCAACTCCTATTCGGAACCAATGCACATCCTTAACTAGTTTCATTATTCAGTAAATGCGTACGACACGTTTAACTTCGGTTGATTTTTTGGTTCTTCGTATGGGCCACCCTCGATTGAGCTGCGCTCGATAAGTATGTCCTCTTTGATGGCCCCTATCGACACTGACGCGGTCGGATGTGAACATGTGTTGTTTGCTTGTGTTTGAACCTGTTCAACATGTCCGGCTCTCAGTTCGAAAGTGATGCGCCGGAGCTTGCGGTAACTACATCTAAGCCTAGGTCTAGGCTGCCGTCCCAATCTATCTCCAAGGCCTGCTCTGTGCTCTGGACAACGTCGAAAGCTTACTTACAGAAAAGGTCGCGGACTTGTTGAACTGTGCACAAGGTCTCGCCCTCCCTGCCCTAACTTCGACCTCCAAGCAACCATAACCCTGCCGCCGCTGCTGCCGGTACCAAAACTCGAGCGATGACGGGCCAGGATGAGCCAGTAGTATGTTTCCTTCATTATATTTCGAGTGCGTGACTGACTTGACTAGCGCGTGACGCGTTCTTCGACGCGTTCTGGGCTTGCATCACTTTTTTCGTTTAGCGCCTTCGCTGCAAAGCTTCCGCCCTCATTCTCCATCACCAAACTCCTTCGCTGTGCTGTTGAGCCTGGAGGAGGAATTGAAGGGAGTGTTTCCAGCGTCAACGACGACGTCGGAAAGCTCTCCCAGCGGTTGGACACGGTGGAGGAGGAAATGAGGGGGAGCGTCTGCGAAGCGCCTGCTCTCTCACAGACCCTCCAGGAGCCCCTGAAACGGGTGGAGAGCATCGAGCGCCTCGCCGAGGTACTGCGAGGTGATGTCGTGAAGGCGACTAGCCTTGCGAATCACGACAAGCGCGAATTCGATGACCTCAGCCGACCCTTCAATGATGGGATGGCCAAGAATCGCGTTCAGGTTCAGGATTTCCAGCACGAGAACCGAGAGATCCACCAGCAGCTCGACCAGGCAACTGAGCAACTTAGTGATCTCTTAGACGCCCGCTGGCTTGAAGCGACCCACCAGAGCGATTGCGACATCGCATCGCTCAAGCGTCGAACGGACGATCTGTCTTCGGAGGTCACTGGGCTTCGTTCTGAAGCTCGGAAACCGTCTCGGTCTCGTCCCACCATCTCGGCTGCCGCTCAAACCCTCCCCGCTAGTATCATCGCCCCCTTTCCACTATACTCGCCACAACCACTCCATTCAGTGGCCCCTCGACCGCCGCCATCTCGACCGTCTTCGGTACCCGCACGTCGCCGTGCCTCATGGTCTCATCCCTTGTCGCCTCGTTTAGGGGCCGAAGTTCCTAATTGGCGCCGCCCATCACCACCATTGGCTACTCTATTGCACTATTCACCGTCTGCCACTCCTCAAACCCACCATTGCGAGATCGGATTCGCTACCCGCAGCAACGAATGTCCGTATTGTCATCGCCCTTGGAGCCATCGAAAACGACGTCGACGTCGCATTCCCGATTATTAAAGCTGAGTATCCATCTTATTTTCATCTCATCTCATCTAACTTTATTTCTTGCTATGTCACTCTCGTCGCTTTCGAGCGTCATACCTTTATACGCCTTTCATGTCATTACCGTCTTTTTCTTAGGGGCTATATATATGTCTTTGCTTCATCGCGAGGCTGCCGCCACGTCTAGCCGTCACCTTCCTCGCACCTTATCCCTGACATTATCCTTATGCTACCTTGTTCACTTGTAGATATCCTTGGTTTCCCAATATAACTGGGTCTCACTGATGTCTCGTGTGGTCTGAGGTATCAAGGGCATGCCATGTCTTACACCCAGCTGGTATTCTTCCCAGATTGAGTCGACTTTACTGTGAGATAGCATTATTATCATGCTTTGCAAACATTGGCCAAGGCCTGCAGCACTCTGTCAGGCTCGGGTCAGGCTTTCCTTTCCCTTCATACCCAGACAAGTGGCTTATCCCCCTTCCCACCAAGTGATATCTATACAGCATCTAGGAGAGGGCTGACAAGAGTAGCTACAGTATTTTGTATTGGGATCAGGCATCCAACATACTTTCTTTCTCTCATCAGTGCCTCTCCAGAGTTGGCTTCTCTGACCAACATCCCACCAAGCACTGTCCAGCAGCATCTGGGAGATCCGAGACGGATGTCTGGAAGCGTCTTATCAACCACTGACCGAGTGCTGACCAGGCATGATAATGCATTATAATTCCATCAATTATTCTTGATGGTGACGGCCATCGACTCGGGCAATCGGCCCACACCCAATTCCCTGATGTAGATACATTCTAATGAGGCTATGCGACATCTACAGAATTCGTCATTCTATCGTCTTCACGACTCATACTGACTCATTACAAATGTGACCGCTTACTCAGTCCTTACATAGATCTATTATTAGTACGCTCATTTATGTATATAAGGACGCTCGTAGATACCTCAATCTCTATCACTTTAACCTACCAGTTAAGCCTACAAGCTACTCGGTAAGACATCTACTTGCTAGTCACAGTAGTGTTCTTCATTAGTTCGGTGTTCACGTCCTTTTTCGTTCATTTGGGATCCTTGTTCTCAGCAGCTTGCATGACCTTTGTCGTGAGTAAAGTCAAGCTTTCCAGCGAATCTAGTGTTGGAGCTGAATATTGATGCACGTCAGGTTCTGGAATATATTCAGCACTTCGAGCTAGAAGTACGTGGCTTTCACTGTTTACCATTGGCTCAACTTTACTGACGGCAATCTCGTGCGACCAGAGAACGCTTGTATGGAGGTCCAAATGGAATTTATGTAAATGTTTGTTTCTGGTTGCCCGTTATTTGCCTCTTGGGGTGGCTGCGGCCTGGGTATATTGTAAGATACCATCCTCACAAGATTTCGAGAGATAACGTACCACGTCTCATAGATATATCATCGCCGGATTCTCCCAGTGAAGAGGTTGGTGTATACGTCTCCTTCTCTTTGAAGATCATTGACAAGTGCTATGCAGGCATGTACGATGATTTTCTCTATACTTGCCGGTATGTACAGCTTTTCAGGAGGTGGGGGAAGTATTCAGCTTGATTCGCAGTCTCAATGGTAGTCACCTGCCTCTGTGCCGACGGTGAATACCTTCAGGGGTCACCAGTGTCAAGAGTCTTACTGTCTCTCTCGCAGCTGTGCTATATATTCGCGTGTACGCACTCTCCGGGCAATCTGGGGCTATGAGGATGATCCTCACTGCACACTATGTTGTACGTATTTTGCCCCGCTGCCTTCACTGCTCCGGCCATTTCTCAGTATTGTCTCAATATTCAACCTGAATGTCGAGTTTGCTAGAATCAGCATCTGACCCCTTTCTTCTTAGGTTATTGCTCTCGCTTCCTTGACAGGCATAGGGATGGTTGTGCGCGGCGGAACAGGTACAGCTGAATCAATGTCTATTAATTGCTAAGCGCTGCTCAAACTCTGCGCGGTGCCTCCAGCAAGCCCTCCTATCAAGCTCTCCGGCCTGACGGCTTGTGCTAGTATACCGTCGCTAGCCGACAATGGTTGGGCCATCGTCCTTTACAGTCTCCTTCTATATAATGCAGCTTGTGAGTCATATCTCCCATTTTCAGGAGGTCCGTACTGATCGAGACTACGCTTTCCCGGCGCAGTCACCATGCTTCTGTCCCTTTGGTTTGGTGTAAAACTGTTCTGTTCTGTCCAGCCCAAGCCTTCCCCCTCTTTGTTAGTACGCATCTTCTACGTCGACGGGGCGTTATACTTTGCAGCCATTACGGGTAAATTATCCCCCTTCTCTCCTGTCTATTGCTGTTCACTTACCACCTACAAGCAATTTCCATCGCCAATATTGTTGTTTCAATACACGCGCCGGTAAGCACTATCTCCTCTCAGTCAAAATATCAGATACCTGACACGACATATTATTATTTTTGCCAGCGCCAGTACTGCCTCACCCTCGCCGTGTACGCCCCCCTCTCTCGCATTACACAAAGCCCAATCACAGACTGATTGTGTAATAGTCCTCAGACAGCAGTTCATGCCGTTTTGGCAGCGCGAATGATCATACAACTTCGGGAAGTCGCTGGCGTTCAGTCGGTGGAACCAAACGCAAGCTTTCGACTTGGAGAGGGAGTTGCGGGATCGAAGCCCTGGGGTGTCACTGGTACATTGTCTGCGTTTAGGGCCACATCAGATGCCGGAGGAGAAGAGTGGTCTATAAGAAGGGAGTGATGTATGGAGGTACATCGGTGAAACATGTGCTTCCGTCCAAGCATCGAATAATATGAGGTCAGAGGAGAAGTAGTGATGCCTTAAGTAGTTGGTGACCCCCCTATTCCAGTGCCCTCATCTAATCTGTTCCCACGAGCTCTTGCTCTTGATCACCTTCAATGAAGCGACAGGTGAGTATAGCAACCACCCATCGACATCTTCTGCAGTAAATTGAATGCTTCACTAGACAGAGGAATGTAACCCTTGTACTCCCGACGAAGAGCAGCTCTCAATCGACGCGCAGGTTGCCCAGCTCGAAGAGGAGATTCGAACCTTGAAGACACAGCGCAATGCACGCTCTCCCATCTCTCGGCTACCAACAGAGATGCTTGGCAAGATATTCATAGCCCTACTGCAGGATCCTGAACACCATAAGGAATTTATGAAGAGCACCGCTTCCTCACCCCTTGCATGGGCAAAGGTAACCCACATCTCACAACACTGGCGGCAGACGGCTCTCGGTTATCCCGACCTATGGGCCAGACTATCTCTCTCTTATTCCCTTCCCTGGATTCAAGCAATGCTCCAGCGCTCTGGTGGAGCTCCCCTCGAGGTCAGAGCTTCATGCGCCCCCTCTTTCAACGTGTCCAAACAGGCTTTCATCGATACCATTTTCCGCGAGGCTTCAAGGTTAAGCAGCTTCAGCCTTGTGGTTGGCCAAAAGATGAATATGCCCCCCAAGCCCAACTGCATATTCCCAATTGCTCGATAAACTTGCCTCTCCCATGCCGCTTCTCGAGACACTAGTACTGGAGCGCCAGTATCCCGATAATGGCCGCCTGCCAGAAAATCTTCTTGGCAGCGATGCACCTAAGCTACACTGCTTAAAGTTGGTTGGATGGACTCCTGCTCAGTGGCAGCTGCCCATCTTTGAGAAGTTGACAGAGCTCAAGATTACTTCGGTCACTTCATGGACTAATCGCCTTGCCCTCTCCAACGTCTTGGAAGGGCTGGGATGTATGCCGGAGCTCGGCTATCTTGAACTGGAGATGTATCTGGCCCACATTCATTCCCCTTCCAAGCCAATTCCCAACGTCAAGCTGCCACATCTCCGGATGATTTATGCTACAATCCGACCCATCCACGCCAGTAGCATCTTTTTCGAGCACTTGGCGCTGCCTGCATCCGCTGACACAATTGTCACAAGCGAAACAGACCGACGAAATGGCAATGACGACGCCAATCATACAGCGCTGGGAAGATTGCTTCAGTCGCTCACCTCTTGTCGACTGCCAGCAATGACCAACTCGACAGTGACGAGACCCCTCAAAATGGCATCCATTCACGTTGAATTTCCATACGTCCGTTGTATTTCTATCGCAGGCTGGACTCGCCCGGTTTTGGCTGACCATACCCTGCAAGATGTACGCAGCGAAAGCCCCCTGGATCTGACTGTCTATGGGCCCATTGAGCGAGCAGACGAAATTCTTGTTGAAATTCTCGCCCGGGACAACCCAGTGGAATTCTCCTTCGAAGGTGTTCCTGGTTTTGATATCATAACGCATTTGCAAGCGATGCAGTTATTGGAGCTCCTTCACCTCACCGGCGCTGGCGCCAAAATACTCTTCCAATTCGTGGAGGACAACCCAAACTCGACAACGCCCGACATATTCTTGCCCTCCTTGAAAGTCCTCTCCCTCAAGGATATCCAACAAGGGAGCACACCTGATCCCTCCAAGCCTGGATTTACCGATGCCGACCTGCTTCATTTCCTCCGCGGACGCGTGGAGGGGGGAAAGATGGTAGGGAAGGTCAGGCTCGCGGATTGTCCAAAGATATCCGCCTCGTTGGTCGAGGAGATTCGAGGAGTGTGCGCCGATCTCGAGTGGGAAACAAAATGGTGAACTACTGAGCATGGGGTTCAATTGGGACATTGTTAGCTATCAGGCAGGAGAACTATTCGGTCCGAGAATGGAGGATACGATCGTACGTACAGCATTGAGATCGTAAATCAGATTGTTGTGCAAGCTAGGCACTGGGGTAGCCAAAGTTGCTAGTGGGAGAGGGCATCGAAGGAAAATGAATGATAATTCGCCTATATAAGTACATAGCTACAAAATTGGGCAGATCCTAGTAGACGGTCATTATGGAATTCAGGTCAAGAAGGTGAGCAAGAATACCCTGCGCGTTGCACGCGAATGAGTTTCAGATGAGGGTTAGCAATACCACGAAATTTGGGCACCGCCATTCAGTCCTTCAAACCCAACGTCTCATTCCTCTTCATCTCCTGGGGCCACTACACCAAGCCCAACGTTGCCCTTCCAAGCCCTATTACTCTTCCTCTCCTCCCTCGAATCTGCACGCGGCGCATCGCGATACCTGCATGCATTCAACTTCCCGTGCTTGGAAAGGAGATCGAGGCTCTTGCTTCGACTCTCCTTTACCTTCGTCTGCCGATCTTTGCTCTGTCCTGTGCTCCGAGGGATATTGATTTGCTTGAGTTTGCTCTTCACTTCATTGCTGGGTTTGGGTGTCCCGGCGACCTTCCGGGCGTGGCTTTCCTTCTGAGCAGCGATGCCCTTAGGAAACACCTTTGCGACTGAATGCACGCTCGGTTCGGGAGTGCCTTTCGTGGTGGGGGCACCGTTGGCGCCAGGAGAGGTGGCGGCAGGGAAGCTGTTGTGGACGGCCAGAACTCGTCTGTCGTTGGTGGTGACCCCCTTGCGGGTCACGGCGGTGACATGCTTCCGAGTCTTTAACGCCTGCGATACTTCCTTCTGTCCTTCCCGAGGTTTGACCCTACCTTCCGCGCTTGCCCTCCCCATAGCCTCGGTCCTCTCACCCCCTTGTTTCTCAGCTTTTCCCCCTCTTGCGCTGTTCTCTTTCTCGTCCCTCTTGTTCTTCTTCGCCCGCTTGCCTTGCAACTCTTCGTCTTCTTCTTCCTCTCCGACCCCAGTTCCTCCGGACTTTCTCTTCGTAGCTTTGGCAAAGAATCCGGGATCGCCTCCTCCACCAAACTTGTGGTCCGCGTACTCGTCCCACTGCATGTCGAATTCCCATGAATCATTAGTGTCCTCCTCCGTTCCTGCTTCTATCACATCTTCTACCCTTTCGTCGATCGTGGTTGGCCTGTTCGACACATCCATAGGCAAACCGTCAGCCTCCGACTCCCGCTTCTCGACGGTTTCGTTGACTTCCTCCTCTGATCCAAATGATCCAAGTGAAAGAGAGAACCGAAGGGAAAGAGCAAGGGCGGTGTCAAGATCCAGAGCTTCACCCTGGGGGGAACCTCGCACGTCCACGTCGTCGGTGAGGCAAGATGACAAGAGAGGGCGTGAAATGGGAGTGGCAGGATCCCCAGGAGACGATGTAGAAGAGCCTGAGGGCAAGTCGACGGTACGAACAATGGGTGTGACAAGGTCCTTTAGTAGGCATAGGTAGCCCGACGCCATGTTTGATTCGACCATCGAAAGTACTGAGGAGCTAGGTCCAGAACAAATTGGCAGACGATGCACTGCGGTAGTGTGTAGCCTCGATGCTGCGAGCTATTGGGGTCCCTGACTGAGATCCGAACGAAGCGAGAGTGGCTAAAACAACGAGCACTTGTCGATTGAGATGGTTATCTAGGACGTACCTGACCTATTTTTATACTCATTCGGGGCTGGGTGGCACGAGGGCGTGGGTCCGCCGCCCACAAAGGGCGAGACAAACAGGCAGAAAGGGAGGTTTCAGAGACACAAAGGATTGTCTTTGGCGGTTGGTAGGCAGAGATTTGTTGCCAGGTGGCATCCCCAAAGGTGATTGTCGGAGGATGCCTTGTCGCTACGTGGCCAAGATTGTTCAAGGTCTAGCACTTACTTATGAAAGGGTTTCTTTGTAGCTAGGTGTCGGAAACGCAACGAGTTGTTCGCAGAGTGGAACCACAGCAAATTTTGGACTGTCTATCGCTGTGGAAAGAACTCTCCAGAGACAGGTGATGGTCAAAGGCAGACTGGCTGGAAGAAATTGACGCCTGTAAATTCCCGTCGATAACATGTGAAAACGCGTTATTCAGGGGCTAAATTGGCGCGCGGTATTGCTCTTATCCTCAGCGTTCCTTCTACTGCATCTATGTACCCACGTTAACCATGCATATTTATTTACAACCACATCTGATGGTTCGTTACTCCTCTGGTGTGTCCCTGTGCACCCAACCAAGCATCCTCTCCGCCTTCCGACAGTCAAAGAAGCTCTCGGTGCCACTCAGCTTGTGCCCTTCCCGGAGGGCAACATCCGGCCAAACAGCTTCCACAAATCCTCTGAGGGAGTATCAGACGCAGTGGTCGGTGCCACAATGAAAAATGCTTCGTGTCCTCCTTTCAGCCAACGCTGTGTTGCTTCATCCTCGGCGGGCGTTGCAGATGCCTGAGCGTGGCTGGCAGAGTGACCGGCATCCCCTAGCGATGTCGCAGCGACAGTCACTGCACGCAGAAAAGCATCCGCCGCCGAGTCAATCTGAACATATCCCCACAAATCCTTCTTCCGCCAGTTGTCCCCATCTTCTGGATTGGCGATGTCGCGCCGGGACACGGAGTAGTGCGGTCGGAGGCTGGCTATTCTCATATGAGGATACCTTCGGACGATAGTGTCTGCTTGCATTTCCATAATACTTTACGGCCTTTCTTCAGAATCCGCAACGATGGTCAAGGGAAAGGGGCTTACACTTTTGAGAGGCCATATGGCTCATCAGGCTCGCAAGGATGCGACTCGTCGACAGGGAAGCATTTATGCGTAGCAGTCTGGCAGTAGGCCATTGTGAGAACATTAATAGAAGACGCTTGAGCGATGCGGGTTATCCCAAGCTGTCGCGTCGAAAGAAGGTCAGTGGCGCAGCTGGTTTCTAGATGTCTTATGTACCTCGGCACAAGCACGAAGGATGTTCCAAGAGATAACAACATTACTATGGAAGAACGGGATTTAATTGAAATGTTTTCGCGGAATTCCCGTGAATATGCGCACCTGTTGTGAGTCTGCACTCGATAATCCGTTGGATCTGGGAACGCAGCAAGGGCAATAACCGCATCGCACCCTGCCAGCACCTCAAGGACCTCCTCGAAGTTCCTCAGATCCACTTTTTGGTACGAGAATCTAGAGAAAAAGCTGCCTTGGGAGCTTCGAAATAGCTCCAGACATTCGTCAGCAAGCACAGGCTCGTCAGAAGAGCTGTCTACGCCAACAACGGTATGCCCTCGTTTGAGAGCATGAAAAACGACACGTTGGCCTATCCTACCATTCGACCCTGTCAGCGCAATCTTCATGGTAGGTCCTGCGAGATGCCAAGGCGTTTTCTAGATGATAAAATGTGGAGAAGGAACGCAGTGGCATTTGTTCATCTGCCGGTTTCGACGGCTCATAGTAGTCACACGGCGGGCAAATGCTTGTCAAATGCCGCGTCGGGGTTGCTTGTCAAATGTCTTGTCAAATGCTGTGCCCATCGGCCCGCCTTCCGCCCTGCCCAGCTGCTCGATCGTGCGAGGCATGGACACATATGGGGCTTCGAATACTGAACTTGGGAAGGACTCTATGCTACCGCAGCTCGTAGGAGGTCTAAAATGCAATGTAGAATATGTTTCTACTTAATTTCAAGTTTAACGAGGCGATTCTACTACTTCGTAACTGCATTTGAATGTGACGGTCTGTTTCGCGAAACATAGCACATCGAGTGGAGCAATACTTCGAATCATTGGACGCAGTATATATAGCGCAACTATTTTAGCATTCATGCTTTCCGAACATGAGTGTCCAAGCGTCTGAAGACAAGAAGTGGAAGGCAGGGGCAAGAATTGCACCGGACCGCAAGAGCACAGCATTTGACAAGTCATTTGACAAGCAACCCCGACGCGGCATTTGACAAGCGTTTGCCCGCCGTGTCATATGCAACTCGCGTGGTCAGGGGTAAGTGGGGTTGATGAAATCATTTGATCAACATGAGGCAAAGGTCACCAGCGACCACAAACCTCGCAGCTGGACCTATCGCAGCGGTCAGAGCCTTGAAATCACCCCGACATCATGTGCGCATAGGAGCATTGCTGTAATGGAATTTAAAAGCTTACGCATAACCTAGATGGAGAACGCTTTCGACGCCATAGACTCGGAACGGCTGCAGATCGACCGACGGATCGCTGAACTCGAAGAAGAGATCCGCAGCTTGAAGACGAGGCGCAACGCGTGCTCCCTCGTCTCTCGCATCCCTCCTGAACTGCTTTGTCAGATATTCATCGTCTTATCAACTGACAATGATTATCTGGATTCAGAGATCCCAAGTGACGGCGACGAGCCATGCTCAACCCTCCCGCTGGTATGGGCCAGGGTGGCTCACGTTTCGCGTCGTTGGCGGCAAGTCGCGCTTGGCTGTCCTAAACTGTGGAGAAGGATATGCCTCTGGTATCCTTCTGGTTGGGTAGAAGCGATGCTTCAGCGCTCTGCCAGCGCACCCCTTGTGGTTAGAGCGTCTTACGGATCGCTCCCTACCCACCAAGATGCTTTCAAGGCCATCCTTGCGGAAGCCCAAAGGCTACAAAGCTTCAATCTTGAAGTCGAACCACGGCCCCCACACGTCAAAGCATACATTGTCAAGGAATTCCTTGGTCAGCTCACAATCGAAATGCCCGTCCTCGAATCACTCGTGTTGCAGCGCGATGCAGGTGCCGACGACCCTTTCCTTCCCAAGCGCTTTCTCGGGGCGTCCTCCGCACAGTTGAAGCACCTTTCGCTCCTTGGGTGGCTCCCGTTGAGTTGGAAGGCACCAACCTTCCAAAGGCTGAAGTCCCTCAGAGTGGAAAGTGAATCCTATCCGGGTCACCTCTTGTTGTCTATCTTGGAAGGGCTCGCGAGCATGCAAGAGCTCGGGGACCTTGCTCTAAGGTTGAGAATCAGGCCTGATCCTCTTCCGTCCCATCTCTCGGTAGTCCAGCTTCCACATCTACAATCCCTCCGGGTACACTTCCAGTCCATATGCACTCTGGCCATCCTCCTGGAGCACCTTGCTATTCCTCCCACTGCGAGAATGGCGGTATCGTGCTCCAACAATAGTCGTGACAACTCTGCGACCCTCAAAATACTTGCTCAATCCCTTCACTCATCCTACTTCTCAAACCCCTTATCGGTCCTCCAACTCTCCACCCCAAATTCACTATCGTCAATCCTCATTATGGACGAAGAGACAAACTCGATAAGCGTATACGGATGGCTCCATAAAGGTCTCGGTGACCTCGATGACACCTCACGCTATCCCATGAATGCCCATTTCTCGCTCAATATCTACGGTATTATCCATCGAGGACGTAGCGTCATCGTCGATCATCTTCCTTTGGCTACACTTTCCGAATTCTGCTTTCGAGGCACTCCCAATCCGGCTGTTATCCGGCAGCTTGGCGGGATACAGTCCTTGGAATCGTTATACCTCACAGGTGCCAGTGCAAAGGCTCTCTTCATGTTTATCAATGAGAACCCCCACTCTACGGCACCCTGCACTTTCTTCCCGTCTCTCAACCTTTTGTGTGTCAAAGAGTTTCACTTTGCAGACAAAGACGGGAGAAGCACTCCAGATCCTTTCAGCGATGGGTTATGGAAGGAGGATCTGCTTCAATTTCTTCGCGCACGCGTCGACTCTGGAAAACCATTGGGAAAGGTCCTATTCAAGGCTTGCGCAGGCCTATCCGCCCGACTTGTCAAAGACATCGAAATTCTGTGTGTAGACTTCGAGTGGGACCACACGACATCGCCATTGGACCCTGACATAGAGGAGGGCGATTCCCATCCCGTTGTCAGCTGATTGAAGAAGATAGCTGGTTATTAGGGTGCGACGTTGACACCTACATGTGTACGACGCGGGACCAGACTCGCTTGATATCGTTTTTTTCTTTGTTCAGGTCCAATTTTAAATCCTATGATGACCTAGCCTTAGCCAGATGGTCTGGTTCCTTCACCCAGCTTACGGTTGGGAGAAGAAGACCCGTCTTGAGGATGCACTTCAGTAATGTTCTTCCGAAGATTTCTCTGGATCGAGATGCTTATTTATAGATGGATAAAGCAATGGAACGATGAAGAAGTCCCAAAGGACTTCGATTATAGGCATCTGTGTGTGTGTGTGTGAACGAGGAGTATGGGCGCTTAAGCGCCTAGATCGGACTTTCCCGTCGAGTGGAGCGTCGATTGGTCGCTACCGCCTGGTGAGCAGTTCTAGGTCTCGCAAAGGCTTCAGGATATTGCACCTTTACCGTCGTACCACCGATATGTGATGGCGGGCGCTGACCTCTGCTTCGCCTCGGAGATGCCAGGCTCTTTATGATATGCGGTACAGCCCGAATATACTGCACAAGGACTCCGCAGATCCCGCTCCATGACCAAGAATTATGCTTCCTTAGAAGATCAATACCCCTCCAGCTCCTGTCGAGTGTTCTACTTATATCTCGGAGACATCAATGACATATGTTGTCTTCCTCCCCCCACCCTGCGGCAATCCTCAGCATGACCATCGAGAAATGGCAGGCCGTACAACAAACTCTCAGTCTGCTGAACGCCAGGGCATGTACCCTTCCGCAGTTCAAGCCACTTCTTTTCTGACTGCTCAATCGGAACAGAACACGATTGGTGGGTCACTCCGATTTCACCAGGAGCGCCTCGGCTGATGCAGAGCTTAGTGACCAGCATGACTATTCTAGTCAGTGATTTCAAGCCTACTTGATCCATTACCTGGCTTATCTCGTGTATTCCACAGATACTCGAATACTTCGAGCACTTTGAGCTTGAGGTCTGCTTTCTCATCTGCAGGGTGGTCTATCTTAACTGACGTCCAAATACTATTTGACTTGTCCAGAGAACCCTCATATGGAAGTCAAGATGGAATGTCTGCAAGTGCCTCTTCCTGGCGAGCAGATATCTACCATTCGTGTTTGTTGCTGGCTGGCTCTACTGTAAGAAACCTTGAAGCGTGACCCGAGCCTAGATGACCTACGGCGGACTGCTGGCCACAGATAGCGCGGCACCTGGGTCGACATCTCCCGAGGTGAGCACATTCGATCGACTCACAGCACCAAAGTCAGAGTGCTCACCAGTGCGTAGGACTGTCGCATACTGTACGTCATCGCGACGAGTGAGACTAAATGTCGAAATGAGGGTTATTCGCTCTAATGCGCTTGACAGTATTCATGATTCTAGGCAGTCTATGCGCCGATGGTGAGTGTGTGACATAATGCCAGGAAAGCGGAATTACAGGCCACGACCACCCCTGCATTCAGCCGTGCTTTACCTTCGTATACATGCCTTGTCTATGCACTCGAGGTCAATGAAAACGATCCTTGGAATGAACTATGCTGTACGTCCCATTTCACCTTTCACATCTTTAGTTCATTAATACCCATTGCACTCCGATCCAGGTTGTCGCACTTCTCTGCTTTGCAACAATCCCTTTCTTCTTGCGCGCACAGACGTGTGGGTACCATCCTTATTTTTCTATGAAACATCGGTTGTGATACTGCCCTCACAGTCGTCCCATCCCCGGATTTATTGAGCCTCACAAGTTGCTTCGGTATAAGCGCCAAAGGCCCCTCGCACTGGGTCCTTGCCTGCTACGGGGGCCTTCTGTATAGCTCAATTTGTGGGTTATAAGTTACCCTGGTGGATAAGCGGTTGACTGACACCGAAAAACAGTCACGATGGCCCTATCCTTATGGTATGGCGTTCAACTGTACCTTTCCCTGCATCCCACACCAGGCCGCTTCGTTCTCGTCAAGATATTCTACATCGACGGGGCATTCTACTTCCTCTTCATCGCAGGTACGGGAGCGTCTAATTCCACACTAAAATACACTCATGGAGGTGCCAAACGAGTAGTGATGTCGACCGCAAATATTCTAGTCGCATTGTTGGCACCGGTAGGCAACAGTCATCACTTCCTCGTACTTCGACGCCAAGGCTTACTGTGCCTTCCCCTTCCTCAGTCGCAATTCCGTTACCTACTCTCCAAGTATGTTAACCCCTTTCCTTCATGACCCTCGTGCGTCAACTTTTTCTTCCGCTAGTCCTCAAGCTGTGGCCCACTGCGTTCTGGCAACAAGGATGATCCTTCATCTTCGGCAGGTAGCCCGCGTCTCACTAGTGGAATTCAATCCAGATAGTAGGCTTGATGCAGCCCTTCAATCCACACCTTGGGCGGCTTCATTTTCGCTTTCGGGCTTTAAAACAGCCTTACCACATGAAAGCGACATCGAATCACGAGATAGCGGGAGCAGTGGTGGAATATAGATGCCTTACCAAAACCCGACATTTGATTTTTCATTCTTGCCCGTGGCGAACCAAAATAGTAGCCTTAGTGTTACGATTACAAAGAGCACATATTCATTGCTTGTCAAACGCATTCACGTTGAGATAATTTCAAGACGTGGCGTATCTAAGGGTTTGGTCGCCTGTTAGCTTTCTCATCCATGTATTTAAAGGCAACTGCTCACCTCCTCAGCCCGGCTGCATCACCGTTGAAGATGTCGTGATCTCCAAATTGGCCAGTGGAGGTGTACTGCCAGAACGTAGCATAGCTGTTGAGCAGCCCACAGGAGTAAGTAGAGTTTTGGGACTAGAGAAAGGCGAATTGGCGTACGGGAATCCGGCAGGGATTTCGCCAATCGCGCTAGCATAGCGGGCGACCCAAAGGGCGTTTGTTGAGCCGAAACTATTGTTGTTACCCGTGCAGGTCTTCCACCAGTCTGTCGTAGTGTAGATCGTGGGATATCTAGAAGCATCTGGGATTTGTAAAATCCAAGGATTTGCAAGGCAGCATCATACCGTCCGGTTCGCGAGTGGTAGGTGTTGGAGAAGTCCCGGATCCAGTTCACCATAGCCGATTGCGAGAGGCCATAACAGGTTGCACCGTAAGGGTTGTCTATAGTTGTATGATTAGCATCAATCCAAGCCAGGAGCGCATGAGTAATCCTTACACTCAATGTCGAGGGCACCAGGAAGGGTACGCCCATCACCACTCCATGCACCTGCGAAGGAAGTGTATGAAAAGGCGATTAAAATATCTGAACGAGCACGACAGACCTCCGCTACTAGCAAAGTAGTTGGCCTGAACTGCACCACTACTTCTGTCAGGAAGAGCGAAATGGTAACCTCCTCTGATGAGGCCGACGTTGTACGATCCACTGTACTGAGAGTCAAAAGTTGAGCTCCTGTAGCCTTTAAAAGAGTGTCAGTCGTACTATTCACTGGCAAGGCTCCGAAATGTCGATTCAACTCACCTGTTCCTTCGGTGACCTTGATGTAGGCGAACTGTACTCCAGCAGCTTTCACAGTGTTCCAATTGATGTTGGGCTGCCAGCCAGACACATCGATGCCCTGGGGAGCAGCACGCTTGGTTACATTGCCAGTTTCTGCAGGAGCTGCGAGAATAGCCACAGCGAGAGACAAGAGAGACAAGGCTTTGAAGAGAGCCATGGTCGACTAGCAGGCAAGCAACCGAATGGAGGAACGCAGAAGGGAGATAGCCTCTTTTTATCTGTTTCTGGCACACTTCTCCGTGGTCATGAGATACCCCGAATACTCCAAGTTCCACGTTGAGGGACTTCCTTGTCGTTGGTATCATGGTTCCACTGGCAGGGAGCGACTACCGCGGGAGCGCCTGTTGAATTTTCTACACAACCTGGAGAATTGAATAGTGTGAAGGGGTAATATAAATGAGACCTGCGTCATGCGGTAGACGCATAGATGAAAGTGATAAGCCAGAAGCGTTCATCTACTTCGCTTCCTCTCCAAACCATATGGTTATTTCTTCAGGATGGTAAGTATGTGACGCAGACCCCCCTTTTTCTCATGTCAAGCCATTATCGACCCCATCTCTCCATGAGGTATTGGTGCTATCCAAGCGTTAGAAGCCAGGATCCACTAGTCTCTGGTTGTGACTGACTTCCATTGGCATTTTACCTTATGGTCCCTCCACCTTCGAACACTCAGCATCATGATGGGCTGAGCTGGCAATGGCCGGAGCCGATGGCGAGTGCCTGTCCTTTGAAACGACAGAGGTGTCCATAAAGACCAGAATGCTCTTGTCGTTATGAAAGTGAAGGAATGGGTACATTGCAGAGAAGGGAGGAAAGGAACAAAGAACCAAGTTCGCGATTGATCGCGGTTGGGACGACATCAACCAAATAAGCGCCCATAGATCGCACTGACGCCCTAAGGCGGCAGCCTATGAGTCCACTGTCACCAACTGTCTTGTTCAGAAGTCGTGAATTGTATATTGAGCTGAGGGAGACTAGCAACCAGATCAAGGCCGCGAGGATGTATGGAGTATTATAGTTAAATAAATCTAGGTAAATCGTACATGTTACACACAATTTCAATCTCACTCTCGAAGCCAAAGAAGAGTGCATGATAAGGTGGGAGAAGGCACGCCAACAAGAGCAGAAAGGCTATATGGAGCATTCGAAAAGGCAAGTAAAGGGCAAAGCGCGCGTGAAGGTAGGGTGCAAAGAACGAATGAAAGAGAAAACCCCCTACCCATTATCAACGAGAAAACAAGCATGAAAGAACCAGGGGGATGAAACGGTGTCCATCTCATATGCGTCGCTCAACCTCGAATCTTCCACCCGTCACCCTTCCGGTTCACCTTGCCAACGCCTCCGAAGCCTTCTCGCACGGCGAGCCACAGCCCTGTGCTGCATACCACGTCCTTGATTTCCTCCGCCGTCATAACCAACCCCTTGTATGCCTCCTGATCGCTCCCTGCACTACTGAAGGAGGTTGTTGATGGCTGTGCCGAAGTTCCTCCCCCTGCGTGAAAAAGAGAACCGAAGTTAGATTGGGATGGATCCACAACAGCAAAAGATACGCACCAGAGATACCGGCAGGCTTCCGAGGTATGATTTCCATCCTCTCAACCTCCACATCAGGTAGAGGGAACGGTATCTTGAGCATGGCCACCACCTTGGGATGATGGGGTGTCTGGCTCAGAGTACCCACTTTGAGCCTGACGATCTGCTCCTTCTCCTGGGCGTCGACGTTCTCGAGGCTGCCGTTGGCAGAGGCCGAGGTGTTTGGTGGAGAGAGAAGGCTGGCGTCACCTCCAGACGAGACACCCATACCTCCTGCAACCAGTTTGCGAATCTTCAGCGTACACACCCAGGGCGTCTCCGAGTCCTCTGCGTCACTTTCTTCACCATCGTCCTCCCCATCTTCGTCCTCCCTGTCGAGGCCTTTGAGCCTCAACGACAACCTCCGCCTTGACTTGACACTGGCATCAGCCATGCCGAGGTTGCCTCCAGGCGAAGCCTCGCTCTTCCTGCTCTTCATCGACGAGCTGCGACTGAAACCGTTCTGTGTACTGCTCAGACTCGCAACACTTCCCCGAGCATACCGCCTTCCACGCTCACCATCCGCCATCTTCCGAGGCGAGTCAACAAGGCCTCTGCCCGCGAGGACCGGCACATCTCCAGGACGTGGGGTGTCGTCCGTGTCTGGCAACGGTACCGTTCGGGTCTCGGGCGTCTCCGTCTTCTCTCTGGCCATATCCCTTGCTTTCAACTCTGGCAGTTTTCCCTTGCCGTCCTTTGTCTTGTCGCCCCTTTCCTTGTCTTTTCGTTTACTCTTCTTTTCCTTCTTTGCTTTGGCCCTCTTCCACTCGAACCGAACTTCGATTCCGCCGCCTACGATGGGGCTGAGGACGAATCCGCTACCACCACCTCCACTCGTCGAGGGTTGGTGGGAATGTGAGCCTGAACCAAGAGCAGCCAACGATGAAATACCAATCCCTGCTCCCGCATGCCACGAGCCCCTCTTTCCAGCTCCAGCTCCTCCCTCAGACGCCTCCCTTCTCTCCCTGTTCACAAGGTTGCTAAACAAACCCCCAGACTTGCTCTCGCTCGCCCCATGGCTATGTCCAAAAGGAATCGAGAATCCTGGTCCACCCCCACCTCCGTTCCGCTTCTTCAACCACTTTCGTACCAACCAGACGTACATCAGCGCCTTTTCTTTACCACTGACAACTGGTAGTTGGGATGTGCCTGAGACGGGAGGTGGAAGGGAAGAACCGTTGGTATTCGTGGTAGGCGTGGTCAACACGAGAGAATCCCGATCGAGGTTGAGACTGTTCCTTGCACTGGTGGAACGTGAGCCCGGCCGTCTCTTGCTGACAGCACTGGAAGGGAACGACTCTTCGGTTGTGCCTTCCGTTGTTGCCAACGAAGTCTTGCTCTCGATCTCGCGCAAGAATTGGTTGGCTTGCTCATCCGTTGGAGGCTGCGCCTGGGAGTTGAGGCTGACAGTCGAAGGTTGTTGTTGGGCCATGGAAGTAGGCATCGATGCTGATACGTACGTGGGCTGAAGACCCAGAACTGGAGGACGCAGCTGAAGTTGACGCAGTGTGACGTGCGCTTGCGATCCTCCAGACCCTTGGGCCACACCTTGAAGTTGGCTTTGTGAATTCGAAGCTTGCAGAGGTTGTGCGAGAGTAGAGATGCCAGTCGATGGCCGCTGGGAATCGACAGAGACTCTAGGCGTCCCTGTCCCACCATTCCCAGCAAACTGTTGGGAACTCGAGTTTTGCAGGATACGATCGAATTTATTCTTGATGTTGCTCATCCCGCTCCCATTCGTAGTCGAGCTGTCCATACTCGTCCTGGAAGGCTTTGGACGCGTGGGGAAAAGGGAGCTTCCAGAAGGCTCAGGGGCGGCATTGGAGTTGTTCTGGTTACCGGTAATCCCGGTTGCGAGTTTGTTGAAGAAGCCACGAGCGCCTCCAACGGCAGGGGGTGATGACTGGTCAGGCGTATCAGGGTTCGAGGGAGGTTTGGTTCCACCAATGAGTTTCTTTCCTCTTGAAAGTGCCCCTGTCAAGCTGAGGTTGCGTCCGTGGTTTATGCTACCGGAACGCGTTGGTGCCAAGGTTGCGGCAGGGCTAACAGGTTCCGAGCAGTCCTTGCTTCCTTCGCCCGCCTTCGGAGTAACAGGACTCGACGTTGGCGTAGGGCTATTGGGAGGTGAAAGAATCAGCGGTGAAGGGGCAGCCGCAGGCTTGGTCGAAGTCGTAGGTTTGGCCTGTCCCGTCGTCACCGGCCTCTGGTTGAGATCACCCGGTGCAAGAGGCGCCATACCAAAGTCTGCGAAATCACTTGGCTCCTGCTTTATTGCAGGATTGAGGGGCGACGCCGGTTGACTGGGTACTTCGGCGATGGGAGAAGTCGCGGGACTGATTATAGAGGCCCGTTTCGAGTTGAATTTGAGCTTGCCAAAGAGACCCGATTTCTTAGGAGCCATGGATTGCGGTGAGGTGAATTCTGGTGAAGTAGGATCGGTTTCGGGTGAAGTTACATTTGGAAGTTGTGAGGTTGGGAAAGTGCCTGATATGGGGGGAGCAGATGCAGGCGGGTCGTGTGGGGGAGATATGAGCAGCTGGGGTCGATTATGGCTGACATGAGTCGAGTTGGTGTGCAATGAGACAGCGCTAGAGTTGCCAGAGGGGGTCCCAGGACGACTGCTCTGGCGGGGTGGGTTGGGTTGCAACAAATTCCTGCTGCTTGGCAAGCTACCACGATTGAAAGTTGGGCTGTGAACGATGGTACCCATCTCGTCAACACTGATCATCATCCCTTCCCGCCTCGCCTCCTTACTCCGTACCCCCCATACCTCTACAGGTTCAAGGACTGCGAGATCAATGAGCTCCAAGCCTCTCTTCTGAAACCTCGCAATCTTGGCATCGGTACCAGCGTCTACGATGGTGTTTGTGAGCACATTGTGTGCTTGGAGATTGTAGAGTGGTATGATCCGCCTTGGATTTCGACCAGAGCTACTCGTGGCAGAAGAAGCTCCGGATGCATCTGTTGTCATAGACGAGAATGAGGTTGTCGAATTAGATGAATGATTTGTCGAGTAGTTCGAGTCGGTCGAGCGAGTGCTCATTGACCGAGAGACCGAGACAGCGCTCCGACCCCCCTCCGAACTCATCGTGCCAACAGACGACGCCGATGTGGGTGTGACGGGGGTATCGGGAACAGGCGCAATTCCAGAGGGCGCCCGTCCATTGGGTGGTACGAGCTGCACCTGTAAATTCAATGGATGGTTCGACTTTGACGGTGGTGGTCGCACAAAGATGAGCGTCTAGACAAAATGTCAGCTGTCTCGTCGCTGTCGTCGAGCGCAACGACGACCAACCTCATTGGCCATCTTCTCCTTCTTGGACTTTGGTTTGCGCCTGTCGTCATCAGCATCGTCGTCATTCTCCAAGCGCTTGTCCTGCTCCCGCCCCGCCCTTTCGAGCAAGCCATCCTCGTCGCCCTCGTCGTCTGTGGTTGGGTCAAAATTGGATTGCGGTGGTAGTTCCTGTGACTCTGGCTGCTGGGGTGCCAGTGGTGCAGCGATAGTATTCTGCAGCGCCGAGGGCAGATACTGGGACAATGAGGAGAACATGATCGCCTATGATCTGACGAAGCGTTCCTCTCTTTATAAATGTGACCACATTAGTTTCCATCAAACGGTAACAATGAAACCACTAACCAGGGAGCTGTATAAGTTGTTTGCGCAGTGACCAAGGGAAAGAAAGAACGACGGTGAGCTGATACTCGAAGAGTTGCAATGAGTGATGGCATATCCACTCCCTCCGAGGCTCCGTTGCGTCAAGAGGATTACATCATTCTCGGTCCAAGGCGTCTTTGGCTCCGGAGCACCTGCGAAACAGGACCTCCCTTTCTGCGAGAATTCTCCTCGAACAACGGGAATTGTTCCTGTCACATATCAAAAGCGGTAGATGCTTGAGATGAGTGGATTTTACGCAGTCGGTATTCCTTCAAATGCACGGCTACAAGACACCGCCTGTGCGTCGAATACCTGCTGCTTGGCTGGTTCTTCTAGAGACTGCACATTGTGAATGTGTCCATGCATGACGCCGCATGCTGACAGCTTGAGAATTGTTACGCGTTGAGTAGGTCTCATGTCCCCCATGCAGCTGCGTCAGGAGATGGTGCCGGAGCTGCGCGCAACTGCGGCTTCCTAGTTCCTGAGCCTTGAGGCCCCATTGTCAAATGTCATGAATAATGCCCTACACCCTACTCAATTGCGGGTAGCATGCATCCTGTTCTTCGGCGCAGCTCAGCGCTGTCTAAATTTAGACCACTAGGCGCCCGTCTAGGCCGCTCGACCACACATATTCCGGTTCGACGGAAGCTTGTCAAGCACGAGGAAAGTCCATCATGTTGAACGAGCCTCGAGGCTGTAAACGGCTCAATTGAACCACACCCATCATGATTCATTGGCGAATACAAATTCCAAACTACCATTCAACACGGATCAAGATGGCTGACTGAATGAAACGAGCGCTCATGTCTGTCAAAGATTAGGATCACTCAAAGGCGCAATTCAACGGAGAGAGCAAGACGAGATTAGCATTACAGAGCCGTCGAGCTACAGAAATGACAATAATTTACAACTACCTACAGAGACATATGCGAAGAGAACAGAGCGAATACACATGCAGGAGAGAGAGATGCGATGGAGAAGAAAGTCAGAGAGAGGCAGGAATTTTAAGCCTTGGTGGGGGTCTTCTTCTCCTCCTTCTTCTCGGTCTTCTTCTCAGTCTTCTTCTCCTCCTTCTTGGCGGCGGGGGTTGCAGAGGGCGATGCAGAGGCAGACTCAGCCTTAGCCTTCTCCTTGTTGATCTGAGAGTGCTTCTTGGGGGTGGTCTCGGTGGTCTCCTTCTTGGTGGTGTCCTTCTTGCCAGCCTCCTTGGTGCTGGTCTTCTTGGCGCCAGCGACGGCAGCCTTGACCTTGGCCTTCTCCTCCTTGGTGAGCTTGCCACCGCTCTGGACCTTGGCCTTCAAAGCCTTGTCCTTGATGGCCTCGAGCGTGGTGCGCTGCCTGTCGGCCTTTTGGGCCTTCTTCTTGGCGATGTAGGCCTTCTTCTGCTCAGGGGTCATACCGGCGAGCTTCTTCTTGAGGGCAGCCTTCTTCTGAGCGCGGGTGAGCTTCTTCTTCTTGGAGAGGGGGGAGGTGGTGGTGGTGGACTCCTTGGCATCGGCCTTTGCCTCGGTCAAGCGAGCCTCGAGCTCCTCGACGAGCTCACGAGTGCTGAGGCTCTCGATGATCATGGCGCGAGCCTCGAGGACATCATCCATGCGGGCCTGGAGGAGATCGTACTGCTCCTCGCGGGCGGCAAGGTCCTCGTCGGCGTATTCACGAGCCTCGAACTCATCGTCGTACTCGCGAGCCTCAAACTCGTCGTCGTAGTCACGAGCAGAGTGGAAGACGTTCTCAAAGTCGCGGGCCTCGAAGAGGTCATCGTCGGCGTAGCCACGGGTAGAGTGGAAGACGTTCTCGTATTCACGAGCCTCGAGGTCCTCGTCGTAGTCGCGGGCGTCAAAGACGTTGTCGTATTCGCGAGCCTCGAAGAGGTCCTCATCAGCCAAGTCGCGAGCGGAATAGGGGTTGTAGTCCTAGAGATGGATGGGAAATTTTTAGTCAAATGCGAAAAAGTGCTGGAAGAAAAAGTGACACGTACCACTTGAGCTTGGACCAGCGAAGCAGAAAGGACGACAGCAGCAGAAACGATGGAAAGGAGCTTCATGTTGATAGTGAAAGTGGGTAGTGGGTAGTGATTAGGGTGTAAGAGTCAAAGAGTTGCAAAAGCAAGTGAGAGATGGATAAGAGTGGTTGAGGAAAAAGTGTGTTGAGGTGACCTGGGGATAGAACTGCGAGCGCCCTCCGAGACTATATGTGTTCCCAGAGGGTGATGGCGTATCCATCAGCATATGGGCGATGTCGTTGGCGTTGATTCCGGAGCGCTCAAGTTGCATCATGTACCCAGCGCCCACATCAAAACACTGCCTGGTTGGCTTGATTCTGTGATGAAAAAGAGAAGTGGATGACGAAAATGGGCATCGCGGATGATTGGAAATGATGAAAGCTATTGTTCGCTTGACTTCATCCGGTGGATTGGAGAGGAACCAGGAAACGCAGGCTGTTCAAACTCGGCTGGCGACGACGAAGCCTGGTGCACCTCCAGGTGTACAGCCAAGCGTATCCGGTCGCCCACTATTATTGAAATGGTGCAGATCTTCCCCGCATCTAGCCCCTCGAGGTAGTCGGAGGCCCCCACCTATCAAAAGAACTTGAGCTAGCGCCTCACCGTTCACAAGCATTACCGTTGGGGTATGGGGGACGTGTCAAACTTGGCGTTTGCGTCCGGATCCTTGTGGATGGTTCTGTATACTCAAAACGCAGGGCGGCCCTCGCCCCTCTCCAGCGCAAGGAGGTCGGAGGTAGCGGGTATATGTATTTCACATTCTCTAGAAAGACGACAAGCGGAGTTTAAACGTACGCAAGTAACCGCCTATAGCTTCTTCCTCACTAACTCCATCTCGCTCACGCACGCCAACCACTTTCCCAACTCACTGCCCCATCCTCCGATCCGTCTCATTCGCCGATTCGGTACGTCCGTACCAACTCCCAGCCCGATCTTGTCCATCCTGGCTTGATTGTCTCGCCTCTTCTTCCAATGGTTCTGGATAGCGTAGACGATAATGTTTTCACTATCCAACCTGAGGAGTGTCGAAGAGTTCTCGAAACAGCCTGGGCTGCACGGTTCTGTCCAGCCGAAGAGCCTACTGAATGTGCGACGGATCACTCGAGGGATGTAAAGCAAGAATGGCGGATCGAGCCCTAAAGAGCACCAGGAGTCGTGTTCGGCTTGAGATGCAGTTTACAGAGTTATGGCACTTACATATAACGTCTGTGGTTCGATCAAAGACCAAGGTTCCAAGCATGCGGGAATAATCGCCTTCCACGACCCAGGAGCCGTCAGTCGCGTCGAGTGCTTCCGCCACCTGTTCTCGAAAGACCTCGCGCGGCGTCATAATCCAATTTGGTCGCCAGAACAGTCTGTCCAGTGAAAATACTGGGATACCAAGGATCGTGCTCAGGTGCACGGCGACAGTAGACTGAGGCATCCTCTCCCCGTCAGTTACTTACTCATGCACCTGTTCAGTTTCGAACGAGACTCGCCTTGCCTGAACCTAGAGGTTTCGGCTACGATCAGAAGGCAATTTGACTTTTGAACATTGTCCCAGCAGTTACCACTGTTTCCGAGAACCAGCACACGGTATTTCCCTTGTCCATCTCCAAGAAGCGGAGGGTAATCAGTGGTATCCCCGGACATGGGTTCTCGAGGTCGTGGTGGTTCAGGTGAAAGCGGACTGCTGGCATTTGACCCTGTGCAAGCGTGCCCAGGCGTGACTCATCGAAGGCATGAGCCCGACTCGGCACCGAAGGCATCAGTTTCTCGAAGAGAAGATATGAAACGCCAGCTCGTTCTCTGGTGTTTTAAGAAGTGCAAGCTCTGATTTACGTACTCTACTACATTCAAGATGATTCGGTACCGACACTTGAAGGTACTCTAAAGTTGGGGTATGCTTGGGTCACCCTTACGCTCCCTCCGTTCAAAGATTCTATCGCCGTAACGTGGGCTATTTCGCGCAGGTGAAGTATCATTCTGGTCGCAAGGAGGCTGTGTGCCATGCATTGTATTCTGATGTACGTCAGTGAGGGGCTTCCTTCAGAACAAAAAGTGAAGTATACATTGGAAGCAGAAAGCGGTGCTGGATCTGGAGAGAGTATCAGTCTAATCGAGCATATTCAGGACATGGGAGAATGGCGCACCGGGCCAAGAAGTGCAAGAAGCGTATTGGCAAGTGAAATGGCTAGAAGACATAAGGTGCCGTTAGTAGAGTTTTACAATGATGTACTTGACTAGTGGCTGACCTGCGATTAAGACAAAGTAAAAGGCCCCATCTCGATAGAAGATGCCCACCAGAGTCGAGCCTGAGGGTAGTGGCTGCATTGATCTATACAGCGTGATGCCATACCAGGCCAATATGGCCATTGTGACTACAGCAGATGTAAGTCACAAACTGATTGGACGGGAAGCTCTCACGGACGGATGGAGCTGTACAGCAGTGCTACCAGTGCAATGATGACCCATGTAGTAGCGGATTTGCTACTGATGGGAATGCAGGTTGCGCGGTACGTGGCTTCGGTGTGAAGCGCATGGATGCCAGGGTCTATTTATCGAACTCAGTGCGATCATGAGGTTAAAGGCGGACAGTCCCACAAGTTTGCATCGAAAGATATATCGCCGTACAGACCATACAGACCGAAGCAACCACCTGCAATCCACATGAAGTCTTGTCATGGCTCAGAGGTTGCTGTCACGTACGATGAAGTTGGGTACGAGGAGATATTTGACCAATCTGGATTGTCCTGAAAGTGCATATAAGCGAAGATACACTACAACTGGGATTTTATTTCAGTAGCGTCGAGGGCAAACCCGGTCCAAAGTAAAGAGGATACTCACGGTCTGCACTCAAACAAGCGACTGTCATGAAAACTAGGACGGGATCAGTGCGTTATCCTTTGATGAGGCAATATGGCCTCACCGCTTGGCACAGTGAAGAGCAACATGCAGCCCTGAGATGGAAGTGAGCTCGTGGAAAAATGCTGTCAGACTCAATTAAAGGCAGACTGTGACTCACGACTCTGGAGGTAATTTGGACAGAATAAATGTCTGAGAGGTTCGTTATAGACAATTATGGTGGGTGAAGGGAATGGCTTACTGTATAGGTAGGGTGCGACATAGAAAAATGGAAGATAACGGTTCAGAAGGAATAGCCACTTTCCACAGTTCCACACGGCCGGCCAGATGAGTGTCCTCTACGGGTCAGAAAAGAAGATTAGGGCTACGGCAGCAACTCGTGGAAAGGTTACCGAGTACCTCAAGCTCAAAATGAAGCAGATATTCCAGGATCTTGAGAAAAAGCAGCCTCGGTTAACTATCGCTGTGAAGATCTGTTCGTATGGAAAGCTTACCACAACGGTAAATCCTCCGACTAATTTGCACGCGTCATCATGAGAACGACATCTGTGAAGAAATAGCAACTTGCCGATGTTATACTATGAATGAGCTCAGGATAGCACCCGCCTTGGAATATGAAAGCACTTGCCTTCATGTGCAACAAGCCAAATGCCTCGCTCCGAGTTGTATCCATACTGGCTTTCAAGCGGGAGCGTAGGCAAGCAAGATCTGGCGCAATTGTAATAGTTCAAACCCGTACTTATGTAAATGTGCCCTAGGCTCTTAATCAAGGATACCTCAGGCTTACTTCTCGTCCTAAGGGTCCCCAGGTAGATCCCCTGCGTTAGTGAATGGGAGGTAGGGATCACCGATGCATGTGCGACTGATAAGAGCGGATAAGGTCGGCTAAGTTATGGAGTCATTGTGTGAGGTATGTGCCTTTTGATCATTGCCAGCGCAAAGACATTGGAGGTTTGGTATTGCTGTCGTTATGCCGGCAGAATAAACAGCACACTAAAGCACGCCAATCCTTTGAATTAGGCGCCCAGCGGTACTTGCCATTCCGTTGATAGGAGCGAGTGTGGATGCTAATCGGCTGACTTCATCTGACTCCTCAAGTAAAAAATCATCGACTATATTCTGAAGAGCAAGAGGAAGTAAAGGCGTTCACAAGGCAGAGTCCGTCTGGAAGATTAGGGCCGTTCGACTTCGTGAATATCGAACGAGGTACCTACGGATCGAATGGTTTACCTCCATTACATGATGACGGCCTAAAGGATCAACGAGAGAGAAAGCGGGTTAGGAGGCATGCAAAACCCTCAAAGGTCTGATGTCTATAGAAGGCTCACGACGATGGAATCTAGCAGTTTGCCTGCACTGTAAGAATGCCCAGTCCAGATCGGGTGTCAATACGAAGCTATTTCCAGTCAAGAACATCGCAGCATAATGGCATACGAAGTGTTGGAAATGCCTTCACTTCGCTGAGATTATGCACGCTTGTTTGTTACCTTCCGCTTCTCGTCGTTCCGATGCTGCCATTCAAAATCACAATATTAATAGGCGCCTATACTGACCCACCTGATGTGTCTCGACTCTCGAGGTGGACATTTGATTCTGCGTCCATCGTCTTAATAGTTCCTTCTGCAACTTTGTATTGGCTCACAAGTCCGCCTGAATCCTCTAGACTCTGTTTTTTCATCCTTGTATTCTTACTTGTTCCACCACCACTTCTACCACAAATGTTGACCTCCAGGTTGCCAGAGGAGAGTAATCGGTGTTGGCCGCTTCCCGGACATGGGTTCCAGAGGTCGTGGAGGTTCAGGTGAAAGCGAACTGCTGGTACCGACCCTGTGCTAAAACGACAAGCGTGGCCAGTAACTCACCGAAGGCATGCGCCTAACTCGTTTTTCGAACGGAAGGCATGAAACGCAAGCTCGTTCTCTGCCAGTATTTTAAGAAGTGCGAGCTTTGATTTACGTACTCTGCTACAACCAAGATGATTCGGTACCGACAGATGAAGGTACTTTGAAATTGGGATATGCTTGGGTCACCTTCATGCTCCCTCCGTCCAGAGATTCTATCACCGTAACGTGCGCTACCTCGCGCAGGTGAAGTATCATTCTTGTCGCAAGGAGACTGTGCGCCATGCATTGTATTCTGGTGTAAATTGGTGAGAGACTTCATTCGGAACAGAAGATGGATCATACATTGGAAGCAAAAAGCGGTGCTGAATCTAGGAGAATGTCAGTCAGGTGGGCCACATTTAGGACATGGGAGAACGGCGTACCGGGCCAAGGACTGCAATGAGTGTATTTGCAAGCGAAATGGCTGGGAGATATGTGTCGCTGTTAGTGGGGCCTCGCGACGATGCACCAGACGAGCGACTGACCTGTGATTAAGAAAAAGTAAAAGGCTCCGTCCCTATAGAAGATACTCACAAGAGTCGATCCCGAGGGCAGTGGCTGCATAGATCGATACAGCGTGATGCCATACCAGGCGGATACGACCATCGTGACTATAGTAGGTGTAAGTCTCAATTTTGATTCAATGAGAAGCTCGTACTGACAGAGAGAGCTGTATAGCACTGCTCCGAATGAAGTGATCACCCACGTCGTGGCGGATTTGCTGCTTATAGGAATGCAGGTTGCGTGGTACGTGGGTTCAACGTGAAGCGGATGGATTCCAGGGTCTTTTCATCCAACTCAATACGAAGCGAGAGGTTAGAGAAGGAGAGTCTCACAGGTTTGCATCGAAAGGTATAGCGCTGTGCTGACTATACAGACGGAAACGACCACCTGAGGGAGAAAGCGATCCACGTCAGATTCTGTCATCACTTTGAGAGAATTGTCAGTCACGTACGCTGAAGTTGGCTATGAGGAGATACTTGACTGGTCTTGATCGTCCGGAAAGTGCATACAAGCGAAGATATACTACAACTGGGATTTTATTCAATGATGTCAGAGGGAAAAGTTAGTCCAAAGCGAAGAGAACTCTCACAGTCTGCACTCAAACAAGCCACTGTCATAAAAACTAGGCCGAGATGAGTTTGTTTTTGTATGCTGAGGCGGTATAGTCTCACAACTTGGCACACTGAAGAGCAACATGCAGCCCTGAAATGAACGTAAGCGCGTGGAAGGACACAGGCCAATGAACTACCAGGCTCAATTAAAGGCAGACTGTGACTCACTATTGTGGAGGTAATTTGGACAGAGAAAATGTCTAATAGGATCGTTATAGACGGGTACGGTGGACAAAGGAAGAGCTGGATGGCTTACTGTATAGATAAGGTGTGACATAGACAAACGGAAGATAACGATTCAGGAGGAAAAGCCACTTTCCACGATTCCACACGGCCGGCCATATGAGTGTCCTCTAAACGACAGACAAGAAGTTCAGGGCTACAGCAGCAGCTCGTGGAACGGGGACTGAGTACCTCGAGCCCAAAGTGAAGTAGGTATTCAAGGATCTTGAGGGAAAGTAGTCATGGTTAAGTCTTGGTGTAGATATCTGTTAGTAGGTAGGATGGAAGGCTTACCACAACGGTAAATCCTCCCACTGATCACAGACGTTATCATGAGAATGGAATTCGTGATGAAGAAATTGAAAGCGACTTGCCAATATTATACTGTGAAGGAGCTCAGTATGGCACTAGTTTTGGAATATGAAACCACCTACTCTCATGTGCAGCAAACCCAGTGCCTCACTGTGAGCTGTATCCATCCTGGCCTTGAACCACGGAACGTAAGCAGGGAATAAAAGTGATACGCAGAATCTGCTTTAAACATACCCTCATTTATGTAAATGTGCCCTGACCGCTTAATCACGGGCAGTTAGGCCTAGAAAACTCGCCCTGAGTGTCCCCGGTAGATCCCCTGCGATAATGAATAGAAGGTAAAGATCACCGAGGCTTCTGCGACCGATACCAGCGAAATAAGTATTCTAACATATGGAGCCATTATGTGAGGTATGCAACTTATGATCGTTGTCAGCGAAAAGGCATTGGGGTTTTGCTATTGCTGTGGTTATGCCGGCGGAATAAATGGCACACCAAAGCCAATCCGTTGAATTAGGCGTCCGGCGGAACTTGCCATTTCGTCAACGGGAGCTCGCGTGGATGCTGATAGGTTAGCTTTATCTAATTCCTCAAGATCATCCATAGTATTCTGCGGAGGAGGGAGTAGTAGGGATTTTGACAGAGCAAAGGCCATCTAGCTGGTTAGGACCGTTCATCTTCATACATGTCGAACGAGGCGTTTGCCTGACCGAATTGTGTATCTCCTTTGTACATAGTGTCGGAAACAAAGGATGAATAAGGGAGAAAGCTGTTAGTAAAATGGGGTAACCCTTCAAAGGTCTGACATCTATAAAAGAGAGTATGACTATGGAATCTAACAGTTTGCTTGCATTGTAAGGATGCCTAATTCAGATCCAGTGCCAATTTTACAACTTGAACGCTCTTTCTGGTCAACAGCATCGCAACATAACGGTGCACGAGATACTAGGACTTTTTCATTGCGTTGAAAAACTTGTCTGTTAACTACGATGCTCGTTGTTCCGGTGCTGGCATTCAGAATCGCAATAGGCGCCCATTCACCTGACGTGTCCCGGCGATATCGGCACAATGCCATGTGATTGCCAGTTCTCACGAGGACGGAAGGGGTGAATCTGCGACGTGATGGGATTGTCTTAGTCCCTTATACAACTTTGTATTGGCTCAAAGGTCAACCTGAATCCTCTAGACTCTTCGGTTTCTGTCTGCTGCTTTCATCCTTGTACTCTTACTTTCACCACCACCTCTGTCACCAATGTCGACCTCCAGGCTGCCAGTATTGGCTCTACCACACCCTCTTATTCTCCTGCCCTCGGCCAGGGTAACCATCCCGGTCTCTAAATCCATAGGGGAACATCTTCTGTCGCTCATCGAGGAGAGCGATGCACTGCCTATCGTTGCTGCTGTGCCTATGACGGTCCCAGTACCGTCATTGACTGGAGAGCTCGACCGAGAGAATGACCTGCTGCTTCCACCACCATCACCTCCTAATCAGGAGGATGCCACTCAGAGGGAGCCAGATTCCAGCGACGAGCAGCTGTTATCTGAATGGGGCACCGCTGCGCGTGTTCTTCGTCTCATTCGACCACCAGCAACCACAAGGGCAAACGCCAAACAACCCTACCTCGTCTCCTTACATGGTCTCACACGAGTGAAACTCATAAACCGGTCGAAACCCAAGAACAAACTGGGGCTTTCTACTCTCACCTACTCTGTTCCCAATCGCGATGTCGAATATCCTCCGGCGGAGAAGACACCCAGCAAGGAAACGGTCGACCGGTTCAAGCAGTCTGCGGGGCGTCTGCTTGAGCGTCTTAGCCGGGACTCGGTGCAGAAGAGTCGACGGGAGGGTTATTCAAAGGTTCTTGGGATGCTAGAAGACATTCAGGATGCCCGCACACCATGGATGGCCTGACGTCCTCATTAGCACCATCGGTTGTGACTACACGGATAAACTCAGTGAGTCTAATTCGGCCCTTGTAATACATTCCAAACCACTCATAACCATAGCACGCAACTCTTATTAGCAGCCATCCTCTCCTCGGCGGACTCTGAAGCACGCTTGCAAAACGCCACCGACGTCTTCCTCAAACAAGCTTCCATCTCCGAGGTCTCGCGGAAGATTGCCAGCGCCGTCGACGAGTCTCTCTCCAAGCAGCAGAAGGAATTCTTTCTACGGCAACAGCTCCAAGCTATTCAAAGAGAGCTTCAAGCGCTCCAAAGATCGGGCAACCCTGGATCCAACCCTGGTACGACCTCCCCCACCCCTTCTCCTCCGGAACGGCCGAGAGCTAATACAAAGTTGGATACCTCTTATCCAGCAGTGGACGGTAGTTCCGGCAGTGAACTAGATGACGACGAGCAGCACGAGGCAGATGACATGGCGGATTTGAAGCGAAGAATCGAAGCGATGGCTCCTGGAAGTGAGGAAAGGAAGATGGGTGTGAGAGAATGGAGGAGGCTAAAGAGGATTCCTCAAGCGAGCGTGGAGAATGGTGTGATTCGAACATATGCAAGTCCTATTTCTGTTTGACTTTAATCGCGCGCTCTGATAGAGTTATCTTTAGCTTGAATGGCTCACTTCGGTTCCGTGGCCCAACTCTTTGCCTGTCGCATCCTCCAGCTCCAGTTCTTCGTCCAACTCGGCCGTACTCGATGTCAAGGACCGGAGTTTCCTCGAGGTTGCCCGTGCACAACTGGACGCCGACCACTTTGGTTTGGAGAAGATCAAGAAGCGGCTCATCGAGTACTTGGCCGTACTTAGGCTGAAGGAGATGAAGGCGGAGAGGGAACGATTACTGGAAGAGAAGGAGGCGAACGAGGAGGTCAAGGCTCAGCATCCGTCGGCAGATCAGAGTAAGGCGGGAGCAGAGGCAAATCAGCTGGTAGTGTATGACCAGAAGAAGGCGCAGGAGCAACAACAGGTATCCCCCCTGCCTGTTGCCCAACCGCGGAAACCAAGAAAGGGAGTTCGAGGGTCCCATCTTACTGTAAGCTTGTCCTATTCGTTCATGGCTACCCTCAACCTGAACACATCTTCATCTTCTAGCTTTGTTGGCCCTCCAGGTACCGGCAAGACTTCTCTTGGTCAAAGCATCGCCAAATCTCTCGGACGACCATTCCAAGCGCATCTCCCTCGGTGGCTGTTCGCGATGAGGCTGAAATCCGGGGTCATCGCCGGACCTACGTCGCTAGTGGCCCAGGCCTCATCGTTCAAGCTCTGAGAAAGGCTGGACGACCAGATCCCGTGTTTTGCTGGATGAAATCGACAAGGTTGGACAGAGTAATTTCCATGGCGATCCCGGTGCTGCATTGCTCGAGGGTACTTGATCCAGAACAGAACTGGAACTTTCAACGTACGTCGTCTTGCATCGGAAGCTGATTGCAAGATGAGGTCTCATGTGATTCTCTTCCAGGATCATTATCTGAACGTCCCACTGGATCTCAGCCAGGTCTTGTTCATCTGTACAGCCAACTCCTTGGGGACCATCTCAGGTCCCCTGTTGGATCGATGCGAAATCATCCAACTGAGTGGTACGTTTATCCTTTTCGTCTTCTTCCCCTCTGATGCTGATCATGTCCAAGGCTACACCTATGACGAGAAGCTCCATATTGCCCGAAGGTTTTGTTACCCAAGCAAGTCATCGCCAATGGTATCGAGACGGAGCACATCAACATCACCGAGCCCGCCATGCTCGAAATTGCCACACGATATACAAGCGAGGCTGGTGTACGGAGTCTAGAGCGCGCCATTGGAGCCGTCGTACGCCATAAAGCTGTCGAATGGGCAGAGTACCTCGACAAGGGTGGAGATCCTGACCTGCACGCCCAGGCAATATCGTCTGGACCCGCGTATTCTCGGGACGTCGAGGCCTCTGATTTAGAGAAGATCCTCGGTATCGCCCGCTATGATGAAATGAGAATGAGCGCGAGCTGCGTAGAGGAATCGTGTATGGCTTGGTTGTCACTGGTGCAGGAGAGGGGGGTGTCATGCCCGTCGAGGACGATTGCTCTCCCTGGAAGTGGGAAGCTAAAGTTGACCGGCTCTCTAGGAGATGTGATCAAGGAGAGCGGGGATCTGGCTTTAAGCTGGGTGAAGCGCTATGCCTTTGAGCTTGGGTTGGTGGATAGTCCGCTGGATGATGTGTTGAGATCTGCGAGAGTTCTGGGACTGGGAGGAGGAGCCAAGGACAGTGCGATTGATGTCCATCTGCATCTTCCTGCTGGAGCACAGAAGAAGGATGGACCGAGTGCTGGTGTTGCGATGGTGCGTTGTTCTTGCCTTTCCAATTCCCTTGATGTGCTGACTGATGCGTGGTAGACGTGCGCGATGGTTTCGCTATTAACCGGTGCATGTGTGCCTACGAACATTGCGATGACTGGCGAGATCACTTTGAGAGGTCGGGTTACAGCCGTGGGTGGGTATCAAGGAGAAGGTAAGTTCGTCCTAGAGGGGCATTTGGGATACGCTCGCTAATACCCTTTCCCTAGGTCCTTGGCGCACATCGAGCCCATATGACGAAAGTCATCCTCCCCTACGCCAACAGGAAGGATTGTCGAGCACGATGTGGCTCTCGAGATTCGGAATGGGATGGAGTTCGTCTTTGTCAAGACGCTGAGAGAAGCCTTGGAAGCAGCGTTCGGGAAAGGTGTACTTGGATGGAGAAGAAATACAAGCGACCTCTTGCTGGAGAGTCGGCTTTGAGGCAGGCGACGGGAATCTGTCGTACCAATCTGTGATTTAGTATAGCTGTTTTTGCTTTCGCTATCCATTGTATAGGACAGGGACCGATTACCTGCCGCACACACCGCTATTTTGCACTTGCAGCATTCTCTTTCCTTGCACTTGTTTCATGTGGGCTGAATCGCACCCAAGGGGCATTCTCGAGGTTGCTCTGAAGGCGTAGAATGTGGAAGTGTATATTTCCTAATTAGATGCCCGTTGTATTGACAGGTCGACCATGCGTATAAGCGGTCGTCGCTGGAAAGTGTGTGAAAGGTCTTTGGATACGAAGGGTTCTTGGGGATAGACGGTTGATGATCTCCCAAGTTTTCACAACATTTCAGACGGTGAAGGATCATCACCAACTTCCCCTGCAGTGCCAGCTTTCCTTTCCGACTTGCGTTGCTCCCTTGCCAGTTCTCCATCGTTCATTGGCGACCTCCACAGGATCTAACCGCTTCCTCTGCAGTACAGGCACGTACTTTACCGCACGTTTGAAGGTTCCGCCTCCAAGATGAATATCATTGGATCCCGAGGGTTTTTGCGTTCCGCCAGTTGCTCGATGGAAGATAGAGGGAATAAGGATGTCGGTGGGGGATGATGCTCTGCAGCAGGCAAGAAAAAAATGTTCGTTGAGAGCAGAGTAGATGTGTGATCGGACCAGGAGATGTTCTCCAGCTGGTCGTGGAGGCTCCCCCGGAGGCGATTGGGCCATCGTCAGGCTTTCCTGTCGTTCTCCAGGGCAAGGTACCTTCAGGGTACCACAATCCCACAGAAGGAGGGGGCAGTCCGTCTGCCATCTGATATTCAGGTTTGCGATCGACCACTTGGTACGGAGGCGTCGCCTTTCCAACGGTTGCCCTCTCTCCAGAGGAAACGTTGAGCAGTTGGTCACCAGGAAGGCTGCTCCAAGCCTGTGCCAACGAGGAAAAGGATGGCCATGATGTGCCGTACTCTGGTGGTACAAGAAAGCACTGCCGGTGAGGTTGAAGACATGGACATTGTCGTTCAACTGGTCGATGGTTGCACTCATGACGTTCCTCTTGAAAGAGGTGGATTTGTTTTGCCGGATCGAGTTTGCAGAGATTTCGAAAGTCATGTTCTCCATAAGCCGTGAGCGCCCCTCTCGCATGCGAGAAATGTCGAGTCCATTGGGGGGAGAAGAAGTACTTGTAGTGACGGAAATTGCAGGAGAATCGAGCGGAAGAAGGTTGATGGCACCGGGGACCAAGCAGACACCCCGAATGGTCTCTGCAGAAGGCGGTTTAGGATAGAGACATAGTACATGCTCGCTTCCGACTGTGTTGCACTGTCTCTGGGACGTAGAGGTCACCACCATTCACGATGGTTCTGCATCTTCTTCGCCTTCCGGTGCTTCATCTCCATCAACCAAGGCTTTCCGACTGTTGGGTGGAAGAGCTACATGACCCGAGCGTGCGTCCGCCTCCTCCAGCTCCTCCTTCGGTAGAGCACTGCGTACCCAGACGGAAACCACCTGCCTGGCACCACTGACTCCGCGATCCGTCCTCCCACACCGTTCCCAACCACAACCTTCCAAGCTGGTATGTGGATCCACTAGATGGGCTTTTGCTAGAGCGTCAAATAGGACGCCTTCCACCGTGGGCAGTGGTGTATCATCGGGCTGGAAAGCCAATCCTCCATAGTCCCAGCCAGCGTAGCTGAATTTCAGCGCAATCTTCCGCCGTGGATGGCTGTAAAAGTCAAACGGCTTGGTAGGTTTTGGTTTGGGAGCCTCTGGGACAGATGAGCTGGTCGCTGCTGCTGGATTCTCCTTCTCGAGTTCCGCAACACGTTGGAGAAGTTGTTCGCGAGTCCAGCCAGCGTATACGGAGGACGCCATTGACGCTATTCGAAGGCGGTGGATATTGTGGCTTTTCAGTGCATGAAGGCGAAGAATCATGCACCTGTTTCTATTCCTGGGGCTTCAGCACCCGTTGTTTAGACTGGCTGTGGCTGATTCACAAATGAGTGGTGGATGTGGACGGCGGGGAAGATCTGATTTAGGCCTTGTTCCGTCAAATGACTCCGATTCCTACTCCGCCAGCGCCTGGCGCTTGTCTTCGTATGGTACTCTCAGCAGACGGTAATTCCCAATTCGTCAAGTTAATTGTAGCAAGTATACGATATCAATAAATGCAGTAATAAGTAAGGCAGTGGGGTATAGGAATTCAAGCAGGCGATAGGCGCAAACGATCATGATATGGTCGAAGATAATCGTGCAAGGAAAGCTTCGAGCTGTGGGCTACTATGAGGCGCCCTGAATGTGCGTCAAAGTCCCAGCGCAATGGAGAGTCGCCTTCCGGGAAGGTAGCAAGTAGGACTGGGGTGAAAGCCTGTCTTGCCAGGGACGAGGTATCTGCAGCTGTTGGACTAGAACAGGCATCCTCTTGATCGCCCTCTTTGAGGTACGTGAGCCACAAGCTTGCTACAGATCCGCTGACGGTAAGCTGCAAACGAGTTCTTGTCCCTTTCATAGCAGGAACCTGGGGCTGGGCCTTTACGGCCAGTGGACCGGCTGGGCAGGGCGACTTGTATGTTGTCAATAGGTCGCCATAAGAGCAGGGTTCCAAAGTTTGAGGGGACAATGCGCTTCTCGCCAACTTCTCCACACGCAGAATATCTTCCCGTGGGAGAGGTGTAAAATCTGGAAAGTGGACTCGGCCACCTTTGCACTGGAAGTTTCGGAAGTCTACAGAGAGCTGTTAGAAAGGAAACACTCAGAGCTTGATGAAGGACAAACCGGAAGGAAGCTGGTGCGCTGAGCAACAGCAAAGGTCCCATTTCGGAAATTCCAACGAATGCGAACGCCATCGACGGCAAATGTGACCACCTCATTGGAAAAGCCGCAGACCACTGGATCCTGACAAACAGAGTGCGGGCTGTACTGGCGAATGATGGGCAATGCGGCAAGTTTGCGAAGCTGAATCCCGCCGTTCCACCCCCTTGATTCATGGAATGACAACTCATGAGCAACGTAGAATTCAAGAACGTCGGTTTGATGCAAGATGTTGCGAAGGTTCCTAAGCCTGTAAAGTCGAGTAAATGATAAAGAAACGAATAGCTTTGAGTAGATCTAAACTCACTGTTCTGATGTAAAGTGTTCGAAGCCTTTGCTATCCTTAACGAACAGTAGGACTGACCAGGACGACGATCCACCCCCAGCAAAGACATGGGGATTCGATCCAGGGTCCATGCCAAAAGCAAAGTTTGCTGCTAGCTTGGGTACGCCGGGAGTGTCCAGTTGGGTTCCCAAGTCCCAGACAGCTAGGTTTCCGCCATTCGCAAATGATAGCAGGTATTTACCTCCTGGGAGGAGAATGACAGTATCCAGTGAGGGATACCGTTTATTGCCGTTACATGACAATCAAATGGCCTTGGGGTGTTGCTTCCAATTGGCTTCGGATCCTGGCGTTCCTCGAGCAGGGATCGCATCAGGACGGGCCTTCGAGCCATAAACTCGATGTTGAAAGAGTCGGCTTGCTGCAGGTCTGTGAGGCTGAGGCTGGGTTGGAAGATGGAATTGAGTGCGCACGACCGAGCGAGGCATGAACTCCATATGTCGCGATGGAGGTTCGTTCAGTGTAGTAGAATCCGCGGCAGGTCTGAGGAGCATTTGTGAGCAGAATGGAATAGAATCTGCGAAGACAGGCATACCTGACGCAAGGGCACGACATCTTCGGCTTCAAGCAGCGAAATATAACGAGATGGATTTCGACAGGAAGAGAATGTATCGAGGAAGAATGCAGCATTGTGGTTCACTCCGTCGAGGAGTGGAATGGGCCACGTCGCGTCAAAAACAGGTTTCGCTGAGAGTCTGCGAGTCGCGTTGGCAGAGGCAAAGATGGGCGAGACCGGTAGCCGAACAAATTTCAGCGAAGGGTCGTTGTTTGTGTATTTCTCGGTACAGGGCCGCTCCAGCCGAGATTCGAATGAGCGAAAACATGAATCATGATACGGCATGCGCTAACTGCCAATGGGGCAAACGCCTAAGTGAAGCGCCCACTGATGTCATCACAACGCTTCATCCAGTCTTCCACTAAGGGAGGCCTTTGCTTCGCGATTGTGCAGTTTACTGAGGGTCAGGACAAAGGTGCAGCTCGTGCACGTCCAGAAAATAGAATCAGGCTCCTGCCACGACGACATACAGCTCCTCCAATGCTGTATCGAGGTCATTCGATCCTCCATTTGACGGCACTGGCACCTTCTTGACGTAACGTTTAGGGCATACCGTGCCCGCCAAGAATAGCACAATTTTCAACCACAAGTCGGAAAGGACTGGCAGGAGAAAGGCGTTGGGCTTTCTGTGGCCCTCATGCAACACCCAAGCCAGATAACTCACCGAGGGTTTAGTCACATATTTCTCTTCTGCCATGAGCTGGACCTTGGGGCCAATGCTTTCCTCAAGTGGGAGTGGTGGTGCTTCGTAGGAACAGCTCCTCCTCCGAGATGGGGAAGCAGATAGGCCATTCTCGGAGTCCACTGTCCGAGCTTCGGAGGATGGAGATGGTGGAAGGCCAGGAAGACAGCGACGGGAAACATTTAGCTCTATTTTTACGCTTCCTGACGTCGTTCGCGTTGTTTTCTCTCGGAGTAGTACAGAGAGAAGTACAGGTTGATATGATTCGAGGAGCTCCATTGTAACAGTTGACGGTCGATCCAGGTCCAGGACAAGGTGTTGGGCCCAAGTCCTGCTGGCGTCAACCTGAGAGAGAGGCTGGGAGCATTTGGCATCGCCGTAGGGACGATATTCTGTGCCTGCCAGTTATTCATTCGTGCAAACCATTCCGTTCGAAGTTATGCTGCGTGTAGCATGCTCTGTTCAGGAGCCAAGGGCACTGACGCTATCCTCGGTGAGTTATCCTTTAGACGCTTGTTCCTCCAACTTAGCCTGCAAGTACATCATCAGCTGACGGCCCGACCACAACGAAGTAGAGACTGTACTCACTTGTTGCGCGCACTGAGAACTCTCAGTGTGTTCTTCCTCTCATGTTCCGTCAAAATCTGCCAATTCGCGATACGTGAAAGCTCTGGAGACCAAGTGAGGGTCAGCACCATCCGTACCTCCTAAACTGACAGCAATGCGTACCCCGTCTTTGTTGACAACCATAGGGCCCAAGGCATCTAGTTTGACAGCCTTCTGCGAGCTCATCAAGTGTTATAGGCTGACTGCTAGTCGCCGATTCGCCACCTTCAATCAATAGAGGCTCTGCACTGGCTGACTGCTCGGTGGCGAGCCAGACTCTGCAGCAGAGGCGTTTACGTTGTTCCCAGACGCGTAGTTGACATTGTAGCACGATTCAAGACGAAATGAGACGGTCTCGGGACGAGTGGTCGCCAGTTAGAGCGTCCAAGTCGAAGCAGTGGTGAGCGTAATGAAGAGAGTGACATGAGTGATGGCAAGTGACGCGCTCGCGTCAAAGCACTGTAACGAACTTTCCAGAACCGAGCACCAAATCAGCGACGGAAAGACAGTAATCGTAAAAGGCTCAAGCCGAGTATATTATACACAGGTATAGCTACAGAGAATAGGTCCGTACGATAATGGGAAGGAATTATCTGACATGAGGGAATGGACTAATACGCGAAGAATTGCCAGATGAATGAAGGAAGAAAGAACGAAAAAGGCGACGCGACTGCATACGACGGACTGGACATAGTGTACCCTATTGACCTATTAAAGAATTTCTGCCTTGGCCTGCTGGACCAAGTTGGCGACAGCAGCTGAACGAGGTTTGATACTGCACTTGAATGGCTTGGGTGACTAGAAATAAAAAGTAGCCAGTCCATCCGGACACTCAAGAAGGCCACATACCGAACGAACGTCATTGTACTCAACAGCAGGAGTCACCTCCTTCCCATCTGCGTCCACAGCTTTGGCGATGTCGAATAAGCTTGCCATCGTCACCAGCATCATCCACACGTTGGCGTCGGCTAAAAATCGGCCTGGACATACCCTTCGGAGAAGAATTAGCGCGTGCAACTCGAGACTCAATTGGGGAGAAAGGTTGACAAATGGGTTTGCAAAACTTACCGACGACCGAATCCAAATATGATGGTCTTGGGGTCCGGCAAATTGGGATCTTCGATGTATCGCTCAGGATAGAATGCTTCCGATTGGCACAGTCTTGGAGGATTGAACTATCATATGCCGGTCAGATTGCACCCAGAAAAGGTTACAGACGGAGGTGAGCTTACTATATATTCACAAGACGATCGATCCTTTGGGAATCAGCCAGTCTCGATAGTAATCGTCATCCATAAGACGATGGGGCATCCCTAAGGGGACAGGGGGGTTCCATCTAAATAAAGACAGGTCAATTCGAGGCTTCTGAATCTGTTACGTGATGACATGAAGAACCTACCGAAAAACTTCCTTCAGGACACATTCAAAGTAGGGCAAAGAAGACCGATCGTCCGAAGTGGGCAGACGGTGATTGCCAACAACCTGATCCAGCTCCGCGTGTACCTTCCTAAGGACTTCCGGGTGAAGAACCATGGCCAATACGAAGGTGTGAAGGAAGGCAGTCGTCTATAAAGATGGAGGTGGTGTAGAGAAAGGTAAGCAAGTTTAGGTTAGCTTTTAGTAGAGCGGGTAAGAGCTTGTCACTTGCAGTATCTTCAGCCGCTGTTTGAGAAGGCGCCATGAGCATCTGCAGAGAAGGAAACACCGAGATTATGACGAACCTGCATAGAGCGTTCCAGCAGACCCCTTGATGTCCTCCTCATCTTCTGGAGCGAGCGCGATTGAGCCATCTTCGGGATTACGCCGTGATTCTAGGAGCGTGGATGTGTATGAAGGAACAGCGACCCCTGAAGTCTGCCAATACATTCGTTCAAATGCGCAAAGCTGCGCAGCTTGCGAGGACTTACCACCTGATCCTTGACAACCCCAAAAGGGATATCCATCATGGCTGTGACTGCCTTCTTGGCCTCTGTTGCTTTAATTTTGAACGCGCTGAAGGGTGCCCAAGTTGGTATGTGTCTGAAGTGCGGTTAGCGCAAACCTTGAGCCTCTGGTAGGCTCTAACGTACTTCATGACCGGAAAGAAATCCACGAGGGTGGCGGCCGGGGAGCCTGACTCGATTGTCAGTGTTGTGGCACGTTCAGCTGGATCCGTTATGCTCATGGTCAGTAGACGCAAAGAGGGTGAGGGATTGTACGATGGTTCCTCACCTAATTGAACGAATCGATCTTCTGCTGAAACGACTTCATGCCCATAGGTAATCTGGAGGATGGTTGAAGCGGCATATCTAGAGAAGACAATGTCAGCATAGACGAATGGCGATAGGCGCGTATCGGCCTCACCGCCTAAAGTGGTTCAAGTAGGCCTCGGGCTCGCGCAGCAGATTTTCCATCGCCGCCAGCGTTCCCTTTGCTGTATAGGGCGGAATGCCGATACTACTCTTGAATTGAACAGCTGGTTCATGAATCGACGGTGTTCCGGAAACGTGGGCCACTGGGGATGGAAAGCATTAATGGACACTATCAAAAGGGTAATGGTGATTTACTCACTAGCGGACGTGCGTCGAAGCACTCTGCCAGCCCATTCTATTCAAAGGCGATGTGATGAGGAAAATTCGGGTCCATAATGGAGGACGAAACAACTCACAACTCGGACAACAGGACAAAGCGGGGACGGTCAGAGTAGATGGCGCTTCGCTTATCGAGGAGATCGCGGGCAGCTTGCAAGCTGTCCAAGATGATCATCGGCTGTTTGAATATTTGGACGTAGACGACATCGCCTAGTCATGGCAAGATCAGGAACACGATAGTGGGGTCGATTGAAAAGGGACCCACCAAAGTCCTGGGCCCACACCTTGAAGGCCTTTGCCTGCTCGCTGGTGGGCATCTGAAGGACATTGCCTAGGAATGGCAATGCTTTGGGTCCGGGCGGGAGATGGCGTTTGGCGTGACTGCTTGAGCGGTAAAAGAGATAGACGACGGGCAAAATGACCGCCAAAAGGAACGACAAGAAAGAAATGGGGGAATCCATGGTGGTACCCACAGTGGATGAGGGGGAATGAGGGTACAGGGGTGCAGCTTTATAGGGATTTCGGTGACAGGCTGAACCGTCGAACAGAGCCGTCAAGGGTGTCCGTTTGGAGAATATCAATCCGATCGACCACAGGTCTTGGCCGAGAATGAGCCAACAATAGCATGGGGTAAGCTGCGTCCATTTGTGATAGTTCTCATGGGACCTGTAAATCCAGAAAAGGGGGGTCCCTGTGGATACGCGCAACTGCATTCTCTCTGCCTTCGGAGTCGATTCAAGCGGTGAGGAAAGAAAGTGGGCACCACCCTTCAGGCAAGGAGAAGGATAATAAGCTCCTTGACGCCTGCCGCTGCAATCAGGCTCATGGTAGAAGTTGGACCTTGCAAGCGGTTCTTAGTGCTCGACTATGTCAAGTCACTGCGAGAAGTATGGCAGCCCTTGCAAGAAGCAATTCCCAAGAGTTCCGCTGATGGTCGTGATGCCTTGCAAGATTGCTCGCCCCCGATCCTCCCGCTGAAGTCAGAATAAAATGCATCGTACCGGGCTGCAGCTTGGATTGATTCTGCCGTAACGAGGCCAGCGTGCATGCGCTAGGTTGAACGGTGTGAGCATTGCTTGGGCTGTCGCCCTTTGATAACGCTTTCATCGGGTTGACCGCTCTCCAAGGACCCCCTTTTCAAATCACCAAACTGTGTGGAAGGTTCGGCCTGTCTGACAGTCACAATACCCGCTGCTTATGGACGGAATGCAGTGAACTTGAACTTGCTTCGCATGCCCACATTGGAGGTTCTTGACTATTCCGGGAGTCTGTGCCTGGATGAGGAAAGGCCAAAAGACCAAAGTTACGGTATGGACACGCTGACCCCGGAACGTCAGACAAGCTGTCGTCCTCATAGGAATGGGTGGAGGATGTCAAGAGGAGATGATTCTCGGAACGGAAGATGCAACTGCACCCGGCCACCGTTTGTTTGCGCACAAATCCACCGCATCAAGCGCGTCCGTTTGGCTTTCAGGCTTGGCACTGAATTTAGGCGAAACTGGACTTGACGATATGCGCCGTGAGTAGATGCCCTATGGAATAGCGCCTTCAGAGGAGCCTTTTTTACATGCTCATAAATCTGCATATGGCCTTATAATCAGCATAAGATAGACATCCTCAGCTTCTAATTTCGCCTCGTATGTCGGAAAGTCGGCTCCCAAAGAGATCATGATCCAACTGACAAGAGACCCTACTGTTCTGGGACAGTCGACATATTTGGAGGATTCTTCTAATCATGTCAGGTGCTGCCTTCTCTAGCCCGTATCAGTGGCAGTTTAATTGTGGATGAGAAGCCCGCGGGTACACAGGGAGGCTATGGGCACTGATGATGGCCTATTCCACGTATAGGTTCGTCAGCTGTTTCCCCCACCCGGGTCGCTGGCGAATGGGTGTCATTCCATGTCAGCCATTCGACATCGTCGGGCCTAGGGCAAAGTCCCAACTGCAGTCGCCGCCCGTAATCCACCCCGCGTTGGGGCTCTCGCTTGTCTTGTTACCAGACACGGACGTGTCATTCGCTTGCGTGCTCGAATGGGTCAAAATAATAATAAGAAAAGGACGCACACATGGACCATCACGTTCGACAGCGGGAGAAGCCAATGACCACATCCAACTCTCTGTGCACGGCTGGTCCTGGCCTGCGTGATGCCCAGGGTGCAGACCGCGATAATCTGATTGGGGCATAGCCGAGGGCCCTGTCCAGTCAGAGAACCCTAATGCACAGTGTCGCGGGAGCGAACGTCCAGCCAAGCTCATGGATGAATAGCCGGTAGCTCAAGCTCTCAAGCTCAAAGCCCGACCACTGAGAAAGGATGTCAATCCGTTTAGATATTCACTTACAGCTTTGATGGTTGAACGGAAGCTAGAACTCTGGCATGAATATGGGGTTAGCATAGCCTTCCGGTTCTCCCATAATGTCGATGTCATTGACTCTCCATTGAAAGAAAAGAAGGTTTGGTCATGAGTTGAGTAAGAAAATAAAACATAAAAAGCCTGTCACGAAATGCTCTTGACCTGCCAAACCCAATCACATTGATCTATCTGGCCTGGATTAGCATGAACCTCTTGTAATCAATGAGCACGTACCTCAGTCAGCCGTTTGGAACATTGTCCAGTTGCCGTTGCTCTCCGCCCATACTTCCATCTCGGGGGCGTCTCGGAGGTCCTTGACTGCAGATGGAGCGATCCAATAGGCGGGTTCGGTGTGAATATCTTGCAAAGAGATGCATCAAGCAAACGGTACTCGCCATACCACCAAAGGGTTGTAACACCCACTGGGAACGTGAAAGTTGCCTGCATTTGGGTTAGACGCCCTTTCAGTACCTGTGTGTTATTCAGTCGAGGCAGAAAAGAGCGTACCCTCTTCCCACGGAACTCGATAGTAGAGGTCACGGGCTGGGGGTTCCACCCACCGATAGAGTCATTCCCTTTACAGGTAAATGTCGCAAGTCAGTCAAGTGTCCGCCATCCTTCACACTGCCAGGATCCATCCATCAGAAGATGCCGCTCGGAACTCGACATAGAACGTCGAACGACAGATGGAACATGGTGTGTTTGGGAATGGAACCTTGATTGTACAACTCACAATTTAGGACGACGAGCGAATAGCGAAGGGGGTCTGCTGGATTTGCGCAATATGTGACGTAGGCGCCCACGCGGAGGGCCCAATTCAAGTCGCCTTGAACTTCCCCCCAATCCTTCGAGCGCTTGGCCCTCCGGCTTCCCGGGGTACGATAGCTCTAGAAGCTTGTGCCATGGCATAGACTATGCCCGCAGAAGATCGTCAACTACAGCTCGAAGAAACGGACAGTTACAAGCACACGCGACGCAGATGTCGCATGTCGAGATTGAAGGATCGCCCCATACGACTGCCCTGACACCCTGCAAAAAGGCAACCACTCACATTCCTGATTCAGACTCCAAGTGCCATCCTTGTTGATAGTGACCACTCCTCCACAACCAGAACCACCGCAGCTATTCGTACCAGAGAGCTTCGGGTTGCCAGAGCTATCAAGAGCCAAGTTCCACATCAACGCCGCTCGGGCATTGTGCTTTATCGATCCTACGGGAAAGGCCATGGCAAACGTCAGACGATGTGCCTGTCCCTTCGAGGAAGATCAAGTCAAGAAAGACGAGGGTACTATGAAACTAGTTGACGAAAGTTCATTGCATCAGGTGAGTTTGCGTCGCTGCCAATGGCACAGGTGTCATGGCACGCACATATTGTCCATGTACTACTAATCAGATCATTCGATTAGAACCTTCTCAGGACCACGAGAGAAGGACAACTGTACAGTCGACACCGTCTTAAGTGATGCGTGGGAAAGTCATAACCTCTGAAAAGGCATAGGTTTGGGCGTCCACCGATTGGTTCCCTGCCAAAATGATGCAAAAAGTCATAAACCCCTGAAAAGGCATGAGTCATAGCATCTGGCGGGGTCCCGAAAGTCATAATTAACCCCCAAAATTTCACGATTTTGATGCTTCTTGACGATTTTCTGTGAGTAGGGATCCTTTCGAGGTATAAAGAGGGGCCCAGAAATCCGGGAGCCCGTAAACACAGCAAATGCCATCAAAACTCGCATATTTGTGCGAAAAGTCCTTAGCCGCCCTAACTCCCAATTTGGTAAGCGCCGGTGCGAGCCATAGGCGTGATGTCTCAAAGGTCTAACCTGAGGTATTCTGCACGCAGAGGTGCAGTTATTCAACCTTACTCGTATTCCTGACCTCGTCTCTTGCGTATAAGCACTTTAGTACACGTTCCTTCCGCTTTCTTATACCAATTTGTGTGATGGGAACCAATATCTAAATCGGGTAGTCTGTGGAAAGGCATAACCTGCGAAAAGTCATAGAAATGGGGGTCCACCGAGGGGTATGACTAAGACGGTGTCGACTGTACCTTGATATCACTCACAATCTGATCCAATAGTTCCTGAGCATCCTACGAAAAAGCCTATCAGAGGGGGATCGTCGCTTAGCCAGAGCTTGTCTAGACACTGGCCTGTGAAATAGACCTCCTGCGGGCCTCAGATAAGACCGACGTACATCCCGTCATTTAGCCGCGAGCGAGAAACACACCTTGGTTGGATGCGCGTTGGTAAAAGCATCCTGCTGGTCGACCGCGACTGACCCCTAGATGACCCAACGAGTTAACACACCCCTCCAATTGCATGAGTGTGTAGCGTACCGCATAGCAATGAAAGGCTACGCCGTCAAAGGAGTCTGAAGCCTCTTTCATCAACTGAATAGGGTTACTTGAAGCTTTGTCCCAATTATGATCATATCCTTCTCATCGTGATCACCACCGCAAAAGGATCAAGAGACAGGTGAACTGATCTGCGTACCAATAAGCTTGGTACCGGACCAACCGTTCGCTTTCATCAGCAGCCTCAAGATGCGGCCGACTTGTGCTTCGGTAGAGACAGGAAAGTGGGCCGTGGGGTACGTTGGGTTCTCATGGCCGGGCTCGTTCTGGACGGAGATGGCATACGGAAAGATGCCTTTCCCTTTAAAGCCTTCCATACATTTAAAAAGGTACTGGGCGTCTAGCAAAAACGTTAGTCGCCAGGCAAAATGGGATGGACTACGACCTGCAGATCTCCAGATGTTCCTTCTTTAGAGAGCCCCCACTCATCGTCCCGCTGGTCTTCACCCAAGCCGGCTAGAAAGTTATCAATGTGGGTCAACGAAGGAGATGAACTGGACGCACAGGTGACCAAGGCACCAGGTGCACTTTTAATTGATCATTAACACTCTGTATATCCTTTAGGATCGTGAACAAATATGGTGGCGCATTATCGATATTAAAGTCGTTGAGGCACGTATCGCCATCTTCTAGCAAACGAGTACCCTGAAACGCCTTTGTGTCAGCATTGAAACGGGTCACGAAGCCGAGCTATCGAGAGACGAACGTGTGCTGCGAAATCTGAGGCGCCTAATGGAACCCTAATGTAACTCAAACCAGCAGCGTTGGTACCTTCAATCGGGGTGAAGAGCCGATTCAAAAGTTTCCAATAGTTGTCCAAGTTCTTTGTCTGTGTTGTCGCGGGATTGTGAGCCTCGCACAGAGGAATGGAAGGAAAGAGCGCGGCAGAATGCCCTTACTTTGAGGTTACTCAACAGCAATGCAGAAGAGTCGGCTTCAAAGGTCGGTTAGCGGTAGATCTGTAGGAAATCCCAATAAAGCGTACTCAAGGATGCTCCGAACCCAATAACTGGCTGGAAGATATTGAAGTCCTGGATGACGATGTTCGTAGTCGCCAATGCCTTTTTGTCTACGAACTCGATAGCAGGCGATCGTTTATTGCATTTGAAGAGGTCGGATTGGTTCCACGTGGTATCCACTCGCAGCACAGGTTAGCACCACAGGGAAGCTCGATTTGAGCTGAGGGAGCTTACGACGTCCCAAATCAACTGGCAGGCGACGAGGTCTACCAGGAGGCTAGCAGTGATCAGCCTGATGAGTTGAGCGGCCTTGAACATGGCGGCAGCAGGGATAGAATGACTGGACAAAGCGACAGGCGCAAATGGACGGGTAAGCGTGCAGCGCCCCGTCTCATACTTAACGCTGGGCTCCTGTTGCTTCGTTGAGGAGGTTCTTGTTTAGACCGTGTCACTGCAAGTGCCAGATGCTAACAAGGCATTGCCTATGAAGATCGTTTAAGTCTCAGATTCAGCGCAGGGAGACTTTGTTCGACATTAGCTCTGTTCCTCCGCTCTATCAGATGGGTTCGTCATAAGTAAGTTGCGCACTCACCTATACGCCTATTCTGGCAGACGACAGCCCGTCATGCTTCGTATTGCTCTGCCAAGCATAAATGATAACATGCAACTCAAAGAGTCGGAAACGAGGACAACATTCATAACCCAACAGGGCGGTCCCGAAAAAGGAACCCAATAAAGCAAGAAATCAAATAAGCAATTGATCATGAATACAAGAATAACATCAGCAATCCCTGTCTCCTTAGTCAATCTAGAACAAGCCCAAAAGGTCGTCTTGAGGCTGCGATGGTTGGTTTGAAGGTGGAGTAGCGGTTGCTGGTGTAGCTGGTGGCAAGGCAGAGCCACCAAACATCCCATTCGGATTCGATGCTGTGGCAGGCGTCATTGGCACACCTCCGAACAAACCACCTGGCGCGGGTGTCGCAGGTGGTCCACCCATGGATGTGTTGCCGAAGATCGAAACGAGATCGTCCAAGGGGTTGCTCGAGGTTCCTGCCAGCAGGTTGGCAGCAGCAGGTTGAGCGAGGACCTGAGTGGCTGCCAACCCTGAGAGGCCACCGGTTTCGGTAGCAGGATCGTCCCCAAAGTCCAACAAGTTTTCGGCTTGCTGGCCAGCGGCAACAGTTTGCAGAGCCCTTTGCGTCGAAAGGTTGTCTTCCAGGCCATCCGCCTTGCGCTGCATTTCTGTTGCTCCAATCCTACCTTTGCCGATAAATGTCTCGGAGGGCTTGTGATATACGCTGGCGAGACTGCCAATCTCGCTGATGAGCTCCTCCAGGACAGCGGGGGCGACAGTTGTACGAGGTATTGAGATCGGAGGACGGTGAGAGAGTACGACAGACTAAAATCACGGTAAGAAAAGGGTCGAGTCGGAGAGTTAGAACGCACTTTAGCTGCTGCAGGGTCCATGGAGAGCAGGCGCCAGTAGATATAGGCACGATCACGAACATCTGGCGAGTCGCAGTCCTTGGTTGCCGTGTTGAGCACCCTTTGCACGATTGCTTGTGATGAATCGGGTTTCTTGAGGAAGAGCTTGACGACGGCGGTGAGGGTCTGTAGCTGCACTGGATACGACTCCTCTGTGAACGAATCGACAAACAGGTTGAGAAGTTCGTCCGCGTTATCGATCTTGCCTGCGTACTCTCCGATGATCCAGATGAGCGATGCCTTGGCTTCAGGTTCATCTAGTTCGTCGAGATTGGCGCACAGTGTAGGGATAACACCTTCGTATGTTGAGGGATACTTTCGGAAGATGTCCTTCATCACGACGACCGCCTCTTGGACGACGTAGCTAACGCGCGTCGCGATCAAGTCTAGGAGAACGTTGACACAGCGCTCTGCAGCCTCGTCGATCTTGACGGCAGTCTGGCCAATAGCTTTGATGCTCTTCCGTACAAAGTCGACATCAACTTCTGACGCGTATTCTCGAAGCTCGCTGAGGAGAGCATCGACATTCTTGGGGCTTGCAAGGCGGACCATGATATCAAGCTTCTCGACCTTGACGTAGAGAGGGTCATTGTACTTGCAGAAGAAGACCCGGATTTCGTTTGATAAGACATCCGCGCGCTTCTGAAGTAGGAGGTTGATGTTGCGAAGAGCGACCCATTGAACTTCTGGTGGCGAGGACAAGAGTGTGACGAGGGGAGGTGCCATCTTGCGAATGAGTTGTTTCTCAAGGTCCTCCCTACGTACGTTGCGCAGGTGGATCATGATGACCTTGACCGCAGCGAGGACGACAGATCCGTTGACGTGCTGGAATTGAGGGACCACTCGTTCACAGATGTGCTCGCTCTCCTTGTCGTCCACAGCGGTGTAACGGGCCAACGCGTTCAGGATCGCTACACGGCCCCATTCAGAACATTCGTTCAGAGCAATCAGGAGTTTGTTGAGCACTGAAGTAGTGATGGTGAAGAGAGCGGGATCGGATGATGATGAGGAAGGCTGGGAGGTGGCCGAGATGTGGATGTCCGTGAGGGCCGCAACAGTGTTGGCGACAACCTGGGAACAGTGAGCAGCGTTCATTTTCGAGAGAGAGGCTCAAACTAACCATAGGGTTTGAGTCTGCAATCATATCGTGCAGCTGCTGCAGGAATCCGTTCTCAATGACCAGTTCCGGTTTGAGGTCGTACAGCTTGGCTACGCACAGCGCTGCGGTCTTGCGAACGTAGGGGTTCTCGTCTCGCAGACACTTTTGCAGTGGATCACAGAGATAGTCTATGATCTTCTCCGCCCGTAGACATCCCATTGTCCGTATTGCCAGAGCACGGACGAGAGGATTAGGATCGTCACTGTCTTTGACGAAAGTGTTGACTGCGAGGATGACGAGCTCTGGCTGGGTTTTGGCATAGTTCATGAGATACAGATAGACCAATTTTCTTCTGCTCCAGATCGTCTGTTTGCATGTTCTTGAGAACGTCGGGAAAGAGACCGCTGACATCTAGAAATTTCAGAACCTCGCCCACTGCGATTCTGAGATTCCTGTACCTTTCCCAACAGTCATAGACGCGATGACCCGCTTGATCGCATCCTTTCGCTTTTCACGGTATTCACTGTTGAGATCGACGCTGAGCTCGTAGTTTTCGCCCTTCCTGGGACCGCGAATGCTCATGGTGGTTTGAGTTTAACCGCCCAATGTTCTGTCCACCCAAGGAAGGCTTCCCATCGTGCGAATTTTGATCGTATTAGCCCCTATCTACCGCGCCTGTGTATATGGCCTTTGCTATATTCTCCTCCAGGGGGCTATTTGAGGATAAACCCTGGCTAACTGCAAACTCCATATCACCCTCTCCTTCTTTTCTCTTCCAAGAAGACTGCTCCAGAAGCGTTCCTCAGCGATTGAGTCTGAAAAAGGAGTTTAGAGAAAGGACCTCCCATGCGACAGAATTTACAGAAAGAGTCTTCAGGTGCTGAGACATTTTCATGATGCGAGCCACGTCTCCTTGGGCCACTCGTCCTGAGTATTTAGGAACGTAAAAGGTTAGGGTGTGTAAGCGTTGCATCGCAGGTAGCTGTTTCTCGACCACGTCCTTGAGCCCAGATCAGTAAAAATCCGAAGGTTGTAACTTGAAGAGGACCGAAACTCACCATAGCACTTCCGTCGATGGATATGCACAAGTCCCCCACAGAGGTGCACGCCTCGAAGAATCCACGAAGTGTTCTCACTGTCACCAAACCATTCTTGATGTGCAAGGAGCGGAGCGTTTCTGAGTGTCGATGAATGAGATGATGGATAATGGCATCGTAGGCGGGGCATGCGTCTGCAAAGGTCAGTCATTTGGGGGGCAGCCCCGAAGAAAATAACAACTTGCCCATGACAGCTTGATCTTCGTCCTCGTCGCCCTCAGCCACAATACTCAGAGATTCGATGGGCGACGCAGCTATGATTCTACGAATCCAGGCACATAGCTTAACAGCCTCTGCTCGTCTAGTCGTCGGTATACATATGGCAGTGAAATGCTTCAAGTTCTTCAGTCGAGGCTTGTATTGGGGTATTTTGATTTGCTGCAGGTGAATGAGAAAGGAGGGAGCTCGAAGGGTAAGTCCAGACCCACATAGTAGTACCTTAACCTTAGGCGTTGGAGACAACGCAACTGATCGATGGCCTCAAAGATATCAGTGTCTGTGAGGGAGTACGAGATTCCCAAAGAAAAGGCCGTTAACGATTCACAAATGTGAGGCAAGAGACCCTTCAAGACCCCGGGCGTTATGGAACCGCAATTGTCCTGTCTTTGATCAGACCAAACCAGCACACGATGAGAGAGGTACGACCCACCAGTAAATGCAACTCTCTCAAGGCGTGACTCAAGTTCTCCAGCCACCCTGGAAGAGCTTGCAAGACCACTCTCCCAGGGCTGCGCAGTGACAGTTTCTTGAGCGTAGTCAACTGAACCAGCTGGTCGACCTTATCCTGTCTATCTAGACAGGATGCGTTCACCGCCACTGCTCCCAAGGATGCGATAGAGGGAAGCAGCTTCAACGATTCTAAGAAGACCTCCTCGTGGCAGGTGTTGGGAACGAACTTCACTGAGCCCAAGTTAATGAACTTTGAGAGCGCTTCGCTAATCACAGACTGCAGAGTGTTCCGCGGCGGAGGTCTAGGGGAGAGACACCCTTGCATGCAACTTTAGGTCAAGACCTTAGCGCTTATTCATGTAAGGCGTACCGCTAATCTCCAGCTCCCAAACAAGAGGGGCGTAATGCGAAAGCATCGCAGAGGGAAGGTTTGAAGGACTCTACCACAGTCGACACCAGGCATGAGAATCACTATACCCAGTAAAAGGCTTGTACATTCAAGTATATCCCACCGATATTGCTCCCGTATCCCTTAGATTGAGCAAGGAAAGCTGCGATGCAGGAGGCGACAGAACGACGAGGCGGTAAAGTATGGCAGAAGCAGAGCGATAAAACTCTTTGTTGACCAGAGCATAACGGTAGAGAGCGCCATAGTCCCCAAAGTAGAGTTCAAGAGTCCTGATGAGGACGTCGTAATACAGCGGGAACTGACGGTGGTTGGGTGATTCCGAGACCATGGTGGTGGGCAACTCGCGATCTCAGTGACAGGGGTTGCTTTTGGGCTCGACGGGAATTGCCGTGATTTGACCAGTGTGCTCCGAAGCTCTTGTCTCCAAAAACAAGAGGTATTTCTTTTCAGCATCGCACCCCTTGAATGTGATAGACAGTTAGCCACCGCCGCCACGAAATTTAACCATGCAATTTCGCCCACTTTTTACCAAGACCCAGGCGAGTAGTTTTATTGAAGTTAAGATTCGGCCAAGATGCTAACTGTAACTTAGGTCACGATGGGCATGGGAAACGTGAGCTTCGGTATCTGCTTCTGATAGGTACATTCGTGATTGTTTCCTTGATTGTATCATGAACCCTATGCATTTTACCCGTAATATTCTACCTCCTTTGTAACTTACTCCAGCGGTCGTCATAGATTCTGAGGTGAAAGTGACCTAAGGTCACCCTGCCAAAGGTAAAGGCTTTTCAACCACTTCAACCGCTAGAGATCATGAGTTGGGCCTCGAAGGCCCTCGATGGCCGGGTGATAATCGGATGAGGGCAGAACCGTGAGATAAACCCTTGTCAATGATGTGAGAGTCACGATCGCAAGTAACTCCAAGTTATACCACCGTGTGGGTCCAATTGTACTCTTAGATGCCGCTTCCGAAAGCACACAAAGTACTTGGGTCATAGGATCTTGGATGCATTGCCTTCAGGCGAGAACGTGGATTTTGCCCTTTTGAGCTGGCCTGGAGTCTGGGAGGCCAAATGGTGGTTTACATCTAATGCTGCAGGTGCCTGCGCGAGCTTTACTTTGGTTTACAATTGCGATGGGCGACGATACAAGTCTGGAGGTTGTAGCAAGGGCAACTCATCGGTCACTACCGCACCCGAACCGATTGTGGGGTTCAGATAAATTTCTTGCATGCTCGCGTATAGAACCCTGGGTTCATCATGGCTGGAACAAGGGGAAATAAAGCACTTACAACGCCGGCAGACACCGTGCAGAGTAGGTGCAGTGTTTACGCAAGCTTGGTCCTCATCAACATCCTTTTCCGAAACGGGGAGAACAATGGTGGGAGTCTTCTAAAACCAGGAATTTCTCTTGCAAATTTCGCGATCTTTTGTATCAGCTGAGAAGCGTTAGATGCCCCAAATGCTGAGATATGGAACATGGTACCTAGATCTCAAGGATCGATCCCAGCGATCCGGAGAACTATCTAGTGGGGATGGAGAGAACGGATGGTTGAGCAATAATCAACATCCTGTTCAAATTTCGACCCCGCTTTGTTCTCTGGGTTCCAGAAGCAGGTATCAATGGAAATTAGAAGCGGGCTATCTGTTCTGTGCGCGTATTTATGTCATACGGCTTTCAGTTTAGTGTCGCCCTTTAAAGCCCAACGAGTTTGTCGTACCCGCCGCTTCTCAGAATTCCCGTCTCAACCCCCCCCCCCCCCCCCCCCCCCCCCCCCCCCCTCTCTACAGCTGCCCTCCATCATGCGGTTCGAATATCTCTACAAGGCTTTCAAAAACGTGCCTGGTTACAATCACGACGAGTTTGTGAGACTTTGGGGCACCAAAGAGGGGAGCGACATGTTCAAGTGGGCCGTTAAAGAAAGGCGTAGGATGAAGGAAGAACAACGCCAGGCTAGACCTCATCCAGATTGGACGGAATCATGGAGGCCGCTCAAGGATGGGCGCCATTATCTGTCAGGCGCTGCTTTCCTTGGTCGTAAACCGATGTTCCTCACCCTTCAGCCCAACCAGGCTGGCCTTGCTTCCACATCCAGCCACAACGCCACCTTGCATGAGGGCAACACCTCTGGGTCAAGCGTAGACACGGCCCCTTCCAGTCCTATGCCTGATTCGACCTTGATTTTCGGAGAGGGTCACAGTCAGGGCTTGTCTAGCACCGAGTCGCAGTCGTCGGTTGACTCGAACAGTGAAACTTACGTGGAACCTGTCGCTCCTTGGCCCGGAAGCATCACTCTTCACGTCGACCACGACTCCATTATGAACCACCCCAATGGACCTGGAATTTTGCCCGGTGTAGGGCCAGACGGGGTTCCGTTGCCCTTGGAACCATTGGTTATACCTGATGAGTACTTCAAGGTCCCTGACGCCGTGCAAGACTTTTACGACTATCTGACGCTCAGCGGGCGTGCGTATGGCCTTCAAAAGACCTTACACCGTCTGCCAAACGGTGACCTCATTGTCAAGTTATCGGACAACTACAAGGTGAAACAAAACGACGTAAGTTCCGTGTCCCTCTTACCATCGCAAGACAATCTCTGACAGGAGGTCTTGCTCGTAGGATACCCCAGAGGCTATTACATTTTGCAAAATTACTGCACAGCACCCATTCCGCTTGGGACTCAAGTCTATCGACGTCGGCCTTCGCCCTGTGGGGCACCTCCGAGCGAGAGAACAACAACTTCGAAATCTCGTTGACGATCCCCGTGTAGCTCAACTTGTCCGCGAAGACCAGCTCGATGCCTCTTGGGAGGAAACCTCGGCATTTTTAATCAAAGCGCTTGAAGGGGCCCGTAAAGGTCACGGTGGACGGGTACGTCTTGCCTCTCTCGCTAGTCGAATATTCAGACTGATACCCAGCCCATCTCGTGAAGCGCGAAACACGTTCCAGGGTTTACATCGATCCCTTCGTGCATGCGATGTGTGATCTATCTGGCCCAGGGGCCGACCGGGTTATCATGTACTCGGAAAGCACTCTGTCGGAGAAGAAGGGTGCAACACACCTTCAGTACGCGGAGGAAGGCTTCGTCATCACTGGCGTAGCCGACTACATCATGTTTGCTTTAGACGAGAAGATTGGCGAGGAACAACGTGAGCTTTCCCTATATCTATTGTCATCGTCGTTTCAGCTCATCATCTTGCAGGCGAAAGATATCTGGATATCAACGGACTTGATGAAGCCCTCGAAGAATTCCAAGCGGTGGCAAATCCATCAGTCGGATTTCTGGTAATCGAGGCCAAGTCTTTGGAAGCGAAATCTTACCAAGAGCTGAAGAAACACATCCCTCAAGTTGTCATGGAGGCATACGTATGGTGCGTTCGTTTCTGAGGACTTTGGCTGAACTCGCATCACTGACTTGACCACCTACCCCAAAGTGCAAAGAAGTCAAAGTATGTGGTACCTCCCAGGTGGACCTCACATAATGTCAAGCTGACCCAATCCATTTTTAGGCGAAAGGCAGTACCTTGGATCCTTACCAACGGTTCCAGATGGCTATTTGGCGTTCTGAATCTTGACGAGGACACGAGGGGATTTAACACTTTCGGGTACTTCGCAGTTAAGCCACTCAATCTCAAGAAGTCAATGAGGACAGAAGACAACAAGGAAGCCATCTCCACCATCTGGAGGATGCTTACGCTCTGGGTAAGTCTAAAGGCAGTGCTCGACATGTTATTGCTGCTGATGCGTTGAGCAAGGCTTTCTGCAATCCTCAACAGTTATTCGCCATATTCATCAGAAAGGAGAAGCTGCAGCGCAGGGTGGAGAAGATGGCGCTCAAGCGATACCCAGGTGGATACTTCAGGATGAGTTATGGCCTCGCCAAATTCCATCACAAAGAGCTGCTCATCCACGGGGTACCGCTCGATTTTGTAGAAGAAGCACCAGAGAACCCGGAAGCTGGGAGTGGGGATGTCGATTTTGGAGAAGAGGATGACGAGGAGGATACGGATGCGGTGGAGAATGCCAGCGATGAGGCTTTGGGATACGCAGACGATGAGATGGACGGCAGTGATGATGCGATGGATGTGGCTTCTGATTAACGAGAGTCGCCTATCCTTCTTGCCATTCATGTGAACTACTATAATAAGCCCCGGTTTTCCAAGCCCCTCAATTTGCATTAGTTCACATTTTTGTCACGCTTTCGTATCGAATCTACTACATTTTAGCTCTTAAAACGACCAGCAGCCTGGCAGCTGGGCTCACATTGTAGCTTGACAAGGACGCATTTCTTTTTGGGATTTGAATCATCGCCATCAATAGCGTGTGAAACGCGGCTGCCATTTGTCCGCCACTACTTATGGTCGATGCAACTTGAGCTCAACCATCACTTGCTTCGCAATAATTCATTAAACATGGGTTATATACCAGTCCGCAACATAGGAAGCTTCGTATCTTCTGTGAGTCAAAGCGTTGGCGTGCCGGAATATGCCCTTATGCCACATTCACAGAGGACCAAGCTCAAGCTGTTGCATCGTCAACGCCAACTCATTACACTTCCAGAGGAAGTTCTCGCTATGTTCATGATGGAGTTGGATGTGCAGTCTTTAGTCCGGCTAAGATCAGTAAGGAACAAACCTTGTAATTATGTAGAGCAAGCGCTGATGGCTCACAAAGACATGCCGCCTATTGAACAGGGTTTCTCGAAGTCGTCATATCTGGCGCAATATTTTCTTGCTTGGCTTAGGAGATACCATCCCTCGCCCGTTTTTCCTGTCCAAACCTCTCCAGGATTGCTCTGCCGAGGACATTGAAGCCGACCTTCGAAGATGGGAGACGGGATGGGGGTCTGGGCCCAGAGAACCACATATCGGCAAACGTGAAGTGGATAGCGATCAGGAAAACAAGCGCTCCCCGGCCAGTCTTCAAACACTTTGCTTAATCCCTGGGGGAAGATGGCTTATCGTTGGCTACGAGGATGGCTCGGTTTGGTCACTCGATTTATCAGACCATGACGGATCATCTGGCAAAATCTGTCGAAAACTCTTGGTTCCTTCTCCATTTGAATCTACAGAACACTCGGAAACCCGTCTCCAAGTTAAGCTATCTGTTGACTTCTCATCGGATGAAGCCCTTGGCGACTCGCAAAAGACCTATCACATTCAACAGTTCAACATCGCCGTGATGGTATGCCCCATGAAGTACAAATTAGCGTCAACCCATATCGATGTCTGGCGCGTTCATGTCTCCAATGGCTCTGACCGGTGGGGTCTTCGGCTCGGGGAACACCTATCTTCGTTCACTGAAATTGGAACCGCTGCTCTCCAAGATTGCTCCCTTCTTGGGTCAGCGCTGGCTTACAGCTTGGGAACAGCGCCTGCAACATGTGTTGTCATTGTTCGTTGGCCGGCAGCCAATGGCAAGCCCAAGGACAAGGTCAACCGACATTATTTACCTGGATTGGCGTTGGACGTAAGTCAAGTTCGCTTTTCGAGTATCAGGACCCACTAAACGAATCGTACAGAAAGCCATTCTCCTTCCAGGAGACCGACTCTTTGGGATCAATGGAAGACGCGTTGCCTACGTGTACGACTGGGCAAAGAACTTCCCGACTTCTACCCTTCAGCCTCATGAACAGCTGTTCCCTCGCGTCACCCCCTCATTGCGACACGAGGCCCCAATGCGTAACGTCCACGGAATCTCCCCACCGATGGTACTCCACAACACCACCCGTATCCTTGTCCAGGGTACCAGCTCTGTTTCCGGGTTCCAAATCCCCGTGGAGGGTGACTCTAAGAAGGCTGCCGTAACCTGTCTTGTAAAGGGTCGGTTCGGCTTTGGTCAAGCACAAGCCTACGGATATCATAGAGGTGTTGGGTTCAGCAATCATGATCTTCTCACATCCTCCGAGTATCGCTGGCCTGGTGAAACTGCCAGTCCAGAAGCACAAAATGCTGGTTGTCGCTACCACACCGTCAACCGATTGGATAATTTCGATGGAGGACGGATGCTCCTAGACCAGTATTCCAATCGTGCTGTTGTGGTCGACTTCTACGCTTCGCAACTCTTCTTTGTCTCGTTCGGCGATTGATCGCTTTAGTTAAGTTGCTGTCCTGTTTTCTTTGCTTTCGTGCTGTTTCATATACCCGACCATGTAGTATCATCATAAATATGTACCATCAATCTATAGCTAAATACAACCTGCACAAGTTCCGCCGACGAGGCGCTCTCGTTTTCATGCCACACCCGCCCCACGGGCATCGTAGCACTGGGCCCTCATGCATAGTCACTCACCCGAATGCCATGTCGTTGTCAACGAGAAACTCGCAGCTGCGAAATGGCACACAGACTCGGATGGTCACGCACCTCTCTGAGCTCAGTAGTTTTTGCATCAATTTGGCCAGCATGAGACATCCGAAACGGAACCGTCGGCAACTGGACGTTCCAACAGTCACGCTAACATCGCATACTTGCTACTATGACTTACACCCAAGGCTGCTGCAGAAGAAGCCCAGTCTCACGAGTGAGATGAAGGGTAGTTGAAACGACGAAGTAGTGCTAATGCGTGTTTATAGGTCGAAAAGGCGCTAGCCGCACTTCCGGAGGAGCTTATAACAATGGTGATGATGAATCTGGATATTAAATCCCAGTGAGAATGCCCGATGGCGGTGGTTGGCGAAAAATGGACGAAAACCGGCGAAAACGCTAAATCTGGCGAAGAACGGCGAAATTCACGAATTACCCTCAAGATTGAGCTAGATTCGGCGGATTCGAGCGAACTGTGACTTCAGAAAGACACGGCAACAGCCAGAAATGTTGCAGAATTCGCCGAATGACGCCAGGCTCAGGCGAGTTTGGGTCAGATTGGGATACCATTCGCACGGCAGCTCTAGGGCTAGGTTTGCTAGAATTGAGCGAAAACTATTCAATTGTGAAATCAATATATTCAATACGTGATTACAGTACAGGCTCTATATAAGCAGTATGGGCACTAGGAGGCCACAAGGGGGCATATGGTATACTATACGGATGTCTAGCCGCTTAAAATCAGTGATGAATGGGTTGCAGAGGAGAGGATCACGTACCGCTAAGTCCCGATAAACAAGCAATCCCCACAGGCCCCAGATGCCACCACAGAACGCTGCATGCCCCTCATGTAGCAAGCTACCTTTGGGTGGCGGCGAGAGAAGTAGGTCGGCTCTATTTGACGGACAAGCCTTGGTCGACTGATCAGTACGAGCCAACAATGTATTTTGAGATGCTACGTACACCTTGAGAAGCCCGCCTTGAGGGAAAGGTCTTCGAGAGCTAAAATATACATGTTGTCACTGTGGTACAACACGATCCTTGCTCAATACACGCACCTTCTGCCCTGCACCGGCGTGTCGACGCGCCCTGCCAGACATCAACGGAGGAGATGCTTCAGTATTGAGCTGGGCCAATGTTCAGCGCAAATAGATCCTGTAGCTCACTATAGCTTTGGATGAGGCGGCGTCGACGAATGCATGTCTGACGCAAGGGCGACAGATGTGGTGGTAGAGAAGGAAGGAAGGGCGATCGCCAACTTCTGGTCAACCGATCCTGGTTCAAATCGTTCCCACGCTTCTTAATTGGACGTAAATCAGCTGTAATTAGCCAAAATAATAATAGTCGATCTGCGCTCAACACCTTGGTCGGCTGACGCAATCAGATTCACTGGACTTGCAATTCACACAAACGTCTGAGAGACTGAGACTCTGAGGGCCTGATTTCTATCCGCCACTTTTCGGCGAATTCAGCGAAATCCTCCATTTTGGAACGAAAATCCGCGAAACCGTCCCAAATTCGCGCGAACAGCGAACGCCGTTTTCACTGGGATTAAATCCCTGCTTCGGCTGAGAGCAGTAAGTGTTTCCCTGCCCTTCTTGGATGCTAGTCGCTAAACGCTTGACAAGACATGTCGCACCTTCAACAGAATATCTCGGGGGCGTCAAGTCTGGCGTAACCTTTTCTTGAACAATCTTGGTACCACTATCCCTCGTCCATTCTTTCTATCTAAGCCTCTCAGCGACTGCATGGCCGATGATATTGAGGCTGACCTTCGGAGGTGGGAGACGGGGTGGGGTCCACCAACCAGGCAGCCTCGGATCGTCAAGCGTGGGGTGGACTCTGTTGGAGATGTTCCACCCTGCCTGGCTCGAGCTCGAGCTCCGACTCTTTGCCTACTTCCTGGTGGTAGATGGTTGCTGGCTGGCTATGCAGATGGCTCCGTATGGAGCTTTGACCTTTCCGATAGCGACACTTGCCGAACCAATGTCAAGCGCAGACTTCTGATCCCATCGCCATTCAAAGACACGGAGCACGAGAACACCAAGATCCAACTCCAGGTTGCCGTCGATTTCTCTTCCCCAGAAGCCCTAGAAGACTCCCTCGGGACTCATGTCCTTCAACAATTTAATATTGCTGTGATAGCATGCCCCGAGGATTGGGGACTTGCCTCAACACGAGTGGACGTCTGGCGAGTTCACCTACCCCCTCATTCCAATGCCGTAAGCGAACTACGCCTGGGTGATCGACTGTCTTCGTTCACTGAAATTGGAACGGCTCAACTTGGGGGTTGCTCTCTCCTTGGACCTGTAGTCGCCTACAGCTTGGGTTTTGCGCCTGTCAAATGCGTCGTTGTCGTGCCTTGGTTAGATGCCAACGGAGGGGCCAAGACCGCCATTAAGCGTCGCTACCTACCACACCTCTCTTTCGACGTAGGTGATTCCACACATTTACGGTTGTCCTCTATTAACCGAACTGCTTGCAGAAAATCGTTCTTCTTCCAGGAGACCGGCTTTTTGCGGTTGGCGCAGCGTCTATGGTCCATGTGTACGACTGGGCCAAAGATTTTGTTTGCTCCACCCTTGAACCCCACGAGCAACAACTTCCCCGCATCGGTGGATGGTGCGACACCGCACCCGAGCGTATCAAGTTTGGGGTCTCCCAGCCCATGGTTATCGGCGGCACTGTTCGCATTGTGGTGCCCAGCTCTCGCTACCTTCATGGATATCAGATACCTCTCGAAGGCAATATTAAGGAAACAACTAGCGTCTGTCTCAAGAAAAATTGGTTTAGCCCCGACCGTAGCGCAAGCCTATGGGTACCATCGAGGGATAGGCCTCCGTCATGCCGAAAGAATGCTTTCCTCCGAGTATCGGTGGCCTGACGAGGTTGCCGTCCCCAACACTCGTCCAGTCACTTGCATTCGCCACCATATTGAGCGCCTGGTGGATGGATATAGAAGACTGTTCATGGACCAGTATTCCAACCGGGTAGTTATCGTTGAATCTAGCACATCGCAGTTCTTTTTCGTCTCGTTCATTACCTGATTTCTAGCCGTCGCTTGTTTTAAATAGAAATGCTGATCTAGCACAGCGGAACTGAGCCTCAAGGTTTTCTATAAAATGCTCTCAACAAGATCCGAGCGTTCACACTGACTTCCTTATGATATCTCTCCAGAGAATGGACCTCCCGAGCGCAAGTTGGAGGACCTTACGTCATCAGGGCGCTTATTGAGCGTCTATCAGTAGCCAGGAAACGAGGGCCCCCGTATCTCTGGAGCCGCGAGCTGGATGAAAATAAAGCTCAATAAACCGTTATGCTCGAACGAGGGGGCTCTCCAACGCGAGCCAATGTGTTGACGGTGTTGTTACCTGGAGAAAGCGGGCTTCAAAACGTGGGAACAACGCCTTCCAGGCCAGACACCCATCGTAAAAGGGTTCACCGCTTCTTTCATTCGAAGCTCGCCGCCTTTTTATTTATTTCCAGTTTATCCCACCCGCCTCTCTATTACTCGACTTCGCATGTCTCGCAGTGACGCTGAAGCAAGTGCTCCTCCTCATCAATGGAGCACCAGCAAAGTCGCCTACACCATGCCCGGTTACAACTACGATCTTCCCGCCAACAGAACCATTTCAAACCTCTCCTTTGGCACTTTGGAGCCTCCAAAGCCTACGTCCAAACCCTTGCGTAAGGCGCCGTTCGACGTTGACTTTATCTGCATCGAGGGTGGCCGGCTGACCACCAGTCAAATTCGAAGGAGCGAGGAGGCTCTGAGGGTTATGCTCAGCAATCCAACGGAGGTTGAGATCCTCAGCGAGACTGGGCTCGAACTTGCTTGGGCCAAGGAGTCTGATTTTTTGCTTAGCCGCCTAAGCGGGGCTCTAAAGACTGGTGGAGGGGTACGTCTGCCTTTTTCTTGCATTCGACAAGGATGACCTGACATTGCGGTATACTAAAGGGTATCCGATGTGCAAAAATGGTTATTATCGCCTTCCTGCTCACGCTATCACCCCGGCGGGAGGCCCTATGGTGCACTTACCTGCGAAGACGAAACTGTGCAAGAGGAAGATGAAGACGAGAATGGGATCTATCAGCACAGTCCAGTCGGCCCTGAGGATGAACTCACCATCAGAGGCAAGGTCGATTACATCACGTTTGGGTTGAAGAAGGATATCACTGACCAGCAACGCAAGTCCTTGTCAATTGAGAAAGGGCGGTGAGATTGACCGACCTGGTTCGCTGCGTAGGCGAGAGGTACCTAAAGGAACTCGAGACAGTTGACCATGTTATACTGGCCTCAGCCACGATGGACGCTCGGATATCGGGCGTGATAATGGTCAATGCGCATTCCATATGGGACATGTCATGGGAGGGTATGAAGGAGCGCATCCCTCGGGTTGTCATGAACGCTTACCTGTGGTGAGTCCCCAACCTGAGGCACTTGGGCATTCCTTTTGCTTAAAGTATCTGGCAGCAAAACCAAGTCAAAGTCCGTCAGCTCCCTTGCCGTATCGTGTTCAGTACCCACTCACCTCTTGTCACAGAAAGAAGGCATTGTCATGGGTTCTGACCAATGGCCGACTATGGCTCTTTGGCATCCTAAAGGGAAAAGATGAAGACGATCTCGACGTCTTTGGCTATTTTGGGGTTGAGGCTATCGAAACAAGGTCAGCCAGTCAGGTCTGACCAGAACAAAGCCGCCGTCAGCACCATTTACAGGATGCTCATGGTCTGGGTGAGTCTCTAGGCAGGTGCTGTGGGATGACTGTCGCTGATTCACTGAACCAGGCGTTCGCCGACCCTGAGCTGTTATTCGACGCGTTCATTGCAAACGACAACGAGAGTGTCGCTGCGTGAGGAGTCGGCCGTGCCAACGCTACAGCCGCTGACGAAGAAACCGTCGATAGCAGCGAAGCGTGATAACGAGACGTGGCCAAGGGGTATGTAGACCTGCTGGATCGAGAAAGGTCGCGAAGCTTAGAATTAGCGATATTTGAATGGAAAACTGCAGACTCATGATTGAAAACGCGTCTCTTGGCCAGCTTCCGCGTAACTGTGAGGTCTGAACACGTTCCACAGGCTGCTCCTGGACGTGCACTCCGGGCCCTGCATCAACCCTCAGGTAACAAGACCAACACTCCAGGTGGTTGCCCAACGATTGAATTTTATAGCGGGAGTAAGCGACAGAGGTGGATAAAAAAGCGGTATATTCTAGATCTAGTGGTGATGTTCGGGCTTGGGGACGTCCTTCTCGAGGAAAGCGAGGAACTCGTCGGCACCGGCGCCGGTTTGCTCCTCAGCGGCACCAGTTGATGAGGCCTGGACAGTCTCGAGGGTGGGCTCTGCAGCGTCGTAGGCAGAGAGTTCAGAGGCGAGGTCTGCAGGGACGGCTGGTGCCTTGGGGGTTGGGGGCATGGAGAAGGACTTTACTGCTCCGACGTGAGCATCCTTGGCCTGTTGGGGGAGGTAAATTTGAGTGACATGTTGACCTGAGTATGTCAGAAAACGACATACTGCTGGTGCAGGCTTGAAAGCCTTGAGTTCACGCAGGTAGAGGTCCTGGACGAGGTCTGCGGGTACACCCGGTCAAAGAAATTCGCGCCTCAAATCGAATATGGACGCACCCTTGTGGACGACGGCTGACGAGCCAAAAGCTCTCCTGGAGACCTGACGGGCCTAGAAAGGTTTGTATTGAGTTTTCAGAATTTCAATAGAAAAGTTTGAAAAGCATTTACAGCAACGGAAGCCTGGCGGAGGATGGTCGAGGACATTGTTGGTGGTTGGGTGCAAAACGGAATCCGGCGTTGCTCAACGCCTTGCTGGCGCCGTCGGATCCCGGAGCCTCATAGGGCAAGAAACGGGCCGTCTCCGGAGACCGGCGTACCCATTTGTCGTCATCAGTCCCGGCCTGGCCTCCGTCCCTGGGTTTCGTAGGAATAGACCGCGTTTCTTCCTCTTTACTTTCAAACCACAACTACCATACACACAATGCTTGCTTTGCGCCGTCTCGCTGTTGCTCCCCGTGCTGCCGCCAGGTTCTACTCTGTCCGACCTGAGGGCAGCGTCGCCCAATCCCAGGGCTTCAAGTGCGTTGGACGCGTTTTCTTCCGAAAGAGACAGTACTGACTTTGGGATTATAGCAAGAAGGAGAAGGCTCACGAAGGTAGAGAATTACGCCCTCGGTGACCATATAGATGTCCAATTTTCTGACATATGTTCAAGACCAATACGTTCGCGAGCACGAAGCCGCTCAGATTCGCAAGCTGAAGGAATCGGTGCGTTGGGATTGCTGCCTTTGCTTCGCGTTTCCGGTTCCTAACCTCGCTTCAATAGATTGCCAACAAGAAGGCTGAGCTTGTGAGCTGATTCTGTATGTTGGAACACCCACAGGACTAACTCTCGTCTGTAGGACAAACTCGAGGCTGAACACGCCAAGCTCGAGTCTGAGAAGAAGCAGTAATTGCCTCTCAAACACAGAAGGCTCTAGACCTGCCACAGGCTCGGCCTAGGGTTTGAATAGATTGCTTCTGTACCTTGTCTAATCGCTGTCCTGCAGAATTCAATTCGTTTCTTCTTTCACGTGTCCCTCGCGTCCATCCAGTCTAGGCCCTAATGGTTCCTTGTCCCGTCCTTCCCAGTTGCAAGGCCCTTGAACTCGAGAAAACCAAAGCCAAGAGCCTCGAACAAGAATTCATCTCAATTCTAATCCTGCGATCGCAAAACCTGTGACCGTCGCTCATTCGAAGACTGGCTACGAGTGTAACGAAACAGGTGTACGAAAAGCGGTCCCATAGTGTGAACGACATTGAATATTCAATCTAGAATTCTATAATCAATAAATCATAAATTACACCATTATATCTACGATAAAAGACGACGAAAAAGGGGAACATCTGAACGAAATAGCTGAATGGTAAGTTGAGGTTGATGGAGAGACTTTTGTGCATTGTAGGTATAAGGATATGCATGAGGGTGGGTTGCGAAAGCGATAATAGCATGAAGCCCAATGAAAAATGCAGCGGAAAGAACAGCGAAACAAGTGGGACGAGCGAGCGAACGAAAAGAAGGCAACCCTCCTCCTCCTCTCTATGAGAAGAAATAAGGACTCTTCTTGATGTCGTTCACGTCAAACGTTCCCTTCGCAGGCAGAGGAGGGAACACCTCTGTGATATCCACAAACTTGTTCAACAGTGTCGCAAGCGCCACCTGTTTCTTCTTCTCCATAGCCTCCATCTCCAACTCTTCTTCAGTCAACGCGTCCTCCTCGCCCACTGATGAAGATTCAGATTCAGAAGAGAGCTTGGCCCATTCCGCAGACGCTTCAGCCGAAACATTGTCGTCGAGGTCGTCAAAGGAAGGAAGCGAGGAGGCGTCGTCATCAACCACAGAGGCCTTGATAGCGTCAATGTCCTCCTTAGCTTCAGGCGAAGCAAAGTCCTTTTCTTCAATCACACCCGTCTCGGCGAGCTGGAGGAGTTTCTCAAACGACTTCATGTGAGCGGCTTGTTCCTTGGTGACCTTGATACGGGTTCCGGGCGTCCTTGAGCTTTTGTTGCAGACCAGGTTGGTTTTGGAGGTAGAGAAGGGGGACGAGGTAGCCTTTGTAACGTTGTCGGAACTGCAGAGGAGGATATAAAGTCAGTGGTGCGTTGGGAAGACAAGAGGAGGAGCAACATACCTCGTTCTGCAAACGACCCAAGACGTCGGCCGAGTGGAGGTTGATGAACGTATCACGGATGACCATCGACATCTCGTCAATGTCGCAAGCATGTGTCCAGTAGGAATCGTGCACGGAGGCAAACACCAATTCGCGTTTCTATTCCCAACACGTTCGTCAATGATGGGTCGAGATGACAGGGCAACAGACACTCACGTTACACTCGAGCGCGGTCAACAGCATGTGCGTCGCATCCAAACTATGCACAAAGTTGGGCGGGAACGCACTCGCCTGCTTGACCGCATTGACTTCATGAGGCACATTCGGGTCCGAGATGTACACCGACTGGATCTTGGTCATGACCTGCTTCCTCGAAATCTTCCTATAAGGCTGAACGACAGGCAAGCCCAGCGCAGTCGTCCAGATCACCGAGGTCATCTGTTCCTTCTTGAACCGTGCAACGCCAATCGACTTGTGTCGGGATCGCTTGGTGGTCTTTTCGCGTTGGATCTTTTCGTGGGCTTGGTGGAACCGGTCGGGGGAGATGGATTTGGAGATGAGCCGGGCGCAGAGATTCAGCCAGTTTTGAATGGTTTTGGCACCGTGGAAGGTGTCGCCGATACAGTCCAAGACCTATATGATTCGTCAGTCGCTGTCATTCACAGGGTTTGAAGGGAAAGCGCACCTTCTTGGCAAGGTAACCGGAAGCTGCCCAACAATCGTCCAAAGGAATATCACCACGATCTACCAACTGGCCCTCAATCTGATCACGAGCACCAATAAACGTTACTCCATACACAGTGGTCATGACCGTTTGCTTCACGACCTTTCGTGTAATCTTGCCCTGGAGGAGTTTCGCAATCGCGTGTCCCTTGGCCGCATCCTCATTGATGAGGACGTCCACCTTCTTGCCCACGAACGTGTACACATCCGATGGGCGATCCGACGCAGCCAAGTTGACCTGTTGAGCACCAACGGCGTCTCCTCCCATGGCAGCGTAATGCTGCAGTCCATTACACGTTCCATCCTGATGCACAGGCAGAGACGACGCATACTCGGTTGGAGAACCGCTCTCGATGGCAGCCGTCAACTCCATGCATGCCGCGAGACACTGCCAAGGATCGTCCGCCTTCTTCCACCATTCTTGGCCGGTGAGAGGGTTGTGCGCGCTGTCCTTGACGAGGTCGAGGCGGTCCATGACCCACTGCTCACGCTCGTTAAAGTCGGCCTTGTCAAATCCGTACAAATTGGCAATGTGGATCTTGAGCCAGCGCAAACCGCGCTCGCCGAGAGGTTTAGCAGCGTCGAATTTGAGGAGACCACGGGAGAGATCGTCGCCGATGTGGTTCAGATGGGGAGGGAGTGGGTAAGCACGGCCACGGAAGTCGAGGTTGTGAGGGAAGTAGATGGGGTCACCGAGGAACTACAGCAGTGTCAGTAAGGGGTGACAAAGCTCATGGTAGGACGACGTACAGCGCGAGCGATTTCAATCTTGTAGTTGGTGCTACAACGTTCAGAGTGGTTGTTCGCGACCTTCTGCTGCCACCTCTTGTGCTCCTGGAGGTAAAGACTTCTCGCCCTCACATCAAGTTCCTCTTCAGACGGCGGCTGCAAAGGGATTTTCAGTCAGCAAATGCATCGATACCCAATGCGAACATTCATCTTACCTGAGGCTCAGGTTCGGGGTACTTTGCAGCAGGCAGCTTTCCGACCTTTTCACCCGAATTCCAGACCTGGAGGACAACGTCAAAGATCTCCTTGTTGATCCTCCATGCCGTCCGACCGAGCACGTTGAGACCTTGCAAAACAAGTTCCATATCGCCCTTCTTGACAGATTCCCTGAGGTACTTTTCCTGCTCGACTGATTCCTTGAACCGCATGAGTTGTGCTTAGGCGAACGTTAGTCAGAGCCACCATCTTGAAAACAGACATAAACTTACTTCGCGAGAAGAGATATCCGCCCTCGTTATGGGACACCCAAGGCATAGGCGGGTGCAACATGGGAAGGTGACGAGGATGGATGGTGCCCTTCAACGGATCCTTGGCAATACGCTCCGCGACCGCTGGGTTGACCTTGATCACACCCAGCTTGGTGCCCCGGTTGTACTCGTACGAGTGGTAGAACGCGTCCTGCTCGTCCGTGACTTCTTCACCGGTCTGGCGATCCACAGCTTTGCGAGGGACCTTGGCCGTCTCCATCAGGCACCCAAGGAGCATAGCACCAATCTGAGCTCGCGTCAGCTGACTCCACGGGGCCGTCCATGCCTCTCCAGCTGACATTTGCTTCGCAGCCGCCAATCGCCTCTCGTACAGATTCGCGTATCCTCTCGCTGAGAACAGGTCGTCGGCATTTGGCTGACTCAGATCCGGCAGAGGGAGCTTGTGCGTGCGACAGACGCGAGCCTTGTACTCCAACTCCACGGCTTTGCCGATTGAGACCAACGCCCTGGTCGTCTTCATCCCACTCGCAATCCCGCCGGTGCCTGTGAGCTGCATAACTTCGAGTATGGTGATCATCGACAGTCGGTCTGGACGAACGAGTGCGAGATACGGTGTAAGCTCCGTCTTGTTCTTGAGCCTGTATCGACCCTTGTTCTCCTCATTGGTGATCTTGGTGACTTCCTCTTTGATGCGCTCCGAGAGCTTCTGGTGCCACTGGTGCATGTAGCCTTGGATGACTTTATCCTGGAAGCGGGTGTCGAGGTTTAGCGACAACATGTTGCTCGCTTCGGCCTTGAGACGGCTCTCAGCCATGTCGTAGGCTGAGAGCTCGAGGTGGCGTTGTCGCGTCACCGTGTCCTTTGGAAGCACTTGCTTTGCGTAGGCGATATAAGCAAGGTGGTTGCGAAGATTTTGAATGTTGAATGGGACTTCGCCTTCCACATCCTGTCCAGGTGCTGGTTCCGTTGCTTTGCCCTAGATCCAGATAAATTTAGAGAATGGAGAGGTACCGTTATTCCATGGGAACGTACGTTTAACTTGGGAATGACAGGTTTGATGGCAGCAATGGCCTCGGGAACCTCGTCAGCTTTGCCAGAAGCGATGGCAATGGCTGTAGCGAGTTTGTTGACGATGTCGACATTCCCTGCGTCTAGTGCAGTTTTCGAAAGAGACTGAGCAATCTCCCCCGCGAATTCGTCTGGGATGACGGGGTTTGCAACAACCGCTACCACATCCATCTTGTCCTTTAGCATCTTGCCTAGCAAGTCTTCGAGAGACATTATGAACTCGGACTCGATCCCAGCCGCAGGTCCCAAACTGTAAGAACCGAGTTAGGAACGTTGTAGTGAGCAATAAGGGAAATGATACGGACTTTCGTTGTGCGGCAAGCATAGTCGCGTATGTGTTCTCGTCCGGTGACACAGAGGTCTTGCGCAGCATGGCACTGAACAACATCCACGCCTCTTCTATCCATTCTACTTTCTGGCCCATTCGTTGTTGCGCCTCTGCCATGGTGAGATATCCCGTGAGGACAGAGTTGTAAATGTCCGTCGTGAGTGCTGACGCATGATCGTCCCGCAACCGCTGGAAGATGGTTTTTGCTCGGGGAACGTTGAAAGCGTTGTGCAGACATGCATCCATGACTGCCAGTTGGTCCTGAACCTCAGTCGATTGGAAAAGCGGATCGTTCTTGTGCTCTTCCGCTGGCAGAGGTGCCGGCAGGATCGTATACTCTAGCCGTGACAAAAACGGGCTGAGCATGTCGGACGAGGTCTGGGGGAAGCTCGACGTCGAGGCTGCCGACGTCGAGGGCATGTATGGGGGGTAGCCATGGTCGACTGGAAGCTGGGCCGTCGCTGTTGCTGGCGCGTGCGCTGGCTTGCTCGGCGTCGAGTAGTGACGCGACGGCTGCTGACGGTGAGGGAGGGAATTACAGAGACGAGCAGGCCGCGGAAGACTCTGTCGAGACAGCAGCAAAGATGTCTCGAGTCTGTGCGCGGTCCTGGCCAACATCTTGCAGAAAGTCTAGGGGGTAAAGGAAGAGACGTGTAAATGGATTCCGTTGCAGCGGAGTTATTTTCTTCTTCTTCCCATCACCTGTCACTCAATGGGGTTACGCCATGTGACTGGGCGCCTATTTATACTCCAGAACAAGCAAGGGTTGGTAACGAGGCGTCTATCTAGTCAGAATGTGTTCCATTCTTCTACATCTATCAAGACCCTTCGTCGAGTCCTCTCACTTGCTAATCTCTACCGTTTCCTTTTCAGCACTTGCATCACCCTCGCTGGCACGGTTAAGCTACGCTACACCCTTGTCGCCATCCCTCGCGATGAACGCTTGGAACAGCAGCTCAGGGTCGCCATACGCCTAAATCGCAAGTTAACCATCAAGATTTCCCCCATAAACCTGCCTCGAGACTCACCCAGACCATGAGCATCCTGTAAATGATGGCAACGGCGACTTTGTTATGCCTGGGTTCAAGCTTTTTATAGTCGATAGGCTCAACCCCAAAATAACCGAAGGTGTTGAGCTTGTCCCCTTCTCCTCTTTTGACGACACCAAAGAACCAGAGCAGGCCGTTGGTGAGTATCCAGGGCATTATCTTCCGGCTGCGAAAAGCATGAGCGATCCCTATTCTCCCTCCCGCGTACGATGACTTACTTTGCTTTGGACATGCTAGATATCACGAGCATCGGTAAGAGAATATGAGATGATGCGGTGAGACGCGGAACTCACCAGAGATAGGCGTTCATGACGACCTTAGGAACATGGTCCTTCATGCCTTGCCACGACTCGTCTCGAATGGAATGCACATTGATCATCAAAAGGCCAACGTCTTTCGTGTCCAGCTTGATAGACTCGAGTAGAGCGCCTTCTATGTACCCAATCGATCTGTATTCCTCGGCTGTCATCGCAAGGCAGACGTTGATTTCAGTTTGGCTGAGAGTGGCATTGCTAGCGAGAGACTTGCCTTGTTCGTCGCTCGTATCCCGCTTCAGGGGCCAAATAATATAGTCAACCTTGCCTGTGACCGTAAACCCCTCCTCATGAGAGACCTCAACGCGCCGAAAGAACTCGTTCACGTCAACGTCAACGTCCTGGTCTTCCTCGTCGTCCCCGAGCAAGGTGTTTTCCTCCCAGCCTACGACACCACGAAGCCTGCCACAAGGACGTAACCACCAGATGAAAGAGTTGGCAAACATCTTCGCGCGCCGGTAACCCTTTGATATGACACCATAGTGTGAGCAGGAAACTAATAAACTTTTAGGCGAAGGGAAGGCATGCATACCGATCCAAAGGCGTTCCTCCAACCGAAGATCGATTCAGGGATGAAATGAGAAACCTTGCTCCAAGCAAGCTCGAGCCCAGCTTCGCTCAGAATCTCCACCTCGTTTGGGTTGGTGAGCAGGCCTCTCAGCACGTCTTCCCTACTGCGAAGTTGAGTCGAACTCAGTAACCCAGCTTCGATGCACTTGAAGTCGAGGTTGAACGGGTCTCGAATGGGCGTGAAGGGCGGCGATGGAGTGGGATCGCCAGAGACAGCCCCGGGACGTGTTTTCAGACGCTTAAAGTTGGAGGCGGGCATGGTGAGGGTGACCGCTGTGATCAAGCATTCCTGAGGGGGAGGAAGAGTCGCTTCCACGTCACTGTTGGACGAATTCATGGTCAAGTGGTTCGAGCAGGAGAAAGTGTTGGTGAAAGGAGAAGAAATGTCTCACATCGTCATACTGTAGCTAGCTTTTAAAGAAGTCGATCACCAGGAAATTGCAGTCAGCCGCGCTTTTCGAACACCGCTGATCCCGCTGGAATAGTAGCAGTTGTTTTGAACATGGTCATACGCACCAGCATACCAAGGCGTCCATTTGTAACTATTTGTATCGTATTCCTGACATATCGCGAGGAGAATAGTAGCGGAGACTTTTGCCAGAGAAATCATGACACGGTCCAGGCAACAGTGGGTAGACGCCCAACTACGTCATCAAGCGCCCGATGATGTACCACTTCTGTGGCGTATGGGTGTTTCACGATGGTAGCACAGCAACACTGCTGCTGTGTGCACTATGTGACCTATATGGCTCATGTTGGACTTTCTAAAATGCATTGCCGTATGGGCAATGCAAGTCCCTCTAGCTGCAGGGAATGGTACCATTCTACCGTAGGCTGACCACTTGTCCTTTCACGAGTCATCCTGCACGCCAGATGGGAGCCGTTAAGTCATCGCGCGGTGCACCTTCTCATGGTTTCTGACGGGGTCCAGTGATTATTCTTGCCGATCCCTCGCACCACTCAGGCGAATGCCTGAGCCGATCCAGCATCCTCCTCACTGGCGGACTCCAGTCCTTTGTTTGGCAAATGGAATACCGGGGGACTCAATATGAGACAAACCTGAGATACAAGTACCTAGACTGGTGGAATTTCTCACTGCCAATACACATCATTCAAGGCATTGAAACACAAATAAAGGGGCTGGATACGCTTAAATTCGCCGGGGGAATTAAAAGGAAAGGGAAGCAGTCGTGGTACACATAGAGCAGCCAATAGTAGAAAGGGGGCCTAGAATCGGTGCCAGATGAAAGTAGAGGAAGAGACGAAACGACCAGAGCGGAAAAGGAACTCTAGAAAGGGCCACCAGCCGTTGAATCTCGACTACAATCTCCGTGTTTGCAAAGGAGGCCTTCTAACCACCATCATTTCGGCACTAAATGTTGGTGTTAAGTTCAAACACACGAACAAGGCTTAGAGCAGCTAGGAAGCTTACACAAACAGAAATAACATCTGAGCCGCACGCCCCAGAGTTTCCATCGCGTCGGCAGTTGTAGCTAAATCATAGCGTACGAATCGTCAGACGTATTGTAAAAGGTTCATAATCGCTTCCTACTCACACCAGGCCACTGAAGGTGTTGGTATATCTGTTGAAGATAACTGGAGGAGGGGAACAACCGAATATGCCTTGGTTGCATGGGTTTCCAGCAGTTATCAGGCTGTCCACAGCGCCGCAGCCGGTGTTGTAGACCGTCCACTTGCTAACGCCATTGCCAAGAGCCTGCTGGTTACCGATGCCGTAGTTGAAGCCAGGGCATATGGCAGCAGCGAAGCCCGCTGCAAGAGGAGCGACTATGAGAGTTGAGAAACGCATTTTGGAATGTTTGCCTATGGTTTCGATGAGCTCGAGCCCTGGTATTTAAACTTCAACGGGTTAGGGGCAAACATTCCAGATTCAGAACCGGAGCTTTCTGTCCTGTGGAAGTAGATCTTCGCCATCAACTTGTAGGCTGAGGATGGCTATCCGAGTCCCTTTCGCTCGACCTTCGTTTTGTGATCCGCGTTTGTCTCCTTACACGAGCTCGTTGATGTACAAGAATCAAATTTAACCGACACCAACGGTGAGTCCTTTTGCTGACCCTCCAATTCTACTGCTATCACTGGGACTGGACCTAAGTAAAGCAACTTGTTCTTGCCATGGGCGTCTGAAAGCCACGCCTCAGACAAGACCCACAGTGTGTATGGGAGGGACCTTTGCAAAGATCCAGCAAACGCAGTGGTTCCAGCGGGCCAGCAACTCCCGGGTTGGCCATGGGCGCTGGCGCCCTACAAACCGAAGCTGCCAGCTCGGCTAGAAACCCCCGTACATGAAGCTCTGGAGGGATGGCTTAACTGGGCGCCTAACTCGGAATCTTGCACCCGTCTTCAAGCGGCTGTCTTTTCCGAAGCTCCGTGTGGCTCGCCGAGATTTTCTCAGCAATTCTATAACTTTAACGACGCTCGGTGTCCAGTAGAAGTCAGGTGAAAGCTTTGAGGGTCAGGTTGAGATGGGCGCTTATCCCAAGGCAATCATCGGGTTTTGATGATATGAGTTGATCAAAGGAAACTCGGCCCAACTTGAATTTGACCAAATTTTGTACATATCACGTCCGACATTACTTGCGAAAAATGACAGATAAATGTTATATCCTCTCTCTCTCGTTCTCCCTCTCTCTGAGGAAGTCAGCTTAAGGTGAGTCCCGTACTTTTACAATTGTTGTGACAGAGTCCGTTGAATTGCCCTGGCATGTTACTCCATCGCACTCCCTTGCTAATCTCTATTATAATACAAGTACATAATCCATGTAATCACTTTCATCGTCGTCGAGATAAGGTTTCGCGGTATAAATGTGGTCCTCCTTTGCGACGAACGCTTCGAATAGAAGCCCAGGGTCACTGTATGCCTGATCTCACAAGCTTATCAGTAAACATTCAACCGACGACGACCTTGAAGACATACCCAGTGCATAAGAGTCCTGAAAATGTCGACGGCCGCCGCTTTGTTATGCTCAGAGTCCATCCTCTCCTCATGATTGAGCGCCTCGACTCCAAAGTACCCGAAGGTCTCCCTCCCCGCCTTTGACGATTCCAAAGTACCACAGCAGGCCGTTAGTTAGAACACAAGGCATTACCTTTCGTCTGTGTAAGGAATGAGTGATACGCTCCTCCCTCTCATTAAAGATGTCTTACTTGGACTTTAGCATACTAGACATCGCATATCACTGTTAGCACGACCGCGTTGAACGAGACGGGGACAAGTCGAGCTCACCAGAGATAGGCGTTCATGATAACCTGAGGGAGGTGCTTCTTCAAGCCCTCCCACGAATGATCCTGAATGGAATGCACGTTAAACATCAAAGTGCCAATCACGCTCGTGTCCAACTGGGCGGAGGCAAGTATAGCGCTCTCCAGGTTTCCAAGCTTCAGGTACCTCTTCCCTGCTCGCAAAAAGAGGTCATTGAGTTCGTGAAGGCTGACATAGACGTCGAAAGACTCACGTTGCTCGTCGCTAATCTCCTGCTTCAGAGGCCACAGGAGATAGTCAATCTTGCCCGTAATTGTGAGCCCTTCTTCAGGGGTCACCTCGATGCGTTGGAAATACTTGTTCTCATCTTCGCCTTCCTCGAGCAAATCGTCTTCCGGGAAGATCATGGCACTATGACGCTTCTCATCCTTGCAGAATCCGTAGGTGAAGGCGTCAACGATCATTCTTGCGCGTCGTATGCCCTTTGATACACACCAAGGGAAGTCAGAGGCTGCAGCGGTTATGACAAAGCGAAGGTGCACGTACAGATCCACCGAACGTTAAAACCATGCCGACTGCCCCGCAGACGTAGGCAGAGCCGCTGGTCCAAGCAAGATCGAGACCAGCTTCGCTCAGAATCTTCACCTCGTTAGGATTGCTAAGCGTGCCTCTCAGCACACCTTCCCTGCTTCGAAGCTGGGTAGGAGTCAAGACGCCAGCGTCAATACAGCTGAAGTCGACGTCGCCAACGTGAATGGGCGTGAATGGCGGGGAATCGCCTTTGCCAGAATCGCCAGAGGAAGCTTCAGACGCGGGGGGTGTTTTTCCGATCCTCTTGCAGTTGTAGGCGGGCATAGCGAGGGTGACCTCTGTGATACTCCGTTGTTGAGGATGAAGGGGAGTTGTTTCTAATTTGTAATCGGTCCAGCGCAGGTTCGAGTCGAGTACCATAAAGTGTGTCATGAGGAAGCCTTGAGGGAAGAGGAAGGAAGGGATGAATAAAGCAAGGAGAGACGCTTTATAAAGCCGAAATTCGGGAGATTGCAGTCAGCCACGCTCCGTCTGACTTTTTCGAACGCCGCTGCCCAAGTTGAGTCGTTTTGAAGACGCCCATCCCTCTAGCAAAGCGATTCTTCCGCTTCAGCGATTAGTGTTGTATTATATAATAGTATTGTGAGCTACAGTCGCATAGACCTTCGGGAGGGAGAAATCAATATATAGTATGATTACGGTCAGTAGACGCCCAACGTGGTCACGAAGCGCCCGATGATGTCATATGTCTGTGTCATTCCATGAAGTCCTTCGCATCTCATTTTCTATTACTTGTGATGAAATGTGTGTAGACACGTTCCTTTGTCTATATGTGCATGAAAAAGCACGCTTTTTCTGCTGCAGGGTCGTTGCCCAGCAGCCTTCCCGGACTGTGATCCGTTGCCGACCTGCTGTGGCTTTGGCATCATCGCTTCGACGTGATGGCTTCTCCTCTGCCCACCATCTGGCCTCAACATCGTCTCCTGAGCCTCGCCTTAGTTTATGCTGGTGCTTTTTGAGTGCACCCTGATCTCTTTCCCTCCCTCTCCTTCCCGGTCGCTGGTCCCAGCTTCTTGGGCTCTCCTCATGCACCTCTCTCTCACACCTGCGCTGGTAACTTACCTCTCCAGACAGTTCTTGCCAGTCACGCGCCTTCTCAGATTGACTGACTGACTCTACATGGTTGATATGTCTCTCGTTTCATCTGGACCCTCCATCTGGTGCACCTCGGGTCTCTCGCTGCTCTTCGGCTTAGTTCATTGGAGGCCCTATCGTCACAAGCCCCCAGCCTTTGAGACTCAAACCGAGCACAACGCTCGTGACGGGTTTCTATCTATCCTTCAGTAGATTATATTCCCAAAATCTCCGCCGACTTGTCGCCCTCTTCACACACACCTATCTGAGTGTCTTTGGTCACAGGGCTCCGGTGATTCCTCTCAGACTGGGATCCTATCGAGTCTCTCAACTCTCAGTCCACAGCTAGACTGTTCTAGATCTCCAGGAACAGAATTAGCGACGCCTCTCTCCATTTGGGACTTGTACACTTGTCTTTTGTCGCTGAATTGGACACGTAATGCTATCCTGATTCATCAAAATTCCTTGACTGCCCTCATGCTCAAGGCAAGCTTGAATGGGAGTGTTCGAGTCGTTCGATAAGAATTTGCGAGGTCATGAATTTGACCTTGACGAAGAGTTCCCAGACTTCTGATGCCAGTCGCATGGGAGATGAATGGGCCTAACAACAATTTGAATCTCGTCTTTGAGGTCTTGCCTCTCTTGGTGTGGGCTATTTGCCATTGGGTTCTTATCGGTGTCGCCTTTTAAATTTAAATTGTGCTATTCTCGTTCAGAACTCGACCAGATCCATCAGAAGAGTTCTCGTTAGCGGTCAGATAATCTGTTGCCAGGAAATGCCTAAATCTAAATACATGGTTAGTCATGAGGTGCACATTCAGCACTACTTTCCAGTTAGAAGGCTGGTCGTGATCTGATAGGCGTAGGTGCGGGTTGTCAAGAAAGCTCAGAGTACCTGCTACTAGCCCCCCAAGCAGGGAGCGACTAGTTCAGGTCAAGGATATGCAGAGTCTAGTCAGAATAATTCTCGCTGCAATCAGCAGTTGCAGTGATTCAGGGCAGAAGATCTGTTCGGGAGCAATCAGACTCTCTACCCAAAACCACCAAACTGCCCCTGTCGCTGTGGGCGGCAATCGCGTAAATTAAAAATCAGCGGAAATATAATGACTTCACGACAACAGCAACCACGGCTTGCACCCAATTACCCACCAGTAAACTACTCACTGGACGACTCCCAAATCCTCCAGATCGCTGCCTCTCTCGCCTCACACCAGCAGCAACACCCAGGCACGCCAGACATCATGCACCGCAACCTCGACGACGTTCCAGAGGAAGTCGGTTCAGAGGAGGGCAGTTTCAGAGGCAGCGATAGCGGCTTTGCCAGTCGGACAATGTACCTCAACAACAGTGCAGCCAACTCATCGACGGCCCTCATGCACAGTGGAAGCGGAAGCGGATCGTCGACACCCTTGCCTGCGATGGCAGCTGCATTGCCAGGCCCATCCAGGCAGCCTCGCAAGACGTCGAGTGTACGCACACTTGGTCGGTCTTCAAATGAACACCTGCAGGCACAGACGAATGGAAACTCTGTTCGTCGGTCCTCTTCATCCACGTCCACCCTCAAAGGGAGCCACCGAGTGGCCAGTGGGTCCTCTGGGATGGTCAAGGAACCCAAGACACGCTCGGCACCCCGCATGCACCATGACAAGGAGGCAGAACCGGCCCCCGCAACAGGCATGTATTGGAGCCGAGCAGCCGTATGGGGAACACTTCCATCCAGAACCCTCCGCTCACCCTCGATAACGCTCATCGACAACCTCGCTTGGGTGCTAGGAGGAAGCGACGACAGAGACGCGGTCGGTACACGAGATGTTTTGACATTCGACACAGACACAATGCAATGGGCGCGTCCAGAAACCATCGGAGACAGTCCCCCTCCTTGCAGAGCGCACACCGCGACCCTGATCGACAAAAAGATCGTCCTCTACGGCGGTGGAATCGGCGGTCTTTACTATGGCCACCTCTACATCTTTGACACAGTCGCTCGCAAATGGTCCCAACCTCCCGTACATGACGGTCCTAAACCCATCCCGCGACGCGCGCATACTGCTGTGTACTATCGCAACAAGATTTGGATATTCGGAGGAGGGAATGGGTTGATGGCGTTGAGCGATCTGTGGACGTTGGATTTGGGCTCGAACTTGAATGGGGTTGTGGATCCTTCCACTGGCAAGAGGGCGGCAAAGTGGACAGAGGTCGAGGTGCATGGGACCAAGCCGGGTCCGAGGGGGTATCATTCCGCGACACTGGTCAAGGACACCATGGTCGTGGTGGGAGGGAGTGATTCGAAGGAGTGTTATACCGACATCTGGTGTCTCAACCTGGGTACGTATTTGAATTCCTTTGTCGCGATCTCACGCTGACCTTCACCAGATACGCTAGTCTGGAAGAAGGCGAGCCCACAGACACCAATCTACAAACGGTTATCGCACAGCGCGTCCCAGGTGGGCTCGTATCTATTTATTGTCGGAGGACACAATGGAGCAGACTACTGCTCAGAGATCCTCTTCCTTAACCTCGGTGCGTGATCCCCTCATCTGCTCTACTCTTTCCCCTGACGATTTGCAGTTTCACTCCTCTACGAGGCTCGGACTGTGTATGGGAAAGGTCCCAGCAGTCGAGGAAACCACGCTACCATCCTCGCAGACAGTCGAGTCTTTTTGTTTGGGGGATATAATGGTGTTCAGGGCTTTGATGATGTGTTCATCCTGGATCTGGCAGCCAGCGCTTACCTTCCACAGGTCACGTCGTTTGAGATCGAGGCGCTGCCAGAGTAGATTCTGTTTTCGGGTATCTTGCATTCGTTCTTAAGGCTTTCGTTATTCCAAACTATCATTGGTATTTCTCCAGAGAATGTACATATACAACATGAAAGCGAATAGAAAACGAAACCATCCATTTGATGCGTGTATACAAATCAAAAGTTGCCTCCAGGGCCACCCCACTGTCCCTGTCCCATGCCTTGTCCCATGCCCATGCCCATGCCCGGCATGCCACCCATATTCATGCCACCCATCATATTCGGCATACCAGCCATCCCACTGCCATCCCCACCTTGATCCCATCCCTGGCCTTCCATGACACCAGCACCAAAGTGCCCCCTCGCAGCAGGATTGAACATCTGCTGCATACCCTGTCCAAACGCCGCTGGGTTTATACCTGCCATCTGCCCCATCTGGTTCATTTGATTCATCATACCCATCGCCTGCGGATTTCCAGCCATCCCAGCCATATTCACATCCCCCATCCCACCTTGACCCATCCCACCCATCATAGCAGCGTTGTTCATCATGCCCATCATACCCATCCCAGGTGCCATATGCATCGGATTCATACCTCCAACCATCCCTCCCATGTTGGGTATACCTCCATTCCACCCTCCTCCTACTGGCCCTCCTGCCCCAGGTCCAGCCATCATATCCTCGACACCCATCATCTGCATCGGTACCATCTGCGGCTGATGTCCAGCCGGGGGACCCATCATCGTTCCTCCGCTCGTCCCTCCTCCATAGCCCCCTCTCGCGTTACCGCCGCCGCCTCCTTGTTGGAACCTAGGTGGTAATTGGTGCTGGCTCCCACCTCCCCCTCCTCCGCTTCCTTGATGATGGTGCTGGTTCTGACTTCCGCCTCTCACAGGGGATTTCGGTCTCAAAGCATCAATCTCTGCTGAGACAGGTACGACGGCTTTGCCTCCATTCGCCAGCGTCTTCAACCCTTCATCCCAATCCTGTTGATTCCACAACGAGCCGACTCGGTGGCCGCTGTTACTGCTGGTCCCTGCTTCGTCGTGGCTAGCAACGTGCACCGTTCCATCTGGAAGTGCATCTAGATGTTCTTCCTGTCCAGGTCCAAGAACTGACACCCAACCGCGTCGAAGTGAGGAAGGACGCGCAAAGAGTTCGAGCCTGCGTAAGCCGAGGCAAAAGTTCTCGATGAGGGTGTACATCTCGGGTGGTTTGCGTGTTGGGTCGGAGGGGTCGCCTTCCCAGATGATCACGTCCGTATCTTCATGTAGAGGTTAGGGTTGGTGCAGGGGATAGAACGGGGAGCTACATACCGACATTGCAGTGTACAAACCAGCTGTCTGTTGAACGCCGGACTGTCCCTCGGATGCCCATTAGACAATGTTGTTTCGTTCGCGTCAGCAGCGACGTCGTCGGTGGGTCTGTCTAGACCATATTAGCAACGTTCAACGGCCAAAGCCTAAATGTACTCACTCCGGGACCCTTGTTACTCGTTTTGTTCGTCTTGACCCAAACTACATCCTCGCACCGTCTGTAACCCCATTTCGCCAAGACCTCGCGCCCTCTTTCAAGACCTTCTCCAGCTCCGCTGCCCACCCAAAGAAACACGAAGCTCGGGTCTGCAGCGAGAGAGGGCACAGGTAGGTCTTGCAGGTTCTCCCACGTGAACGAGGACGAGAAAGGAGGGTCGAGGAGGATCACGTCGAATTTACTCGAATTGAGCGAACTCAGTTGTGAATACGGCAGATATGAAGGTGGCAATGAATGTTCATTGGCTGAAATCTTCTTCAGATTCAACAGTCGTTGTTGTTTTGGGTATCTATACCACTCCATTAGACTCTACAACCCTTTAAAGTGCGAGGACAAAACTCACTCTTCGAACCTCCGCTCAGGCTCAGCACCCAAAACCCAATTCTGCGGCCACTCTCCCCCATCAACGTATCGCTGAGAATAATCATTCCGAATGGTCTCCTCTTCTGGAGCGTAATTATGATACCGCAACGCTCTCGCCCGCTTAATCGGAGGCAAGTCCGGCCTCAGTCGTCTCTGCGGTGGTGTAGGAGGTGGAGATTCTTCTGGCGGAGGTGACGGCGACGGCGAAGGTAGCAGGGGGAGGTCGAGTACCTCGTTTGGCGTGGGTTGGATGGAAGAAAGGTGCCGTCGGTTCTGTTGTTGGGTTAGACGGGCTTTGGCGATGAGAGCGCTGTGCGCTGAGAGGAGTTCGTTGGCTGAAGCAATGACTTCTGTCGTCGACATCGTCGTCGCTGTCGCCATTGATAAAATGTGTGGGCTGGTTATGCCCAATGTGACACCATGGTAGCCGACGTCGTTTGGGTCAAGGCCGTCGCGTTGGGCGTCTCTGATTGGAATTAGGACTCCGCCTAATCTGAGTATCAAAATTTAGCGCCCTCTATCGACTGGCTTCATCGTTCCAATCCCTGTTGAGGATTAGCATGCGCTCGCATTCAATTCTCCTTTCATCTCTAGCACGGGAAAAGTTGAACAACTTCTCCTTGCATGCATCCACCGCGAGCATCAGAATGGTGACCGGTGACACGCGGCTTCTAGGAGGAGGACAAGTCTAGTGTTCATGAGGTCCTCGAGGCTCAAATAGAAAGCTAACAAACTCTTAATTGCCTGAAGAATTCCCAAGTGGGCTCTCGCACAGAAAAGGCGAAAGTTCTTGGCCTAGGCCTGACGAGGCTAAGCCCAGTGCAACAATGACCGCATTTCCGAGGAACCATACAGAAAATGACGAATAAAAGGTCATGAGACTGGGGTCTCGGAGGGTCTTGGGACGCCTCGAGCTCCAAAGCTGGAGCTTGCCGTCGCAATGGGAAAGTTCCTGATGGTGAACCACGGGCGCTTAGCTTGATTCGGCAGTGACGTCATGACCTTTGTCTCGAATATAACAGCCAGGCTGCCAGATCTCCTTCTTACACACTTTCCACCCAACTAAAACAAGCCAATTCAGCCCTACTTTCAGCTAACATGTCTTCCGCTACCTCCAAACTCGCACCCACCCACCACACCCACAGCGACGACGAGCCGCTCCCACAGAAGCCTCCATTCGACTATTCTGCCGAGGCTGTCGACAAGATGAAGCTGCCCAAAGAGGAGATGCAAACCGGCTCTCAAGCACCAACCGAGAGGCACACCCATGACGCTCATTGTCATTCAGAGCTCCACTCGAAGCAGCCGTTGGTCGATGAGGAGAAAATCAAGGCACCCAAGGACCACCATTTCTTCGGCGCTGAGAACCCAAGGCCGGATCCCGTTAGTGAAGAAGGTGAGTTTATTTCAGCCTCTCAGGATGCTTTTCTCCCTTGCTGATAACCTGCTCTGGCAGAACGAGGGCAGATCCAGTGGGGACAGAGTAACTCCCAGGCATAGGGAGCGAACGATGCACGTCAATCCAACATTTGAAATTCGCAAGGACTTGTAATTCTATGTAACCCCAATTGTACTATCATCCAATATTCAGTTCTATAATTCCAAACCAAGTGTTCGATGAAAGCCTCCCACCTCGAGTTTAGCAATGACGACGTCGCTCCTGAGACTTTCCCACTATTTTGCTTCACACCGGCTTCCAAAGGAGTGGCTTGTGCAAGCCCGTCGCGCCGCTGATCTTTTCTCAAACACCCCGCTCAGAACTTGTGAATCCCTCTGGTGAGTTGTGGTACTATGTTAGACCATTGGCAGGCGCCAACGGAAGCTCACAACTCACAATTGCCTCCTCAGACAATGTTAGCGACGCTTCCAGATGAGCTTGTAGAAAAAATCATGATGGAGCTAGACATAGGGCCTCTAGTTCGACTCCGAGCAGTGAGTCATGGATAGCAGATGCACTGTATCCAGAGGACCAGCTGCTCACGACTAGTGCGCACAAGACATGCTGCACATTGAATAGGATCTCTCGGGGACCTCAAATCTGGCACAAGCGATTCTTGATCAAGTTGGGAACTACCATCCCCCGCCCGTTCTTCCTCTCCAAACCCTTGCAAGCCTGTTCTGCGCACGACATTGAAAGTGACCTCCGGAGGTGGGAGACGGGATGGGGAAGCGCGTCCAGGCACCCAATTTTTTGCCATATTCAAGTCGACAACGAAACGGATGCCGAGCGCCCTCTCAGCATCCTTCAAGCCCAGTGCTTGCTCCCTGGGGGAAGGTGGCTTATTGTTGGGTACGAAGACGGCTCAGTGTGGTCTCTCGATCTACTCGAGTACGACAGATCCTCTGGGAGTGTCACCCGAAAACTCTTGATTCCTTCTCCCTTCCAAGGCACGGAACACGATGGATCTCGCATGCAGCTCCAAATATCTGTGGATTTCTCGTCCAATGAAGCCCTCGGAGACTCGCTGAGCACCTACCACCTTCAACGGTTCAACATTGCTGTGATAGCTTGCCCGAGACCCCGCCGTTCGGCTCCAACTCGTGTCAGTATCTGGCGCGTTTATGTGCCCAATGGCTCAAATAGCGCGGGAGTTGAACTTTGCCTTGGGGAGCAACTATGCTCGTTCACAGAAGTCGGAATAATCACTCTCAACGATTGCTCTCTTCTTGGGCCAGCACTGGCCTACAGCTTGGAAATAAGACGTGTAGGCTGTGTTGTCGTCGTCCGCTGGCTCGAATCCAACGGCAAGTGCAGAAGCAACCTCGAACGTCGATACCTGCCGCAATTGGCATTGGATGTAAGTGACTGTCAGGTTTGCAAATATATTGTGATAACATCGTCTTCCAGAGAATCATGCTCATTCCAGGTGGACATCTCTTCGCTGTGAATGTAAACAACGTAGTCTACGTTTACGACTGGGCCAAGACCTTCCCAACGTCAACCCTTCAACCCCACGAGCAACAGTTTCCCCGAGTCCCTTATCTTTGGCGGGATGAGGAGCGCCAGCGTAACTCCTTGGCAATTTCCCCTCCCATGGTCATCAACGGTACGATCCGCATTGTCGTACAGTGCAGTGAGTCTCTGTCTGGGTACCTCATCCCTGTCGCAAGCGGTTCCAAGCCGATAGTCAAAACCCGCCTCATGCAAGGGCCATATGGCCTCTGCCATGCACAGGCATATGGCTACCACAAAGGTCTCGGCTTCAGCAGCTTTGAGGATTTCACATCCTCGGAGTACAGCTGGCCGGGTGAGCCTGTCAGCGCAGAAAAGTGTCCTGTTTCGTTTTATAGTCACCCTGTAAAGCGTCTGGATTTTCCAAGGGGCAGATTACTCTTTGACCAGTATTCCGGCTGCGTTGTTCTCACCGACCATTACGCTTCACAGCTCGTTTTTGTCTCCTTCACTAGCTGAATGGTCGGTGTGTTTTGTACACCTTACGTTTCTTATGAATTGTATACTCCAATGAATTTCTTGCAGGGCATCTATCGGGCTTGGAATTCAGAGGCGCATCAGTCTGGAGCATGGGGCCCTCGTCCTTCAGGCGCAGAATACTATAAGGACCTCAAGTTGGGAACAACGTTGATCATAATCTCTTGCATTGCGCTTGATACCAGGAATTACAGGCACAGTTATGATTCGACACGTCTAGCTACCAACCCAGGGCTATTCGACCTTGGTCTATACGGAACCCAAGGGGAAGGAGATTATCGTGGACCCTTCACGCCTGTTACTCTGAATCTAGATGACTACGAAACAACTTCTACACAATCCATGTTGACGGTAAGTAGGAGAATAAAAGTGGAAAAGGGACTTCAGAGTCTCACCATCTCGATAACAACATGACAGAACAAGCGAAAGCTTGTCTCGATAACAACATGACAGAACATTACATCATCGGGCGCTTCTCGACTGCGTTGGGCGTCTACTGACCGTGATCTAAGCCACTCACTGGTTTCATTCGACTCGCGTTCTTCTATTGTAGTCCTCGAGATTAAGGAAGAAGTAAAGAGGGTTTTCTGAAGTGGAACACATCTGTGTCGAAATGGGATAGGCTTCTTCAGGCCTAAGTGGCCTGCTGTCCCCAGGAGATCAGCGCTGTTCGAAAAGGCTGCAAATTCCCGAGGACAAGCCTTATAAAGATTCTTTCACCGCCTTCTTCCTCTCTCTCCAACACTTTCTTTTGGTTGAGCTACGACCATGTCCTTGTCCGACGCAGAAACAACTCCTCCTCAACAACGCAGCATCTCAGAGGCCTGGGTTACCTTCACCATGCCCGCCTACAACTGCGAGAGGATCGACCCAAGTCCCGTCACCTCTGAAGATTCTTTGGGCGCCTCAGATAAAGGCGATTCCCCGCCATTCGCGATTATTCGCGACGTCGACTTCAACTGCATCGACGCTGGCCTCTTGAAGTTCGGGCAGCAGGGAGGGTGTGCTGAGAGGCATGCTCATCAATCCTAACGAGGTGGAGATTCTGAGCGAGCCTCGGCTTGACCTCGCTTGGACCAGCGCTTCCTCGCATGTCTGCGAAACCGTAGGCACTGTTCTGACGTTTGGTGGGTCTGTGCGTGTACATTCCCTTGATCATGACCATTGCAGCCTCTGACTTACGTTGTATGTACCACAAGGTATGCGACTCGCCAAGATGTTCGTCAACGCCTTCGTCCTCGGATTATGCTACGAACACAAGCGTCACAGTTCCATCGTCCACCTGGAAGAAGACTTGCTCGAGGAAGGCCAGAATGAGAACAGGTACTTCAAACGCGTTGGGGTTTCCAGCGAATCTGGACACACGATCGCGGGCAAGATCGACTATCTCCTGTGGCCTCTGAAGCAGGTGATCAGTGACGAGCAACGTAGGTTTATCTCTGACCATGTCGTTCTGCATGAGCTTAACGGGTTGATAGGCAAGAAATACCTATCGATCGGGTACATAGAGCATGCTCTGCGTGCTTCTACCAAGTTGGGTACGAAAGAGATTGGCCTTTTGATCCTTAACGTGCGCTCCATTTGGGATCGATCATGGGAAGCCTTGAAGGGGGATGACGAAAAGTGTCGTGTAGGATTAAATCCGACGGTTCAGAAAACCGTCGGATGGCCAGCAAAACCGTCGCATTGACTCTAAACCGTCGGATTGAAGCAAAACTGTCGGATTGGTACGTGTGCTCCCCTTTCGGGATCCCCTCGAGATCGAGATGCCAGATCTATCTAGCCCCCGTCCCATGTGCAACTTTTCCTTTTCTGGGTACGTTGCACTGGAAGCCCCGCCTGCTAGCGCTGCCGCTCGTGCGTCGGGATTTGAACTCAAGTTGCCGGCGCTTACTGTGTATTCATGCCAGTATAGTCGTGTATCTTCGCCGCACCCCAATTGAGACTTTTTTCTAAAATTTAGAGTATCTGAAAGCACAATTCAGTTGGAACCCGTTATAATAAACCTGAGTTCGCGCCAAACATGTCACTGGCATCCATTGATATTTGAGTTAAAGTTGACTTAAAGCAGGGCAATTAAAGTGGTACTTGGCTCTATGCAAAGGTACACCAATAGGCGCAGGACGGACCACATGGTTGTCGGAGATGAGCCAGAATAGGGAAGGAACGTACACTTGGGTGGGCAGCTCCGCGTGGCGCATCATCCGACGGTTTTCAGCAATGCGACAGTTTATTCCCTATCCGACGGTTATGAAAACTGTAGGATTACGCCTATAATAATCCTACACGACACTTCTCGTATATACTCAGCCTTGAAGAAGCAGGTTCCCCAAGTCGTCATGAATGCCTATCTCTGGTGAGTTCGCCTTCCCAGTGCTTCGAGTCATTTTCTCTTTTTGCCTGACCATACGCGATGTCTAGCATGCTAAAGACAAAGTAAGTCACCCTCCGTAAAAGGTGGACTATCACTGATAATTCCTGCAGAAGAGAGGTAATGCCTTGGGCTCTAACCAATGGCTTATTGTGGTTCTTTGGAATCGTAAAACGGGGAGAGGCCCTTGACACTTTCGGTTACTTCCGAATCGAGGCAATTAATCATGAGGATAGCATGGACTCTGAGCATAACAAACTCGCTGCTGTCACCGTTTTCAGGACGCTCATGCTCTGGGTAAGCCTCTTTCTAGTCGTAGTTGTCATCAGTTTGCTTAATAGCTTGCGAGATTAGGCGTTCGGTGACCCTGAGCTGCTGTTTGAGGCCTTTTTCTCAAACTAAGGCCACAGTGGTGCAGCGCAGGAATCGGATACCAGTACTGACGTGGAGGGTATACGTACATTGTATGTATGTAAGATGAACGAGGGAGAATGACGGAGATCGGGATGAGGGATTCAATGGGCTTTTTGGACAATTGTCAAAGGATTGACTGGATGGTACCATCCATATCTGGGGCAGGTTCTGAATTAAAGCTGTTACAAACGATGTTCTAGAATCAAGAAACAGACTTATTGACAACACAGTTAATGATACAGACGTATGACATCATCGGGCGCTTCGTGACCACGTTGGGCGTCTACTGACCGTGATCACAACTGTATATTTCATTCACCCTCACGAAGGACCATGTGTCTGCACCTCTCAACACTAATGAAGAATAAAACACTAATCACTTCAGCGGGAAGCCCCGCTTTGGCAAAGGACGGGCGCTTTCACAATGAGCTCTGCCCGAAGGACCAGCAGTGTTCGAAAAGTCAGACGGAGCGTGGCCGACTGCAAATTCCCGAGGAATTTATAAAGCTTCTCTTCTGCTCCTCTTCCTTCTCGCAACACCTCCTCGTGTTTACGATACTCAGCTCAAACATGCGTTGGTCCGACCGCGACGTTGAAGGTGAAGCAACTCCGCTTCCTCCCCCACAATGGAGTACCACAGAGGTCACCCTCACCATGCCCGGCTACAACTGCAAGAGAATTTCTGGAACGAACCCCGCTCCTAAAGCTGCCTTTGGCGATTCCCCACCCATCATGCCCATCGGCGACCTTGACGTCGGGTGTATTGACGCTGGCTTCTTGACCTCCACCCAGCTTCGAAGCAGGGAAGATGTGCTCAGTGGCAATCTCACCAACCCAAACGAGGCAGACATCCTGAGCGACGCTAGGCTCGACATTTCTTGGAACAGCGCTTCTGCCTATATCTGTGGGACCGTCAACATTATTTTAACGTACCGTGGCTCTGTAAGTTCCCACTTCCTTCGTCATGGTGTCGGCGGCAATTTCCACTCGCATTCGTATGTAACACAGGGTATGCGACTAGCAAGGATGGTTGTCGGGGCCTTCACCCTCGGACTATCTTATGATTGCACCCCCAAGGTGCTTCAAGAAATTTGCTCGAGGAAGACGAGGATGAGAACAAGTACTTTCAACGCGTCAAGGTTTCCCCTGAAGTTGGGTTAACAATCACGGGCAAGATCCACTACCTCGTTTGACCTTTGAAGTAGGAAATGAGCGAAGAACAGCGTGAGCCTTTCCATGTCTGTGCCTACCTTCATCAACTTAACAGCTTCTTTCGTTGACAGGATGTGGCTCTTTGTAATCGTCAAAGGCGGGGAGGGAGATACTGCCAATACCTTTGGGTACTTTGGCGGAGTGCCCATCAATCATGAGGAGAGCACAAACTCTGAGCATAACCAAGTCGCGGTCGTCAATATTTTCAGGACGCCCATGCACTGGGTGAGTCTCCGTCGTCCGCGTCATCCGAGTCGGTCGACTGTTGGCTGATGGGCTTTCGGTATTAGGCGTACGGTGAACCTGAGCTACTCTTTCAAGCCTACATTGCAAATGACGGCCACAGCGGTACAGCGAGGCTCAACGGCGGTGCAATTAAGGTGCAGGGATTGGATGAGAACATGGGGCATGGGACTCAAACGACTCTTCAAAAAGTATAGTAGCAATGAATACAACAGAGACAGGACGGAGAAGCCAGTCCAGACAACCTTATTTTGATATATGTGAGGTGGACCACGATCAGGATCATGCCAAGCGAAGATCATGTTTGGTCATGCACTTCCCCAGCATGATATATGCCCTGCAGGAGCCTTCATTGGAGTATATAATGCGTTAGAAATGTAAGCTATAAAATACACCGACCATTCAGCGAGTAAAGGAGATGAAAACGAGCCGGGAAGCGCAATGATCGGTGAGGACACCACGGCCGGAATACTGGTCAAAGAGTAGAAAAACGGGCGCTTAAATCCATCATAAACTCTCGCGAACACAAGGATTTATCCTGCTTTGTTGAATCGTTCCTCAGATCCGATCGCTCCAATAATTGGTGCTCCGTCGCTTGCAGGTGGTTGGTAATGGACTGTTTGACCAAACACAGAGCTTCGTCTGAGTTTGGGACTGTGCGAGGGGCTGTGCCTTGGGATAGTCAGCTGAGACGCCGAGCCATTTTTCACAACGACTCGGACTGTCGTGTCCAACCCAAAACCAACATGAACTTTGGATTGGTTGTCTCTCGACGGCCATGCCCCTGGTTAAACGCCTCAGTCATCCTGTCTCGACGACAGTTTTGACTTTTGCGTCCAACCATCCAGCAAACCCAACCTGGTTGTCCTCACATCACATCCCTTCACCGACCGCACTCATCGTACTCTTGAAGCGAGGCGATTGGCTGGTTTTACGAACCCGGTACAGGTGCAACGACTTTGAGGATGAATAGACGCCCGCCAAGTCAGGATCAATCGCCAAACAAAGCCGTCGCGCTAGATCTAGAAGCGGAGTTTGAACACCCTTGCACTCTACCTGCCACTCAGGTTCTCCTTTCCTTCTGCTCCAAGAAACTTGCAACCAATGACGGTACTTCTTTACGCGAGCCGGTTTCACTGTGGTTTCTTCGAAGGGACAAATGGCGCGGCTCTCATCCCCTCAGACATATCCTCTCAAGTTCCTTCCCCAACCACCTATTCACTTCTATGGCTTCCCTCCGGATGGAAGACATTCTCAAAGCGCTTCCCCTAGTCGATCATGACAAATTTATAGGAACGGGAGGCTCTGAAGAAGTGCGTGCTAACCTTTGGGAGCCGGAACGATACTCACCCTATGGCACGAGTAGGCTCAGCAGAAACACGGTATACCAGAACGGTGGCATCTGGATGACACTGGCCAATATTGGGTCTCGCGAGGGGACTATAAGCTTTTTCTAAAACTTACACCCACCGAGCCCAATCTTGCGAGTTCCTCATCAGCTCACGGTGTCGATACAGCTTCCTCACAGGGCTGTGATTCCTCTGGGTCGGCTAGTGCGACCTCTGTCTCTCCGGGTGTTGGCATAGATCCTCCTGCTCCATGCGATTGGGGTCAGGACTCACCTTCTGACGATATGCATCCCGGCACCTTTACATCCACCTTCTATGCCGCCAACCCTGGAGCCATCCCCCAAAGCGAACCAGACAGCGACGTCCAGCAAGCACTTGCTGGTGAACTCCAGCTCCCCGATGGCATCCGAGACTTTCACGAATTTATACTATTCAGCGGCCGCTCATATGGTCTCAAGCAGACCACATCCCGGATGCCCAATGGCGACCTGTTCGTGACATTCACGGACCAATACAAAGGCGCAAAAAATGGTGTACGTGATTCGGCTCTCTTACCGTCTCCTGAGACATAGACGTTGAACCTGTCTTTAGAGAAACCCCGAGGCCGTCAAGTTCTCCAAAGCCACCCTCAAGCACCTCTTCAATCTGGGACTGAAGTCGATCGAGGTTGGTGAACGCTCGGCAGAGCAGTTAGGAGAAGCAGAGGAACGACTGTGGGATTGCCTTGAGGGGGAGTCTAGCAACATCGGTGTCACCCAGGCTGTCAGCAAGGAGCAGTTGGACGCCTCTTGCAGGGAAGCTGTCACGTGTTTGGCCGACGGACTCGCCAATGTCGACGGTCATGGTGGACAGGTATGCATGTCTTTCGCCCGGATTGAGAGCCCTCGCTGACTTTGATCCCGTGTACAGCGGGAGACGTTGGCCCGAGCTCACGTCGACCCCTTTGTGCACAAATTGACCAGGTCCGGCCAACCAGGATCGGGGGCTGATCAAGTCCTAGTTTTTTCGGAGAGCACCCTCTCAAAAAAGGCGGGACGTGAACAGGAGCCATCGGACGGGGGATCCATTCATAATCCTGTGTGCCTACGGCACGGGGGGAAAGTGTACACACTCACTGGGATTGCCGATTACCTCCTCTTTTTTCTTGATCACCGTATGGATGAAGCAACTCGTATGTCTCTATTTCCCTTGGAGTTAGTTCGAGGCCAGTTCATATGCTAAGCACCCAATAGGCAAGGAATACAAGAAGCTTCAGGGTCTAGACGCTATGCTAATCAAGTTCGACGCAGTGGACAACCCGGCGGTCGGTATCCTGGTCATCGAGACCAAAGCCTTGGGAGATTTGTCGTACCGCGGGCTGCAAAAGCATGTCCCGCAGATTGTCATGGAGGCTTACACCTGGTATGTGTATCTTCAAGCAGCCAGAAACGCATCACTAATACGATCCCTATGCAGCCTAGAGAAAGCCAAGTGCGTCCATCCCCAGTTGGAAAATACCTCTTCCTGACCACCTTTCAGACGTGAGGCAATGTCTTGGATTCTCACCAACAGCTCGATATACATATTCGGCGTCTTCAGTACCGAAGCAGAAGTGAGAGGCAAGACTTTTGGGTATCTCACGGTCAAGCCCATTGACCTTGGTCAACCTATGACCACGGCTAGCAACATGGCCGCCATCACCACCGTCTGGAGGATGTTGAGGCTTTGGGTGAGCTTGCGATTCGTTCAAGTTATTCGTGATGTGATAACTAACGATTAAACCAACCCGTGTATCTAGACGTTTGTGGACCCCCGCATCCTGTTCAAGGTCTTTGTCAAGGAAGACAAGGATACGCGGAGAATAGAGACGATGGCGTTGGAACGATACCCAGAAGGGTATCTTAAAATGAGCTACGGGACCGCCCGTTTCCAGCGCAAGGACCTCCTAATCCCGCTACCGCTTGACTGGATGGAGGAAACAGGGACCAATGATGAGGACATGGAACTTGATTGAATTGATCAGGGTACTTCAGCGATAGCAGGCGATTGGAAGAATTGTATCTAGAGTACATATTGGTGGACCATGTCATCGTCGACGAAGCGTCGCTCTCCGTGGGGTTTCACTAGAGTGGATCAGGAGTGGATCGTCCGTGGGAACGAACACTCTTTCCTCAAGTTGTCACTGCCCGCCAGTTGCCATTTAACTATTACGGTCACAAGAGCTGTTACGCACGATGGGCTACGTCCACAACATACGAATTCTGGTTTCTTTGGTGAGGTAGAACACTGCTGTGCGTTACCAGAGGCTAATGGTAATCATAAAGCCGAAGCTGGACCTGCTGCCTTCTCAGACAACCCTGGCGGCACTTCCAGAAGAGCTTATAGCGACAGTCATGATGGGGTTGGACATAAAGTCTCTAGTTCGTCTGAGAGCGGTAAGAGACAGTATCTTCGTCCCCGAGTGTGCCCACTCACCTCTCTGCGATGGAAGACATGCCGAGCCATGAACAGGATCTCTCGAGCGAGTCAAATCTGGCACAAACTCTTCCTTCTCAACTTGGGAACTACCATCCCTCGCCCTTTCTTTCTCTCCAAGCCATTACAAGACTGTTCTGCGTACGACATTGAAAGCGACCTCCGGAGGTGGGAGTTGGGATGGGGGAGCGCGACTAGGCAGCTAATATTTCGCCACCTTGAACTGGACAATGAGGATGCCAAGCGCCATCCAAGCATCCTTCAAACGCATTGCTTACTCCCTGGTGGCAGGTGGTTGATCGTTGGGTACGAAGACGGCTCAGTGTGGTCTCTCGATCTGCTCGAGCATAACAGATCTTCTGGGAATGTCACCCGAAGACTCTTGATCCCTTCTCCATTCAAAGGCACAGACCGCGATGGATCTCGCATGCAGCTCCAAATATCTGTTGATTTCTCGTCCGACGAAGCTCTTGGAGACTCGCTGAACACCTACCAGCTTCAACGGTTCAACATTGCTGTGATAGCCTGCCCGAGACCTTGTCGCTCGGCTCCAACTCTTGTTAACATCTGGCGCGTTCATATTCCCAGTGGCTCAAATAGCGCGGGAGTTGAACTCTGCTTGGGAAAGCAACTATGCTCGTTCACCGAAGTCGGAATAATCACTATCAACGATTGCTCTCTTCTCGGGCCAGCACTGGCCTACAGCTTGGAATCAAGACACGCAAAATGTGTTGCCGTTGTCCGCTGGCTTGAAGCCAACGGCAAGGGCAAAAGCAACCTCGAACGTCGATACCTGCCGCAATTGGCGTTAGATGTAAGCGACAATAGATGCCAACCTTTGCAGATTTTCTTAACGACCTCACCTTGCAGAGAATCATTCTCATTCCGGGCGGACATCTCTTTGCTGTGAACGCAAACCACGCAGTTTACGTTTACGACTGGGCCAAGACCTTCCCAACGTCAACCCTTCAACCCCACGAGCAACAGTTTCCCCGAGTCCCTTATCTTTGGCGGGATGAGGAACACCTGCGCAACTCCTTGGCGATTTCCCCTCCCATGGTCATCAACGATACAATCCGCATTGTCGTACAGTGCAGTGAGTCGCTATCCGGGTACCTCATTCCTGTCGAAAGCGGTTCCAAGCCGATAGTCAAAGCCCGCCTCATGCAAGGACGATACGGCCTTTGCCATGCACAAGCATACGGCTACCACAAAGGTCTCGGCTTCAGCGGCCGTGAGGGTTTCACATCCTCGGAGTACAGCTGGCCGGGAGAGCCTGTCAGCGCAGAAAAGCGTCCTATTTCGTTTTATAGTCACCCTGTAAAGCGTCTGGATTTTCTAAGGGGCAGGTTGCTCTTTGACCAGTATTCCGGCTGCATTGTTCTCACAGACCATTACGCTTCCCAGCTTGTCTTTATCTCGTTTACTAGCTAAATAGTCCGCATTACATCTTCGTGACCCTGAGCTACTCTTTCAAGCCTACATAGCTAAGGGTGACCATAGCAGTGAAACGAGGCTTGACGGCGATGCAAGTAAAATCTATGGATCGGGATAGGACATAGGACATAAGACTCGAACAGCTCTTCGAAATTTGTGAAAAGTAATGAATAGATCAGACGCCATCCGTAGAACAACTGATTCAACTCCCGATTCAACTGTATAATATCTGTGAGCCAAGTCTAAGTCGTTGGGCAAAATCACCCTACCACCTCCAGCAGCTCAATATCGCCGTGGTCGCTTGCCCGAAAAATTATCGGTCTGTGTCAACCCGCGTCAACCTCTGGCGCATCCTTGTTCCTAGCGCGCCGAATGGTAAACTTTGCCTGGGACAACATCTATGCTCGTTTACGGAAATTGGAGTGGTAGATCTCAAGAATTCCTCTCTGCTAGGATCGGCCCTGGCCTACTGCTTTGGGACTCCAGGCGTAGAGAGTGTAATCGTCGTTGATTGGCCTGAAGCCAATGGCAAATGCAAAGATAACTTTGAACGTCGGTATCTTCCCTAGCAGGCATTGGATGTGAGTGGTATTTAGGTGTCGCCGATATTCTGACTGGACTGACTCGCAGCCAGTTGTTCTCCTTCCGGGTGGCCTGCTATTTGGCGTGTACGGAATGCGTGCAGTCTACGTCTACGACTGGGCTGAGAGCTTTCCGAGGTCGACCCTTCTGCCACAAGAGCAACAATTTCCTCGTGTTCCTTTCCTTCGGCAGGATTTGCCCAGATCATGCTTGGACGGCTTCGGAAACTCGCGACCTATGGTCATCGACGATACAATCCGTTTGGCCATACAGTCTCAATCCTCTCTTTATGGGTACGTTATACCTATTGGAGGCGACGCGACGCGGGTGGCGAGGATTCGCCTGGCGAAGGAACGATTTGGCTTTAGCCATGCTCATGCGTATGGCTATAATCAAGGCCTTGGCTTCAAGGATTTCGATATTTTTACGTCCTCCGAGTACCGATGGCCAGCTGAAACCATCAATGCGGAAAGGCACCCTGTATCCTTCCAAAAATTGTGCAATAGAGCATCTGAAGAGCTTTCGAAAGGGCAGGCTACTCCTTGACCAGTTTTCCAACCGCGTTGTTGCCACCGACCATTACACGTCCAGGGTCATGTTCGCCTCGTTTACAAGCTGAATGGTCAATCTTGCAGCTTTTTGTCCAGTGTATATAGATACAAGTTAGGTGATCAATCTATCGTACAAGGCTCTTCATGCCTCTTGCCCAAGCTGCGCCTGGGCTATCAGAGGGCAGATGAATGGGCGCTTCGACATCCGGATCATTTCCGGAGTAGTTTAAACTCCGCTATTCCATCCGTTTAGCCCCTGAATTGCTCCTTCTATCCTCCTACCGCTCAGAACTGAAACATATACAACCCTTGGTCTTCAAAAACCCAATACAAACATTCTAATGAACCTGATATACGGCTTTTACAGTCCCAGCACAAATATCGACCCGGCGTGATGAATGTGCGAACAAACGCCGGATGACGGTATCGCGTGAACACGAGGCATTCCACGCCCTCTGTTTCCCCCAAACCCTGTTGATGTTGAAGCCGAATTCAATCACGAATGTCGAATAACAATCAAGTTCAGCCGTCGCCTACATCGTCTTGGGTACCTCCGCCTCTGTTCGAGACTGATCAACCTGCCTCTGCAACGATTGAACAGAATATGTCGGCTGTGGGTTCTGCGGTCAGCACGGTTGCTCCGGTGGTGACCAAACCGGCCTCTGCGAGTGTTTCAAGGACGTCTTCGACGCAAAGGCTGACTGCGCGGAGTGCGCCGACGGAGGAGCTGTTTGTTTTGTGAGTCCCTTTCCGTTTGTGAGATTGAGAGGGGGATGTTGACGCGGGGTTCAGGGTTCTAGGGCAAGGTGGAATAGGGAAGACGGCTGTGAGTTGTTGTTTTCAGTTGAGGGTCTATTGTTCGGCACTGAAGGGTGACCCCATAGTTCATAAACACCGTGAGCAACTCGACGTTGCGCATTAGCAGCTCTACGGTGGTCAATGGAGAGAAACTGGAGCTCTCGCTGCCGTTCTATGTCGACGGAAAGTGCTTTCGCTTGATCGACACTCCAGCGTTTGGCGACTCCACAAAGAGCGACACGGATGTCCTCACCGCTGTTGCCTCATACCTGGCCACCGAGTGAGTCTTATCAGCCCTGCTAGGCTTGACCTTTGGCTTATGTTGAACAGGTATACGAACCACAAGAAACTCTCGGGATGCATCTACCTCCACAGTATCGCAGGCACTCGGCTTCGCGGACCGTCAAGAAGGAATTTGTCCATGTTCACCAAGCTCTGTGGGAAACAGGCGCTTGCGAACGTTGCCATTGTCACCACACGCTGGGATGAGATCGAGCCTGCTGCTGGAGAAGCCCGTTTGGTGGAACTGCAATCCAAACCAACCCTCCTGAAACCTCTCCTCGAACTGGGCGCCACTCTGTTCAGGTACAACCGTGCGGTGGACGCCATACCGACTGCACAAGACATTGTGCGGTTCTTCATCAACCGACCCCTCACTCCATTGCTCATCCAACAAGAAATGGTCGACGACTCACAGACGATAGCCGAAACCACCGCCGGACGTGCCCTGCAGAAGGAATACCGGGCCCAACTGGAAGACTACCAAAAGACGATGCAGGATCTCCGAACGGAATACGACGAGCTGAAGAATGAGAACAGGACAGCAACTGCGAAGAAGGTCAAGAGCGAGATGATTTCAGTCAAAGATGCAGCGGAGAAGCTGAAGGAGGAGAGCAAGCGTCTGTCGGGTGCAAGAGCGACCATCATCCCCTCACAGCCGCTACGCCTGATCATTTCGCCTACGGCTGGGAATGGGGGACCGCCATCGACAGCTCCTGTCGCACAGTCGACGCCGAAGCCCAGGAGAAGGTCGAGTGCGAGTCCGTTGAGGTTTTCAGCGGGGAATGGATTACCTCCTATGCCACAGAACCCTCCGTCTGCGCTGCGCACGCCGAGGTATACGTTGATTGATAAAGGCAAAGGGAGGGAGGTGGATGCGATACCTGTTGTACCTGTCCAGCCAGTTCCGGTTGTGCCTTTGGAGGCGTACGCGCCTGTTACGGCTGTGAGGACGAGGAAGAGGAGTACGCGGAGAGAGTCGACGCCTCATCGTTCGAGGTCTCGGAGACGTCGTGAGGAACCGGAGGATGCGGGTGAGATTGTGTTGAATCTGGAGGGCTGGGAGGATTTCAGGTATGCGTTGGTTGGTGTGGTTATTCTGCTTATTCTTGTGCCTTTTATCAAGCGCTACCAGGCGATAATGGCTTATTGAACGAACGTTGACGATTGTATTTATCTTGGTTTTTCTTCTGTATTGTACACTTTTGGATGTATTTTTCTTTGAACACGATGAGTTTCCCTGTACCTGAAGCAGAAGAAGCAATTCAATTCATGAATCCATCATTACATCGTCGTCCTGCATTCGATTCTGTGTTACAGGCCCCGTCTTTGCGATTAACGAAGCCGAGCGATCCAGAATCGCGTCCTTCATCTCTCGATGCAATATCGCTCCCGCATCCCTTGCTAGATTCAGAATCTCCTCAAACCGATCGACATGCAGCCTCGTCTCCATCGTCACCAACACGACCTTTTTCGATTTAGGCATCACCGCGACTGTGACGTGCGGGATGTCATTCTCCTCGATAGTGGTCAGATCCAGCATGGGTGAAGTCGAGTGCACACCGCCAGAGATGGCGCAGACAAAGTCTGACATGGGTATTCCGGCGTTGATGAGTGCGAGGGTTGTGCCGTTTATGCAGGCTTGGAGGGTTCCGCCGTCTTGTTGGAGGACTTGGACGTAGATGTCGATTTGGGATCTTGGGTAGAGGTTTGTGCGGATGACGGGTTCGAATGTGGATTTTATAGTTGCTGCGAATTCTAGGATTCGTCTTGCATTCTGTCAGTTAGTTCATCGTGAGATTGGGGAGAGAGGAAGACGTACTTGTCGCCTCGCAGACGCTTTCTGCGTTCGCCCGTGCTAAAGGACGCGACGACGACCTCGACGCTGATATTAGCTCGATCGTGGAAGGTATGTGACCGCATTTTGGCCTCTCTGGGCCCATGCACGGATACGAGGACTTGGGTGAGACCATGGGAGATGAGAGCGGAACCGTCTGCGTCGCCGTGTCTCGAGAGGTCAATTGTGAGGTCCCGCAGTTCGTACTGACGACGACCATCAGAACGAAAGCCTGCTTCGTTTAGGATTTCAATCCTGGAGCTCTTTTTTAGAGTGTTAATTGAGCTGTGTAGATGTTGGGTGGACTCACCATGGTGGATGGGAGTCAAGAGGGGATAAGGTTATCTATTATTGATTGATTCAACCTTTTGTATAGACGGTTTACCAACTTGTAGGTTGGAAATAAACCAAGTAATAGCTTTGTATTCTTCCTGCCAGATGATGAAAGAACAAGGAAGATTGAGCCATAGAAAGGTATAAATTGACCCACGTGACATTTCCTATCACTTAAAAGGCCAAGCGCCGCAGGGTTGTTTCCGATCCGCCTTGTCCCAGTACCATCTCCTGCCTTTCTTGTCTTGTCGTAAACAGCAATGTCCAGCAAACCCTCGACTTCCTCCAACACCCTCTTGCTGCGACGCCAGCTGACGGAACTCACCAAGCATCCGGTAGAGGGCTTCTCAGCAGGTGAGGCGCCCAGACGGCCAGTTGGCATCGAAAGTGCTAAACGGTATTTCAGGCTTGGTTGACGAGAACAACTTTTTCGAATGGGAAATTATGATCATCGGGTGAGTCTTCCGAGCCATCTGTAGCTTTGGAACTCTTCCTGACAAGCTGTAGACCTCAGGACACTCTCTAGTACGTCCCCTCACCTCCTGGTGCTCCCAGGTGTCATCAGGCTCATCTGTTATTAGCGAGGGTGGTTTCTTCAAAGCACGGCTTACTTTCCCCCCTGAATATCCCCTCCTACCGCCAAAGATGAGGTTCTTGACCGATATGTGGCACCCGAACAGTCCGTCATGTCTCTCGCGGTGCTCTTGATCCTGACTGACTTGTTCCTCGTCCAGTCTACTCTGATGGGACTGTCTGTGTGTCGATTCTTGTGAGTAGGTGTTGCTGGTAGACTTGGAGATGGCGTTGACACCCCTGTACAGCACGCCCCTGGAGAGGATCAATACGGCTACGAAGATGCGGGAGAGCGCTGGATGCCAGTTCACAGCGTGGAATCGATCGTACGCACTCTTTCATCTGCCTCATGCCTATGGTATTCATTCGATTCTACAGTTGATCAGCGTAATTTCCCTCCTCTCCTCCGATAAACCCAACCTCGACAGCCCGGCGAATGTCGATGCTGCAAAGGAAGTCCGCGAGAACTTTGAGGGTGCGCAGTGATCTGCTTCTTCATGACTCTCAAAGCTAAACTCTGACTCGTTATTGATAGGCTACAAGAAGAAGGTGCGGCGCCTGGTACGCAGAAGCGCCGAGGAGGCATACGATTGATCTGGATGACTGTCTGTCTTCATTCACAAACCATCCCCACTGTATTCCTTTTTTTGCATTCGCATGGTTGTTTCTTATACTCCCTCCCTTCATTTGCTGTCTAATGCCTTTCCTCTCTCTTGCCATAGCTCTTTTGTAACAACTGTAAACACCGAATATCCATCCATCCATTCCTTCAGCTCGGTTCCGTCGTTTAAAGGAAGCTTCTCGTCGAGTCTCTTTCCCCACAGAGCACCTCATTAGTCGGACCGGTGTTCCCGAGACTTCCATCATTTGGACCACGTGGACCGTGTCTCGCTTTATCCCGAAAGGGTAATGAGTGATCGCAACAACTCATTAGACGGGACCGCGTCCGTTGAGAGCTTTCTGCTAATGACCATCACTCATACTGCTCGATAACCTTGATTTCGCGCCTTTTCATCGAGCATTCGACGTGGAATTGGGCGACTGAGATTTAAATGCCAGCGAGCCAGGGCCCTATCGGGTCTCAGAAGGCCTCCAAAGCACATGCATACCAAAAACGTACGTCTCGGGATGCTCTATTCTTGGGTTGTTCACTGAAATCGGTCGTAGGAAATATGAATGGGATATCGGCACCCGTAGGTGAGTATACTCCTTCTTATACATGGCCTAGGGTCAATCTAGGCGAGCAGTGTGGTCGGACGACTCGGAATTCGAGGATCGTCCCATCGCCGAGTCCCCCAAGGCCAAGGGCAAGAAGCGAACCAAAAGGAAGGATGATTTGAAGGCTTTTGGCAGGAAAATCGCTGTGGGCGATATGAGCGAGTTTTTTACTGCTTCGAGACCGTCGAGTTCAAAGAGGCGGGGTAAAGGTAAGCAAGGCGCAGTACGCTACTGGATGTGGCTGACGCTTTGCAAGGTCGAAGGCCGGTGGCTACGAACGAACCTAACCCGCTGTTGGAGTTTTTTGGTTAGTGGATCTTTTTGAATGTGAACCCAGATGCTCATGCTGCTTTTAGCCAACGAGAACGTTGAAATCAAGTCAGCTTCTGAGCCGGAGGCTGAAGTTGATGAAGAGGGGGCGGACGAGGACGAAGAAACGCCGGAAGAGGATGATTTTAATAGTCCTCCACCCTCAAAGCGACCCCGCCGTTCAGCGGCGTGTTCGAAACAACCTCAGCTAACGAACCTACCACGACCGTTCAAAGCGAAACCTGTCGTTTACGACGGTTTAAGTACGTCTCAAGAGCTCTCGCATGTCGTGGTCGCGATTTAATTCTCTTTATAGGCTCTGAATCTGAGGATGACAAAATGGGCGAGACGCTCAAGCGCAAGTCGCATTCTCCTCCTGCTCAATCTCCTAAGCGACAAAAGCTTCAGGTTGGGGAAGGTAAAGGCCCATCGAACTGCCCAGCGAGCACGCCCAACGGCGTTGTTGAAGACAATTCTGATACAGAATTCAGCGATGAAGAACAAACTCTCGTCAAGCCCGTTCAGAAGGCGCCGCCGGCACTCGAGCGGGAACATACTGGCAGCACGACTGAAGATGATACCGAGGACGAGAGCCCAGCGCCATCTCAGACCACAGCCCCTTCTCAGGCAACAGTCCCGATACCAGTTGACGACTCAGCGACCGAGTCTGATCACGACGTCGATGATCTACAAGAAGCTCTCCACGCCCAGAAGAAGAAGCCGAAACCTGGCTTTGAGCTCAAGAAAGGCCAACAGATCGAACCACCGCTCGTACTCGACAGAGCGCAAGGCATCAAGGTTCCGTCTCCTATCAACACCTACCTGCGTCCCTACCAAAGGGATGGCATCCAGTTCTTTTGGCGACAATACTCTGAGGGGCGTGGTGGTCTGTTGGGTGATGATATGGGTCTCGGAAAGACCATCCAGGTCATCTCGTTTCTGTCTGCCATTATGAAGAAGGAAGGCATTTCGAGCGATCGGAATCGAAGGAAGAAGTATGTCTCGAAACTCCAGGATGGGGACCAGTGGATCAAGTATCGAAAGCTGCCACCTGCGAATGCCAAGTGGCCGACCTGTCTGATTGTTTGCCCCAATGCCGTGGTGCATAACTGGGAACGCGAGTTTAAGACTGTGAGTGGCTCAATCTGTCAAAGGTCTGTTCGTCGCTAACCATCGCCGTAGTGGGGATACTTTGAAGTCGGGATGTACGTAAAACCAAAGAAATTCCGTGAACCAGTGTTGCACGACTTCATATTGGGGAGGCTGGACGTCGTTATTACCTCTTATGACTTCGTGCAATCGGATGTCGAGCTACTCTGCGACCTTCCCTGGAGTTGTATCATCGTTGACGAGGTCCATAAAGCCAAGAACGACAACTCCAAGACGGCCGATGCACTTCACCGATTTCAGTGCCAGGCAAGGTTTGGTTTGACGGGCACGCTGATCCAGAATTCGTACGATGAGATGTGGTCGATTTTGGATTGGACGAATCCAGGCAAGGTTGGAACCAAGAAGCAGTGGGCCAAGTATGTGGTCAAGCCGTTGACGGATGGTCAGAGTACGAAAGCGACGGATGAGGAGAGGGCGAAATCTTTGGTGCGCCTTTTCTGCGTGGGTACATCATACAACAAGAGCTGACAATGGGCGCATAGACCGTGGCGAGGGTCTTAAAAGACAAACTATTGCCTCGTTTCTTCCTTCGGAGAACCAAGGATATCATCAAGGACCAGCTACCTAAAAAGACCGACGAGGTTGTCTTCTGTCCTCTTAGCCCGGCACAAGTCGAAGCGTATCGCCGTATTCTTCAAACGAGCGAAGTCCAGAATCTACTCAAGAGGAACGAACAATGCGACTGTGGGAGTCCGAAAACGTGGGTCTGCTCTTTCTCTACTTGGTCAAGCAGCTCTGACACCGATGTAGGCGAAAGGAATGTTGTCACCCATTCCAAGTGGCCAATGTCTTCAAGTACATGTCAATCTTGATCAAACTGTCGAATCATCTGTGCCTCATCTTGCCTGGCTCGCCCGATGATACCCTGGAACAGGCCAAGCGGAATCGAGAGACGGCGACTATTGCGTTTCCTGATGGCAATATCCCGGTTTATGGTGTGGCGGAGATGCAGCCGCAGTTTTGTGGCAAGTGGAGTGTACGTGTCAGGTCTTGTTTGTCCAGGATTAGACTGACGTTGATGGCAGGCTTGTAACGTTCTCTTCAAAGAGTGGAGGAAAGATCGGACCAACAAGGTCCTCTTGTTCACAAAGTCGGTTAAACTCTTGAAGATGTTGGAGTATCACCTCTCTCGAGAATGTGAGCTGCATATGTGATCTTATTCCCTCCCATAGTTGACGACTGCGCAGCGTACAATTTCCTTAAACTGGATGGAGGCGTTCCGACAGCAAAGCGTCAGTATCTGTTACAGCGTTCCCTCAAACCCAACTGACGCGCCGAACGCTAGGCATGGACTTGATTGACCAATTCCAAGACGATCCCAGCGTCTTCATCTTCCTCGTCTCGACCCTTGCTGGAGGAACGGGCCTCAACTTGACAGCGGCCAACAAGGTCATCATCTTTGACCCCAATTGGAGTGAGCATTGTATCCACCTATCATAGGGCGACATCTAACCTCTCTTGCAGATCCGGCGCACGACCTTCAAGCCATGGACCGATCATACCGCTTTGGCCAACAACGCGATGTATCGGTCTTCCGACTGCTGGGAGCTGGTTCTGTCGAAGAGCTCATCTACGCACGTCAAATATACAAGCAGCAGCAGATGGCCATTGGCTATGATGCGAGTATTCAAACGCGGTACTTTGAAGGTGTACAGGGTGACAACAGCAAGCGTGGGGAGCTGTTCGGTCTTGAGAATATCTTCAAGCTTCACGAGGATAAGATTGCGACCAAGATGGCGGTAAGGGTTGTTTTCTCTCATGCCCATTCTTGCGAACTGAACCTCTTCAGATCGAGAAAGCCCATATGAGTGAGTTGGATTGGGCACTTGCGAATTTGAAGGTGGAGAAGAACAAGAAGATCAGGGTCGGTGAAAAGACGAATGCCTTGTTTGAAGCGGAGGCGAAAGCAACAGCGAAAGATGAGGTAAAACCTTTGCGACCTGGATGCTGCATACGAGCTAATGTCTACATTGTCCTCAGATCAGCTTGAATGGCTTGGGAGCGCTTCTCTTTGATGACGGTAAGGACAATCGGGTCCTTTCTTGGTTCTGCATAGGCTCACCGGCTTTCAGATCCAACGATTGCAGAAGGAGACGACCTTCGAAAAGCCCTAGGCGCCATCGGTGTGCAATACAGCCACATGAACGACGAAATCCTTGTACCTAGCAAGATTGAAGAGGAGAGAGCTAAACAAAGTATCAAGGTCAGTGGCTTCTTAGTGTTGGTTTTGAACTCTAGCTGAGCTTTATCGTAGAAACGAGGGGAACGAACGACGCGAAACAAGTCCAAGGAAGCAGAAAAAGACCAACTGCAGTGGCCGCCTCGACGAAGGCATCACAAGGCCAAGGCAGCAGAAGCCCTTACACCAGAAGAACGGTGAGCCTCGACTTTGCCTCTGGGCTTTGTGTAGGCTAACAGGCTTGAGAGCAGTCTTTACTCTCGCCGGCAGGCACTTATCGCGCTTGGGTCCATCACGTGCCCTGCAGATCTGCCCGGCTTTGCCAGGAACTTGTAAGTCACTCTGCTTCTACGAGGTGGAGCCCCTCGATACTGACAACTCCTTCAGTGCAAGAGAAACTGATGGTGCCCAATTAGCCATCTTGACGGAATTGGATCACTGGCAATCCCAATACGGTGGTTGAGGACGCTATGTTACGCTATATTTTCTTGAGCGGTGTTTCTTGGGAGCTTTGTTTTGAACCATAATGTACAATAGAAAATTGGTAATTCATGTTTGTAGCAATCAGTGTAAGCCTCCTTTGGCAAGAATGTCGTAGTGACCTGGCCTTTATACAATGTATCAGCTACGAGAAGCGGCCAGTGAATGGAGAGTGGGACATACCGATACAGAAGAGTGATAGGATCCCCTCCGGATGGCCCTTCATCGAACGTGACAAAGTCCACCTTGTCACTCTGATGACCATCGAGATAGGCTACTTTCAGGTTGACCTTCAGCTCCTTGCACAGAGCTCCCATCTGGATATGGTCAGCCTCAATCCCGACAGGGTCCACTTGCCGGCTGCAGAAGTCTCGCGCTGAGATACCGTCCTCGAAGAATGGCTCATAGTCTGCAGCATTGTTCTTGATGTGGGCACTCTAGAGAGGGATTACTGAATACCGCATTAGATGCATTTCGGAGCGAGGACCCACCGTAATCATCCTGAGATAGTAGACGATGTAAGCTGCGACTGGCTCCTCCACATCCACGGATCCAGCTCCTTGGTCTTGGAAACGAGCCAGTAGCTTTTCAGGAGTCAGAGTGTTGCCCTTGCTGTTCGGAGTGACGATATTATGGATTATGGACGTAATCATCTCGTAAGGATCTTCAAGGATGAACTCATCCGTTCCGGCCAGGAGAATGGTCTGCCGAGTCCCTTGCAAGATGGACAAACTTGAGGCCACCGCGACATCAAGCTGCTCCGGAGGGGTTTGGAGCAACCTTTCAATGTATGCAAAGGCCAGTGCTGCTCGTATGTGTCAATTTCCGTGGTTATGGGCAATGAATTGTGCAACCAACATCTGTAGAAACAGTCCCCATCACCTGAAAACGCATCGTGAGCGGGAGCCCCTATTCAAGAGCTCTTGCCATCGTACCTCTCGCACGGCGGATCCCCGTGTACCCCTGAGCCACGAGCCAATCAATCTGGCTCCGGTATGCTGCCGAGCCGTTCTCGTACTCTGCGCGCAGAGCTGCCATAGGTAGCAGATCGGACACCAGAGGTACATCTGGAATCGATTCATCTAACAGTTTCTGGTAGTCCGGGTGAGTAAACGAGTGGCTTGTTAGTTATCTTGCCTTACTTGATTTCTCTCATAGATCTCTGCAGTCGAGAGCTCGCGTCCGTCATCTGTTGTTGCTGTTGGTTCCGACATTGAGCCAATCCAGTTTAGTCGTGGTAAGAGGCTATCAAGGCCGAGGGCACTGGGAGGCGAGCTCTCAACGTGACTTTCATCAGCGTAAAGAATGTCATCAGAAAGCTCCAGAAATTTAGGCTTTGTCACTGGTACGGATAAATCAGGTCGATTTAATGGACACAAAGACTACATAATTTACGAACCTGGTGGTGGATGTGAAGGCGGAGGTGCTTTCGGTGTCCCAGGTAGGGGTGTCGCATCTCCGGAGGATCCGTCAGAGTCATCTAATCCAGGCACTTGTAGGTGGCTAATCTCCGTAGGCCAGTCGCTCATTCCAAGGATGCGAAAGGGCAACAACAGAGCGCCGGGTAATAGGTATAGGGACCGTTTATTCAATATAACCAAAATCTGCACGGCATCCAACCCAGGAAGGACATTGTTCTACACAAGGAGCGAAAAGGCGGCACAAAAGGGCAGTGTCAAAGCTGGTGGAGAAAGTTAGCGAAGAGCCGGGTGTGCCATTAAAAAGGAAAATCATATCCAGAACAACGTCTTTCGACGCCGTATGCCCGGTATCGATAAGCTAGCGAGTGACTTAGCTTCGTTGCAGCACTTATTTTGCGACCGATCATGAGGCCTTGATAAAGCTTCTGGAGGTGGGCAGTGTGCCTCATGGCTGGACTGCTGACCCCTTCAGCGCTAATTAGCTGCGATGCCACGACGCAGTGATGCCTGTTAGTCTGAAAGTATGTGCAAACACGCGTTGTCTTTGCATACCTCCCCCCCAATGACAATGTCCAGCCGCTCAGAGGCCGCCACGTTTGTTGCTTTGGAGGAGGACCTGTACCGCGATTGCGCTCGCAAACTCTACTTTGTGAGCAGGTCATACCTCGAGCAAGGTCTGCATGTGACCAGATCTTGTCGAGAGCTCCTCAGCCGGGTCCCCACATTGAGTAATCCCCAGAAAGGTGAAGCCATTAAGCTCCTTCGGCGGTGAGTAGCCACAGCCGCCCTTTTACCAGCTCTCATAAATCCCAGGACTGTCAACAGGTTCTCCAAGGCGGTGAACGCTGCTGCCTACGTGTATATTGGCCATGGCCCAAACCCTTCAGTGGACCAGGAGTTCTCCGATATCGCGATGAACTTGTCGTCGTTGTTGCAATTCCTATCAATGCCCAATCTCAAGCTATCGTTCGATCAGGGCTTTATCCTGGCAAAGAAAAGTGACACAATGAAGTCAAAACGCATATTTGTTGTGCAAAAATATCTCATTCGCCGTGTGAGTGCTTCCTCGGCCAAGATTGCCGGTGCAGCTCTTATCATGTATACCACAGGCCGGAGAACAGCGACGGAAATATCTAGCAGATGTACGGTGGCCATCCTACGTGTTGCACAAAAGATATATGTATACTGACATAACTCAAAGCGATTCAAAAGCCTGTAACATCTACAAGTCAATTCAGTGCGAGCGATTCCATCTTAGTCAAGATCTCCATCAGCTTCTTCGTTTCCTTTTGAGCAGTCCGGAGGTCCACCTTGATAGCCTCTACCTCATCTTCTGGTAAGGCCTCGTCCAAGCCACAAGAGGTATCCTCCAGCTCCTGTTTCATATCCCGTGCTCGCTGTCGGCTCTCATCGATGGATTCGTTGAGGCGCGTGCGGAGCGTAGCACCAATAGCGGTCTTTGTTATATGCAGACGGCATTGGGCATCGATTTGGATGGCCAACGGGATGGCCTCTTGAGACGACAATGCGGACAGGAGTGCCGAAGTCGACGCGTCAGGGCTGCATCGATGCAGTTGAGCACCGTTCTCGATTAGTCCGGAGCAGTAGTCGGGTCGAGTGCGAAGCTCTTTTTCGCGCTTTTCAAAGCTCTCGTTCGGTGTGCCTCGATGCCAATTGGTTGTAAGGATGGCTATGTTCTTGTAGAACGGATCGCCGCATAGATCCTTGACAAGGCCAAAGTTGAGGATGTCGTTTCGTTCTACCCGCGATTTAGAGATATCGTAGGCAAAAACGAGAGCATTGCAGTGAGAGCCTTTGTGTCTGTGGTGCAGTAAGCATATCCAACTTCTGCAGATCGATAAGTGGCCGGCACGCACTTCTGGGAGAATTGAATCAGGGACTGGCACAGGGCGGCGTTGCTCTCCAAAGAAGCATCTTCAAATGCGGGGATATCAATTAGGTTTACGCTTGAGCCATCCTCGAGGGACAGCTTGTGCACTTTTACCCCTTCCAGCTCTTCGGTATTCCTGATGACGGAATCAAGGTCATGCAGGAGCTGTTCGTTTTTGAGTGGCATGCCTTCCAATAAACATCGATGAACCTACTGGTGCCTTTGCATTATTGGTTCCCAAAAGACTGAGGACCCAAGGCGTCATGAGTGTTCAAAGATCGCATAGGAGAGAAAGAGCACAATCACCAGATCATGGGATCACCCTGCCCTTCATCTACCCCTCGTGTGGCGCCGTCATCACTCCCGTCCGTTCCTCGTTTTCGTTCAAGAACAAATGGGATCCTAATGGTACCCCAGAATCCTGCCGACTGGACCTTCTGTGGAGCCTTCTTTACTCCTCGAGTTTGATCGCTTCCGAAGCCAGGTTGCTCGATGAAGTCAAGATCCACATAGTCTTGAGTGATGTAAAGCTTCAAGAAACCATTCTCAATGTCTGTGTCCTCGCCTACCTCAAAGGATTGTGGGGCGGTTCCGCCTGCACCCCAACCAACGGTGAGGAATTGACCTGCCTTCAAAGGCTGGTCAACCTGTTGGTTGCCCTTATTGACGGTTTTGTAAAAGGACACTAGAAAGGAGGTAGTCAGCGCACGGGTAATATAGTGAAGTGACCAAAGGAAGGACGAACTGATTGACATGTCATTACTGTTGAAGTAGAAGAGGTGGGGGTAAACGTTGAAGGTGCTCGTGTTGGTAATTTTGAACCCGTAAATAGCGTCTTCCTCATCCTCGTCGATGAAGATGTGAACACCCTTGCCAGGATGGTTGAGGTTTTCCGATATAGTATCCACGGATCCATACTTGTCCTCCAGTCTGTAAACCTCGACATCAAACATTGACATAAAGGCCCGTTTTTGGTCCCCTGAAGTGATGTTCAAGGCAACGGTGTTATCCTGCCGCAAGTGGTGGTAGTAGAAAGCAATGCTCTTCATCAGGTCCCATACGTCTACGTCGTCCAAGTCCAATTCTTTGGGCTCGCAACGGTGGTCCGACTCCTCTGGAGCCAGGATCTCATAACTGCAGCTCTCACTGGTCGCGGAAAGGCTGACATCCGCAAGCTCCCTCTTTGTCTCCACTAGGCAGAAAGCAAGGTTCTCTGCCTGTTGTTTGTCGAGGAGTGGATTGAGAATAGTTTTGTAGTCTTCTGAAGCATGATAGTTGAGTGTGGGCTTTGTAGCCTTCTGAGGCTTGGCAATGAACGTTTGAGGTGGCTCAAGGTCTCCCCGCCAGTTCAAAGTCGTCCTCAAGGCAGTGACTTTGGTCGCGTTGCATGTGTAAAGAGGGGGGCCTGAGATAGCAGGAAGGCCAGTCCAGATATCGAAGACGGCATCTGCGGTAATCCCGTGGATCAGCCCTGCTTCCACCTGAAGTTGTGATTTCTTCGGCGTCTTCGCCCCTTTGGGTTTCTTAGCCACGTCGTCCTTGACAAGCTCCAATTTGGCGGTATAATATCCTTTCATGCCCCGCAGATCGTTACTAAAAAGCAACCTGTCCACTTTGCCTTCACATTGCGGGTTTTGGCTACCATTTTTTGTGTGTTAGACTGAGAAGTGGTGGGAGCTTTTTGGCACGTACTGGGGTAGAACTTTGAACTGACGAATAAGTTCAGAATAAGTGACAGAGCCAATGTCAAGGGACTTCAAGGCAAGCAGCAGCGCCGCTGTGAACTGGCCCTGACCTTGGTACTCGTGAGCGACCTCTTCAGGTTTGCATGCCGCAAGAAGAATATGCGATTCTATGCCATGATGCCGGAACTTCGGGAGGACGTGGGCTCCCCGGGTAAGGGCCTCCGAGAAGAGGTCCTCGTCAATGTTTGCTGGAATCGGCTTTCTGCTCGGAGGGGCGCTGCGGACGAGAGTACCTGTATTCCTCGTGCCAGACCCAGAGTGGCAACAATCAAGAATGACAGTCTGAACAGATCGTCAGTTTCATGCTGAGCCGCATGATGAACTTAACGCACGATGTTGTTCCCCTTTGCGTTGGCGATACGGTGCAGTATCGTTCCCAAAGCCCGGTCAGGAATCCCATGGACTATTCCCCCCTTCCCATCTGGCTCATTGAAGTCATGGGGAACAAGACATTGGACCCAGATGTCCCAGTTTTTCCATTCCTTTGGCGCAGGATTGTTATTTCCGTGCCCAGCATAGTAGATGACGATCGGGTCGTTCTCCTCGATTGAAGGGTTAGTGATCAGATCCGTCAGCTCGCCTCGGATAGCAGTCCTCGTTGCCCGCTCATTGCGCAAGCTGCGGATGCGTTCTGGGGCAACACCTTTCTCTATGAGAAACTGCACAACGCTATCCGCGTCGGAGGCGGCTCCTTTCAGATTTGGAGTGTCTTCGTCCAGATATTCATTGATGCCGATAGTAAGAGCAAACAGGCGCTTTGGCAGGCTATAGTTGCCAGGTCAGTTGCTAACGGTGCATGAGTAAACTGAGTGACTGACCTCGACACCATGTCTCTTCTGAGATGAAGATAACGAAAAGAGGAAGGTAGACGTGGCGAAGCAATGCACGAGAAGCACTTACAGATCTCCGTGCAATCACACTTGCCTATCCTGTCTTCGCTATATAGAAGCGTGACATTGGACAGGGTCCAGGGCAAGCCGACGTATCCGGCTGCATGTCAGTCAGTTTGATCCATGCATTTGTCCAAGCACATGTTTGACGTTGATTCAAGCGATCCTTACCAGTGACCAACTCGGCAAAGAAGGAGCCCCTTATCGAGTATGAGGCAATTCATTCGTCAATGGTCTGGTTGGCCTTTTCAGGATGACCAGCCGAGTGATTTGCCAGTCATGGCATCAAGCGCAGTGCGCTTGCGCAACTGAACAGGCGTTGGATGGGCGTTGGATGAAGGTCAGCGCGCCTGGCTTTTCTTATGATTCAACCACCCTCCAAGTTGGAGGGTGGTCGTCGGAGCAGAAAGGTCAATTCAAACTCCGATCTGCATGCTGTGAAGTGTTCGCAGCTCGGCCAACCTCGCTAGAGCTGACCGGGAATATCGTTGGTCAAACCTTGCTTTTTGAAAGCAAATTTCCAGATCCTTTACCCTACTTCTTCTAGAAAACCGGCATTGGAGCTCGATTCAAGTGACCTGTCCAAGTAGGTACCGGTGTTCCTGCTCGTCCGAAATGCAAGAGACTTGCAGTCTAAGTACACGTAGTTACCCTTGGGCACCTAGTGAGTTCCCGCAGACTTCATTTATTTATAGAATTACTATACTACCCAGGAGCCTACAGGCTTCGATGTCTATGACAGTAGTATAGTACCCATTCGAGTTACAGGCATGCTACCTGTCAAGCACATCTATAGAGGGGTCGAACCAAAAGCAAAATGACGAGTACCCCAAGGATAAAGTGGGTGAATAAAGTCGCCTAAAGCTCGCACGCCAGTGCACAGATGATTACCGGTAAACTAGAACCTTCGAATCATATACGTGAGTGTTTGCACTCTGGAAGATTAACTCTAACCAAGGCTCTCCAGTGAATGTTGCCGAAGGCCTTCTATCCCTTCCGCTGGAGGGCGCTGGTGCAAACCAGCTGCTTGCCAGAGGACATTTTATGCATCTTCAGCACCTCTCATTTCACGCCGTCAGCATTCACCAAGAGGTCTCGTGCTTTACACAGATCACACATTTAAATGAGAAAATTGAAGGATAAGCTCTGCTTTGATATGTGCATCGATAGGACGACGAAGTGATATATATGTGTCGCGCTTCCATGTTACCTCTAGATCTCGGGATGAGTGAAAGTGCGGAAAGCGATGCTCAATTAGACCCCCTTGGTCAAGCCCATCAGGCTCTATTTACCTATCGGTTCCACATCTTCTCGAACCAACAAATTTGACTTCATAGGGTGTAGCATGCTTTGTTCTGGACTCAACTTTAAATCTTTGGGCGCTCAAAGCGTCTTCCACTTCAACTGTCCTTTACGTAACACTTGATGGCGCTATCTTGGGCGCTTAAAAACATAAGTTCAGTCACACGCCACCCTTCCCACATGACTGCATCGGTGCATGATGATAAACCCAGACGGCGTCCTCCTGACGAGAAAGTAGAGCACGTCTCCCAGGTTTATCCGCCAACAGTGTCGTGGAGCTGGTTGCTCGATATGGCATTGCCCGATGATTCACGTCAAGGGGCTAATCCGAGTGTACCCAGACCATTTGATGCTGGCAGCTGGCAGCTAGATTGAATGGTAAAGAGGGAGCGAAGAAGGTGGAGATCCCAGTGAAACCCTATTAGACTGCTCGTTAACGCTGTTGGTAGACATCTTACGATGTCCTCTTCCCTGAAAGATCCTTCAGCACGGTGATCTCGTCGGGTGTCGTATAAATGGGTAGGACGTACTGCACCCGTACTGCATATAGCTCTGGGATCTTGCTCAAGGCATATCAGTATTCAAGTCTCTTCGAATCTCTCAACCCTCTGCATCGTAGACATCGACCCACCTACTTCTTCTCAGCGCAGGATGCCTTCAGTTTCGAGTTCGTCACCTTTATTTGCGTAGGCTTTCGCATATCCCCCTTTTCCTTTACCATGTCTGATAAAACGGCAGTGTCATTGGCCTGACGGGCTCCGGGAGATCTTCGGTTGGTGGACCCCTACCTCTCTTCACACACTTCGACTTATACTTCGTGCTTCAGTTCGTGAATGCCATCTTGGGAAGGGAAGAGGCCGATGTAGGGGGCGAGCAAGAGTCGTGCACGGCCGACGTACGCCAGTATGACTACGTTCACAGTGAACGAGGGAAAGTCGGTATCATTGACACTCCCGGGTTCAACGAATATTCGGAGAAGGAATCCAAAACCGACCTTCAGATTCTCAAGTCCATTGGCGCTTTCCTTCAAACGAGGTGCGTCGTTGGAGAATTCATAGCCCCTTCTCCTTCTCAATGTCGGACAGATATAGCCCGAACCAGAAGTTATCAGGTATCATCTTTCTCCAGAGCATCACAGCGACCGAGACAGTCAATTGGAAGAACCAGCAGAGAAGCTGGGCGCTGTTCAAGAAACTCTGTGGCACCGAGCCTTTGTTGAATGTAGTGGTGGTCACTACATTCTGGGATGATCTGCCTACGCCCGACGATGGTGTGAAGCGGGAGAACCAGCTACAAACACAGGAGGGCCTTCTCAAGGAACTCCATACTGGAGGCACCAGGTTCTTCCGTTTCGGTCGTTTCGAGCCAGGGCACTATATGAACAATCCACTGTTTCGAACACCACGGGAAATCCTTGACCTCCTTCTTGCGCCCCTGACCATTGTAGGGCCGACAAATCAGGAGTTACAGGGGGAAATCGAGGGGATCAGGCGCAGACTTGAATCCGTTGAAGGTGCTAATCACCAATATCGAGAAAGTCTCGACCAAAAGGTTGAGCGCACTGAAAAGAGACTTGGTGATATCCAGGAGGAGGGCCACAAGTTACAGGGGAGACTCGTAAGTTTGGAAGAGCAACAAGCCCAGGTATGCCAACGTCTATTTATCTGGTGATGAGCCTTTTCACAAGCAAACGATCAGTTTGCAACAAAAGCAGAGCTAAACACACTCGAAATGCGTCATCAAGAAGCTCTTGGAGCCATTCAGCACAAGGTCTCCGAGTTACAGAAGGCAAACGACAAGCGCAGCGAAGACGATCAACAACGTATCGAGGACCTTACCAAGGAGCTTGACAAGGTCCGCCAGCACCGTGACGCTCTCGACAAGGAATGCAAAGAACTACGCGCGAAGCTGGAAGGCGCACCCGATGATCGGTTCAAAGGCTTGGAGACGTCCCTTTTCCAGGCCACCGGCAGCTATGCTGGCACGCTAGAGACTCTTCAAGCTTCCCTGAGACATGCGAGAGAGGACCACGCAGAGACCAAGAAGGAACTCGCTTCGTTCAAGGAGTTACACCACAAGGCCCACGAGGACCTGGAGGAGCTAAAGACGTGGCGTCGAAGTGGTTGGCTGGAAAGGGCCGGATCTGCATGCATTTTGCAGTAGGTGCTAGGCTTGTATGACAGGGTCTTATCGTCGACAGACCAGTCGTAGCGTGCAAAAGGATTACGTTGAAATTGCCTCAAAGCATAACATAGCGTCAAATGTAACTAATAATGGGACCAACGAAGAAACAGACCTCTTGATTCATCTATACGTTGCGGTACTCGAAGCCGGGTGCACCAGGCTCGGAAGAGTCAATGATACTCTTGGTAAACCCAGGCTCACCCTCCTTCTGGCGCGCTTCCTCGACAGACAAAACCTCAGCATCGACGAGGTTGAGGGTCTTCTTGAGGTATGGCAGCAACTCGCGGAGAACAGCGCTCTCGGAGAAGGGAAGGGTTCTTCGGAAGGCTATCTGTGCGCCGTACTGGGCCATGCGTTTCTGAAAGATGCCATTCTCATAAGCAACGTCGTAGAGAAGCCGAGGATAGAAGAAACGAACCTTGAATGCCTGGATGAAAGGCATGACCTTCTTATCCTTGATCAACCCATTATCCACCAGCAGCTGCCTGACTTTGGCATCGTCCACCTTGTCCAACGCGGCGTCATACGAATCCTTGACGACCTGCACCGACACGTTTTGCCAATCAGGGAACTCGCTCGCAACATACACCCGTACGCTCTTGGGCTTCTTGGGGTCGAAAGAGTTCTCGGCAACTTTCTTGCCCTTGGACGCCTTGGCCATCATCTTGAGCAGGGTGGTTTCGGCGTCACGGATGGTCTTGATGGTGCCACGCATGTATTGGCCTGCCTCGATGATGGTGGGGTCCACGGGCTTTTCGGGTGTAGGCCAGCGAGCGAGCTGGATGGATTGTGGCTGTTGGAGGATGTCCGACCAGATGTGTTCAGCGAAATGGGGAGCCACGGGGGTGACGGTCAGGGCAGCGATGCGGATCCAGTAGAGGACGAGATCCTTGTGCATGCCAACGTCGGAGGTGACTTCACGATACCAGTCACGAGCACTTTGGAGCTCGTAGAATCCGTACTTGAGAGCGTCCTTGTAGTTGGTACTGTGCAACGTGAGCGATATGGTCCACTCCAAGCTGAAAGTGACTTACGCCTCGTAGTGGCTCTGGGTGATATTGATAAGGTCATTGACTTCTTGTTCAAAGACGGTGTCGTGGTAGTTCCGTTCTCCAGTCCTCAGCTTGTCCTGATCCTTGACGAGTTCCTACACAAGAATGTTTTGTCAGTTCTGGGAGCATGACTGAGTCAAGTTTCCTTACCTCGCACCATCCCAGGAGGGTGTGGATTCGAAGAATGTTGGCATTTGCAGTCTTCTCCTCAAAGTTGGCATCCTCCATGCCATCACCAGCATCAGCCAACGACAGCCTCGTCGCGTCCGCACCAAACTTCTCAATAGCCTGCTTCAGAGTCAAAAAGTTGCCCGTACTCTTCGACATCTTGGCACCGTTCAACATCAAATGACCATTAGCGCGCATGCTCAATGGCCACTTGTCTTCAGGGAAAAGGGCGGCGTGGTTGTACAGGGCGAATGAAAGATGGTTCGGGATGAGGTCCTTGGCAGAGGAGCGGATGTCAAAGGGGTAGAAGTAGTCGTATTCCCGCTTCATTGCGTCGGCCTTGTCTTTGGGCAGAGGCGAGTTTTGGGGCCAAGGTCCTTTGCAGAAGAGGTACTCCCAGACTTCGTCAGTCATCTGGTCGGCGGTGACACCAAGAGGTCCGGGTTTGCTGCCCTCGATGTTATCTATATGGTTTTTTTTAGCTCTGGATGAATGATTACCTCAAGAGGGAGGCTTACCGTGCAGGAGATGAGCGACGGTGTAGTAGCTCATATATATTGTCGAGTCACTCAAAGACTCGACCAAGAACTGGGGGTCCCAAGGCAAATCAGAGCCCAAACCATACGTTCTCGCACATGCCCACTGGTTCAACCAATTCAGAGTCTTCTGGAAGCCGTGGCGGGTCTCTGGGGTGTACGTGTTCATCCTCTCAAGCAAAGTCTCAGTCTGCTTCTTCCACTCTGCCTCTCCATAGTCGAGGTACCACTGATCCATGAGAGCAACCACACACTCGTCGTTGCTGCGCGAGATGACGAGGCCTTCTGGCTCGGCATAGGCAAACGCCAACCCGGCCTTGATCATGGCGTCGCGCACCTTGGGCTTGGCGTCCTGCACAGACTCGCCCTTGAACTCGCCGACGAGCATGGTACCGTTATAAAACCCCTCTTTGTACGCAATCTCCTTGGCCTCGGCGAGCTGCTTGACATCCTTTTGCGACTGGATCTTGAGCTGTTTGACGAGCGCCGGCGCGGTCATCTCGCCGTACGCGGGGGTGGAGATGACGGGGACCGGGTCGATGGCGGCCCATGAGGAGTCAATCTTGTAAAAGTCGGCCTTTTTGCGGAGGTCCATGAGCGTTGCGTAGTCGTCGGGAGAGTCAGAGGGGACAGAGGTGACGACGCCGGTTCCCTTGGTGGCTAGAACGTTGTCCATGGGTAAGATGTAGACCTCTGGGTTCAGCGAGAATGCGGCCTTGATCTTGGTCCCGACGAGCTTTGCGCCATCAACTTCGGCCAGCTGTTCAATGTTGCCTCGAGGAGTGATGATTCCCTGGAAAGCCATGTTGCGGGCAGCGCGGCGGGTGCAAATGTACGCCTCCTTGTCGTTGGCGGCAAAGAGACCGTACTTGAGCGAGGTGCCGACGAAGCAGTTGGTTTGGCCGTACATAGTCTCGGGACGAAGGGTGGCAGCGACAAAGTAGACCTTGCGGTCACCGGCCTTGTCACCAAGAGCAGCTTTCGCAGCGTCGCTCCATTGCGATACTTCGAGCTTGACACCAGTGTATTCCTGTGGACCGTGGCCTTCACCGTCCTGACGATCGTGGTCCATGCATGGCTGGCCGTCCTTGGGACTGTAGATGGTGTAACGTTCGCCAAACTTGATCTTTCCGAGCTTGTAGAGCTTGTTGACCTGCCAGCGAACAAAGGCGTCGTAGTAGGGATTCGCCTTGGTGGTGATGAATGAGCGACGCCAGTCGATACGCGACCCAAACGCGTTGTTGTCGGCCTTGGCGATGGGCGGGAAGAAGGTGAGCCAGTACATGGGGTCGGCAAACTTTTTGATTTCTGCTCGAGGGATACCAAGGGACTCCATGATCTGGAATTGGTAGGTCAAGCCGGTGGATTTTGCGACGAGCTTGCCCTTCTTCGCTTTGCTCTTGTCGATGGGTCCTGCTGCAACCTCTTCCTTCTCTGCCTCCTTCTCTGCCTCGGCGTCCATCCGTGCCTGAACCTCTGCATAGTTCTCAAAGTCCTGACCAAACAGCTCTAGCTCGCGGATGATTTTGTCGGATGAGGCCTGCCAGCTGGTTAGTTGAGAGCTTGATTTCGATAATACAATACGCACCTTGATTGGCATACCGGTGACATGGAATCCATGGGGGAACAAGACGCGTTTGCCCAGCATGCGTTCATAGCCAGATGCAAACTCGATTTTTGAGATGGTGAAAGCATGTCCTAAATGCAGACTTCCGTTCATGTATGGATACGGAAAGTTTCCAAACCATTTGGGGTATTTCTTCTTGACTTCCTCGGGTGACAGACCTGCCAGCTCGGCAGCTGGTGGTGCGTCCACCTCAAAGAGGCGTTCTGCCTGCCATCGATCCTGGTACTTGGTCTCGAGTGCCTTGAGATGATCTCGTTTGGCAGTCTGCCTAGATGTTGAGCTCACTGTGGCCTCCCCCAGTGACGAGCCAGCACTCACCTGTGCAAGCTCGATGGTCGCTGTGGCCATTTGGGCGTAACAGCGATGGTAAAAGGCAAGATTTGGACGGGCAAGCCTGGCCCGGCTGCAAAGAAGGCCCGCAATCTTGTTTTGGTTATCTAGGAAATCAGTTAAACAAATGCGGTTTTCCGGCCAATATCTGGTCAGCAAATTAGCTAGTGAACGAGTCATCTGCTCAGCTTTTTGCAGGTGTTGGCAGTGTCCTCCGAATCGGATCTTATCTTATCTATGCATGTTGACCAAGGACCCAGGTGGATTAGCTGGCCGGCCGTTCCACCTCTTCCTCAGAAACTCCCAAGAGCCTCACGGAGGAATGCTATATTTCGCTGCTTCCATGTCAATCTCCAGGCTCCCAGCTTAATAGCTTGAGCGGCTTCCCGGACATCAGCTTCTCTGCGCACATTGACCGGCGACTTGGTCTTTGACCAAAGTGCCATTCTTGCTTCTTGAAGTTCTTCACAAACCCTGAGACTAGAACTCTCAGAGCCAATACTACCCCCCGTAGCCTTGCTGGCCGCCAGGAAGAGTGCGTGGCTACCGCCGTACTTGATCTTCCCCACAGATGATCCTCCCCTTTGCAAATCCGGGGCGGTATTTAGCGTTTTCCTTGGTCCACCACAACGTTCCGCTAGGTTTCTCCGCGTGGGATACGTAAACTGTGTTCAGAAGGCAGGGCAGAGACAAGCTCAGCATTGATTAACTTGGGAATGCCGGACGGTTATAGGTATCATGTGAAGCCTTCGCCCCCTCTTGCAACTCCAACACTACACCCGGACAGCAAAGCGCCCGCGTGCACCTTGCTCGCACCTGCTTCGAATTCGCAGCACCGTCCAGCCGGGCGGCCCGCGAGCCCCCCTCTACAACCCACCACAGTTCAGTATTTAAAGGCAAACGGTCGACTCTGTGGGGTATCCTGGAACAGCTCTCTTCCTAGGACAAATAGTCATGGCAAGGTCCTCGCTCTCATCGTGGGTACCCGTTTGGGCGCTCCTCTCCTTGTACCTCCTGCCGGCTTTGGCTATCCCTGGCTTTGACGACATTCGCGCCGGTCGTCTAAAGTACTGCCCAATCATCCCTTCACTGGGTCCCAAGGACATTGACGACACCCCGGCTATTCTCAAAGTCGTCAAGTCTTGTTCGCAAAACTCTGTCATCGAGTTCCTTCCTGGAAACTTTAGTCTCTACACACCAGTTTCGTTTGAGAAACTCAGTAAGCTATCTTCCTTGTGCTATCGCCAATAACACTCACAACTATATCCAAGAAAACGTGAAGATTCAGCTTCATGGGAACATCCTGCTGCCAAATGATATCTCAAGGATTCAAGTCGAGATTAACAAGACTACCAACATGCCCGCCGTCTACGGCACCACCTGGATCTACTTCCAAGGTACCGACGTCCAGATCATCGGTTCAGAGAGTCGCAAGTTTGGTGGATTCTACAGCTTCGGACAGCAATGGTGGGACAAGGGCATTCGTGTACGTCTTTCATAGTTTTCGATATCACCAGTCTTTCGCTAACATCTCAACACAGACCCTTCGCCCGCATCTGGCCACTTTCAATGTCACCAACGGTGTTCTCAAGAACCTCAAGGTTATCAAGCCCATTGCTTGGGGCTGGAGCGTCCCTGGAAAGAACATTCTCATCCAAAACCACTTTGTGGATGCGCAGCCTAACAACGCGACTCGCGATGATACTGTCGTGAGTTATCTGTCTAACGTATAGTTTGCATGACCCCTGACTTGTCCTCCAGAGCTTCCCCTTCAATACGTATGCATCCGCCTCTTGCTTGGATGTCAATAAGTCGCTTACATGACCCTTTAGCGATGGATTCAACTTTGGAGGGCAGAACATCACCCTTGATGGGTAAGTCTACGCACTACTCTCTACAGCGAAACCTCTGTAACTCGAGACCTACAGCTACTACGGACACAACGGCGACGACTGTGTCTCGATCGTTCACGGCGCCAAAGATATTGTCGCCAAGAACGGCTACTGTGGATTCTCCTCGCATGGTCTCTCGATTGGCTCTCTTGGGCGTGACGGTTTCGAGTCTGCTGTTGAAAACGTTCTCTTCAAAAACTGGACCATGGATGGTGCCGTCTATGGTGCTCGCGTACGTTTGCTTTGGGCTGCCCTTTTCTACTCGCGATTCTGACATGCGGGTATACAGTTCAAGAGCTGGACGGGAGGACGAGGGTATGGCAAGAACATTGCCTGGGAGGATATCACCCTCATCAACGTCTCTACTGGTGTCTTCATCACTCAAAAGTAAGCGCAGGCGAACAATGTGTTGTCTGATAGCTAACGTTGTATAGTTATTACGACCAGGACAGAGGACCTAAGCCACCCAATCCTAGCAATTCTAGCACCAGGATCATCGATCTGACCTTCAAGAACTTCAAAGGAAGCCTCGGGACAAGCTGGAGTGAGCCTTTTTCGTCTGCCACTTGAGGAATAAGGCACTAACGTTAACCAATCTTACAGCCGACGGCACGTGTATTAGCACTCCTTGCTGGAACTACGTTCCTGGGCTTGACGAGCCCAAGGCCGTCATCCTTGATTTGTACCCTGGCACCGGTAAATGAAATGTTCCGTTCCATCTCTTTAACCGCTTGCTGACCATCTTGGAACGCTTCTCTAGTGAGCGGGGTCAAGCTATCAAATATCGACATCCACCCAGCAGGAAAACCCGGCGCAATCGCCAATGTCATTTGCGATCCTTCGCAGGTTGACGATGACACTGAAAGAGCGCTTGGATTCAAGTGCACGAATGGTCCCTTTGAAAAGGCTTGAAGGGTTTTAGCTTTACTCCTCGTGTCGTTTTTAATGAACGGAATACCTCTTTCTCTCCATTTGATCACTGCCTCCGGGCTGGATGTCCGTGTTAATATGAGGGTTGATCAAATGAACCCGGTCACAGTTAGTGTAGTGCGCCACGAAAGCCTCGGTCATCCAAATGCCAATGAGTGAAGGAGACATAGGAACTCTCGAACGACCGTTAACCGTTCGAGCTGGCCCCAAAGTGGGTGGATGATCTATTCTCAGAGTCGATTAGGTTCTATCACATCCAATCAAACATTTATTGCCACGAGGTGTGAGTGCGACCCGAATAAGACTTGTCTTTAGCCTGTCTCGCCCCCGCCCGCCGCTGCATCGTGGCATTATCATTTCCTCAGTCTCAGCAATATACTAGATGTCGAGCTTCAGTTCAAGACGGAGCAGAGAGGCTCCGATGGACTTTGAATACAGCGACCGACCGACAACCCCGTCATGGATCAGGGACACTGCGTCTGCGACGAAAGACGACGAGGAACGAGATCAGAAGAGGAAAGACACCCCTATGGACTTTGAGTACACCCAACATCCGCCATTTGGACAGACGACAACATTATCTCGCAGCCCGTTTGTGTCCAACGAAAAGGCGACATCTACTCCGCGACGAGAGCGAGAGACCCCTCTGGACTTTACTTGGGTTAACCGAGACCGGGCTAAACCCCTATGGGCGACAGACAAGCCCTTTGGAAAGAGAGAAGGTAAGCTATCGCCATGCCCTCGGCTCTTGGTTTTTCTAATGTCTACCTTAGCAACACCAACCTTTGGACGAAATGCAAATGTGCCTTTCCTATTCGACCCATCTCCTCCCGCGATCCCCCCATATCCCTGGCTTCCGCCACAAAGTACTATGGACGATGGAGCGCTGATGAGAAAGGATCAACCTCTCGATCCTACCTCGTCAGAGGGGGACCCCGCGGAAGAATCGCAGCATAGAGGTAGCTGATTAATACGACTCCGGTATAAGAAGGACGCCAGGAGAAAGCGCTCGCCAACCCAGGCAGGGACTGGCAGGAGGAAAACGCTGACGAGCCTCTTGATAAAGAGGAGAAGAACTACGGTTCAGCGGCTGTATTCAAGGAGTCTTCCAGTATCGGTATATCAGGAGGGCAATTCAACGCTGCTGCAAGGGACGTACATCACCATCACCACTACCATCCCGGGGATAGCTCAATAGCCGGTCTTCGGTTAATCGTAATAGGGCTCGTATTGGGAATCCTGTCTGTCGCTATACTTGCCATGAGGGCAGGCAGTCCATTACGCTCGGTGTTGCCAGATAATAATCCATCGGGGTGTAGCCCGCCTTGAACAATGGGTGCATGCGTGGATGGCTTGCATTCCGCGTGACTACTAGCTGTCTGCGAGGTCGAGAACTCGAGGCCAACGAGACACTGGCCCCTATCCTTGTGAGTTCGCTTTGCCTATGTTTGCTCTTCCATTTGACCTGTCTAAGTTGACCATGCATTCGTTTCCGCAGCGATCTTTTGCTTGCTGTGGCCAGCGCTACGATATTCACACTGCCTGCACAAATGCTGGCAGCCGCCTTGCCCAAGCGCCCTTCACTCGGCTGCTATCGGCTATTCGACTCATCTCGCCTTGGTTCCATGAACCCGCCGAGCTGAGCGCCTTTTTGCCCAGACACTTTCTCTCATACATCACCACCGGGTGCCCACATTTTTTCAGGGGCTGATTGCGTTGGGAAACACTGGTCCAAACTATTGGGCTACTCGTCTTTGCACAGGGAGGCCTCGTGGCTGAAGCTGGAGGCACCCGAAGTACCAGCCGCCCAATCAACATTACCCTTCACCTAAGCGTCTATATAGATGCAGGCCTCCACGCCAAATACACGGGATGGACCCTAATCTACCTTCTGACTTTACAGTTGTGGCTTGAAACCGAGTAGCAGCCGCTTTTCAGGAGTAAGCGCCTAATAGCATATATCTCATGACATCCATCGTGACCTACTTCCAAGCTGCCTATCGCTCGTCACTCGATCCTTACTATTCAATTTCTCGGCGCAGCCCCGGCATTACTGCTATCAATGACCCTCGTGTACGAAGCGAGACACACCCTCTGTGCCTTCACCCTCGTGTGCGGTCTCTTCCAGAGACTGCGACCGTATCGACTTAAAGGGCATCAATTCAGGCTCTTCTTCAGCTCACCTCATCCTGCCCCTTCCTCTAACCATGTCTCCTCTATCTCCCACACCCAAGCCTATCGGTCTGATTGCGTACGTTGTCGTGCCTTTCCCCACTCTCAAGCCAACTGCTGATTTCATTCGCTCCGTCTATCTAGCATTATGGGTGCAACCGGTTCAGGGAAATCCTCTGTGCGCCGCCTCCTTTAACAACCATTAGCCCTGTCTAATCTTCAACGTGCAGTTTACGAATGCGATTATAGGCGAACAAGTCGCTTCCGTTGGTGGTGGACTCGAGTCCCTGACTGCTGAAGTCTGCCAATACCCTCACAGACATAGCAGTGGCGTCGATGTTCGCATCATGGACACCCCAGGGTTTAATGATTTCAGGCTTGATGGACCAAAGTCGGATCTCAAGATTCTCCAGTCCATTGCTGGCCATTTTAAAGCGCAGTGAGTCCCTCGATGCATTGTCGGCGACCCTCTTCTTACAACAGGGACTCTGACCAGCCACGATGCTAACCAGAAATTCTCTGGTATAATCTTTCTACACAACATCAATGGTGCCCCAATCGACTGGCAGACGCAGCGGAGGAACGTCACGCTCTTCAAGAAGCTCTGTGGCGCCGAATCCATGAAGAATGTGGTCGTTGTTACCACGTTCTGGGATCAGCTGCTTTCCATCACAGACGGCGCCGAGAAGGAGCGCGCCCTTCAAACCGAGGCGGGCGTACTGAAGGACCTTTGGGATGCCGGAGCGAAATTCGTTCGCGCAGGTCACTTCGAAGCAGATAGGCATCCAGGAGGGGAAGAATTCTGGACTTGCCAACAGATCGTTGATCATCTGCTCTCCCTCGATCCCGTCTTCGTTCAGATGCAGAAAGAGTTGGCGGATGGCAAGGCAGTGTCGGATACCTCAGCTGGCTCCGACATCCTCCAAGAGTTTCGCATATTGAAACGAGACACCCTTGAGTCGCTCAAAAATATGGCCGTCCACCTTGATACAATCAAGAGTGCAAGTGAGGAGAGCAAAAGCCACCAAGACGAGCTGATGGTGGAAACGAGACGCCTCAACAGAAAGATCGATGGTTATGAGCGAGAGGCTAGCCACTGGGAGGACTACCGGAAAGAGGTAAATACGTCGCGAGCCTGGATCAGAGGATCCGTTGGCTGATGAGTGGTTTACCTTTCAACCTACAGATCGCCACGAAGGACCAAATCGAAGCTCTTCTAGCAAGAGAGCGAGACACGTTCACCTCACTTAGTATCGAAATTAGCTTGCTACGAGCTCTCAACGAGAAACAGCAAGGTCTACTGCACGAATCCATCCGCGAGCTGACTGCTTCGCTGCAAGATGCCCGCAAAGACAAGGATGCCCATCTCTCTCAATCCGAGAAGCTGCGCCTGGATCTTGCAGAAGCGCTCCGTACTTCCGATTCGGAGAGGGCTTGGTTCGAGAAAGAGCTTGACCGCGCTCACTCGACGCTGGAGAAGACGCAAAACGAGCTTAGAGAAGCTCGCAGCTTGCATGATCAAGAGACACGCCAAAATCAAGACTTGCATCTCCGGGTACAAACCCTTCAGAAGGCACTCGACGAGGCAACTGCTGAGCGAAAGCGGAGCCGTTCTGAAACTACTCCAGACGTCAAGAGAGGCTCTCCTGGCGACAAGGTGGCACCCGGGGAACTCGGGTTCCCGCTTAAACAGGGTGTGAGGCAGCGGTTCAAGGTCTCCTCGCTACAAGCGTTTCCGCTTACACCGCCTGCCGACGACTATAAAGGGTATCCTTTGGCACCCAAGGCCCTACCGAAGAGTCAGGTCCCCTCTCCATCACATCGTGCAGTCCCAACTATTGCACTACCTATCCCATCTCGTCCTACTTCAACAGTCCCGCCATCTACTCTCCCATTCCCTGCTCTACCTCAACCAGCCTCACCAGTCGTTCATACTCGTTTGGCGTCCAGTCCTCGGGAGCCGACAGCACGTTCTCGTGCCAAGAGTATCCTGCCTTCGCCCCGCCGTAGCTTCAAGCCATCGGTATCAAAGTTGAACTCCCCCTCGCGTGTTGAGGCCTTGGACGCAGCCAAAGCGAAAGTCAAGGCTTCGCCTGGACGATGGCAATACTGAGAGATGGCTTATGACGTATTTATACTATGCCACTATACTTCTACCTTTATGCTCTTCGTATGTTGTATGCACCAAGATAACTATGATATTAACGCACCATTAGATGGCGGAGGCAAAGTTGCCTCGTCTTCTCGGATTGAATGCAGATTGATACATGAGTACAGGGACGTTTGGTTAAACATTCAAATACATTTATATCTCTAGAACCCGCGCCTGTCAAAGTCTTCCAACGTGAATTTGACAGTGTCTTTCAATGGCGTGTAATTCATCCCTAAGATCTCAACCGACTTTGTGGTAGAGACGTGCATGCCCTTGACACTTCTGTCGAGGTCTGGAAATCCCGGAGACAGTTTGCGGCCTGGAGCAACCTCGTTCACGATGTCAACTGAATCAAGGAGGGAAACATGTCAGTTTACTACCGGGTGCAAAGAAGCAGATGGCTACTGACGGAGGTCTTGCCAGACATGCTCGCCAGTGACGACAAAAAGGCGTTCGCCGCCTGCCTTCTCCTTCTCGAGAGCCAAAACGTGCGACTCGGCGAGATCTCTGACATCACCGAACACGAAGAGGGTAGCAAGGCCCTCGCGAGTCTTTGGTGCCTCTGACAAAACGTTGTTCCAGAAGATTGCGAGGGGTACGTTGAGCTCGGCAGCAGAAGAAACTTCACCTAGGGGTGCCTAGAATAATGTTAGCTGTGTGGTGTGCCAGTGAGCGTAGTGAAGTAACTAACACCGATCACCTGGGATACATCTCAGTTGTGGGAAATCGACAAAGTGCAAGGAAACGTACCAAGGGCGGGCATATAACAGTCAAATCCCAGCTAACTTCATTCTTGTGTTTCTTATAGAAATCCCAGGCGGCTGTGGGCACCACATTTCTTGAGTAATCCAGAGAGCTCGGTGACAATTCGACGAACCTCTCTCTGCATAAACCTTTGAAGCGCTGTAGATTGCTTGCACTCCTGCTGCTGAGCCTTTCTACTTGACTACCTGCAGAGCGGACTCATTCCAATCATCTTCAGTGTATGCACGATAATCTTGGTCAAAGTCTGCGACTGCGACAAGGCTCGATGTATAAACGATCCTCTTGACATTGTTCCTGCGCCATTCTGGTCAGCGTGGGATACGGGTGGCTCGATTAGATGTCACGTACTTGTACTTCAAGGCGCTTTCTAGGACGCTCAAAACTCCTCGAATGGTGGGCTGAATGAAAACTTGTGTCGTTGAACTTTGTATTCGAGCGCATGCCTGACCTCAGCATAAGAGCAACTCTCACCTTCAGGATCGGGATTGGGATTGAAAAGTCGGCAACTGTCGCGACATGTTCGATGGCCTGAACACCCCTGACTGCCTCATCCCAGGCTCCTTCCTTTGATTCGATTAATCCCCATGAGATTTCTTATGCCTGAAGCAACATACCGCGGCCATGTCCGGGACAACGACAATTTCCAGTCGCTCTCCATGCAAGTGGAAAAGTTGTTGCAAGAGGCGTCCCTTACTCTCAGATCGAACAGAAGCGCGAACAGAGTTTCCTCTCTCGAGCAGCGTCTTCACGACATGATGAGCAATGAAGCCGTTGCCTCCCGTTACCAAGACCTTGTTGGTAGATGTGATAGTATGCATGAGGAGATGTGAGTTTATGAATGAGGTTAAGTGCGTTGGTTCTAGGACTTGTGGAAGCCCTTTATATAAGTAGCCATGTTTATTGGGAACGACAAGGGACGGGACTCCTGGTGTCACAAAGGAGATAGGCGCTGGGGACAAAGAGTGTTACCAGGACACTATCTTTGTAAGACACTTTCCGGTGCTTAGAAATACCCAAGTATTCTTCTTTAAATCCTCAGTACAGTACCCCAGAGTGGTGCGCGGCGGAGGGCCTTTAGCAACTCATAGACAGCCCCAAATTGCGCAAGATGATGGTCGGGCATCAACGCTAGTCTCCGTTGCTGACCTTGTTCAAAGATGAGAAACGATCCATCAAGGCGCTTATTGAGATTTGACTAAGCACAATCGATTGCGTCAACATCATGAACAGAAGCACTCAGAGGACGCAGGGTCCAAACAAAGAGGTGGAGATCGTCACCTTTTACGAAGGTGTGCGTAAAGGCATTCCCCGGGGTGGTAGAACGCATCTACCTCCAGTGTCAAGGCCTGAAAGGCCAAACAAAAAACCAGACCCAGGGGAACGCATAGCGTTGCTCCCGGCGTCAAATGGTTCCACCAAAAATAAAATGAAAAATGAATAAATAAAGAGATCGTCACCTTAGGGTTGGGTCCCATGCTAGCACATCAGCCATATCTATATGCTCAGCAGATAGTTGGAGCGTGCTTGCGCTGGCATGTTTGTTGACGAGATCGAAAAGAATAAGCGCCCAAACGTCCTGGTTTTCAAAAGGTGGTGTGCTATCCATGGGACAAGTTTGACAGGCTCCGAGTCGGGCTGGCGAGAATCTCCTCGATTTGTCTGATATGCGTGACTGACGAACGAGAACGTCGAGAGGTTCACCATGCAGCTTAATTTACGAGAAGCCAGCTTCCGGCATGCGGATCCTCGTTGATCGTTGAAGATGATCGGATGATTCTTCGATTAATACTTGGCTGACGGGATCCCGCCAACACGTAAGGCGGCTCGCTCTTCTTCTCTTCCTCCATTCTTCCAACGTGCCCTGCACGAGGCTCGCTCCTTTGTACCACATTCTTTGCTTGAGAAACCCATGAAGCTGTCTATCGTACTGGTCGGGTCTGCGTTGCTTGCCGCAAGGTCTGCGGTGGCATACGAATACCGTGTCGGCGTTGGAAAGGACGAAACGAATGGGTATGTCAACTACGCCACGCCTAGCATGCTTAACTCAACAATGGTATATTTGACAGTCGCAAGGGGAAGGGATTCGATCCATCTGTCATCCACCCAGTGGTCGGGGATGTCATTGCCTTTGAATTTAGAAGCGGTGACCATAGTGCTGTTCGTAAGTCTTGGAATCCTTGACCATGTCGACGGCCAAGAAATTGGCTGAAACATATATTCCTTCCAACAGAATCTGATTTCGACAACCCTTGTGTTTGGAATGGCGGCTTCAATTCCGGTGTCTTTGAAGTGAGTGAGGATTTCGACATCTAACCTTTCATCGCTGTTGCCTGTCAAAGACGCATGGCTAACGTCTAGTCACTACCACTCCCAGGTCTCCGATGACTTCGATGTAGATGCGCCAGGATTACCCATCGTTCGGGTCGTTGTCAACAATACTGATCCCCTCTGGTACGACTCTTTACAGCTATTCAGCATTTAGCTCATAAAAGTGTATCACATTATGCACGACAGGTTCTTTGATGAAGCAGGCGGCCTTTGCCATCAAGGCGCTGTTCTGTCGGTCAACCCAACTTCGGCTCAAACTGATGTGGCATTCAAAGCAAATGCTGCTCAGCCGCCCAAGCCTGCCTCATGGAGCCTGACAGCATCTCATTCCGAGACCAGCAGTGGACCCAAGCCCTCCCTGACTGACAACGACACCATCGCTGGGTCAGCCGTTTCGTCGGCCAGGGGATATACTGCCCTTGCTGCTATCGTTGCAGTTGTCTCGGCCACCTTTTTGGGGGTCTGAACGATTTTACCTTGAGTTCGATCTTTATCTCCTTGTCATTCCTTTATTCTATTCGCTCCTTCCAATCCCCCGTACTTCGACGATCGAATGAATTAATTGCTCTGCCTGCACGCGCGTTAGCACATCAGGAAAATGAGGTATAGACTACGCGATTATGTACAGCCTGTACTTGAAGAATGGTCGAAGTGCAAAGGCCAGCGAAAGTCCTGGATGTACGTGAATCGGAGTCGCGTAACCTGGTATCTGGAAAAAAGAGGTAAAATCCATCCAGCTGGGGAGGTGAGGTTGAAAGAACGAAAGTGATTGATTAAAGTCGTAAAAACGTGTTAAAAAAAGAGGGGCACTGAAGGGCATCCAACGGAGGAAAGGGGCAGGTCAATCGCCATTCAATGACGAAGTCCCATTCGATCCGTGAAACCAACTTCAAAGAAACCCCAAGCCCGTGGGTCAGAAAAAAGCACTAGCGGAGAGACTTTTCAAAAATGTTTACGAGCTCAACGTCTTGCGTTGGCGCCTCCTCGTTGTTGGCGTCCACCCTGGGCACCTCCCTCGGCGGCGGCACCACCTTCAGCGGCTTGGGATGCAGCAGGAGCCTCGGCAGCTGCTGAAGTGGCAGCGCCCTGATTCCTGTTGTTGCCACCTTCTTGTTGCCTGTTGTTGCCTCCGTTGTTCTGGTTGTTTCCACCTTGGTTGTTGGCACCGTCGTTCTGCCTGTTACCACCTCGAGCAGGGGTCTCGGCAGGGGCAGCAGCGCTCGAGGATGCAGCGGCGGATGGCTCAGCGGCGTCCTGGTTCCTGTTGCCACCGTTCCTTCCACCTCCTCGGGGTGCGGCAGTCGCTGAAGGAGCAGCAGTGGAGGGTTCGGCGGATGGAGCAGCTGAGGAAGCAGCAGGAGCGGCGGATGAAGCGTTGGCACCTCCTCGTCCACCTCCTCGTCCTGGTCTGGCACTCGACGAAGGAGCAGCGGATGCGGATGCTGCGACGGAAGAGGCAGCAGCGGAACCAGAGGGAGCAGCGCTGGCTGATGCAGACGCTGAAGCAGACGCGGAGACGCTGGCGGAGACTGACGCGGACGCAGAAGCAGAAGCGGCCGGGGGTGCCGCATTGGCGGGAGCAGCACCAACAGTGAACTACAAAACACGTTAGATAAAGGATCGAGAGCCGATAAAAGGAAGCAACATACGTAGACAGCGTCGTCGAGATGACCGTGCTGAGCGACAGGGACGATGACAGGTTGATGGTTAGCGGCAGTGTTGATGGAAGACAAGCGGTAGGCACCAGCTGGGAGACCGTCGGTCACATCAGCGGTGAGGATACCTCCCTGAGCAGCACCGTTGAGACCCTTGAAGAACGCGAAGCGGCGAGGATCAGTGGCGGTGGGTTGCTCAAGAGAGTCGAGGAGCTCAATGACGACGTGCGAGTGGCCAATGATCTGGCCTCCTCCGTTCAACTGCTGAGGAGCGGCAAAGTAGTTTTGCTGGGCGTTGACAAAGTTACCGGTCTGCATGTTGCGGACGGCCATTTCGATGGTGAAAGGAGTGTTGGGCGCAACGGTACCAAAGTTCTTTGGGAAGACGAACTTGGAGGATGGCATGTTGTCGATGCTGGGGATGACACCGATGGGAGCGGGGTTGCAAGAGCCTCCGGTGACCTGCTTGCCATCGGTGATGGGCAGGTTGGGGACAGTCAAGCAGAAGTTGATGAAGTTGTTGGTCGATGTCAACGATCTGACTTGACCGGCGGTCGGCTGGGCCTGTCCGTCCTGAGCAAATCCAGGGGCGATCACTCGAGGATCAAGAGCTAGGAACACCGGATGAGTACATGTACGTAAAACCAAGTTGACAGATACTCACTGAGGGAGGTTTGAGGGTCACCTCCGTTGTTGCCACCATTGTTTCCTCCATTGTTGCCACCGTTGTTTCCACCGTTGTTGCCCCCATTGTTGCCGCCGTTATTTCCTCCATTGTTGCCACCGTTGTTTCCTCCATTGTTGCCGCCGTTGTTTCCACCATTGTTGCCGCCGTTGTTTCCACCATTGTTTCCTCCATTGCCAGCTGTAGGCTGAGGACGACCTCCACCGCCGTTGTTGTTCACGGTGGTGGCAGGGGGAGGAGGGTTGTTGTTGTTGTTGCCACCATTGTTTCCACCGTTATTGGGAGGGGGACGGTTATTGTTGTTGCCACCGTTGTTGCCGCCATTGTTGGGAGGAGGACGGTTGTTGTTGTTGCCTCCAGTGGGAGCAGGGGGAGGGCGGTTGTTGTTGTTGCCACCGTTGTTGGGAGGAGGACGGTTGTTGTTATTGTTGCCTCCAGTGGGAGCAGGGGGAGGGCGGTTGTTGTTGCCTCCGTTGTTCACAGGAGGGGCAGCTATCAAGGATGATCAGGACAGGATTCGACTTGCACTAGATCGGTACTCACGTGTGGGGGCAGCACCAGCAGTAACGGTAACAGTTTGGACAATAGTGGTGGGCGCCTATTTCCAAGTTGTTTATTCGACCAAACAAAAGAGGATCACAAGCCACGAACCTGGCAGCCAAAGCCGCGGAAGCCATTGAATCGGCCTCGTTGTTGGGGGAAGGGGATGGCCTGAGCCGAGAGGGTCGAGAAGACCAAGGTGAAGAGGGCAAGAGTGGTGGATTTCGAAAACATCATCTTGAAAAATTAAAAAGTCGGGCTAATAAAAGGCGCTTCTTAAGGAGTGTGTAGAAGAGGGGGCTGGGGACTGTCAAAGTTCTTCAGAGCCGAAAGAAAGAAACGACACCAGTGCCAGGCGTTTGTAGTCTTTGGCGCACTAGGCGACGGCCACAGGCAGAGTCAAAAAAGAAACAAGAAGGAGAACGTCGAAAGGGGAGAAAGGGGAAGTGGGCAAGAAGACTTTGATGGCTATTCTTATATAGATTTTCGGCAGATTTACCCCTAATGCTCGGCATCATGAATCTGACAACAGACATTCACAACGTTGCCATGCTTCCCGACATGCGTCGCAAGTCTGTCACGACCTAAAATGCCTCTTAATAAGCTTTGCAACGATAAGTGGTTCACCCCAAAACCTCGTCAAGGCTCTTTGGGAGGTCGAGCGCTCGGATATCTGCAGCTCATTCTATGATTTGGTCGATTTCTCCTCGCTTTTCTTCCCCTTACCATTCTACTGGTTAGCTGGTTGCTACACAGACCTGATCGCACAAGTCAATGACATTCATCCATCTTTCTTTGATCTACTTGACAACAGTGCGGTCCAGATGAAGCACAAGGCACAGGGTCGCTGTTATTCCTGGACACCATTCTTTGGGCAATCTTTACGCTTCCCAAACGTGATCCAAGTGACTTAAGCGACAATCCACTAGTGGAGCATCGGCCTTTACGAACAACACTGGCTTCTTCCGTCCTTCGAGCATTCGGTAACCTGACTGTGCGATGGCAGATGTTCCCTGTATCAAGTGTTCAAGGCTTCGTTTGATTTCCCCTCTCTGACAATCGAAACGCAGTGGGCAAGCCATCACGGAGTGAGCCCGAGTTCACCATTCACACAGTGGCCAGTGTCCACCTCAGTTCTACTGATCTTGCTCATCGGCTTATCGCACGGGTAAGCTCAGACTTTCCATACTTGGTGCCCCCCGACAAAGCGCCGCTCTTGGTCCTCTACCTATCAACAGCCATTTTTGCGCCGAGGAGGATGGCACTCGTCCCACTTGCCTCCCAACGAACAACTTGACGACGTGTAACTAGATGCGAACCGGGGCCTGCAAATGGAATTATAATGAAGACTTGGTGATGACCTATGAGCATGCACCATGAGGCCCACCTTACGACCGTCGGGCAATCCAGGCCCTGTCTTCTGCAGATGCCTAGCAGATGGTCCCTTCCACCTAAAAATACCCCCAGCGATCTATCGAGCCGAGAAATGTAAATAGAAGTGTGCGCTCAATGCAAGCTTCATCAAGGCGATGAAAATCCTACTACAGCGGTGCCAAGAATAATCCCGCCTGTGCATCTACTATTACCCATGACCTTCTCCCGCTTCTGGTGACAGATTGCCCCGTTTCGATGTTGCCATCTACGCTTCGCGGCCAAGGTAGCTTGGTATAAATCACAAGCCTTTCATTCTTCGGGGGTTGGAAGGCATGAGGCATACCTTTCTCAGTAATTCGCAAGAACTGAGCGATTCACGGGGAGATAGCACCTCCCCCTCGGTTTGGTAGTGGGGCTCGAAAGGAAGGGATTTTCTCTTCAGACATGCCGAGCATAAAACTCAGAAGTTGAAACGCGCAATACCTTGATACCGACAGAAAGCCCTCGCGCCTTACATGCAGTCAGAACGAGCAGGACAAGTCCTACAGTACCAATAAGCGCCAGTGGCTTTCGGAGAACACATTTTCAATCTGAGATTGAAATCTGTGATGGCTGGGAGATCAGTCACAAATTGACGCTCTGCTCTGTGCATCATAAGTACACTGCTGCTCATCGTCACCAACAGGGCCTAGCACCGCGTCCATACGATGCAGCATGATGAGGAGACTGAATGGGATCAACTTAACAAGGTTAAATGGAAGGGTTTGGGCTTGACTGATCCAGTAAAAACAGTCGAGGTGCGTCCTAACTCATTCGATAATACCGGGTTCTGTGAGCCAATCTTCATTAGGATAAATGGCTACTCCTGCCAGCCTTTCTAAAGGTGAAAGGTCTCGTCAAGCAGCACATTGACTCCTTCAACTACTTTGTTGATGTCGATATTAAGAACATCGTGAAAGCTAACAACAAGGTCACGTCCGACGTCGATCCTCGTTTCTGGCTAAAGTACACGGACATCAATGTCGGATTCCCTGACCGGAACGAGATGGAAGCTATCGACAAGCGCGTAACGCCACACGAGTGTCGTCTGCGGGATACCACATACAGTGCACCAATCATTGTCACGATCCAGTATACCCGAGGGAAGAGCATTGTGCAGCGGAATGTCAACATTGGTCGCCTACCAATCATGCTTCGCAGCAACAAGTGTGTCTTGACTGGCCGGACTGAGGCTCAGCTAGCTCGTATGACCGAATGCCCTCTCGACCCCGGCGGTTATTTTGTGGTCAAGGGCACAGAGAAGGTTATCCTCGTTCAGGAACAACTCAGCAAGAACCGTATCATCGTCGAGACAGACCCTGTGAAGGGAGTTGTTCAAGCATCATGTACATCGTAAGTTCCTCAAAATCACTTTCTTCATTCTTCATTCATTCACGTCCTTCCCTCAAGCTCAACTCATGGTGGTCTAAAGTCCAAGACCTACGTGATCACGAAAAAAGGTCGGATTTACCTTCGCCACAACTCTATCCATGAAGACGTACCGATTGTCATCGCACTCAAGGCTCTCGGGATTCAATCTGACAAGGAGATTCTGCTGTTGACGGCAGGGAACACAGAGTCCTACAAAACCATCTTCTCTGCCAATATCGAGGATGCAGCCAAGCTAGGCGTCTTCACGAGACAACAGGCGCTCGAGTACATCGGTTCAAGGGTCAAGGTGAATCGCAAGGTTATGGGACCACGTCGGCCAGCATGGGAAGAGGCCCTGGAGGCGCTGGCTACTATCGTTCTGGCTCACGTCCCTGTGCAGGGACTGGACTTTCGTGCAAAAGCCATCTTCGTGGCAACAATGACCCGGAGGGTCTTGATGGCTGTCGACGACGAGAGCATGGTTGACGATCGCGACTATGTCGGGAACAAGCGTCTGGAACTGTACGTGCTTGTCTTCATCCAGGCTCCCCCTCTGACGCACGTTGTATAGTGCAGGACAGCTGCTGGCCCTTTTGTTCGAGGATCTCTTCAAGACTTACAACTCAAATCTCAAAAGTGCTATCGACAAAGTTCTGAAGAAGCCGTCTCGAACTAGCGAATTCGATGCATTCAACACCATGCAGATGCAGGGAGATCACCTCACATCTGGGTTCGTTCGCGCCATCTCGACGGGGAACTGGTCGCTCAAGCGGTTCAAGATGGAACGTGCTGGCGTGACCCATGTGCTCAGCCGCCTGAGCTTCATATCCGCTCTTGGAATGATGACCCGCATATCTTCGCAGTTTGAGAAGACGCGCAAAGTCAGCGGACCTCGAGCTTTGCAGCCCAGTCAGTGGGGCGTCCTCTGTCCAAGTGATACTCCTGAAGGAGAAGCATGTGGCTTGGTGAAGAATCTGGCTCTCATGACGCATATTACCACCGATGTGGAAGAGGGCCCTATCATTCGGCTGGCCTTCATGCTCGGTGTTGAAGGTGCGTGCTTTCGGGTCAATGCATCGGCTTGCATTTATTTACCTTGCAGCTCAGACATCAGCTTGACCACAGGAACCGAGATATATGGACCGCACTCATATGTCGTCTACATCAATGGAACCATTATCGGCGTGACGCGCACACCCACCAAATTCGTGTCACAATTCAGAAAATTGCGAAGAGCCCGTCGGTTCAGCGAGTTCATTAGCATCTACATCAACCAACACCACCGGGCGGTTCACATCGCTAGCGATGGTGGCCGCATCTGTAGGCCCATGATCATCGTCGAAAACGGCCGGCCAAGAGTTACTTCTGATCACATTGTGGTAAGTATAGCGACTATTAGCAATATACTCAACTGACTTCGAACATCGTTTACAGCAACTGAAGAAGGGAAATGTGACCTTTGATGACTTCTTGCGAAAGGGACTCGTCGAGTACCTCGACGTCAACGAAGAAAACGATACCTATATCGCGCTGCACGAACACAATATAACAGCCACAACTACCCACCTAGAAATCGAACCGTTCACCATCCTAGGGGCAGTTGCAGGTCTCATCCCCTATCCGCATCACAACCAGTCGCCGCGAAATACGTATCAATGTGCCATGGGCAAACAAGCCATTGGAGCCATTGGGTACAACCAAATGAACCGCATCGATACTCTCCTATATCTGTCGGTTTATCCCCAACAACCGATGGTCAAGACACGGACAATTGAGCTCATTGGCTACGATAAGCTCCCAGCAGGGCAGAATGCGACTGTCGCTGTCATGAGCTATTCTGGGTACGACATTGAGGACGCTTTGATTCAGAACAAGGTAAGATCATGCCTTACGAATGTTCTTGCTGCCCAGACTTACACACTTTTCCAGGCCAGCTTGGATCGCGGCTATGGCCGCTGTCAGGTGCTGCGAAAGAACGCAACACTTCTTCGGAAGTACCCTAATGGAACGTAAGTAGCCCCCTGCATATGGACCTGGGCCCGGTGTCTTAACAGCTTCTTGATACCAATAGGTTCGACCGATTGGCTGACGCCCCTATGGACGAAAATGGCAACGTCCAGAAGAGATATGACATTGTGCAAGCCGACGGTCTTCCTGGTGTGGGAGAACGTGTTGACCCAGGAGATGTCTACGTGAATAAGCAAACCCCTACGAACTCTGCGGACAACTCTTTCACTGGTCAAGCTGCGTCCGTGCCGTACAAGAACGCTCCTCTCAGCTACAAGTCACCGGTGGCTGGCATGATTGACAAAGTCATGATCAGTGACACCGACAATGACCAAACCCTGATTAAAGTTCTAATCCGCCAGACACGGAGACCAGAACTGGGAGACAAGTTCTCTTCTCGGCATGGTCAGAAGGGTGTATGTGGGCTAATTGTGAATCAAGAGGACATGCCGTTCAATGAGGATGGTATAGTACCTGGTGAGCTGCCTCGTTTGGACCGCACCCAGAAATCTGGCCCACTAACAGCGTCTAGATACAATCATGAATCCCCATGGGTTCCCTTCCCGTATGACGGTCGGGAAGATGATAGAGTTGCTGGCAGGAAAGGTGGGCTCTCACATGGAGCCGGCCGCAACTCGATCCTCACAACTCCTTAGGCTGGTGTGCTATCTGGAAATTTGCAGTACGGAACCGCATTCGGTGGATCGAAGGTTCGTGTCTCCGGTTCGTTTCCGTCGGTGTCCGTTACTCATTGCTTCTTAGGTTGAAGACATGAGTCGCATATTGATAGACCACGGGTTCAGTTATGGCGGAAAGGACATGCTCACAAGTGGTATCACTGGAGAGCCCTTGGAGGCCTACGTCTACTTCGGGCCAATATATTACCAGGTACGCTCCTTTCCTCTGTTCCAGAACACTAGTCTTACGGAATCTTTACAGAAACTAAGTATGTCGCTTTCTCAAACAATACCTCACAGCGGCTAATGATTCCACCCCTTTCAGAACACATGGTGATGGACAAGATGCATGCTCGCGCTCGGTAAAGTCTATTCTTTCTATGGTATCTGGACTATCGAGCTAATAGGCTTCCTTCCCCCATTCACTCAGCGGTCCACGTGCTACTCTCACTCGGCAGCCCACCGAAGGTCGTTCCCGAGAAGGTGGCCTGCGTCTTGGTGAGATGGAGAGAGACTGTTTGATTGGCTACGGTGCTACACAACTGCTTCTTGAACGTCTCATGATATCCTCGGACAAATTCGAGGTGGGCGCCTGCGAGAAGTGCGGGCTTTTGGGGTACAATGGCTGGTGTACCTACTGCAAGAGTTCCAAGAAAATGGCGCAGCTTACCATTCCGTACGCTGCGAAACTGCTGTTCCAGGAGGTAAGCTCAATAGCTGTTATGTGGCACTGTAAACAGGGCTGATCATTTACACTCCGTAGCTGATGGCAATGAACGTTGTCCCTCGTCTTGTGCTAGACGATGCCTAAGGCGGGTCAGCGAAATATATCAGGCATTGAAAGGCCGGGCTCAGCACTCCTTCCTTTCAGCCCACGATGTTGCAACAAGTATTGGTTCGTTTCTTTCGCTTCCCCCTCAACGAACGGAACGCGTCGATCCAATGACAAAGCAGCTGGGCAGGTCTCTATCTAGCAAGAGGATGCGACCTTGTAAACTATTCTTGGACGCGCGTCAATCGTAGATTGATATTTCTTTGAGCCGCGATAGTGCATTCGGAGTAACCATGGAGCCTTGGCACAGTAATTATCGTTTGAAGCGCGCAATACGTTTGCGGAGTTTAGAGCTGAATTCAGATGTGGGCGCTGTATTGCGCGATCACGAGTGGGGTATGGCCTAGGTTTCCTCTTGACTTCCTTTACACGTTTCCATAATGGCCGCCAGAAACGCCAATACATCCACTGCAGTTCGGCGTCTAATGACTGAGTATAAACAGCTTACCTCAGGGGGTGAGAATCTCAATTGAGAGGGGCTTGAAGCCTATGCATATGTGAGATGGAGACTAACATTGCCCGATTTCAGGTTCACCAGATGGGATGTTCACAGCAGGTATGGTCGATGAACATCATACATTTGCACGTAACACAGGTTCCAACATACGTCGTATCCCTCCACAGGCCCCATATCTGAATCGGATTTCTTCACTTGGGAGGCCTTGATTGTCGGACCCAAGGACACACCGTTCGTGAGCCCTGCTCCGTTCTTGCAAGTTTCTGGTCTAGAAGGCTGAAGTAGACGTGGACCCAAATAGGAGGGCGGTGTTTTCGCAGCTAAATTAACATTTGTGCGTCATTTCCTGACTGGGAGTGGTCCACTGCGACCCTCTCCAACTTTACACGTTTGGAGGAATGAACCTGACATACTTCAGCCTTCCGATTATCCTTTGTCACCGTTCAAGATGAAATTTGAGCCCCCACTGTTCCATCCAAACAGTAGGTACCAAGAACACATCTCATCGAGCCTGAAGAGCTTACAGATCTGCAACTTCAACCCATAGTCTATGCAGATGGGAATGTGTGCATTTCTATCCTGCACACACCTGGAGACGATCCTACACAATACGAACAGGCTTCGGAAAGATGGAGTCCCGTGCAGAGCGTTGAGAAAGTCATCCTCAGTGTCATCTCGATGTTAGCAGGTAATGTGCTCTCGTCTCTTCAATCGAAGATGCAACTCATGATTGGAAATAGAGCCAAACCTCGAGAGTGGCGCCAACATTGACTGCTGCAAGCTTTACAGGGAGAACAAGGCGGAATACGAACGGATTGTGAGGGAATCGATTAAGGAGCAACTAGGATTATGAGCTTTACAATTCGTAAGCTACGCCAGAGATGAGTTTCTAGAAGACGCGATTATGCGTATGCTATTGCTTTCTCTCCTTGAACACCCTTGAGTCGACTGGCTGACCAAGAAGATGTCGCTGAACGTATTCGTTTCGAAACAGGCCATTTGGGTCGACTGTTTCGAGAACATGAAGGAAGTCGTCGAATCGGGGGTATAGTTTGCGAAGTTCGTGGGGACGCAATTTATGTGCCTTGGCCCAGTGCGGTCGACCTTCATACTTGGCGGCAAGACATTCAAAGTAGTCGAAGAGTCGTCGGTACTGAACATTGAAACCGTATGGCCTAGAGCATTTCATTTAGTGGGTTTGTCCAGGTCAACAGAACTACACCCACCTGTATTGGACGACTCCGACCCAGCACATCGTTTGACCGTTGCTTGGGCTCAGCCATATATCGTCGGTTGCCGAAAACCGAATTTCAACGGGAAAGTGTGGGCGAACACCATTTGGGTCTATGTGTTGCTGCATAAGCCAAGATCGTAGCTCACGCAGGAAGGGCCGGGAGTTCTGCAATGGAATCGCCCATTCAGTGGTATGTTGAGGAAACTGCATCATGAAGATAAGTTAGTCGTCATTCGATGTCAGTAGGTGGATGATGGCCGACAACATACCAAACAATCGATGTTGAAGATGCGATGGCTATCGTCCACACCTATGGACTTCTCGCGACCCATCCAGCAAACGAACCGACAGATCATTGGATTGAGCGATTGGAACCACCGCCCAAGGAAGAGCATGAACTGCACAAGATGATGGCCAAGCACCCAATGGGCCCAGTTTAACTGTCCTGGGTTCGCAGGCTGTGAGTGTGGGGGTAAGCATCTGGACATCCTCATGGGTATAATGCACAGTACTGCACCTCTAGTGTCCTGTTAGAAAGACTGCATCTGACGGTATCCGCAGCCGGAAACCACCAAAAACGCGAAAATTCCGCAGCCCTCGTGAGTTGGTCGAAGTTTGAGATGAACTGGTCAAAAGGAATTGACTCTTGCTCTTCTTTCAAGCGAAATGCAGGTTCCACTTCCAGTTGCACCGTAAGGATGATACCAGTGGAACCAAGGCCGCAGAGAGTGGCAGTAAACAGGTCCGAGTTCTCGTCCCGGGAGCAGCTGACTCGAGAGCCATCTGCTATGAGGAGAGTCAAGGACTGGACATGGGTAGACAGGACCTTGTGGTCAATGCCAGAGCCGTGCGTGGCGGTGGTGATGATTCCACCGAGGGTTTGGTCAGAGATGGAACCCAAATTCCTCATCGCCAAACTATGCTTTCCCAACTCTTCGTGGAGGGCATGAAGGGTGATACCAGCCTCGGCAACAATATACCCCTTCTCGGCATTGACCTAGACGTAGCATGTTAGTGGCTAAATGGGACGACTTTGTTAGAATCATACCTCTAGAACGCGATTCATCTTGGTAACCCGCAGCATGAAACCGCTAGTACATGCAAGATCGCTCGGACTATGTCCAACGCCAACGGCACGTACTACCTTGCCCTCCCGACGAGCAAGTTCAAGGACAAGCTCGCACTGGCTGTCATTTTCTGGCTCGAATACGGCCAGTGGTTTACAGGTGAAGCTGAGGCCCCAGTTGGTAAACCTGGATCGGGGTGAATCTGAAGGAACCGTAATGGGTTCGAGGGCCTTGTAAAGATCCTGGGTGGAAGCACTGAGGAGTGCCGTGGGGGCGGCTACGGACGCCATGAAGAACGGGAGGCAGCAATTGCCCGTACATTTTTTCTGGCGATGGTTTATAAACCCGTCCTGGTGATGGCTTTGCAACAGCCTCGATCGTTTGCACGAGTCCTCCGGGTTTGACAAAAAGGGTATGTCCCGGCAAACTCCGAGTTCGTCAAAAAAAGGCTGCGAATTCGTGATTCTCTGTATCCGTGGTTAATATTGGCACCGAGGTGACTGATAAGGGCATTCAATGGGTCGAATCGCATCGGAAGAAGCGAGGCCAATCTCAGCCGATCTCCCATTGGATCGTACAATTCTGTGGGACGAGTATCAATTGTGATCCTGAGAGCAAGGGGGGCTCTTACCGCAGGAATTTCTGACATAGATTTGGGTAACTCCATGTGGTTTCGGTTCGCGTCATTGCCACGCTATTCAGGCTGGAAGGAGACCTCAAAGATCTAATATTAACATGGCCCCTGGAGTGGGATCCAACTTACCCAGCCCAATCGAACTCACCTCATTCTCATCTGGGAGCAAAGGGAAACTGGATGATAAATGACAATGCCTGACGCAAGTCTTGTACAGGTCGGCGACACATTAACGCATGGTCAGAAACCGAATCGCATGATGCCATGAATGAACGAGGCTACAAATCGAAAGAGATGACATAGATTGGAGATATGCAATCCACTAAGCGACTACCCACGGAAGTCAAAAGTGACTCTGGAGAAAACGGATGGACGTATTAGTTGATGCCAAGGCTGGAGGCTTAGGAAGCATGTACTGACCTTCCCCACTCCTGGTTGTTGTAAAGCAGAATTCCCCTGACTTCAACGCTATCAAGCTCCAGCCCAAGCTCAAAATCTAGCGAACAAAAGGCGTATGAGTGCACATTGAGGGGTGCATCTAATCGAAATTCTTACCGGTGTAGAATCCACCCATGTTTGAGCCCGAGGCGTTTTGTTGGAACGTCGGGAGAGAAGACAAGTCGACCGTCCACTTGCACAGTTCCAATAGCTCTCCTTCATCGGTGTATCGCATGATCCTTTCGCTGTCGCTGGTGAACAGAGTCGCCACAAAGGCTGAATCTGTGACAATACTGGTCAGGCGTCACAATCACACGACGAGACAAAACTCTCGTACCTGAAGGTGTTTGGGAGAATTTGCTTGGGCGTATGGGTAAGTAAAGACGAAAGGGTTTCATATCCGAAGGCCACACACCAGAACTTCGTTGTCAAACGCTGCCTAGAGCTAAATTTAGACTCTGAGGGAGGAAGGAACAAGTGAATAGCGCTTACCCCTTGCGAATGATGGCTCCTTTCGAAACAAGGTATTGCAACCTAAAGAGGGCAGTACAACATGGTATCGTCAGGGAACCATTGAGAGAGCCGTGGCCGACTCGGGACGTACCTGTTCTCGCAGATCGACGCTCCGGCGTCATTAGTCCTGATGTAGGCAGGGCGCTTGAGCCAGTCCTCCTGGTCCGCGGGCAACTTGACCTACAGCTCTGTGAGTCAAAGCCAACGATACGCTAGGCGGAAAGTCTCTTACCTTCATAATGTATGACCGAGGAGCTATGACTGTGGAAACCAGGCTTCGCTTCGCGAGACCGTACTGCGCTGCCCCGCGGAGTGTTGCAGTATCAGCATCAGGAGGCCGAGCGATGGTGCGGATACGGCTTTGGAACCTTGACTAAAAGGACGAAATTGCGGTCTGTCGAAGCTTCATTTGCGTGTTTGGGACATGCTTACCTCGACCTGATGCTTCAGATACTCGCTCCCAGCGAAACCTCCCACAAGAAGCAACACATGGATCTGCTGGTCAACTTTCGCAAGCTGACCCTCGATGAGGTCGAGAACCTGCGTGGGGGGATCAGCACAAGGAATATCGATCAACCAGCAAAGGTTTACCTCGTTGACAACGGGGTCAAAGACTTCTCTTCGTAGAAGGTTTCCGGGGATAGAAAGTTCACCATGGTTCAGACCCACGGAGGGATCGTGAGGGTCCTCCACATTAAAGCATGTGAAGTGGAACATGTTGTCTGTCGGACCGTTCATATTGAGTGAATAGCTGTGAATAGCAATCCTTTACTCACCGTCATCTCCGATTCCGGTGTAGTTCAGTTTGTCGGTATCACTAAAGGAGTGCACTAAAACACGAGCGTGCTCAGCAGCATCCTCGCCAAATTCAAGGGCTTGGGAACGCACTGAAATATGCCAAAGAAGCGGGATCCAGGTGAGCTGGATGATCCGAGAGCAAGGTCTGCGCGAGGCATGCGTAAGTCCGAGAGTAACCACACGATACAAGACTTCTAGCGCACCTTGACCAGCTCCCGGAATCGGAGATCGAGGAACAAGCTACCACAGTTAGCTCCAGAACGTGCGCACATTTCCGCGATTTCCAAGTTGGACATTTGCCCAATGAGCTGGGAGTATTGCATCCATGAGGACAAGAATCCCATCAGAAGCAGAGGTACGTACCTTGTACACAGCGAGATCGACCGTACCACCTCCGGCATCGCAGACGATGAAGTTTTGAGAAGGCCTCAAGTGATGGAGGTTGGAAAGGTTGGCACAATGAACTGCCGCTGCTTCTGGTTCAGTGATGATTTTGAGGCGATCCCTCCAGGTGGTGTCTCCAGCCCTTGAGCTCTGAACCAGACCTGCGGCGATCGCTGCTTCTCTCATGATTTCACATCCCTTGGCGTCCCATGCCGCGGGCACAGTAAGCCAAACCTCTGCCGTGTCTTCGAACTGTCGTTAGATTATGATACTCCACGCATTCTGCGACTTCACTCACTCAAATCAGCGACGGAACCTAGGTTCTGGGTGATGTGATCCTTTGCATATTCCCAAAGGCAGGTCAAGAAGTCTATGATGAGATCCAGCGGGCGTTTTCCAGCCTGACCAGATGAGCAGGAGCACGACAGCGTGTGGAGGCCCACTTACTGGAATGTCAGGAAGACGAGGATCGATGGCAGTATCGTCGCGCAGGGCATGAGGTTCCAAGAACAGCTTGAACCATTCACACTTGGAAGTTCCCGCCATGGGGCTCGCGTTCTTTGCTTCCAAACCCCATGCAAGAACTCGGCCGTGTTCATCATAAAGCAAGCACGTTGGAATCTATGTTCTCCGATCAGCCCTCTCAACTGCCGTGGGAGGCGGAAATTTATAGTACCTTTCGGAAGGTCTCGAAAGAACCGGGCCAATTCAAGACTTGTTGTATCTGGCCGCCGGCGATACGTGAAGAGCCGTAAGCCTGGAGAATGAAGATGATCAGAGTTCGTAGTAAGTATACAGGGCAAAACCCGACGTACAACACCAGAGAATGTGGTACCTTGAATTCCGCGTCAGGATTCCAGTTCTCTGTCTCATGATGGGGAAGAAAGACATACCGAAATCGATAGAGACCGATAGCCTCCCCTCGTCTTCCTGAACGGTTTGGGCCATTTGGGTTGGAAGCGGAGGGGTCACTGTCATGGGCGGTCCGCCCATAGGAGTGGCAGGATTGAAAGCTGAAGGTGGTCTCATGATTCCGCTAGGGTCATAATTGTGGCTCATTCCTGTCGAGCCTGCCGCAGAGTACCCAGTGAACTGGGAGGTGACTTGCGTCGCAGGAGGAGAGCCAGGCGGGGATCCCCACGGAGCGCCCTGCTGGTGCTGGTACCCATTCATAGTGCCCTGGGCATACGTGGCAGGAGGAGGCGTCGGGAGGTTCTGGTGAGTGAAGCCATTCACAGAAGGCTTCTCCATTCCCTGGAATTGCCCCGGCTGAGTAGTGACCAGTCCATTTGGCTGAGCGACAGAGCGGTTGCTGGCCTCGTTGGCATCTCTAGGTTCTCCACAGCAGCCCATGATGGTTCTGGTTCAAAGTCCTGTGCGGTGTCCTGTCAACAAAACGCGCCCTCAACCCGACAAACACGAGTCCATGGCGCGCGCTCTGTTGGGCATCCCTGAAAGCTGTGCGAATTGTGACGGTTGCTTGTTCCGATTTGTTCGGTGTTCCCGCATAAGCGCCCACACGTAACATCGCCTGCACGGCAAAGACGAGCGATTGATGAGGAACGTGCTTGCGTTGTGCAAGTGGGCTGCCATCTGGAAAACTTGGGGACTTTGCTCACAGAGAGAGACTCGCACCGCATGCTCAGCCTGGTCCAGGAGTTTTTCAAGCTGACATTTGTGGCGTTCATTGTCTCGCTGTCAAGTGACAAGCAGCTACTGTGCTTGTTGACGTACTCGTCAGGATGTTTGCCACCACAAAAGCAGAGGAAGCATATACAATCAAATCTTTCGTAAAATATACGCACCCATCTTTTCGAATCTTCCATACCTTCATCCGTCCAACCGATTCCTCTCACACTGGCAGCAAGCGGAGGTAAAGATAGGTGGTAGAAATTCACTTCACTGAAGTCTGAGACCATCCTCGCAATGTCACTCGGAGCCTTCCGGTGCTTGCCGCAAGATGGGAGCCTTGGACATACGGACGGGCTCAACCTACCACTGCCAGAAGCAAGCATCCGGTGATTTTCACGATTACTACTGATCTTCGCCAGCTCTTCAAAGCATGTCATTTGGACATTTAAAATTACACATTATTACAGCCCGATTGGTACTCTGCTTCTTCCTCGTAGTACAGTGAAATACGATTAGTGCTTGTTACTCCTGTGAAGCCCGTTGGTGTCACCAGTGTCGTGGATGAAGTTGGGTACAGCGCGCTCGATGGACTCGGGCAACTTCTCCTGGATCTTCTTGGGGACAATGGAAGCATCACCCCCATCCTTGGCATGAGTCCTGTTGGTGGACTGGTTGTTAGGGTTGGAACCAGTAGGATGAATCTGAACGACATGTAAGTGAGATGTGTATGGAATTAGTGGTGTTGACCTACGCCCTCTGGGAGACTCTCCTCGAGGCCCCTGGGTGCAGCCCTCTGAACGCTTCCAGGTACGAAGGACTCGCCTGTTGCGTGGGAGGCGCCCTGTCCGTGCGAGTTGGTGTGGGGGTGGGTTGTAGACCCGATAGTGTTGGTGTTGGAAGAACCGAAAGTGTTGGTGGATGACATTATGACAAAGGTTTAGTTGGGACTGGTAAAGATTGTTTGAGAAGTGGTTGTGAGTTTGTTAATGAAACCAGGCGAAATGCTTACCCTTTATATAAGAATCTGTACTCACTGTGGGAAGCGATTGCGATGAACTTCATGTTGCGACTATCGACCTCTGCGCGCTGTCTTGTGGAGCGAAATGTCTTTGAAGAGACATGCATCTAGAGGGCTATGCCCCTATTCCACTGTGACGTTCTGGCTGACGCTGTTCTTTACACATTGGCGCGTCATGGACGTGTATCCAAGAGCGGAGACACGGGCGCTCTGTGCTCAGGAAGTCTCTGATGCAGCCTTGGATCGAGTGGCACGAATCGCACCACTCCAGTGCGCCACTGTTCACAACTTCACAATCTAACAAATTGGGGGTAGGGGCTCCTGTGCCAAAATAACGCGCCCTTCATACCACCAAATCAACATCGGAGACCTTTCCATTGAGTACATCCTTGCACTTCTGAATCCTGAGAGTTCCAATTGCAAGTCTGCTATCGTGGGCAAAGTCGTTTTGAAGCGGAGTTTGCCACAATTCAAGTTCCGAGTCGCGTCAGACCTCGTTAGGCGCGACTTCGGTTCGCCTTTCACCGCGTTGTCATCGTTCGTCTCTTCACAAAATAGTCAGCAGTCAATACGTGCACAAATTCCGGCCCAATATGTCCGCAATCGCAGCAGGAAAACTTGCGCAGAAAATGTCAACAGTCGCCGAGACATGGGTCCGAGACCCATTTCGGCCCAACCTCCAGCTGTCCACCTTTCTGCAGTCACTGGCCCGACATCCGAGACTGACACAAGAAGCAGTACAGGCCACGCGGACGTTGGAAAGGAACGAAGTCAAGAAAATGGTGAGCTGCTTCTCCCGCGAACGTTGGCCATGCCAATTGAGTGCTTGCTTCCTCGTGACGGCTTTTTGACGAAATAAACCACTTGCAGTACCCCCTTTCAGACAAGATGTTGCGTCCGGCTTCGTCACCACAGCACTATGAACGTCTTCTAGAAGGATACCAGAAAAGCCAAGAGGGGATTGGAAGGCCCTGGTGGAAGATTTTCTTCAATATTTGGTAGAAACTGAATATAGATCCCGTTTCACGCTTTTGCCCGATGTCAGTATCATGTTTCCGCATGTGGCCAACTTCTATCGACTTATCAAAACGGCGATCTCGAGAAGGGTCATGGGACCGATGGATGGGTAGACAAGGCTGAATCAGTGGGGTTGTGTCGAAGTCAGGAAGAAGGGGCTCAATTCTGCCATGTGCTTGCCCAAAGGGCTTCTTACTTCGTAACGGAACACTGCGAAGAGCATGCTTGGAAAAAGGTCCAAAGTGATGGATTTTACAGAGGGGCTACAAGCATCGCGGAGAAAACAAGGAAAGGGTAGAGCCGTAGATCTAGAACGATCACTCCTCCAGAATTTCGTCCTCCCCTTCACGAGCCTGGATAAATAGGTCAGCTGTCGTTGTGTCCATGGAGGAGCGTGACCATACCTTCTGCAACAACTTCCGCCGATGCTCTCTTGCCTTATTCTGGACTTTCAGGTACTTGCCCAACGGTGCAGAATCGAGCTGGGATCGCAAAGTCGTTTCCCACTCTGCCACCTCTCCAAGCTTGCTTGGCGCAAAAGTAACACTCTTCCGCCGCTGATCCATCCATTTCGCGCTATCGTCCAGACGTTCAAGCAACGTCTTGACAGCGGCTTGTTCCTTGCTTGACGAATTCTTTGCACCAGCCTTGAGGCTCTTTTTCAGGGCGACGGATATCGGGACGACGATCTCGGGGAACGCGATGCTGCCATGGACAGGTCGGCTTGCTAGCCATTCAGCCAATAGGAATGTGGCTTCTTCGACGAGACCTTCCGAGTACACGCGTGTCTTGACATATTGTTGCGGAACCCGGATCGTAGTGTCGAAATCGAGGGCTTTGAGTGAGGATGATTTGGGTCGGGAATTCGGTGCCAGTGTTGAAGCCAGCATGGGAACGAGGTATGTCGAGAGGGGAACGTAGGTGTCAGTGTGCCGTGTGAGATGTAGCAGGGAACGGAGTATGTGAAGGTGGAACGGGTGCGAACGTCCATGCGGAACGAGTCTGCAGGTAAAAGGGTCAGCACAAGATTCCTTCGATGCAGAGTAGGAAACGCACTTGATTGCACCCACTGCAACTTGCACCAAGGGGTAGATGAGAGGCCTGAGTTCGCTCTGCTTCCCAGCTTCTGCCTCTGCCTTTGTATCACAAGTTTTCGCCAGAACAATGGACCAGAAGTCTACGCAATGAGCGAATTGCCAGTTGTACACCTGTTTGTATGCTTCCTATAGCGAGTTAACAATGTGAAAGAGAGAAGGTTTGATCAGTAAACGTACCTTGGTCTTGATCTTCATACTATTTCGCAGGTGGATAGCCAACTGGCGGATGTAGCCAAACGCGTGCTGATATGAGGTTGCATGGTTGATAGTGAACACCTCCGACGCCGAGTTCTTCATGAGGTTGATAGAAGGCAAGGTATGTGCGCTTGTTGATTTGCATGCTCGTACCAAGGCGAGGTATGTGGACTAGAAGCAATGAGACGCGATGTCAGGGCAGAAGCGAGCGTCGGCATACCTTTAGGATCGTGTCCACCACGGATTCGTCAGGCGAAGACGCGAGCTTTCGAATCGAGAGGAACGCAATTATACGGATGCTGTCGTCGGCGCTTGACCATAGTTCCAGGCATTTCTTGAGATACAGCTTCACTGTCCTACGACTGGACATGATGTATGGAATCAGCTTAGCACTCTCGCTGAGGGCCAGTCGAATGAGTTCGTGGTCCGTCAGTTGGCCAAGTAGATGAATAACGTTGTTGAAATAGGACAGGATGAGCTTTTGGAGTGTCTTGAACTTGCGATTTTGAGGGGGTGCCTTGCTAATAGGATGGTAAGTAGGCGATGCAAGTACATTGCGAGACCTGGACGTACAATTTCCCATTGGGCAGTGTCTTGTATGGGATGTGGTGCTCGAGTACCACAGGTGTATACCTAAGAGCGGTCAAGACGAGCTTGTCATAAACTGGGCGGTGCTTTAGCTAGATTTAGACAGAGGCAATCAAGATGCACTCACCAGAGGAGCTGTCGATGCGCCAGGCGAGGACTTGGTCATCCTCGTTCATGTGAGCTGCTGAACGGAAGGCCACCAACAATCTCCGTAGAGCCCTTAGCGAACTTTTCTACTATAGGGTGAGTTGACCTACACCGGACACTAAGCGTTTGAGCCGTACCTCCAAAAGAGCCTTTTGCCATTTCTGCAAGAGCTGTTTCGTCAATGTTGGAACCTGCTCCTCATCTTCCATGTTCACATCGCCATCCTCATCCTCATCCTCATCCATATCCTCGTCGTCTGCCATAGCTTCAGCATTGAAGTTGAGCAGCTCTCGATCATTCTCCTGTAGGTATTTGAAGAATTCGGGGTCCTTTTCAGCCAGTTCAGAGAGCTCCATTAGATGCCGCTTTCCTTCATCGTCTTTCTGTTCTGTTAGACAAATTTTTTCGGCGAGCGCATAAAGGCTCACCATCGTCTAGGTCGTCAACAGACGCAAACGACGCGTTATCGTCGTCCTCCCCATTAGACATTTCCTCTGCTTCAGAATCCTGCAGTTAGTTAGTCCTGAGGCCAAAGTATCCGCTTGAATACATACTTCATCGCCTTCTTCTTCCTCCTCATCGTCGCTCCCAGCCATGAAGTCTGCGTTCAGGATGTCGTCAACAGTCATACGCCCTTTTCTAAGCAACCATGAGTGATCTGTTGAGCACAAGGACTCCTGACGTACTTCTTGGGTATATCCTCCTCTTCAGAAGCCCCATCATCATCTTCCGCATCCCCTTGAGACCTTCCACCGTGCTTTCCAGCTCCCTTGCCTCCTTTCCTACGTTCGATCTGCTTCTTCACTTGCTGGTGCTTTCGCCGAGCATCAATAGACTTTTTGAGCTGACCACTGGCAGCAAATTTTCTGGTGGCTTTGGTAGCCTTTTTACCCATCGCAAAGGAACGAGGAGGGAGTGAAAGGTAGAGGAGTTCCAGTGATGGAATTCAAGCGCCCGCCGCATTTCCAAAAATTGGATGGAATGATCCGGACATCGCATCATAGGTTTCAATCTCCGCCACCCAGGAAAGAGGCGAGTGGGCGATGGGCGTTGAATGTTGAACGTTAACATTGAACGTTTTGTCTCCGAAGCCATTGCTGCTAATTCGTCTCCAACTGAGTGCCTCCATTGTGTCATGCAATTTTGATGGAAATCCCGAGGAAATCCACGAAAGTTAAAAACTCGTAGCAGATCAATGTATAAAAGTGCGAACCCCGACAACTTTGAAATTTGTCTGTCCATATTTCGCGTGGTCTCTCGTGTGCTTTTTCGCGTGCTTTGATCGATTCCCCCGGCGGACCGAGACCGATGTTCTCCTCTGTTCAATCAACTTCAGTGTCCTTGGCCCTCGAGCCGACCCCAGACTGTGTCAATGAAATGAGCTTGATAAGAGTGTGCTTCTGGTGTTCCTTTTACATTAATATTCAGAAGGGGCTTAGAGGAAGCGGGAGAATATTGGACACTTACATCCACAACACGAGAGAAAGGTGAGGATAGGATGACTGAAACCATTATTGCTTGGTCGTTGTGATTTCCGATTCGCAGCGACTTTCCTTAACTGGATCAAATGCGAGCATCTTAGCTATTCTGAAAAGGGGATTATGGGGGAGGGAAAGGCATCTATTCAGGATGTATGCCAATTGATGGGCGATAGGACAGATGTGGACAAGATAGGACGATGTTATGATGCTTGGATAAGATAAAATGGCAATTGAGGGAAGGGAGAATGAGGCCGTGCAGCTACAGTTATATGCCTACAGGACTACGGCGGGGCCGAAGGCCCCGCGATGTAGTTGCGCGAATATCTGATTTATCTTGTTTCTTCTCAAGTCTCTCCGGTAACAGTAACTGCTAAGTTCTTCACTTTTATCCTGAATACGTCTAACACACCCCGCCCGTGCAAGGCACGGGCCAGCGCCTAGTCATTAATTATACACAGGTCAGTAGGATCAGTGAAGTGCATAGCAAGTGCATAGCAATACGAAACCGAATGTCCAGGTCCTCAAAGGCCTGGCGACTGACTTCTGGCAACAGCTTCACAGATGACCCTCTTCCCTTTTCTTCTCTCTTCAGCAGCAAGATTGAACTTCATCTCCTTTCTCCTTTCCAATACATCACGTCCATTCATCTTCATCTAGCATGGCCTCAACACCCATACCCTCTGAAATCTCCAAGGAGCCACCAAAAATTCCAACCGACGACAGTGGCGTTCCTTACCCCCAACCAGCTTACGATGAAGAAGGGTATATTTTGTGAGCTTTTACAACCATCCTGGAAACTACGCCTGGCACGTGCTAATGCATCGCCAGGGTTATGGGAAGCCCCTGGGCAGGCAAGACTTCTGTGAGCACAGTGCTGGTTCTCCATCTTTCGCTTGGAAGCTCAACGCGATCTGGATAGTTCATCGGTGTGGCTAGCGGCTCGCGTTTGCCAGAGAGGTCTAGCTTGACCTTGAGCAATGTGGAGATCTCGGAGCCGTTCATGATGAGTGGTAGGAAGCTTCGGCTCATCGACATACCTGGATTCGACGAGGAGAACCCAACTGATGCGGATGTTCTGGGTATCATCGCCGACTTTCTGGCGAAAGAGTAAGTTATCCACCCCCAGGTGCTATTGCACATGATATTGACAGTAATCCCAATTCCACCAGAAACAGGCGCGAAATAAAACAGAGATTCTTCGGAATTATCTTCCTCCATGATATCAACGCCCCCGGGCCCGCCGTCGGTTGGGCGGCTCAGCGCAGAAGTAGGGCCCTAATCAGCCAATACCGCATGTTAGGACTCACGAAAAATGTCGTCGTGGTTACCACCTTCTGGGAACAACTCGCATCCCTGGACGAGGGAGTCGCCAACGAAGGGAAACTGCAGACCGAGTCAGGTTTGTTGAAGGGCTTACGTGACAGTGGCTCTAGGTTTGCTCGCCATGGCCACTTTGAACCAGCAGATCAACCCAAGGGCGACGAATTCTTGACCCCCCACGAAATTGTTGACCACCTTCTTATGTTGGGGCCCATTGCAGTCGATACGCAGATGGGAATGGCAGATTGGTCGGTCGGTTGGATTGCTGCCCCTACAATGGGCCCCCCACTATCGGCCCACCACTTGGCACAGGTACCATCTCCGATTGCAACATCATACTCTCGCTCTAGCATTCGTTCCAGCCGAAGCTCGAGGGGTCGTCGCTCAAGGTCTCGCTCGAGGTCGCGAGAAGGTCGACCACCCCACCAACACCCCGCTCAGCCGCAGCCACCAATCACCGTTAAGACATGGAGACCTCGCTGGCGTTGGCTGCGTCAAAAGCCGCCTATTGTACTGGAGAGGCCACCACGACGTTCGTCGAGGGGCAGGAGCAGGAGTAGGAGCAGGAGTAGGGGAAGGGGCAGGAGTAGGGGCAGGAGTAGGAGTAGGAGTCGAAGCCCCCAACAACAACAGCCGCCCACTATTGTGATACAGCCCTCTCAGGTCCCGCCAACTGTCTATCCTCCGCCCCAAGCAGTGCCTATCGTGGTTCCCGGCATGCTGCCAGTCGGCCCTGTTATGATGCAACAACCTCCCTTGGCCATTCAACGGTCGCACTCTTCAAGTCCTCGCAGTGTACATCAAGCCCTGCCAGCCGCAGGTGCCACAATCCTCCCCCCTCGACAGCAACCCAACATGCCGCCCACGACGATGCCGCCAACCATCATCCAAGGAGGCAGGTCCCACTCTCGAGAGTCTCTTCGGTCGCATCGATCGCGCTCTCCTCGCCGCGTGCAAGGCGTCCCTGGTCAGGTGCCAACGATCGTTGTACGTTCCGTCCCAGACTCATCGACCCCTGACACTCTAGAGGAACCGATGAATTTAGGCAGAAGCACACTGGTCGTCACAGATGGGCTACCTGAAGTCACCACTGCAACAGCTATTAGCGAAAGTATCTGCTTCTACCCAAGCGGCATCATTGAATCACGACTCGAGAGTCATGAGGACCAATGTCTTTATTCTACGGGTGATAGAGACCTTGACCGCTTCTTCGGTCTCTCCTGCAACGCTTTTGTGGCAGAGGAAGAATCAAACGTGAGTGAATCAAAAAATTTGAGCTTAGAATTCCGACCGATCACTCAACCCTCGACCAGTCTGTATTCAAGGAGGCGTCCTGTGTCGAGATATCAGGAGGCGTGTTCAATAATGCAGGGAACGATATCCATAATTACATGACGGATCACCAAGTGCATTACTACCCTTCGCCCCTTCCATCCTGTCCTGAGCAGAAAGGGCCAGGAAAAGACTCGAAAAAAGACTGGCCGGTGGTCCTCTTGTATGTGGGGCTAGGGTTTGCAATTGGGATCATACCTACCGCTATCCAGACATGGGTCGGAAGACAGTGAGGGTTAATACTTCGTGATATGTATTCTGCGATGCTTGTACAGCTCTACTCTCTGCTCTAACATATCTTTATTTATCGTGCTTTGACTGTTTGATACGGTGGCCGCTGGCCCGTAACGCAATGGAACTTGGAATATATTCGATATCAGGGCATAGCTAGCTAACGGACCTTGATGGAATTAGTCGAGACAGGACATCTCATTTCAAAACTCGCCGATTGTCGATCATCTATAAAGCGAGCATCCCATCGAAGCCTGGTTGTGTCACAGGATGACCTTACTGGGGCTACTCAGATTGGCAAAGGACCACTTTCGGGCCAAGGAGCAAGGGTAGCTCTTGACCTCCTTTGATAATTCGATTGAATAGGTAGGGTCAGCGCAGAGTCAGGCTATCGACGTAGATTAGGTTGAGTGCACACCACTTGTAGATGCGCTTACGCATTGATAATAAATATCCAGATAGTTGCGACGAGAAGCAGCCTTATGTTAACAGGGATAGGGTGTTACACGCCACTATCGTAGCGTCACTATAACCAGTATTTAACTCCAGAAAACATATTGTTGGAAGGCGTGTACGGATCATGCCTCTGAGCAATGTCTCGGCGCAATTTAGCAATGCTCTTGAATGAGGATGATAGATATGGGTGAAGACACATCATCTAGGTCGTCAACGGGAGTGAAAGACGCGTTGTCGTCCTCGCCCGCATCAAGAATTTTCCCTGCTTCAGATCCCTGCAGCTGATATGCCCTGAGTGTTTTGAATCAGCCGGAACACATACTTCATCACCTTCCTCCTCATCGTCGCTCCCAGCCATAAGTCCGCGTTCAGGATGTCGTCAACAGTCATACGCCCTTTTCTGAGCAACCATGAGAGGTCTGTTGAGTACAAAAGAGTACAGGCGTACTTCTTGGGTACATCCTCCTATTCAGAGGCCCCATCATCATCATCTTCCGCGTCCCCTTGAGACCTTCCACCGTGCTTTCCAGGTCCCTTGCCTCCTTTCCTACGCTCGATCTGCTTCTTCACTTGCTGGTGCTTCCGACTGGCATCAAGAGACTTTTGAGCTGACCACTGGAAGAAAACTTTCTGGTGGCTTTGGCAGCCTTGTTTCCCATCGTAAAGGAACGAAGTGAAAGACAGAGGAGTTGCAGTAATGGAGCTCAAGCGCATGATCCGGGCGCCCATCACAGTTTAAGCTCCGCTACCACCACTCTCACAGGTAGTTCTCCTATCAGGTCTCGAATGATGTCCTACAAGTGACACTGGGCTTTCGAAAAAGCAGCCTGAAGAGACCCAGTCCTAGATCTCTTAGATCGCCTTGATTCTCATCGAGGGGTCCTTCGGATGAACTTTGACAGACGCGGCAAGACCGCCCAATTATAGATACTGATAGCGGGCAGTGACAGGGGCTTCTTTGACTGGAACGATGAGAAAGCTCTTTGGCCCCAGTAAATCCAAGAACAAGCCATCAAGGGATTCCGGTGCAGAGGTCCAGTACTTCCCATTATCTAGCCACTGGATCTGACTGACAGAGGCCTATAGGAAGTTGTCCCCGTTCCAACGCCTATCCACCCACATCATGCCAGATTTCTGCCAAAGCCATCTCCCCAGCAGCGCCAGAAACAGACCGAGGCCCAGGCAGCACCACAGGCGGCTGTCCGTGGCCAGGCACCTGTAGGTGTAGGAGAAGCAGAGCCTGGCTGGGAGAACATTCCAACCCCAGGAAATACGTCTGGTGTAGGCCAACCGCCTCCTCTCATGGGCGGAGGTGCTTCGTGGTTGTCGTCATACCATTCGATCCCCAGTCCAAACCTCAATCCCGATTACAACGGCCGCCCACCCTCGCCGTCGCTCACAAACACGTCCCTTTCACGACAAACAGCTGGATACTCTCCAAACCCAAACGACTACGGCGCAAGACCTGTACCAACAAAGAAGACCTCTGCCACTAGCCTCGTTGCTCTCGGGATCCTGCTTGCTCTCGATCCATACGGAAGTCCGGCGTTCGTATCGAATACGCGGCAAACAGTCTCCCATTCGCGTTCCGAAGAGAGATTCTATTCGAGCTCAGAGAATGGCCATCCCCAACAACAGCAGCACCAGCAGATGTTCCCAGTACAACAAGGAGGAGGCTATGTGACGCCACCACCGGAACGGAAAGAAAAACGCCGTTTCTGGAGTTCAGGTCGAGATCGCGATCGTTGGGACCAGCAACCGTACGAGTACGTTCAGTCACAACCGCCACCCAATGCGCCGGGAGACGCCCCTGGCCACAGCGTAGAATCAGAACGAACACTCACAAGCATGATCGGTTGAGTTTCCCTTCTGCCATTTCTTTATCTTGTCCTCTAACCACCTTCTACAGACTACTTGGCTGCAACCAACTCGGAAGACAGGTCGGTTATCCTGGAGGTTTGCGATCGTGCATCCCTCAACGAGACAAACGCGAAAGAGGCTGTCAAGGCTCTCCGGAGCGAGTTCAAGTACGGCCAGCCCCACGCTCAGTTAGCTGCTGCAAAGGTACGCACACCAGTCGCTAGATCTCGTACCTCTCGCTCACTCTGCTTAGCTATGGTCAATCTTGCTCCGCAATTCTACCGACATTTTCATCTCCCAATCCCGCCAACGCAAATTCCTCGACACTCTCGAAGAATTGATTGAATCAGGCCGAAGCACACCTGTGGTTACAGATCGGCTACTCGAAATCATCGCGGCAGCGGCTTATACTTACGGCAGACATGGTGAGTCCATATCCTTCCAAGCGGCTTTCCAATATCGTCGTAAAATATGGACATGCTGACACACAGCTACAGAGAACGGTTGTGAAAAGGATGGCTTCCGAGGCTTGTGGCTTCGCGTAAAGCCGGCCGATAAACCAGACGAAGTGCGTATTCATCACCTTCGCTCGACCCCTTGCGGTAGTTTACCTTTCCTAACAGGGCATCCCATTCGACTCGGAAGACGGCATGTTCAGCCCACCCTCGGCTCGCGCATCCACCTACGAAAACGGCGCAATCGTTCCTGCCGTCGCCCTGCAACAAGCAAGTCCCTTGCCCGCCGAGAACTTTGCTCCCGTCGTATGTCCCTTTACTATCGCTATCCCACATTCACTCACTTCATTTTCTAGCGCCACAAGCCAGCTGGAACCCGTAATCGCATTATCCCCCATGAAGAAGACATTCGCCGTCTCTTCCAAGAATGCAAGATGGCTGTTGGCAACGCTACCCTCCTCTCAGAAGCACTCCTTACCTGCACTCCCTCTTCACTTAAAAACAATGCCATCATCAAGGAGTTCCATAAGAAGTGCGAGAACAGTCAGAAGCTGGTATTTGCTCAGATTGAATGGGTAACAGCTCAAGCGGAGCAGAGTAGGGTGAAGAGAACCGCTGAGAGAGAGCAGCGGGGTGGAGATGATGGTGAAGGAAGAGAAAAAGAGCGCGAGAGTCGAAAGAAGAAGAAAGATGGGAGGGACGACGACGAGACGATCGAGGAGAAGCTCCTCGTTGCTCTCCTTGGCGCGAACGAGGAGCTCTTGTCTGCTCTCAGGCAGTACGACGACCTCTACCAAATCCTAGTCGAGAAGAAGAGTCGGAACGATGTCAGGATGGACCGCAGAGTACGTTCTGTCATTTTATTCACATACCCAGCCAATCTCATGTGCCATGTTCGCAGGAAATTTCCCAACACCAGCTGCAGCAGCAAACAGAGCATCTCGCAGTCGTCCACGGTATCGGCGCCTCCCGGTCCCGCAGTCCCTCTCCTGCACGTTCCGTCTCAGGCTCACCGCCCTCAAAGACCCGCCCTCAGTCTCACGGAGGACAAGGATCAAACGTCGGCCATGCCCACTCCCAATCACACCAAGGGACCCCGGGAGTCGGAGGGGTCTATACCACCCACCAAGGCAGTGATACCAACGTCAACCAGCGAGGCCAGCTCCTTGGCCAACAAGGAACCGTATACGCCAATCCACCTTACGCCGACGAAGGCCACAGCCAAACCAATATCAAACAATACCGCTTGCCTCCAGAGCACAGTATCCCTTCGCTTCCTCCCCCTCCGAAAGCACCTTTTGGACCTCGCGCACCCAGCAACTTCTCTCTGCGTTCAAGGCTACCCTACCCGAATGGGAATGATCGTCCAAATGATGATTTCAGCAACAACAAGCACTCCCGGGTCGATCATCATGGTGGTGCTAGTAGCATCGCCTTGACGCACAGCGAGGCCGATGATGGGAGCTACGACGATGCACATAATGAGCAAAAGCAGGGTACCGAGTCAGGCTCGCCACTCCTTGACATTCTAGAAGAATTCATTGAGTTAGGTCGAAGCACACCTGACCTCATTGAGCAGCTGCCAGCAACTGTAGAGTTTGGCCGAACCACACCCATCCTTACTGATCAGCTTCCTGCGATCATTTCTGCAACAACTGATAGCATGAGCGTCTGCTTATATCCGAGCGGTAATGCCAAATCACAGCTTGAGAGTCGCGAGAACCAATGTCTTTCCCCCACAGGCGACAGAGACCTTGAACGCTTCTTCGGCCTCTCCTGCAATCCATCCGTAGCAGAGGAAGAATCACAGGTGAGCGAATCAAGAATTGAGCTTAGCCTTCCGACAGATCACTCAGCCCTTGACCAGTCCGAGGTATCGGGCAAAGTGGTTGTGGTGCTCAAGGAGGCGTCTTGTATCGAGATATCAAGAGGCGTGTTCAACAGTGCAGGGAATGATGTCCACAACAATCAGACAGATCAGCAAGTTCATTACTATTCTACGTCTCTTACGCCATCCCCCCAGCAGAAGCGGCCAGAAAAAGAGTCAAAAAATGTCTGGCCGATGGCTCTCTTGTACGTGGGGCTGGGGTTTGCAATTGGGGTCATACCTACGGCTATCCTGAAATGGATTGGAAGATAGTGAGTGCCAATACTTTGTGAAATGTATTCTAGGATACTCGTACAGGTCTACTGTCCACTCTACTATATCTTTATTTATCGTGCCTTAACTGTTTGATACGGTGCTCGCTTGTACCCTTAACGCGATGGATCTTGGACTGTATTAGACATCGGGACATAAGTACAGTGATTGCAGGGGTGGCCGGTTCGATGCTCCTTTGACTCGAGCCATGAGAACGGTGTTTGTCCCCAGTAAATCCAAGAACAAACCGTCACAGTATTTTGGCACAAACGTCAGCTTTTCCAATTGACTAGCCCATGGTTAGACTGCCAGAGGTCAACAGGAAGTTGCTTGTTCCAACACCTCTCCACGCACATCATGCCAACTTTTTGTCAAAGCCATCTCCCAAGCAGAAACAGACTGGGTACCTACGTGCTCGCTGCCAGTACTAGCAGGGCATATGCTGCAGATCAATTGGAGTAAATGACTTACTCTCCGAATGGAAAAGATAGGCGTAGGCCTGGTATGGATATGACAAGCCAACTACAAAGTGCTCCAATGCACAATCGCACACCCCCAAGGCAAGCGGCCAGTTTCCCGCGTTGGCTGAGGTAGTAAAGGACGAGACAGAGAAAAGATGTAAAAGCAGACACTCAACCTGATCATCTGCGTCAAAGCTTGACCTGATTCTACGCTGTTGTCAGGCTCGTTTTGTTTACCAATCATGTACCCATAAATAACTAAGCATTACCATTCGACATTACCCCAAGACATGAAATGAAGCCTCATTTCATCACTCGATCGATGCCAGCTGGTCACCCGCGTGCTTTCGAGCTTGAACAGCCTCGCTGTGCTCAGTGGTGTGGCTTGCCTGTACTCAAACGTTCTTATACTGAGCCATGCCGTTTCCTCGCCCCCCGCATTCTTTCTCCTTCTTTCTCCCTCGAAGCCCAGACCCTAGCCTTCGAGCTTAAAAATGTCTGATAACCCACTTCCTCCAGGGGTCGTACTATTTGACAGCACCGTACCGAACCCTTGGGACTTTTCTGCTGCTGGGCGGGACCATATCAATCTCGAAATTCATCTTGGAGGTGCTGGTAGCCATCTTTCCGCCACACCCCTGATACCAAAGCGTGCTGAGACCCCCCTGCTCACCCGCGTATATCGGAGATTCCGCCGTCGTAGCGAAAGGCGACCCCGTACGGTTGTTCAAGAGCCAGGCGGTGTCTCTACAACCATGGTGCAGAATGCAGAGTGGAATCAACCTCCCCGCAGACCACCACCTTCTCCAGACGCTGACAGTAGTAGCCTTGTAAGTCATGCGCTGTGGTTGCGTCCTTCTTTCGTCCCTCACCCATACATCACAGACGTCGCTTGAGAACTGTTGGGGCCAATCTCCGCCAGCCCGACGAGTCTTTTCGAGTGAGGAAGAGGTTTACGAGCGCTCTCTCTTATCAAAAAGATACGGCCTCCCATTGTATAATCCCCAGCCAACAGGCAAGCCGATCAGGTTCGGTGACTTTGGAATCTTGGGTCAGGACGGTTTTGAGTCCTTTGGAAATGTGTTTGATCCAGACGATCAACACGAGTTTTCCCTTAGCATTCCTCCGCAGTACGATGCCAGACGCTATCCAAGAAAACTCCAGGAGGGACAGGTGGTTGCTTCAGGGATTGAGGATGCAAGAACATTGACGGACGGCGATCAGAAGTAAGCATGAGTGCCAGTACTCCTCATCCGGGTTAATCACTGCTTATTTTTACATAATGAAGCACTAGGGGCCGATTCGAGTTTCGTAGCGGAACAACTCAAGGAGCTGTCCTTGCCCTTACGTCTAGCGGGGAGCTGGAATCACTTACGCCGGACAGTAGGAATCGGCTACGAGAGTACTTGTGCACCCATGGACTTCAGCTGGTGATAAATTTGCGTCGCAAATATTATCTACAACCCGGCGAATCACTGTATGTGGTGACTGGCACCATCAAATCCGACAGCTGGGCCATCGCGGTGCACACTTCGCCCATGCGAGAGCCTTACGATCATATGGTTTTAAGCAGGAGAGAAGGCTATCCAGGGCTTAACGTTCCGACCCATGAATGGACGAGTTGTGGAAGTGCTGATGCAAGATATGGAGAAAGCAATGCCATCGGCGAAGATGGTGGAAGAGCCAAGGACCAATGTTTGTTCCTTCGGGGATTCCTACTTACACCATCTGCCAAATTGGAGCAGCAATCGATGCAGGGCCCAGACAGCGGCTCGGACACCGCAAACTTTAGCCCAAGTTCAGGTTCGCCTCACTCGAGGGAGACAGGGCATACAGGTGGGAAAGGAGACGACACCAGCGGGACGCGACAGGCTACCAGCGGGTCAGATCATAGTGCCCCTTCCTCCGGGAGCTGTCCCCAGCACCAGCTTCGAGATCCCTTTGAGACAAGGGGTCTGGTTCAACCATTTTTGTCACGAACAGAAGACTATAACGTGAGCATCCTGTTGCTTAATCACCTTTATCCTCATCGCTCAACTTCGTCGGTCCAGTACTATCACAACAACTATTATCCATCACGTTGCTTGAATGATATGCTACTGGCGGATGTAGGCATTATCCAGTGCGCCCATTTGTAATCTCTAATTCCATATAGGAGAAAAATGTGGAGTTGGCGATCACTCACGATGACATCAGGGCCATCAACAGAACACGATAATTGGCTGTACAACATTATCATAGCTACATTGCCTGCCATTAGAGTCATTCTGATAGGTGCCATTACTAGGCAATATCCAGACAGGATATACATGATCAATGCATCGTCGCAGCAAGGTGACTTTGCCGCAGGCGTGCTCCATTTCCGTGGACCCCGTCTGATGCATCATCACGATATGAGCAGGCTCGAAGAACCATATGAGTCATAAAGATCCACAAAAGACCAAGTACTATCTAGATATATCATGCTTGCCAGGCTTGGCGACATCCCTTAGATTCTTCAATGGTCGACCAGCAATAGACCGCAAAATGTCGCAAAGTGGTGTACGCGGTCGTGGTACTATCGATATTTCCAATACTGTTTCGCCATCATTACATGCATCACGTTCAGAATGGCGCCCATGAACAGCATGTGACGGACCAGACAGGTCGACATGGCCGGTACAAAAAGGGCGCTCCTAGCCCAGGTATGAGTCAAAGGCGAAGCAGGGTGGTCCGACATTCTGACACCCTCACAGCTCGTGGGCTATGTATTGCGATTCGTCCGTTCGGCGCGTCAGATACGTAGTCCGCTCATCTGAACCGTTCTTTGTTTGGTAAAACATCGACACCGATCCAGAGTTTGGGCACCCATAACATCGGGGGCCCGGTCGGAGAGGAATTGGTTCCATTTGTATCGACTCATATGTTCTAAAGGCTCGTATATCATAATAGATTCAGATAAAAGCCCCGCCTCTACTTCTCAGTTCATGGTATGCGATTTATGTAGGTATTATAATGGATCGCTTACTGACCGAAACCGCCAAATACATAAGCTTGAGAGTGAGGCTTCGTATCGGAACGTATGTTAACTTCAATGTCGTAAATTATTGCCCACCCATATGGAACAAAACCCGGAGGCGTTGATACTTTTTGCAGGGATCACCGTTGGAACGGTGTTATCAAGATTTCCGACATCTGATGCGCTTGCATACGAGCAATGGTGTTTCCTGGCACAAATATGGATACACTCCTCCCTTTGTTACTGAGCCGCAAAGGCATCCTCCCATTCTCTCTCTTACCGTATTCCGATGTGCCCATTTTGAAGAAAGGCTCCAAGTTTGAACACAAATTTGGACGTACACGTGTGCATTTGGTGTGCGTCTGTCTAATTGATCCCTGACGAATGACGTAGGTATTGTTCGTAGAGGAGAGATAAAGGAGAGATAAGATAGAGCCCAATTTTGCCCACAACGCAGAAAAACCGTCAACCCTCTTAGGCGAGCTATTGGTTTACTCGATGGCCTCAAGCAGCACATTTGAGTGTAGTCTGCCACCCTTGTCCGCTACAGTGCTCCATTGGTTGGTAGCTAGATGGGTGTACCGTGTATCTGCTCATTTGCGAAAGCACCACGAAGCACAAGTAGCATTCACCGGCACCAATGGGGCATAGACAGTGACTCAATTAGATTCGGAAGTACATGGTTTTTATTGGGTTGAATGGACATCTACTGAGTTTGCTCTGGATCCGCCAGGCGGTTGCCACCAGCTTTGGCAGCGACCGAAATAAACTTCACCTTCACCTTCACTATTGCGCCGACGAGCACTGAAATACAGGAGCGGATGTGACGACAGCCGCCAGGATCTACGGGGTGTACATGGAAGTACAGTCGGCGCTACTATTTTGTTTCAGTAGAACTTACGTAGCAAGCCTGCAGGAGAAAAGGGTATGTCAGGGAAGCCTGGAGGCGAGATGTGCAGTTGAGTGACTCACCGAGACTGTGTCAGGCAGAAAGAGTTTCGTAGGGGCAGGACTTCATCTAGGCCTCGAAATTAACCACCAACCTCGCAGGGTAGTACGTGAATGGGTTACACAATAATCATTCACCAACATCGGGTCGAGCGCGGAGCGCTCACCAGATGCAATGCTCCATCTGCCGGGGCGTTGGCAAGCCTGACGGGTATATGTTAGAGGAGTTGGGGTGTACGGGAAATGACCCACTGAGACTGTCCTCAGCTGGAAAGGTTTTGTACGAGACAGGGCTTCATCCAGGCCTCAAAATCAACCACTAACCTCGCAGGTAGTACACGAATGGGCTACACAATGATCACTCACCAACATCGGGTCGAGCGTCGAGTGGCGCTCGAGTGCTCCCAGATGCAGGCATTGTCCCCCAACGGGCTCGATTGACAAGCCTGACAGGTATATGTTGGGGTGTACGGGTAATAACTCACCAAGACTGTACTCAGCTGGAAGGGTTTCGTACGAGGCAGGACTTCATCTGGGCTTCGAAATCAACCACCAAAACTCGCTGGTAATTCGCGAACGGGCTACATAATGATCACTCACCTACGTCGGGTCGAGCGCGGAGCGCCCACCAGATGCAATGCTTCGTCTGCAATATGGAGTCCAACAACAAGGGTGAGGTGTTTAAGTTGGGGATTCTGCAGGTGTCAGCGTGACGGTCGGCGTGGTCAACACACAAGGTGAGTTTATTTCGAGTTCGAACGTCTCTGTAAGATTACTAATACGGATCAATTATATCATTGCCTAGTATGCCTCCGAGATTTAGAGAGATTTGTTGAGCCTGGCCTGCTGTAGCTTTTCGAGGATAGTGGGGCCCGTCGGGGCGGTCTGTACTCTTTCCACGTAGCGGTTCCCTAGTTGCCTGCCTCGCGTCAAAAATTAAAACTAAAAATCATTTCAACCGTGGAAGGGAAATCCCTCACCGGTCCCACCATCGGACAAGGTCCTTTGCCTCGTTGGTCTCCCGATGTTCATAGAGGTAGCCGGACAAGAGGTTGAACAGACGCTTGTTTGAACCGGGGGTGTATGCGCCACTATCAGAAGATAAAGCGGCAACAACCTAAGGGATGTATTAGCCACAGGGCCTGTCTTCAAAAGGTTAATGCTCCACCAGCGTTGCAATGTAAGTGATCGTAATCAGGCTGAGGCCTTTGTATGGCTCTAGCAAAGTTCCCACCGTGTCCCTAAAGATGTGCTTGTATGTCTTGTTGGTGCATGGCTGTAAGCCTTTCTTTCGAACCTGATGGATGCACTTACCATCACAAGCAAGCTGTTTCTCAAAAAGCCTTCCCAAGGCCGCTGCGACTCAGTTTCAATGGATTGATAGAGAACCTTCGGCCAAGCACCAGCAACAACGGTCTGTGGTGCCTCTCTTAAAGCCCGTCTTACCCTTAACGTCGTTGGTTAGCACCCGCAGCGTATGCAATTTTCGAGTAACGTACTCCTCGCTGCGCCACTTGTGGGTAATGGGACAGAGCAGACGTCCTATCGTATCGTCTTCAAAGCCCTTCCCGTCAAAGTCATCTCCTAGACGCTGAAATAGCAAGGCTTTTGCCTTCGCGAGATCTGTCGACCATGCCTTAGCCTGACCCGCTGCAACCTGCAGCTTGACCTGAGTTACTATACGACGCGAGGGTGAAAGTGGCACTGACCAGGTTCAGGATATGATTCTGAACGGTAGCAGTTGACTGACTCAGATCTTCTTCTTGAAGCCGGAGAAGCTGCTGTAAAGTAAGGTAGGCTCGGTGTTCGCGCCTCTCCTCGCTTGTAAACAGACAATCAATCTACGGAAATGGCGCAGCTCGGGATACGTACCGAAGATGCATGCCCTGCCTCCATGTTTCGGATCGCTTTCTTAACCGTCCCAGAGCTCTTGTTTCGCGCTTGACCATTGTCTTGAGACTCACGAAAGGGTCACCTGTCCGGGCAAACTGTTGACCTAAAGAAAACAAGGGGTCTGTCAAGTAGCTACGATGCATAACGTAGTCGTATCAGGGGTAGGCGCTCAATACTCGGGCAATGAAAGGCTCACTTTTGCTTCCTGTCTCTCCACAAGGCTCTGGTACGCGATGATTTGTGACGATCTTCAGGAGGTGGGCGACAGGGCTTTGAAGGGCTGTTTTCTTGTTGTGGCCGGAGCTGTGATCGAGTTACTGGGGGCATCGTTCAGACGAGAAACAGAAAGTTACTCGATATATTGCCATTGGAATTCTGACTCGGGGGTAGTCATCCTCCACCCGCAGCCGTAGTCAGAAAAACACCCCAGGCTGTGCCGCAGCCTCGTTCTACGTAGATTTGGAGATACCGAGCCCATTGGATGCGGTCAGTGATATTTAATAGAGAGGAGAAATCACGCTCCATCCGCTCTTACACTTTACGATGCTGAAGGTTCTGAAAAACACCTAGTGCTATGCTAGTATCCGCTCGTTTCTTGCTAGGCTGGAAGTTGCACACCATGCTGTGGAAAGGCGAAGATCGCAACAGGTCCTTCCCTATCAGTCTTCAACAAAATCCCTTATTCCGTGGTTTTGGTAAGAGAAGCGTATGGTGAATATAAAAGACAGTTGCCCACCTCAATAAAGGCCTGTACGCGGGGAAGGGAGTACTGAGAGACCATGGTTCTCGATCCACCCGCGTGGAGCCTTCGAATTTGGAAGAGTATATGTGCTATCACGACATGCAAATGCCGTCGTGTTTCTGTACCCTCATAGAAGGTTGTTGGTACACTGAGAGCCTCGTCAGGGTAGTGAGACATGGGGAGCGGGCTGGAACATACGCAATTGAGTATGCGCAGTAGCGATGTGGCTACCGTGGTCAGTCTCCCGAAAATTTAAGCCCCGTGAACAAGACTTACAAAGGGAATTGCCTGAGTCTATCTGGTTGACTTCAACGTAGTCGTGCCATACCCCACAAGCCGTTGATGAAGCAAATTAAGAGAGGATTACCACCGACTTGACCAGCAAAGACTAAAAGATGGAAGATTGCAGTCAGCGCAGCATTGTAAATTAGGTATGAGCCATCGCAATCAACGAGCTTACAATGAGGCATTCAGTATATCCAGAAAGGAGCCTGAAGGCCTGAAGGATGTCCTGAGACTCACACAACAGACGTCTTCCGAGTCAGCGCGAAATGTCACCTGCCGGTGTGATGCATGTGACTTGGATGCCTTGGGTATCATGATTGCGACGCCGCCGAGGGCAACTTTAGCGGGTGACTCGTCTTGCGCTAGCTGAATATCGATATTTCTTGGGTTAATATTGTAGGCCGTACTGTTTTTAACCTCAGGCTGGAGCGCTCTGCTGTGGTGGAGTTCAAATCGGTGGAACCTCAGGCTTAGCGGCACGCACTGGCCAGAGGGGTTGTGAGAGTTTCCGAGTCGGGCGGGTGCTACAACCAACGTCCGCCGCCGAGTGTCTGCTGGAGTGAGTTTCGAGAAGGTTCAAAGGTAGATTCAGATATGAAGAGCCCTTAGGTCATGGTACACGTATCTACGATGTAAGACACTCATATGTAAAACACTCATATATATTTACTATAAGACTTGAGGTGATAATGTTCCTTTACAAAGGGCTATACTGCCTACAAGCGACGGAAGATACTAGTAGTGGCCAAGGTAGTGCGCTTGAGAGGCTCTAACCAGCTCAATGTCGCGGTTGGGGTCGGGTACCTTGTTCAAGAGTAGCTTGGTGAACTGGATCTCGTTGAGCCACCAATTTCGATACTGCTGCTCGTTCTTTCGCAAGAAGATTAGTTCGTCTTCCTTTCCTTCGAGCTCCTGCTCCATTTCGGCAAGCTGCTGCTTGGAGCTCTCAAGACTTTGACGGAGGCGGTCCAAGGCCTTGGCTCTGTGAAGAAGCTGACGCCTCTGTCGCTCAACTATGCGCCTCAGTTCTTCTAAAGAAATAGTTAGCGCAATATATCGAAGGAAGAAGGTCCGGTGTACCATTCTGCGATTCAACCGTATCTGCCTCGTCCATAGCCTCAGCTACGTGCTCTATGTGCATCATTGGAATGGGTAGCATTGCCGCTTCTGCATTGAAACCTCTTTTAGAAAGTGTGTGGAAGGCGTAATCTGGCATACCTCGAGGTAACCCTTGGCTTTCGCCATCGCCACTTGCTGTTCGGCCTGCGGTGGGAGTGATTGGGCTGAAACGACGAGGGCTTCGGCGGATGGTTCTGTGAACTTGAATGTCCGAGGGCTCGGATGATAGGTTGTCCAGCTCAGAGCTCGAAGGGGTGGGAGTACTAGTAGTTCCTTCAGACATTTCCAGAGTAAAATGTGCAGGCGAGTATTAAAGATCTGTGATGAAGAAGTATAGGAGAGGTCCAGTTGGGTAGTCCAAGTAGTAGGTGGCAGGCTTTTCGGCTTTATATCATGCTGGTGCCCGTTTCCCCTCAAATGATTTGAAGCTTAAGCAAGCGGATGCGCAGCATCCGTAGCAAGTCTAACCTGAGGGTGTTACTAGGAGTCACTAAGTGTTGTCACGCGACTGCGCCCGCTGGTTTCCACGAAAGTGCAATCACATCGCAGTTGCACTGTGCCGCCCAGGTGGAAAGTCACGGTCCGCGTGCCACACTCTTGTTGGAAGACTTTTTTCAGCTGTTTTATGTGCAAGCATCAACCTAAAGCAGCGCAATATGTAACAGAAACGAATCAGGACGTCATGGCCAACATGTGCTACACCAGCGCCTCAAATATTAGATACATATCCAAGTCATGGACAAGCCGCAATGCTACAGAGTTGTTCGCCTACACCATACATATAGAATTAAGTGAGAAGCCAAATGGAATCACGATTGGAGAATATTGAAGAGTTTGGGTTGTATTTGGAACTGATGCGAACCAAATACACAAAACCTATGAGCAGCCAGAACCAGTGTTCGGCAAGTCTCTTGGTATTTGACGTTTGAGCGCCTACATCTGAACCCCAAAGCCCTGGGATCGTTGTCGGATGTTTGCCCCTGGGAGTCTTGACGTTGCCAGCAACAGGGTGAGCGATCGAATGCGAGATGTGACATAGTTGAGGGCGGTGGTAGCAGCAGCTTCAGCAAGCCGAGGGCTTGGGTTGGACGAGAGGTCACCAAGTTCCATGACGAGTGAGAGAAGAATAATGACAGTCCACTTCGTGCTCTCGACGAGAGAAGATATCATGGAAAGAGATGAGAGCAAGATATTGGTGTTGGCGACGAGGATACCGTAGCTGGGAGCAATGCTGAGCTGGGGACGGTTGCTTTGACTGCCGGGGGGGGAGTGAGATGGAGATATGGCAGCAGCAGAATCAGCAGCCGTACGGTTCTTGGCGGAGTTCAGGAGGGATTCAGGATAGTGACAACGAGACTTGAGAGCCTTGATCTCGTCAGAGTCGTTCTCATCGCCATTACTACTCTCCCCGAGTAAATCTTCATCGTCCACCTCCATCGCGCTGTTGATCCAACGTTTGCCCATGCGATGCTTCTCTTTTTGAGCTCTCGCACCCTATCCTTCTCCCTCTATCACTCGACTTCAACCCAAGCCAACCCGTCAACAGCCTGGGTAATGCCCAAGGCTAATCAGCAGACCCTTGTCCATCTCCTCTCCAGTTCGCTCATTCCAGGGCTCTTTTTCGTAGACGAAACTTTGTCTTTGTCTTTGTCGTCCTCAGTGCAGCCATCCGCAAGCCCAAGACCCTCGCTCGGCTCCAGAACATCCAGATCGGCCTTGTGATCTTCTCTTGAGTTCCAATAACCGGGCTCGAACATATTTCGTCTACCCACTTCATACCACGCATGCACCAGTCTTCGAGAAGGGCGGGAGCAACCCCCCTGGTGAGCATTGGCCATCATTCTCTGGAAGAAGGCTTGGAGGTATCAAAGGGCCCTTAGGTGCTCGTAACACGGCGGGGGTTAGTGGTGAAGAAGGTGGCGAGGTCCTGCCAGGGACACTGCGCTCCAAGACTTCGACGGCTGGTACATGCTTAAGGAATGGTGGCGAGGGAGGTAAGAATGACGGTGAGATACGGATTGAGGCTGGAGCGGGCGAAGGCAGACGCCTGGATGGCGAAGAACATGGGAGAGCAAGATGAAGATAGGGGTGAGTTGCAGGGCGAGACCAAGAGCGGGAGGGAGTTCCGGAGTATCAGACGAAGGGGATTGGCCACTCATGACAAGGATGGGCGACGTGTTGCTTGCTCTCCACCCAATCCTCCTGAGGACGACGTCACCTGGAACACCTGCAACCGCTTTCTTGGTCATAACGCGCATTGTGGCAGCTTGTGCTACCCTTGGGTCCCACAACGCCGAGTTTGCAAAGCGATAGGCACGCGTACTCGCATATCGCGGCAATGTTGGCCTTGCCCATCATGATTCACTCCTTTTCTTTGGCTCCTCCGATGTTTTGGTGCTTAATGAAGCGGGCGAGGCTGGGCTGGAAGTTGTCGAGCTGGATGTCGCCGGTTGGTGAAGAATATGGAAGAATATGCCATGTGGGAGTACGAATTGCTTCGAGGCACGAGCATCTGGTAGTGAGCGACGAGCTTGGGCAGCTGAAGGCCAAACTGGGAGGATATTTTCACGCGATGTCGAAAAGGGGTGTAGCGTGGTCATGCTGCGGAAGATAAATCATATGTTAGAAAGTGATCACGCCTGCACGAGGCTAATGCAAAACGTACCTTTGGTAAAGCGATAGATGCCCCTCAGCCCTTTGGCCTCAACTTCCCTTGAAAGAAAGCCCAGGTGATGGAGTTTACCTCTTCCTAGCCGCTCCGCTAAACCAGCTCCTTACAACTCGAAATTCCTCGCAATATTCCTCCACCTCTCCTCTTCTGGCTCAAGTTCCATCAATTGAGCTGCGACGATTCCGATGCTAGGGCTCGGACTGTCGTCCAGACGCGCTGTGGGTGAATTGCTAATTGATTCAAAATTAACATCACCCGCTGCAGAGGGTGGTGAGGATGCTGCCAAAGCTTCAGTTAGAGCCTGTGTCGTAAAACTTTCCTGGCTATCCATGGCCATGTCGCTGTTGATTATCCCGGCAACAGCCATATGATACCGGCCGGGTCACCGAGGGCTTTCATCCATGAGGACTTGAACACGTTCAGTGTCGGCTCTTCGAGAAGGCTGGTATAGAATGTGCAAGCATAATAGATGAAGTCCTGGAGATGCTCGAATGCGATTGGCGATTGGAAAGACACGCGTCGGAGCGATTCGAGAACCTTATGGAAGGCATTGGTCCACAATCGCATGGTGATATTGTACCCGACGGGGGTAGTTTGTAGGGGATCTGGGGCCGAGGCTGATAATGAGATTTCGAGCAGATTGTACATGGTGTGGCAGGCCTAAGGAAGAACGTTGGCCTGATATCAAGGCTTTCGATGATCAAAAGGACATACTCTTTGTGGTCACAAATCAACGTCTTCCACTTCTCCTTAAAGAACAGCGCCACGGCCTGTCATCCCCTCGTCCTTGTCGTTGCCGTCTTCTTGCCGAACTCTTGCCTCGAGCTTTGTGGTGGTTCGATATAGGCGCTTAAGTTGTTTACCGAAGATGCTAGTCCTAGATCGTCTTCTTTCGGGTGTCCATCGAAGATGTGTGATGAAGCAGAGGATCTGTCGGTTTTGGATGGCAGTGTGAACACTGAGGACGCTTGAGAGGCATTATCGGAGGATCTTGACGACGCAGAGGGATATGCGGAGATGGTTGGCTAAGGCATGAGGTACTGGGAGGCCATGCAGGTATAGAGAATGGGAAAGGATCGCCTTGCGGAAGGCGAACAGCTGACAGGTACCACCCTCTCGCTCCTCTCGATGAGGGCGCGTTGTAGGCATCCAATCACTGTCACGGTTGTACAACTTCTGTAGACCAGCCTTAGACGCCTAAGATGCAGCAGGATGAGGTGAGGCTCGAGACGAGATGTTTAAGCTCCGCGAGATATCCTCTGCCTCTGTGTCTGCAAAGATCCGCGATATGACAACCTGCGGCGCGGCATGTGTCCGAGGTGGGAGACGGGGTAGAGACTTTCGGAGACCTCTCGGCGCCTCATGATTACGGTCCAAACTTAGGAAAACAGCCTTCTCCGCAGTCTTGGTTGCTTCCGAGTCAACCAAGGGCGATCGGCCTTGAGCATCGACGATTGATCAACCCCCACGGTGCTCATCTTGTGGTGACATCCTCGAAGATAACTTGAAGGTCGACCATGTTGCGGTCGACGTCAGCAGCACCACTAGAAAAGTCGACTTCCTCCGTTCGAGCATTGAGATTGGTCAGGTAGTCGCCCTTTGAAGTCTGGACTTTGAGCGAGAGGGTGTGCGATCGAATTCGAGATGTAACATAAGGTTCATGACAGCAGGAAGAGGAATAACGACAGTCCAATTCCTTCTTTCAAAGAGAGAAGATAACATGGAAAGAGACAAGAGCAAGATATTGGTGTCGGCAATGAGGATCTGGGAACAACACTGAGCTGGGGACGAATGTTGACAGCCTCCTTCGATTTCGGAGGGCGGGAGTGAGCTGGGGATATAACAGCAGCAGCATGGCTCTTGACAGAGTTGAGGAGGGATTCGAGGTAGCGATGACGAGACTTGAAAGCCTTGATCTCATCAGAGTCGTTTTCGTCGCTGTTGTTGCTCTCCTCGAATACTTCTCCATCGACAAACCCCCATCACGTTGTTTATCCTTAGCCCGTGCGGCTCTTCTCATCTCTGAGCTCTCGCACCCTACCCTCCCTCCCGCCATTGGTCAACCTTCTGTGTAAGCCTGCCCTCGACCCAAGTCAACCCGTCAACAGCCTGAGCGATGCCAATGTCTGATAAACAGATCCTCGTCCGCCTCCCTCTCCAGTTCGCTCATGCCAGAGCTCTTCTTTGTAGACGAAACTTTGTCTTTGTCTTTGTCGTCCTCGGTGCGGCCATCGGCAAGCTCAAGACCCTCGCTCTGCTCGAGAACATCTTGCGCGGCCTTGCGGTCTTCTCCCGACTTTGACAGTAGCCACATTCAAACACCTTCCGTCCCAACCATTCCATGCCACACATGCACCAGTCTCCGGAAGGGGTGGGAACAAATCCACTCGTGAGCATGGCCATCATTCTTAGGAAGGGGGTTTGGAGGTGTCAAAAGACCTTGGGATGCTCATTACGCGACAAGGGATGGTGACGAAGAAGGTGACAAGCGAGTGAAATGACGGTTGTGGACCGCTGCACTCAGGGGTTCAAGGATAAATGAGGCGCTCGATCACCAATCGGTGAGGCTGCCAGGATCTAGAGGGGTGGAGGAAGAATGCCGGAAGGGCAACGACACGAGATAATTGACGATGAAGGAAACGAGATGAGAGATGCACCACGGGTATGCCAAGCCCCACATATGCCGTAACGAACATAAACGAGGCGTCTCAATGAGGTGCTAACAATAGAAACGAGAGTGAATTCAGAGGAATTGAATGACGGTGACAGTGACAAGAGCAAAGCCGAGTACAGGGGAATGAAATTGGATAGAGAATGACGGGAAAACCTGCTTGAGAGATGGATTCTCAATCCAGGAGGCAGGCACATGGAGTCTATACAATAGATAGGAGCCGCTTCTTGATGTAATATCTGAAGTAGATGAAATTATATGACTATCCGGCTTTCGTCGATACTGACGAGAATAAAGGGAATAAGAGAATAAAATGCAAGATCCGGAACAGGGAACTCCAAAAACGACGTGCCGAACTCGATGAGGAAGCAATGCACGGTGCACCCCAAATCGGGTATGTCGCGCTGAGCAATAGTCCTTCCTCAGACGAGAGTCCTTACCTAGGGTTGAGGTTTGGGCGAGCAAAGGCGGATGCCTGGTAATGGGAGCAGCAAAGGACGTAGGAGAGAATTGTAAAGGTTCAAGCTGCGCTTGAAAGCAAGGCCGAGAGCGGGAGGGAGCTCTGGAGTATCCGACGATGGAGAATGGGCAACCGGGTTGCTTGCTCGTCGCCATTGACTGCTTTCCGATCCTCCTGAGGGAAGAAGCCACCTAGTACACCAGCAGCGGATTTCTTGGCCATGCCCATGACGCGCACGGTGGCTGCTTGTGCTACGTTAGTGTCCTTGGATCCCATGACACCAAATTTGTGAAGTAGGCCTGATAGGCGCCCATACTCAAGTATCGCTGCAATGTTGGCCGTGCTTCTCAGAATCCACTCCTTTTCTTCATCGCCTTCAATGGTCAGGGACTCCATGAAGCGGGCGGGGCTGGGCTGGCAGTCGTCGAGTTGAATGTTGATCGACCGAGACTTGCGTTGAGGGGCGGGTACTTGTGTAGCATTGGTAGCATGGGGGATATATTACAAGAGGAAACTAGAATATCTTGCTGGGAGTCTTGGATTCTACTGGAAACTTCTACTAAATCAATCTTGGGCGTCTCTGGAGTCGGGCACAATTGGAGTAGCTCGGCGCTCTCTACCCTCCCGCTGAGCTTTCATCAAGGCCAATACTGACCCTTTCTTGGGATTCTTGTTTTGCTCATTGTACACCGGGAATATCTGCCTGCGTCGCGTTGTGAGCGAGCTGAGATTGCGCTTGGTCCTTAATACGTACATGTCCCACCAAGCCAAGAGATCTTGAACATTTTCTCTCTCACCCTCGTGCGTAAAAGTGTCAATAACAGAGGCATAGAAGCGCCTCGGAGTCGGTGACTAAATCGGTCCTAGAGAATGTTGGAGAAGAGCTCAGGGCAAAGCGGACCTAAAACCAGAGTTGAAAGGGCAGCAATTAACTTGAGTTGTAGAATATACACACTTGCGTTGCAACATAGGCCACCGACGGTATGGTAACATTTTTCATCCCCGTGGATGCGGGCGTTTCCAGATCGCGTTGCACGCGGCTCTCGGTGAACCGAGCTTGGCGAGGTAAAGATATGCTTGAAGGCCTGCGTGGTATTAGTCAAATAACTATGAGATAGATTTTAGAACACCAACGGAAACGAGGAGGGCACTCCGAAACAATCCCTTCCAAACATCTTGCAGATAATACTTATAATCTTTGTAACAGGAACAAAGGCCAGTCATCACCCGCCACAATGATGGTACCAGCTCGTACGCCCTCCCTTGTTCTGACAAGAAGCGTAAGGTTATCTGAGAGGATCCACTCGACACTGGGAATCATTGACTCACTGTGGATTATTCCAGTCAAGGTTGATGGGACACAGAAGTTCTCCGGTTTGAGGGTGATAGAATCCTCGGTCTGTTTTCACATTTCTCATGAGTGGAGGCTGGAGGCATTGGCCTCGAGGGGTGATCCAATCAAGAATAACCCCCTTCAAACCCTTTGTGTCGTCGGCTCGTGCACCCGCAGAACCCTTTTGGATCTACCGGACGGAGTTTACAGTGATGAGCTGTGTTGAGCCGCCAATTTTGTGACCGTTGACTGACCAGTTCAGCAATATGAAACATATCCTCATCCGAAGCCATTGCACAAGCGCTTCTCAAGACCAGGAGAAAGCTTGAGGAGTTCTTCGTAATGGCATGCTCACGACGCTCACTTAGTAGCAAGTAAGTAGATCACTTGAGTAAGGACAAGAGTCGCACATACGCTGGGGTAAGCTGGTCCTCTTCTAGACGCCCAAATGTCATTTCGACACTTCGTGATAGCCCATTCTTTATCAAAGTTTGGGACACGGCAAATGCCTGGATTGTTCGCCCAAAGTGACGGCCATGATGGACCAGGGGATCAGTTCTGCAGCTGGCTTGTGGATCAGCAATCCTTCGGTCGCACGAAAGAGTAAGAGGCAACGTACGCGCGCTTCCGTGGACCCAGGCCCAACGCAGAGTCGGCATCCTCATCTTCATGATCTTCTTGAGATTCTGCGTCACGTCGCTCTCCCTGTCGACTGAGTCTGAAACATCTCTGACTGGGAGTCGTCAGCGGGACTCTCTGGCCTCATCGTTTTGGCTGGTTTGTCGAGAATTCACGTTGAACCTTTAAATATTAAATGCAGCGACGCTCACGGGATTGACCTTTTGACATTAAGCCTGTAAATCAATCGCAGTTGCTGCGGGAAAGCGTCAAGAAAGAGTGCTGCAACCAGAGTCAAGCTTGAGCAGTGCGAAGCACAGGCTGCGGCGCTAAACCTGGTATCCCAGGGAAGTTGACATACCATTGATATCAAATTACGAGCAATATTAACGTGCCGAAGCGATCATAATTGAAAGATAGGTTCGGACGGTCTGTCAGTGCTCATGACGCGGATTCGAATCAGACTTTAGCGTCATTGCTAAACATACACGAATCCAAATCTTCAACTCTAGCAAAGAGAACTCGGCGCTTCTGGGGTCCGAGCTGGGATTGAATCTTTGATGATTGGCGCTCGATCACCAACCCGTGGTGAGGCTGCCGGTACCTAAAAATGTATGGGTGGAGAAGGAAGCAAAGTAGCAATGGTGCCAATATAACTCGGAAACGAGATGAACTTCCGAGTCAAGTTCCAGTTGGAAGGTGTGCCGCGCCGCCATCATTCATGGTGCCGTACCATAACAAAAGATGCACCATGGTCGAGGCAAACTTCGAGGGAATAAGAAAGAAGTTCTATCAAGCCTAAGGAAGACAAATGGGGGAAATAATTCTTGAAAATTAGCGCAATCGAGTTATTAGATCCAATTCGAAAGACCTGCCTATGCCAGAATCCAGAGGCGCCTTGATTACGAGAAATATCTTCCTAGTTCAAGACCGCAGCCCTGGCCGCGTCGTTAAGCACTATTAGGCAATCGCTCACGCCGGTGGAGAAGCTATGTACTAGGTTCGGACTTGGATTGAGCAGGGACGTTGGCAGTCCGGGTTCAGGGGTTACTATAACCGATATTAATGAGATGCAACGTACCGTGATGGTCCCAGTCACATGACCGTCGCGTCGCTCAACTTCGCAATGGCAAATTCACACAATCTATTACTCCGGCTCGCATCGATCAAGGACTGCCAGTCGAGTGGCAATCACATCCCAAGTCTGAGCCAGTTCGCAAACTCTGCCCTGCCTCTTACTTTCTAGCAAGGAATCCGACACCGGCTTCCAGTTGGATGCTTCAAGAAGTGAAGCCGCTCCGTCGCCCTGAGCCAAATCTGAACCATGGTGAACCATAGAAAGGGAGGGAGCAAATGCAGAACAAGAGATCTCATTTCAACATTGACCAATAGCAGTAAGAAGCGCGATGGAGCGTGGTGACTTGTCTGTGATCGCCGCCGTTCTATGAGGGTATATGATAACGAGGGTCCTCCTATTCATCATTCGACTGATTAAGATGATGGTGCTCTTGTATAATTCACGCTCGATTCCATCATGGTGGACGACGATGACCTGCATTCACTCACAAGGCTGCTGATGCCGCCGAGCCCACTACTTCTCCGATTTCGACTAATGGGAAATCAGGTAAAGTAGCTTGTGAATCACTTCGCTGCCTGAATTGAGCCTCCTTTCTTTGAAGGGACATCAGTTGGATCTCCAGGAAGAACAATATCGGCCAATTGGAGCCTGCGTAGTGGTGAAAGAAGGGGAGACAGTCCTGAACCTAGCAGACTTGTCATTAACCTGATTGTTTGGAAAGAGTCGTAGTCCCAATTTACCTTCCACGCAAATCTAGAAACGACCTTTGGATCTTGTTGCTGTGCACTCTTCGATCTGTCCCACCGAAACTGGAGAGCAGTCTGAGAAGACGCGCTGCAATAGCGAAAGCCCCAACCATGACCGAGGGGTTACCGTAAGCGGCTATGTTTATTATAAACATGGTTGTGACAAACCTGGAAGGCTTCGAAGCGGCTAGGGTCATCCTGAAGGCCCATGTCGCGTTGAAGCTGCTCGAGCATGTCTTCCTTTGAGTCTCTACGCATCCTTCCGCCTGCGAAAGCAACACAATCAAATCAAGGTGAACCCATGTTTCCAGCTTCGAGTAAAATACCTGTTGCGTCACAAAGTTCAAATTTACTTAATGGATAGGAGTTGACAGGATGCGAAAGGCTCAAATCTCAGAGTAGAAGTAACAATATATTTATATGCGACGCTAGAAAGCACAGTACCAGCGGCGCAGGCTTGAGAGAGGAAGATGACTCTTGGTAAGTCAGATTGGGGTACTGCGCAGAAGAAGCACAAATCAGCCTGGCTTGCCTCTCCTTTGACAACCACTCTACGGTCGAGAAGCAGGGTTTTCGAAAGGTCCCCCCGCGAGAAATTTCAATTCGCATTCAAAAATTTGCATGTAAAAAAATCAGATTATCGAACATAAAAAAAAATCGAATACAGAATGTAGACTACATGGCATAATGGTGGTACATGAGCAAGGCGCGCTGCTAGACGAAGAGTACACAGAAAAGTAGATTACAAACGCGTAGCGTTGTCTGTTCCAGTAAAAGACAGCTGGCGTGCGGCAACCATGGTCAGAAAGCGCCCACAGTCGAAGCCTGTGGCAACAGGAATGTTCGCCGAAGAGATCTTGTTTCGCTGGGTCTAACTGGCTCAAACCAACCTGGAACGACATTTGGATAGGGTAAACCTCGTTGTAGGCATCGGTGGCCATCTGCAGACGTTCCTCTGCATTCACTTCTCAGTCAGGCAGCTCTTGACCTCCTGAAGGACTTCCTCAACTTCGTGCACTGACATTTTGTTTGACGTGAGGCGGTAAAGCCGGCGCTTGGTAGCCCTTCAGACCTTCCGAGGTTGGATGGCGGCGACGGGTGCTGTCCTGCTGCCTTCGTGGAAGTAGCGGTCCTGGGGAAGTGGGTGCGGTGGATTCTGTCTTGGTGGTCTGGCAGAAGCGCATGGAAGGTTTCAGAGGCTGGGCTCCTCTGATGAAAGGTATGACACACCTGAGGGCTTGAAACAACACTTGCAGATGATGAGACGACGGGTTCAGCCCCAGGAGAGGTGAGTTCCGCCTGTGGGCGACTGGTGGGTGGGGTGCGAGGGGCAAATGACATCTCTGCGACAAGAGCTCAAGCAGGGGAAAGGGACCTGACACAAATTCACGTACCGAGACTATGCAAACAAGAGCGTTGCGTCAGGTCAAACTTGAAATGAGGGGTTAGCGACAGTTCCCGTACAAGTTGCTGTTTTGACCTCACTTCAAGTTTGCACTTGTCAAGCAAGAGCAAACAACAGACTGAAAATCACAGTAACCGCGAAAAACCCCTGTCTCCCAAAACACCCGTTTGGACCGCTCTGGAATCTGATTAAAGTGGAGAGCCTCAGCTCGTCGGAAACCAGTCCAAGACCGAAACGAACTACGCACTGGTAAGTAGCACCACGACTATATCGCACCTAGTACGCGATGCACGCAACTGTTGATGGCCACCCTTCTTGACTTGATGCCTCGAGTTAGTTCCGCCGAACGTTCCAGACTCTCCTTGGTGAAAGGAATACCAGTTCAGTGGCTCGGAGAAGTCCATATGTCACGGTGGTCAAACGGCTTTTCATGTACCAATTCTGTTTGTTATCACAAGCTCCACCCGGTGCTAGAACCAAGCTCAGGTCGTTTAACCTTCTTGGATGAATGCTTACCATCCCACAGCGGTTCCGTCAAAACGTCGTGCCAAAAATGAGGATCTGCCCTCAGGCTTTCCTGCGGAGATGCTTACTACTAGCGCTGGCAAGGTGCTTGTGGTTCCTCCGCCGGTTCTGTCGAACTTTCTGACAGGAGCGATGACCAAACGCCAATTCAAGAGTCCTGGCTTCTTCAGTTGGCACTCTCTTGTTCCAACAATCCATTACGCTCTTGTCAAACACGGTGTGCTGTAACAAGCACCCTTGATCATTACTGCTGTAAGTATTGCTCTGCTTCCTAGTCGCCGCCGCTGACCATGCCACTTCCTCCCCTTCTTATCCACCTTGACTGCGGAGGACTCATATGTGGTGATCGGCACGCGTAATGCACGAAGATACACTTGACGATGTTTGAAGGACCCCCCTCAATCTTGATTGATATTACCGTCATTCCCTTCTCATGAGGACCGTTCTACAGGGTGCCCTTTCATAAAACACGGAAGATTCCCAGACTCTGTTGCACTATTTTGTTGCTTCCTACTCGAGAAAAGGAGGATCGAAACCCGTCACCTTGGTCATGGTGCAGGGAATCCCGTCAGGCAAGTGCTTTTAAAGGGCTTCTATCGAACGCTGGATCCTAGCACCATCGCACCAGCCCACCTCCCTCAATCACACCTCCTCCAATCCTTTGGCAGCCGCACTCTTGATTATGGATGATAAAGCCAACAAAAGCACCCAGACGTCCGACGGTAACAAGGTGAGTTTCCTCACACCATGACGCTATCAACGCAAGCTTGCCTGCTGACGGTCCTCTCTTAGGTCCCCTGCGCCCTCCGAAGCAGAGGAGTACGTATTGGGTGCCCTGCTGTATGGCTTGTATAACCCAAACTGACCCATATCTAGTGTTGAGATCGACATCGATATTCAGAACTTCGACACGTTGCCCGGACTGCCTGTTCCCGCTCAGAATCCGTAAGCTTTTTTTTTTCATACTTATGCCTGTCATGCAGTATAACTCCAACCCTCTTTAGAGCTTCAAATGTTAATGAGTTGAACGAGGTCAACGTCGCCGCTTGGGAAAGAGAAGGCCCGGCTAATACAAGGCTGCGGGTGAGTCTTCGCGGTCTTACCTGGTTTATAAAGGTCTCTTGGCTCACCCAGCGTAGGGGCTCTTCACATGGGTCCGTTATGCGAGGGAGTACGAGGAAGAGAACGGCCGTTATAGACTCCCCATGAATGCAACTGCCTGGGATTACGTTCGCTCTCAAGACCTCACACCTCGTGCAGCAGATGAAGAGCCTGAAGAACCTGACGAATATGAAGAACATGACGAATATGAAGAATATGAAGAATATGAAGAACAGTGAAGAGTCCGACGAAGATCCGGAGATGGATGATGAAGACACCGCACCCTTGCATCCCACAAAATATCGCTCCGAAAGGGGCTTCAGGTGCCAGCACTGTGGACGCACTAGCACAGGAGCACTAGGTTGTACCTGTCCTCCTTGTAGCATACCGTCGAGGCACTCAGGTGCTTCGATGTCGGAACTCCGATTGAGCAGTGGACCTTCCTTTGGGCGAGACCGTTTTGGAGATGAAGCGATCAGGATACCATCCGATTCTGATGGAACCCCCTCTGAACCCCCTCTTCTCCCTAGCCTTCTTGACTTGATACGAATCGAGAGAGAGTTCTCCGAGCGAGCGGGTGTTGAGATGGCCGCTGGAAATTTTGACCCCCAAGTCACCCCGCACCTGACCAACATCATGTTTGTGTTCTATTCCGTTGGTAAGTAAATGTATGACTACTTTTAAATTTCAGAGCTAACCGAATATCTTGAAGTGTCGGGATATGGTGCCGGAACACGAGGGGACTCTGTCCTCTCAATGCCATCCTCCCACATCTTCATGACGTCCAGCCATTTGATTGGGTGCACGACGCAAGTGCTTACTTGCACAACGCAAATGACACAGAGCTTTCCCATCAGATACAAGTTGCTGAATATGGGTACGAACTTGGACTCAATGATCCACTTTTGACGCCTGCGGTTGCGTCGGGCTCTGTCTCTCAAGCACCATCGTCCGGCTCCGCCCTTCCACCACCACCTTCGGGCTCTGTCCCTCAAGCACAAACATTCGGCTCTGCTCCTCCCCCACCACCTCCGGGCTCTGTACCTCGAGCACGACCATTCGGCTCTGCTCCACCACCGCCTTCCGGCTCTGTCTCTCGAGCACGACCATCTGGCACTGTCTCTCAAGCACCATCGTCCGGCTCCGCCCCTCCTCCATCACCACCATCTGGCTCTGCCCCTCCAGCACGATCATTGCGTACTGTCCCTCGAGCACAACCATCTGGCTCTGCTCCTCCAGCACGATCATTGCGTACTGTCCCTCGAGCACAACCATCTGGCTCTGCTCCTCCAGCACGCCTATTTGGCTCAGCCCCTCAAGCATCGCCGTCAGGTTCTGCTTCTCCAGAACCACCAGTCAGCTCTGTCTCTCAAGCATTGGATAATCCTACTCCCTCCCATTCTGTTCTCCCTGGGCCACCCAACGCTAGTGTCCCAGACGACGACGATGACATTTACAAGTCGGAGTGATGAACGGTTATTCTGAGATCCATTTCTCTCCCTCATCCTTGACGTCTGAGGGATGTGCCCCTCACTCTTATGTACCATACTGCAAATTGATTTGATTTATTAGCTGAAAGTGGTAACGACAAAACAATAACCTTGCCAGATGATACGTTGGTGCGTAAAAGAGCTGACGAATTCAGACATCCTTATCAACATGTCCAAACTTCGACTGTGTCAGGATGTTGGCATCGCTGAGAAGTGTGAATGCTACACGGGTGCCCTCGGTCACTGCGCTACCACAGTGGGCAAGGACGCGGATGGTACAGGCCAACGCCTGCCCCGGATGCACTGGCACCCTGTACCCAAGCTGTGGTACAATGAAATCACCACCAGTACACGATCCCATGGGGACCAACCAACTCGAGGTGTGATGGTCGTCCCGAAAATCGAGGTGTATTCTCTCACTCGAGCCCTCTTTCGCTGCAATAGCAAAGAATGGGCCACCAAGATCAACGTAGTGCTCTGAATCTCCAAGTGTGGCATTAACTATTTGTGTGCGAATATAGATCGGATTGATTGGCGTTTAATAAATGGATCACGAGTGATCGGAATGCTCAGCCTTGATAAAAAGACTTTCAACCACCTTGCCACACCACGCTAGCCTTTGGTCAAGCCTTCATGTTAGTAGACGCCTCACATCGATGCGGTGCCTTCAGCTACAATGCATGGTGAGCTGGGACACTCTGGGTGTCCATCGCTAGTCGCTTTGTATGTCATAGCAGACTGCTTTGGTCATTCAGCCCACGTGTCCGACTCGCCGAGAAAACAGCGATGTGAGAAACGGTTACTACATGTGGCTTGGTTGGACGGCTTGTCCCTGTCCTCCGTGGTCGCAACCTTGGACTTGAACGTTCACATGCATTAACTTGAACCCGACTCCGAGCACTCGCCCCTTCCCAGATAGCACCATGGCAGGCGATGCTCTCTCGAAGGTCAGTTCTTTTAAATGCGTCGTCAACTGATCAGTCGTTTTCAGTCACCTCGCGAAGTAACTTTATCGTAGTGCAAAAACCACGAAATTGGTCTTGAGGCTGCTCTTATGATTCCATGGTAAGTCGTTTTAGCCTTCATCATGGCCTATAACTGATCCCATTTCGTGATTCAGACCACCCATCTGCCCTACAGTTGTCCTCTTTCCATATGATGACAAGCGACGCAACCGTGGGCAGCAAATTCCCGTTGGAAGAGGGCCTCCATTGAACGTGCTTGCTCCGCGAGGACCCATGGATTCTCCATCGCTTCGCATCAGGCGTTATTGTGATTTGCAGCCAACCTTTGGAGAGACACAAGACCGTCTCACTGGCCACTCGCTAGCCTATACATCCTCAGGTAGATTCCAGAGGCATCGCGGACAAGCACCTGCTAATATCCTGTGCCAGATTCTCGGTTGTCACCTTTTACTATGACACGACAACCCCGGCGATTGTCGACGCTTAGGACGCCAGCCGCCTCACAACCAGGGATCTTATAACAACTCCACAGAGGTAATATCGCTGAGAGTACAGGTGAGATCTGACTACTTTGTTTGGGTGCAAATGCTAAAGCGATAGTGTAGCCTTCTTGTACTATCCCTTGGACGGATTGCAGCATAAAGTCGCAGGTCAACGGGTTCGGTGGGACAAGGTTCCTGGGTGATGTTGAGACGATGGTGAGCTACCTCGTTCTCAATGACTTTGTAACCAATTCACTTACGAGTTTTAGCCCTCCATGGTACCTCATTGCATGCGCACGCTGCTCTCCCTTCCTTCAACGATGCTAAATCCATTGCGGCCCTGCAACTCTACTGCTGACTCTCAAATGGCGTCTTCGCCCTCGATCTCCTCGGCTGTACAAGCGGCGCCAGCGTTCCCAGCCCCACCCATCCTAGCCCAGGCGAGGATGTCGGTACCATCGCTGCTAAACTGCACCTCGAAGAGTTGCGTCACGATTGGCAGGACGATGTTCCACTGATCGAGACGATAGTTTCGTTCCACATGGTGTATGGAGATGAAGTTGAGAGATTAGCTGCAGAGAGCCTTGGGGAGGGAGGCAAATGATTCAACACACTTTCGTAGGTTCTTCTTCTCTCAGGTTTGAGCTGCATCCTAACGGCTTTCTAAGGACTCTGCGAACCATGAGGCGAACCCTCTCTCTCTTTCGGTCACTTGCTCGCCTACGACTCCATGAGGACAGTCATGTCGTTTTCATCGCCTGTCTCCAGGCCGTCGTCCGCGTCCAACGCAACCGAATATTGTTCAGTTCTCTTTTTACCTCTCGGTACGATCCCAGACATCGACTCATACGCCTGGTCTCGCACGAGGTCGTTGGCCCAATCCTACTCGTCATGGAGCCCCTCCCTCACCTCCTCCCCCTTAACGAGGACTGTGGACCACACTTTCCTCCTCCCAGACGCTGACGAAGGGTACTTTTACTCTCTCAATGGTCCCGATTCATAACTCCACTTGCCACACCAGCCAAGTGCAGCAGAAGCGTTGGAGGGCTCGAACTGGACCAAGCCTGGTAGTGCGAGTCCAAGGTCTTCCAACGAAGCAACGCCGACGCCTTTGGCAGTGGGGGCCAAGCTACAGACGAGCGCCTGAGCCTCCAACGATTGCATTAGCAGAGAATGCAGAGTCATCAGTGCTCACACTTACGTTCAACGGTCTGTCGCGTGGTCAAGGGTCCGTTCACCCCCTGGCACCCTCACCTCGTCTGCCATCCAGTCCACCATCGAGCTGTGCGCCAAGCACGGTATCAGCGTTGGTGACCATGTCCATCTAATGCTGACGCCAGCCGTCTTGAACCAACCAAGCCTTTCCTCTTCGATGATACCTTCAAGTCAGGTGGAGCCTCAAGTTCAATGATGGTCATCGGCGAGCCTTCATACGATTCGACCATTCTCCGCCCGTCGCCCTCAGTTCTGCTGCTGGCCTTAGACTATCATTCCTTCAACCAAATGGATCTCCGTCGTCCGCCTACAGATTTAGCACTCTAACAGCATCGTCATTCACCATATCCTCTGTCACGTCTAGATGGCCTCTTCTCACCCCCGGTACCACCGCCCACGGCTCCGTTGGTGTCTATGCTGGATGCCGTCACCCCACACAGTCTCTCCAAGTTTAGCCCAATACCGACTTCTGCGCTTCGAGCCAACCCTTGGCCTTGTCGGGCTCGCTCTTGCAGACCTTCCACTCAGCTAATTCGTCTCCGACTCGAGGAACCTGCCTGGGGGCCTCTGGAGGTAGAAGCAGATCGCGAGATCCCCCAGTTGAATCTATCAACTGGGCCAACGATCCTCACTACCCTGGTCGTAGAGCGGTAAGCAATTCCAATAAATATCAAGGGTAGTAACTGACCAATTCTTCAGAGGTCTCTGATACCACTCCGAAGTCCATCTGCTTCATCAGTCCCCAGCATGACCACCCCACATGGCAAAGGAGACACGCAGAGATCAAGTCTTCGTAACGTCGAGTCTGAGAACTCATCGGTTACTGAATAACACCTTGGGTATCAGCTAGTTGACGAGAGATACGACGGAACTCGTAGTCTCGAAATCCAGGAGTTGGCAGACAACATCAGAGCTCCGCACGACGAACTGCGGGGCCTCTCCGACTATCTCAACCGCACACCTGTCCTGCAAAAAGGGGTGACGGTTGCACTCCCCAACCGCCGAGGGCGATGCAGATCTCTCCTCCCAATCCCTGGACTTCCTTGATGCTCATATCGACCCTTTGCGCCAAGAAATCACCCACCTTCCCTCCCCCACCTTTCCTCACCGCACCCACGTTTTCCTCATCTCTCGACCTATCTCCTCTCAAGCGCAACGTCCATCCTCCAACAACTCTCTCCGACCTCGAACCTATTCCCGACCTCTCTCGTCCCATGCGTCAGCGTTCACAACCCTACTCCTCCCTCCTCTCGCAAAAGAACCAGGGAAGACTCTCACCGACGACTGCAAACGTCTTCCCAGCTCCAAAATCGCCCACGAGTCCGACGTTCTCGTCTCCCTCTTCCCATCTTCTTCGGCACGTCCACCACGCGAACGTCAACCCTCCACGCACCTTCTCTTGCTAGCAGCATCAACCGCAAGCTGGGGAGGCGACATTTACGACGACTAGCTCTACTCTCGGCACTCCACGTCGTCGTCGTTTGGTGGGAGGTTGGGGAGGAACGGAGGGAAACGGTCCAGTTCCATGTCTGCGCTATCGGCTGCTGGCGCAGGTGAAGCTGGATCACCTGAAATATCGCCTGTACCCGAGCGAAAGAATAGCTATGGTGAGAGCCCAAGAGGGAGCATGGTCCGAGAACGTGTTCGAGTGGATGGTGGGATAGTACACTCTCAGCGTCTTCCATCGCAAGCAGGGCTCAGATGCAAGCGTGTACACGCAGGAAGTCGAACGAGCGTTCAACCGCAAACCGGGTTTGGTAAGAGAAGTCGCCTGGAAGACCTTGAAAGGATTCCAAAGGAGAAGAATGCGAGATTGTCACTCGTCACAGCAGCAGGAGCCTACGTTTGTCACCTTCACTCCCAGCATACAGTCTCCGCTCGTTGCCCTCCCCCAAACCCCCAGCCTTCGTTCATCCCCTTCCATCGGCGCTTCGACTCTTCGCTCTCGTCCCAATTCCAACACCACGACGTTAGAGGGAGGAGTAGGGGCCAGATCCCGCCCGAATTCAACACACCACCAATCGCCTCTTCTCACGCTCACATACTCGAATGTAGCTCGCGCCGATTTCAAACCCAATACCGTCTCTGCCTCTTCCGCCGCTCCCACCACTACCACGAAGGCTTCTTCCAGCAGCCGAGACTCATCCACCTCGACATCATCCAACAACTCTGCCTCGGTTCCAACGAGAGGTTCACCCTTATTACATGCAACACGGGGCTCCCCACTCTCCTCCCCCTCTTCCTCAATGGGTGCCGGAACGAGACAGGACTCAGTAGCGCCGTTGGAGCTGGTGGATTGGGTTCGTTACGTCTCTCATAGGGTTGAGTTTCAGAGGGGCCGCCAGTGCAATGCGTCAAATGGTCGAAGAGAGCCAAGAGAATTCAATGGTGACCGTTTCAGGACGATACAGCCTTGTACACCATACAGCAAGCATTCCAGAAGGGAGGGCACGAGGGGTCTAGATATGATTGTCGACAATTCGTTTGCGACGAGCACGAACAAGAGTGGGTTCAAGGAGGCAGGGATCGTGATGGACAACATTGAAGAGCTGCCGCCGCATGTGAGGGTGGATGATTCGTACACCACCGCGGACGAGCCAAATACGACGCTCTTGTACGATTCGCCCCCTCCTCGTGTTCGAGTGCATCAGCAGGGTGCGTTATGTCTTTCTCCATCTAGGTATCGGCGAATATTGACTTTAACACTACCCTAGAAGGTCGGGGGATGCTCTCCTCATCCGAGGAGGAGGAGGAGGAGGAGGACGACGACCAAGGCCATGAGCTCGACGTGGGCGACATACCCATCCTTCCACCAACACCCATCTCCACCGCCGCACTTCCACTTCCGCCATCTCTCCACTTCGACCTTGGTTCTGCCATCGTCATCGGCCGAAGTCGTACCACCTCCTTCGTCTAGCCAGCCTTCGCATTTACGTTCGTTATGTGACCTGCGCGAAGGAGGTGCGGTTCGAGTTCCAGGCACGATGGAACGACGAAGCTTGTTCCTTCCCCATCCAAACGCACCCAAGACGCCCAATGATCTAGGTGGCGAAGAAAGTCTGGTCCGATGTAGGTTCGAGATCGTGGTACACCACCAAGAAGCGAAATTGGTGAAGGAGACATGTCGTCTTGCGGTCCACTACATCCTTCGCTGCATGGAACTCCACCTCCTCCAACTCGACAAACCAACCCATGCAACACCCCCAGTTCGGTCCACCTTACCCAGGCGGCTATCCATACCAGCACCTCCTCCCCACGTGATGATGCCACCACACCCAACATCCCGACATATCCTCATCCAATCCCGTACGCGTCCTCCCCCTCCCATGCCTCCACTCCAGGCGTACAATGGCATCTCTTGCCATGTGGACCTACGATTTACGGATGGATCGAGGGGGATTTTCCAACTGCAACGAGACCTATTCTGATCATTCGGAGTGTGTATCAGCCGCCTACCAAGGCGAGATTGTTCCTCAACCCCAAGGCCTGGGAATGGGAGGACTAGGAGGAGTAGGACCAGGAATTGGACTGGGAGGTGTACTAGGTGGTGCTGCCTCTCTCCTGGGGAACCAGTAGCAAGCTATTTGGCCGTTGTCGGGCCCTCGGCATCTCTTGCTTTTCACTCTCTCTTTATCATTGGTCAGGCTTTGCACAAAACCGCCCTCATTGCCCAATTCCCATCTGGCTTCTGCACATGCGCACACCCTTGTCCATCACCCAAGGTGGCATGACGGTGCTGATGCATAATGTCTTGCCTTCTCCCGCCCCTCTGCTTCAGCTCTTGGTACAGCTCATATTCTTCTCAGCGGTCAAGCCCGTGCTAACATATATTTGTTTAGTATTGTCGAGAGCGACCTAGCCTGGCGCTGGGTTGCCTGGGTCAAGCTCATCTCTCCTGGTGCATGTACTATCTCCACCTGGTCGAGCTTCCTGCCCGGCTCGTGAAGTCGGTGCTCAGCGCCGAGTTCCACTATCTGTCTTCCCGGGTACCCTTGGCACAGAGCTTATCCGCGTTAAAGGAGATCCTAAGGTTGCGAAGCTGGTCCAAGATGTCTTCGAATATGTGCCCAACCCAGCGGAGCATCCCCTGCTTTCGAGAGACCCGCCACCCTCGCCAGAATAACCAGACAGGTTGCCCGGATGTCCAAAACGCCAGCCTTGAAACTCGGAGCTATCAATGAGTAACCGCATCCGCAGCTCGAGCTACGAACTGCGGCTTTGTGCCATTCGCCTGCCCACCGCAGCTCAGCGATCGGTCCGTGTTACTGTGACACATTCGTTCTCCAGTCCCGCTCCTTTCTCGGCCCATGTCCAGCCCCCTCGATGGTTGGGGGTTAAATACGCAGCCTCTGACAATGATTCCCTCCTCAGATCCAATAGTAGCTCATTCAAGAGTCTTTGGTGCGTCCGCGGTGCTGTGGTCCGAGTCATTGCCGTATAATCGTCGAGTTCTTGCAGATTGTAATCGTGTCGATGGAATCATCCCCTAGTCGTTCAGAAGCACTCCTCCCAGAGCCTTGTCAGGGATATACTCCGACACCTCTAATCATTTGCAAGTACAAAGAAGACCCGGATACGGTGCCCAGTAAGTAACCTTCGCTCAACCTATTAACACCTTGATTTACTGTCCCGGTACGTAGGCCAGCCTGAGAGGAATAGATGGTCCGCTTCTGGGAACGGGCGTCAAGGCTGTTTCACCTCCTTCCATTCGACCTTCTTGAGCGTCGCTCTGGATGCTGCCCAACTCTCGAGCCAGACCTTCTGCTTGGGGGAACTTGCGGACTGCCAGGTGCTCCGTTCAAATTCGAGGTTGGAAACAGCTCCATACCACCTGCGCGGTGATGTCTTGTCAATGCATCTACTTCCGATACCTGCAGACGTTCCAGCTTGCGGTTCTGGATGCGATATTTAGCTTATTGCTGCGATTGCTGTGTCTTAGGATTCCGCAGTGTGATCCAATGGAAATATTATGTTGTCCACTTTGACTCACTCCCCCAGGTCGACTCTGACCCATCCAACCGCATGACTCAAGCTGCGGACCTTCTGCACGTATAAAAGGACCCTCGAAGGTGCAGTAGCGGCACTCTCAGCACGCAATGGACTTCTCAAATGAATGCGAAGAGTGCGGAAAGGTTTTCACTGACCCTGCTCGACTCTTCACCCATCAAAAAAAGTCTTGTCGTGCCGGCAAACGGTCTTTGAGAGAACTCCTCTCAGATGCCCGCGACCTCTGGAAGACGATTGAATCGCGTCCCAGGAAACGGCCCAAGCTATCCCAAGTAACTCAAACACTTGGATCCAAGAGGAGCACCCACAAAAGGTCTCACCCCCGGCAACGCCATCAAGACTTGGTGCAGCCTCTCGCATCCGGGTCAGAGGAGCACGTAGTACCAATGGTTTGTGTTTCTTTGCCACCACCACTGATATCCAAGCTAACTAAATAATCTGTTAGGAGACCGACACCATACACGGTCTAAACAGTATCTCAACGTCGGACCAATGCTCGTCTAGTGAAAATAGGGACAGAATTCCAGGCAAGGACTTCCGAATATATTTCTCACTCATGTGAACTCACAATCGCAGTAGGGTTGCAGCGTTACCTGACTAACAAGTGGACCACATTGCGAAATGGACTCGGTCTTTTCAAGCAGTTCAAGGATGCCCACCCCCCGTCCCACAATCCGGATGCTCTCACAGATACCTATGATCCGTCTGGTAGTCCTTCCGATACAACCCAACCCACCCAGTACAACGGGCTTCTGCAGCCAGGCTCATGCACTGTACCCTCACAGGCCGACCTCAACCCGCCCAGCGTCTCTCGCAGCGATTCGGGTTTGCCATGTCTTCCTGAAGAAGCCGCTCAGTTCTATCCTTACCCCAACTGGAGCTCGTTCGAGCTTGGAGACCTGTTCTGGAGTCACGGGCCTACCAACTCGTTAGAACAGTTTGGCAAGCTCGTCCGTCTCTTGAACAATCCCAACTTCAGCCTTGACGATGTTCGCCTTGCAAACTGGGCCTCGATTCATCATCGCCTGGCAGACGGAGAGCCACCCGAGCTTGATAGCGATGGCAGATGGGTCGACGACCGTGGTCCAGGGTGGGTATCTTCGAAGATAACGCTCGAGGTACCCTTTCCAAACCGGGGGCAGGGTCGCACGATGGAGGTCTTTGAAGCAGGGGTTCTCCACCACCGCAAGATTATTTCTGTGATCCAAGAAAAGTTAATGGATCCAAACGAGCACTCTAAACGGCACTTTCGGGCTCACCAACTCTTTTGGCAACCCGACTTGTCGAAAGAACCTCTTCGCGTCTACGGAGAGGTCTATTCGTCAGACGAATTCTGCAGATTGGAGGATGAGGTCCAAAAATTGTCGGTGGATGAGAACGACCAAGGTCTTGAGCACGTGGTTATTGCGCTGATGTTTTGGACTGATGCAACGCTCCTTGCCAACTTCGGGACAGCGAAGCTCTGGCCATGCTACATGTTCTTCGGTAATGACTCAAAGTACCTTCGGGCAAAGCCAAACGCGAACTTGTGTAACCACATGGCGTATTTCGAATCTGTGAGTGCTACCTTTTGGGTGTTTTCCCTTCTAACCGGATCTTCAGCTCCCAGCATCCTTCAAGGACTGGTATCGTTCACATAATGAAGGTCGCAATCCAACCCAAGAACTTGTCGCTCATTGCGTCAAGGAAATGTTTCACAGACAATGGGACATCCTCCTTGACAGTGAGCTTTTGAAAGCCATGGAGAAAGGCATCCGCATCACATGCCTCGATGGTACACCGCGACTCTTCTTTCCTCGTATCTTTACGTACTCGGCCGATTACCCAGAGAAGTAAGTTGCGTTACATAGGCATCTGTTCATCTCGATTGACGGTTTTTATCAGAGCAACAATAGCGACGATAAAGTCTATGGGGACTGCCCCTTGCCCGCGGTGTTACATGAAGAAGTGCGAGATGCACGGTATGGGGAGTGAAGAGGATTCCTCCTTTAGGACCACCAGCCCAAGAATTGACAACGCAATAAGGCAAGAGCAGGTTCGACTTGCCAGGGATCTGATTTTTGGCGAGGGCTACGTTGTCAACAGCAAAAAGGTTGATGCGATCCTCAAAGACGCTTCAATGCTGCCCATTGACGTGAGTTCGTGCATTTGATTCAAACACGCTCCTCTCACCTTAATCTTCTAGAACGCATTCACTAAGTTATCATCGTTGGGATTTGACATTCATTCCTCACTTGCTGTCGATCTTATGCATGAATTTGAGCTGGGGGTCTGGAAAGCTATCTTTATTCACTTGGTTCGAGTTCTGGAGGCTGCAGATCGCAAGGGCGAGGGCCCCACTGTGAGTGAGCTGGACCGGAGGTGCGCGGATTAGCGAGCTCTTGAAATGCACCCAGTCTGACTATCAAATCCTTCCTCAGATATCGCCACACACCTCCGTTTGGCTCTGATACAATTCGCAAGTTTAGTTCAAATGCCTCAGAACAAAAAAGGCTGGCTGCCCGGGACTATGCAAATCTCCTACAGGTCTGCTATCCTTTTGACGGCAGAAATATGGTCCACCTCTGACCCGCATTGGACAGTGTGCCATTCCAGTGTTTGATGGGCTTCTTCCGGAACCACACAACACCATAGTTCTCCAGCTTCTTCTAAACCTCGCAGAATGGCATGCCTTGGCCAAGCTTCGAATGCACACCGAACCCACAGTCAAGATGCTCGAGACCAAGACGGCTGAGTTGGCACTTCGAGTTCAGAATTTTATGAGCATCACCTGTCAAGCATACGAAACGATGGAGACTACCAAAGAGTATGCAGCTCGACTCAAACGTTCTGCCAAAAGGGACAAGCAAGCGAATCCGTCCAATCCTGTGACGCTTCCGGAAGAGCGAGAACCCAACCCCTCTTCACCCTCGGTGCCTCTCGAAGGCTCCACACCAGTGGGCCACACGGAGCCCAGCCAGCGAGATCAACCATCTGCTCAGCCCACACTCAGTCCCCCTACACCAACAAAATCCCGAAAGGGCAAGCTCCGCAAAATCCTGAACATACAAACATACAAGTACCACGCTCTGGCGGATTACGCTGGACACATTCGAAGGTTTGGAACAACTGACTCCTACAGTTCAGAGAGGGTGAGCGCTCTCCATCCCGTTGCTGATCAATCGACTAACTGTGCTTAAGGGTGAGCTGGAGCATAAGGTACCAAAATCATGGTTCCCGCGCACAAACAAGAAGGCCTACCGGCGCCAGCTGGCCAGGATAGAAAGGCGAAGGGCAGCTCTGCGTAAGATCAGGCAAAATGTCGACAACGGCTATATCGCCGAAAAATCAGGAATCACCAAGTCTCGGAAGAAGGCCATCCCTACGCTCGGGCGCTTCTGCTCATATGTCGTTGCGAAGTCCCAAAGCTCCCATTTACCCCTTCATCACTTCGTTCCTCGTGAAGCCAATGACCACGACCCCGCTGTGAAGGTCAGGCACGCTAAAAATTAACAATGATTGGCACTCATTCGATGACAGGGATTTCTGTCAAGCCTACAGGAGCATCTCGGTGCCCGCCTCGAAGTAATCCTTCGTCGTCAGAACCCCGAGCGCTTTCTTAATGAAGGAGGGTCCATGGTAGACCCAAATTACATCTCTGCTGTGGATGGCCGCATCTATACGCATCAGACCCTTCATCTAAGTTACACGACTTATGATGGGCATAAAGGGGATGATATCGTCTGGCCAACTGGCTCCAAGGCAGATATAATGCTGCTGAATCCTCGTCGAGCAAACCTGGGGGAGCACCTATTTGTCTATGGAAAGGTACTTGGTATTTACCATGCTAATATTGTGTATGTAAAAGGCTGCCAAGATCTGCAACCAGAGCGCCTAGCTTTTCTCTGGGTCAGGTGGTACCAGTGGCAGGGACAGAGCACAGGAGGTCTTGATCTTCTCAGCTTCCCTCCCGTAACCCAGCCTGGCGCTTTCGGCTTTGTAGACCCCGGTGATGTCATAAGGGCGTGCCATATAATACCAAGGCTGTCCATCTCATCCAAACCGGCTCATGAGAGCGTATCCGAAAACGCTCAGGACGCAAACGACCATGCTGCCTATTTTGCAAACCGGTATGCTTCTTTCATCGAGTCACTGCATGATCTGACAAGCTTTCTAGCTTCGCTGATCGCGACATGTTCATGAGGTACCTGTGGGGCTATGCGGTGGGCCACTCATATACACACGGATGTACCCCTCCACCGGATCATCAGACAACCCCTCCCCAAATTCTCTCGTCTCAACCAGAGATTGCGGCCTCAATAAGTCTCTTGGCTCAAGCTGGACCCACAGTTCCCCAATCTCAAGCCATTCCAACTTCATCCAGTTCCTCACATCTATTGGAGAGCCAAGTAAGCAGTTTGAAGTCGCAAGGAGCTCATTGGCACTGACCACGTGTTAAAGCAGGGTGCCTTGCATGGAACAGTAGGCGAGGATCCTACTATGGATCTGCCTCCCAATCCGGAGGACGAAATGGTTTATGAGCGCAGCGATAATGAAGGCGGAAGTAGTGACGAAGAGGAAGCGAGCGATGAAAGTGTTAGCTCCGAGGAGGAGTAGACATCTCACGATCATACGTCCCTCTCGATTAGGGTGTTTACTGCCCATAAAATTTCAGGGTTAATCGATAATCTCCAACACGTTAAATAAGACCATTGAAGGTGTCGCAATTATATCCAACCAATCAAATCAAATTCGTCATCTCCCGACATCCGCCCTTCGCGTTCTTGATTCGGTTCGCATTGACCCATCAGGATCCGGGCGATCGCCTTTCAAGGTATACTCTCGATTTTCATGCCAGACCACCTAATCTACATGGAGAGTGGAATATCGGGTAGCACCCGTCTTGCAATTGACCTCACGCGCTAACCCCCTGATAATCTTGAATAGCAAAGGCTGGGGTTTCTCCATATTTCTTTCGGGCCAACACTTGCGCAGGTAGTAGGACATGGTCGAGCCTTTCAGCGCCACAGGGTAGAGCATGCACCCCTCAACCACCATTGCACGGGCAACCACATTTTGGCGCCAAGCGGTTTCGCACGTTTGAGCAATTTCACGAAGCTGCCATTTCCTGTATTAGGGCTATTAAGGATCGATGTGCATGCTGTCAACATCCGCCGTCAGCGCCTGCATCTGATCTGCCAGGTACAGGCGATTCATCTCCAGAATTCTCTCCTCCAATTGCTTAATCTTCCGTCGTTGGTGCGTTATGATGAGGTTCTTTCGCCGAATGATCTCCTCCTTGGTATATAATGATGTTTCCTCCTCATACGTGACACTGCATGAGGACCTGTGCTCTGAGCTTGAGACAGGCTTCATGTTTGCGACCGGTTCCCTCCATACCCCATGGGAAATTTTAATACCACTGAAACGATCAGCGACAGTGGTATCATCGCGGGCGTCTCCAAGGCTTCCGGCAAAGTTGTCGACCACTATAGCAGGGTAAGTGTCGTGTTGGCCTGGAATAGCGCTAACAGCGTTCGTCATGTCCGCTGAAGAAATTTGGCAGCCTTCTACGTGAGCGCAATACACATTAGCATAGGAAACGAGTTGATAGTAACAGTTTGTCGTACTTCTTTCAAATTTCATGAATTGCTGGCTGAATCGATTCTTTTTAGTTCTCAATGCCATTGGAGTAAGAAGGGTGCTCGAATAGGGCGGTGTAGAAGATCCAAAATTCTGAAGTTTATGCTGGCAAACCGTTGTCTCCACGCTTAAATACACCATAAGCTCAGAGGCTCACCTCATCTCAGCGTCGTGACTCATGGACTGTGCGTATTCCGTGCGTGCTGCGGTTAATATTGACTGAAACCGGTATCTGCGCAGACATTTTGTCTCTCCGGTAGAAAATGGTGCCCATGCTACGCCTGCCGCCGTTCAAGAGCCTGCAGTGGAAGTTTGAGACCTCAGCTCCGGAGGCTCCTCGTTCTCGCGGTGTTGGAACAATCCGAGTCGGAATAGGTACAGGTTCCAAATTCTTCACGACTTTCAGGGCAACCAGTAACAATTAGGCCCCGCGTTGTGCAAAAATTCAACGAGTAGCCTTTTGTACAACACAGGGGCGGGTAGGCTCTGAATCGGCAATGATATAGAGAATGGCTAACACTATGATCCAGGGCGTGTAGCCCCGGGCCAGCGTTCGCCTAAGCTGAACGCCCGTATGCAACAAGGGAAAGATCTAGATACCCAGTTCAAAAGGGACCCAGTTTCCTGGACAATTCTAGGATTTCACGATTCTAGGATTTCTTCGCACTTACTGAGTAGCGGTACTACTAGTAGCATCAGGGGAATTCCGTTTTCCAGTCAGATGGCTTTCACGCTTCCTAACCTAGTCCGTTTTCTCCTGACTTTCATTCTTCTACCTTCCACTATCCTCTCTGTCGTACTTCCAGGTCTAGATCTCTCACTGCGCGTTTTGTGATCAACTGGGTTTAATTCGCGTATCCTATAGTGCTGGAATTCCTATTGCCGCTGTTCCCCTTGATGCTTTGCAAACTCACTCAAACGTCGCCATGCCTTGGGTGTAAAGATCTCGTCAAGGATCGTCGTAGTGTCTGCGCTGCGCAGGCGACTTCGTCGAGTCATATTTCTGACTCGAAAGAGCGGCAGAACTGAGGCCAAGCCCGCGAAATTGTTGGCAAACACTGATTTGTCGAGAAATTTGGTGAGTACCTGCGGCAATCCTGTTTGCCGTGCCCTCTGATGCTCGGCCGCAGCTGCATCTCGCTGAAATAAGAATTGAAGCACGGTTCACTCTTTCCCAGCAGGGCTAGCAAGCGGTACTCATAGCGCCCTTATAGGAGGCGACAGCACGCTCATACATTGTCCATCCATCCCTCTCCCTTCAGACTCTCCACCCCTAGCTTTGACGATCACTGTCTTGGTTCTCTGCGTAAGCTTTGCAAGATATACTTAAATTGGAGGCTGGGCTGACAATCGAACATTTTCTCTTCAAGTTAGAAGCTCACTATGTCTTATGGGAGAGGTACAAGGCGGGTTCGAAACCTAAGCCACGTCAGGGGTAAAGCCCAACCATCGTCAGTATCAATTTGAATAGTACTGATGCCCATTTATTTGTAGATTATTACATCCCTGACTCGGACTTCGACGATTCCGACGAAGAAATTAGTCGTCGTGAGCCCAGGAACGAGCAGAATCTCGGGAGGCAGGCGGAAAGGCGTGTTAGGTATGCGGAACGGGATGCTTTCAGAACCGAGCCAGGTAGACTGCTCGACTCTTTTCCAGGGCATCAGGTGCTGACGATACTTTCGTTGCTTCCACAGCTAGCACTATCACGGAGAACAATGTGAGCAACAGCTCCCAAGTGTATCGCCGTGCGGAGCTCAGAAATAATGCTACATTGGAGCTGGATGCGATTCGAGCTCGCACTGACTCCAGGCCCCCCCTCGGCGTTGTGTACGACGGCCGATATGACTGGACCACCGTGAATATCTTTTTGTGGGGTTGCCTGTTTGGCATCGCGATAGCCGGTGCTATATTTGCTGCTTGGATTAATGGAGCCCAATATGCTGAGTGGCGCGACTAGATGTATATACGGGCAGAGGAATGAAATCAGTAGTAGTCCTCAATGGATGTTGGGTTCCAAGTTATCTTCGCCTTATTCACTGTTTTCATTGCAGAAGTCAATGATTTTATTCCCGGTTAGCTCATGTGCGCCATCCTTCCACCGAGATCGTCCATGGATGTGTAGTCCTCTCCTCACCATAATATGAATAACTTAAGATTTCCCAAATCTTGTGGCGTATGGCTCGGCTCATCATGAGGAAGTGAAGCCGTTACAAGGCTATTCGGCCTGACTACTACTAGTAGTGACAACAAACTCTGGGAGATGCGGGCCTAAATGACTCCATCAGGAACTCATATCCTATACCTTGATAAGGCTTCTACATCTTGCGCGGATAGGGCTTGGTGCAAATCACCCTGAAGGTCTTCTGCTCAACCTGGCTCGATCCTCATCACCGTTCTTGTAGGTGACCATCGATTCCCTTCGTACCATCATGATTAACCGCAGGGATCAGGCCTGGCAAACCAAGCGAAGATAGTATCTAAGTGACGCAATTGGCGGAGCATTTACCATATTCTATCAGAATCGCAGCTCATGATAGAGAGAGGGCCCCGTCAATCATTGCGATGTCGACCTTATATGTCTTGATCACAAACCGCGCCCCCAGCTTATCCTTGGCAAACCTTGACTGTTACGTCAGTCAGATCAGTTGCATCTGGGAAACTCTTGGCCACTGCCAACGTCCTGATGGACGATTGGAGGCATGAAATCCAAGACGGCTACTTCGATGGTCGGTCCCACTATCCTTCAAAGATTGCTCTTCTACTCACTTTGGGATCTAGATAAGGCACTATCCGCCTTTATTACCCACTTCTGGCAAATGAACATTCCCATCGTATCACGCGGTGAGTTCTGTTTAGTTGATATTTCTACCTCTTCCCTAACGATATGATGCTTGTACAGGAGCTGCTACGACTATCCCCTTCACAGCTTGGGGTGATCACGCTAGTGCTAGTGGCATTGTATTGGCGCACACCAAGACTGACGGTGGAGCCCATGACGACCACGCACGTAATGGGCAACAGCAGGTTACCCTCTCAGTATTACCGTCCCTCCACACCCCCGAAGAACGCATTGGGTCAGGTCGAAGTACACCTGTCCTCAATGATCAGCTGCTAGCAACTGTTGAGTCTGGTCGAACCACACCTATCCTCATTGATCAGCTGCCTGCGATCGTCGCTGGAACAACTGATAGCATGACGGTCTGCTTATATCCAAGTGGTATCGCTGAATCACGGATTGAGAGTCGCGACAGCCAATGTCTTTCCCCCACAGGTGGTAGAGACCTTGACCACTTCTTCGGCCTCTCCTCCAACGCAACCACGGCACAGGAAGACTCACACGTGAGTGAATTGAACGTTGAGGTTACCCTTCCGACAGATCACTTAACCCTTGACCACTGGCAGTCGGAGGTATCAGGCAGGGTGGTTTCTATACTCAAGGAGGCTTCCTGCGTCGAGATATCTGGAGGCGTGTTCAACAATGCAGGGAACGATATCCATAACTATCAGATGGATCAGCAAGTGTATCACTATCCTACGCCTCTTCCACCCTGTCCTGAGCAGAAAGGGCCACGAAAAGAGTCCAAAAGTATCTGGTCAACGGCTCTTCTGTATATGGGGCTTGGAGTCGCAGTTGTGGTCATACCCACCATTATTCTGAGGCGGGTCAGAAATGACTAAGTGTTAACACCCACGATATGTATTCTACGTTATTTCTACAGTTTTGCTACCTGCTTTAAGATTTCTTTGTCGATCATATTTTGCCTAGTTGCACGGAATGGGTCGCTACCCCGTGCCTTAAGTGATGCAACGTGACCGGGACTTTCTTCGTTTTCAGACAGAACATGGCTAGCTAAAGGACCTCGACAGAAAGTCAAATAAGGACATCTCATCCCGTTAAGCCCTGACCGGCAATCAGCTGTAGTCAGCGACCATGCCAGTGAAGCCAGGTTGTGTGAAGGGGCGTCCTCATTGAAGGGCTGCGTGGATTAGCAAAGGACCTACTTTATGCGGCTACGCATTAGTTGGTCTTTCGTGTCGAGGGTGGCTCTTCATTTGATTTGATATTGGTACAAATAGGTAAAGGCCCGCCATCGTCCAGGTCTTCAACAGAAGCGAAAGGCGCATTATCATTGCTGTCGAAGAGTGCTGGATGTGGTACAGCGAAAGGGTTTCTATGGCCCTGGAGTACGAGTTGAATGCAGGACACATCGCTGAATTTGATATGATAGCACAGAGATCCAAGTCTTTGTTGTTGGACAAAAAGCATGATCCTAAATGAATCCATCACCGGTGAGAGAGAAAATAGGTCGAAGAAGAGACATCCAAGATGACAAGAGACCGGTCGAAAGGGTTTCGAAATTATGAGCCTGGGATGAAAAATGGCGAAGGCCAAGTTCGGTCGAGCCGCCCTATATTTCTTATTGCCTTAAACCTGTGTATGGCGTCAGATGGGGACGTCAGTATACGTGGTGGGGAAACCACCCAATCGGCGCCAATGTAATGGTCAGCTTCCCCGCTTTTCATGATTGGTTAATCCAAGTCCTGGCAGCCAATAGAAGACATCATTCCCTTGCATCGTGCTGGCATATCCAAGATAGTTATCATAGATCCTGAGCGCCTTCAGAGTCAGCTGGTTATAAGAGAGTTCCAAGTGAAAAGGCCCCGAAAGCGAACGTCGTGGACCATGAACAGGTCTGTTGGACTCTTGCCTTACGAAGTGATTATGTAACAATGTTCACCACAAAGCAACGACGGCAGTGAGGCGCTTTGCTCAGGACCACCAACGCAAGATGCAGCAGTTTGGCAGAGTCGCTCTTCGAGTGACGAAGAACTACACCAAACGCTACTCTGACACCCAGGTCAAGGTCAGAGAGGCCACCAGCAACGATCCATGGGGGCCTTCAGGAACACAGATGAACGAAATTGCCCTGCTCACGTATAATCAGTGCGTGGTCGCTCCCCGGTTGGCGTCGTTGGACGGATGCTAAGACGATGACACGCCAGGAATGACTTTTGGGAGATTATGGAGATGATTGATAAGCGACTGAATGACAAGGGCAAGAACTGGCGGCATGTTTTCAAGGCAAGACGGTTGTCTGATCTTTCTTGAAGAGTAATGCAGACTCACGACACAATAGAGTCTCACGGTCGTGAATTATCTTTTGCACCAAGGATCAGAGAACGTTGTCATCTACTTTAGAGAAAACATCTACGTCATCAAGACTCTCAAAGAATTCCAGTTCGTCGACGAAGACGGAAGGGATCAGGGCGCTAATGTCAGACAAAAGGCCAAGGACATCACCAATCTCCTCCAGGACGAGGACCGACTACGCATAGAGCGGCGTGACCTTTCCCGAGTCCTAGACGACGAGAAGATTCGGGAAGATGTCAATACGAAGCAGGAGCTGGTCACCCCACCGTTTTCGTCTCATAGCACGCGACCCATGTTTCGTCAGGGCGGATTTGATGACGACAACGTCGTACATATTGACAATGACAGCCCTTCCACCAGCACCGCTTCGAGTAGCCCAAGTCGAAGGCATTCACACTCCCGCCGTTCGTCGCCTTCGCGTTACGAATACGATAGGGAAAGTTCAAGAGGCCGAAGGCATGATCGACCAAGTCGGAGCCGATCTCGCTCGACATCCACCCATCCCTATGACCCAAGGTGGTCGATGGAGGCGCCAATCACCATTCGGACCCCTCAGCAGCCAATGCAACCTCCCACAATGCTCCCGTCTATGGCCTCTACAATGGTTCCCTCATATGGCCCAGTAACCATCATTCCCATTCCAACATCGTACTCTCGCTCTAGCAGTCGCTCCAGCCGAAGATCGAGGAGGAGTAGGAGGAGTCGTTCAAGGTCAAGGTCTCTCTCGCGAGAAAGTCGATCACCCCACCAGCACCTTGCTCAGCCGCAGCCGCCAATCATCATTGACACACGCCGATCTCGCTCGCGGTCGCCGCCGCGTCAACAACAGCTACCTATTGTGCAGCAGTCATCCCGACGTTCGTCAAGAAGTAGGAGTCGAAGCTCTCAAGGTCCACCAGCTGTCTATCCTACTTCCCAAGCAGCGCCCACAATGCTCCCCGACATACAGCCATTGGGCCCTGGTATGATGCGACAGCCTCCCTTAGCAGTCACTCAACGGCCGCATTCTTCAAGTCCTCGCAATACCCAGCAAGTGCCACTAGTTGCAGGTGCTACAGTCCTCCCTCCTCAGCAGCAGCCCCAGACACCACCCATGATGATGCCGATGATGCCGCCAACGATCATCCAAGGAGGCATATCCCACTCTCAAGGTTCTCGTCGATCGTATCGGTCGCGCTCTCCTCACCGCGTGCAAGGAGTCCCTGGTCAGGCACCAACCCCCGTCGTAGGTTCCGTCTCAGACTCACCGACCACCGACACCGTAGAAGAACTCATCAGTTCGGGTCCCGTCATCCCAGATCGGTTGCATGAATTCATAACTGCAACGACTGATAGCATGAGCGTCTGCTTATATCCAAGCGGTATCGCCAAATCACAACTTGAGAGCCATAAGGACCAATGCCTTTTCCCCACAGGTGATAGAGACCTTGACCGCTTCTTTGGCCTCTCCTCTAGCACAGACTTACACGTGAGTAAATCGAACGCTGAGCCTGGCTTTTCCACACGGCACTCAACTTTTGAGCAGTTGAAGGACCAGTCTGAGGTATCAGGCAAAGTGGCTGCTGTGTTCAAGGAGGCGTCCTCTATCGAGATATCGGGAGGCGTGTTCAATAATGCAGGGAACGATATCCTTCATTATCAAACGGTCCAGGATCAACAAGTGCATTACTACTCTACGCCTCTTCCACCCGTTCCGCAGCAGAATGAGCCAGGAAAAGAGTCGAAAAATGTCTGGCTGATGGCTCTGCTGTATATAGGGCTGGGGTTTGCACTTGGGATCATACCTACCGCTATCCAGAAATGGGCCGGAAAAAGTAAGTGTTAAAACTTCGTGAGTGTACCTGTACAGGACTATCTGCTCCAATATATATCTGTATCTATTTTCAATTTGTTGCTTCAGCTGTTTGTATTCGATACCAAGACATAGCTAGCTTGCGGAACTCAATGGAAATAGTCGTGTGATAGTACTTGTCTTATTCCGTTCACTGACCAGGGATCAGCTATACCAAGCGAACGCGGCCAATGGATAATGACCTCAAGGGGCTGCTCGGATTGGCATTGCTTTAGCAGGTCTATACATACAGTCTGGCATTACCTAAGATTTGAGCGTGGAAATCTGTCACTAACAAATAAGTCAAAATATCAATTCCGATCTAGGACTCCGCTTCGCTCTTTGTCTCCCTGTGTTGCCGTTAGTGCTTTTCTGTCGCTACTATCTGCTCTACGCGGTGCCTGCCCTGGCTCTGACTTGACATGGGGTGAGATACAACTGGAATGACATCAACACTGATCATTCTCCCGATGTCTCAGACAGTCATCGCAGTACCATAATCCAGGATGCGTTCTAGATTGACTGCTCATCTTCTTCGCTCTTGCACATCATGCCAGGACCTGTTGACCCTTACACGGTGGCTGTCATTGCTGAGTTGGACACTCCCGGCGCCGTGCGCCATGTGCATTCGGCCGTCGCATGACGCCTGGTTAGCAGTGTCCTTCATTCTTCCCGGGCATGCCTGTCTGACCTTCTTCCTAAGCCTTGCACGCGATGTCAACTCAAGGACCGTAATGCGTGCTCACCTGGACGTCGCGGATGCACAATTTGCGAGATCGCGGGCCTACGTTGTTCCTTGTACGAGGACTATGTCCAAACATGCATCCGCGACCTTACTGGATGGGCTGCCCCGCAGACGAAGCTGTGGCTCGAGCAAGAGTATTGGACAAAGAAGGCATCCAAGATGCAGCCTTTTGCACCCCCTTTCTCCAGTATGTACTTCGCTCGTTTTACTATTGCCGTGCTCACGCAACTGGCACACAGGAATGATGAACTCCGAGATCATCAGCACTTCTATCCAACAATGCCCAGGCGCGGACGACCACCTAACTCGCCTATCCAAACAGTTCTTCAACGAATATAAAAAGGAGCAGCTGGCCTCCGCCCTTCGTGCGTTTCTTTCCATAACATTTTCGAGCTCAACTGACATCTGTCTAGTGTTGGTCAAGCTTCAAGAAGACCGCGCCGGGAGCGGGAGGCGAAGCAGAAGCGGGTGCACCAGGGAAGGGCGGGGTGACTGGTCCAGTGTTTGTTCTCTTGCCAGGGGTCCGACGTTCTTAGTCCATTGAGGCTCCATCAGGGTAGATTCATTCTGGGATTGGTCGCATTCTAATAGCATCGCAGGATATTGCTTATGTATAATCAGCCTAGACATTGGGCTTCATTTTGACTCCACATGGTTTCCTCAGCATACGGGGTTCAGGATGTCTCGTCGACAGGGTCGCCGCCTGCTGCGGGGATCTGGTATCGAGAGGGGAATCAGTGATGCGCCGCCCCGCAAGACCCAGGAGTGGGATGGTAAAGCAAGGTCCGGTAGTCGCGGAACGCGGCCCTTTTCATTCAAACTCCGCCCCGCAAGTAACATGATTGGGCTTTGGACCGAGCAGCCTGAAGATGAAGAGGCCCAGGTCTCTTAGATCAACTTTATTCTCGTCGAGTGGTTCCTCATGGGACGAAGGCCGACACCGTCTGTAGTACGAGCACCAATAGACTTGGATGCGGTGATGGCTCCTTTGACTGGAACCATGAAACGGCTGTTTGGCACCAGGAAATCGGACAGGCCTTCAGAGGATTCTAACGGAGAGGTCAGCCTTTTCAGTTATCGGGTCAATGGCTGCTGACATTTGTTAAAGCTATCTCTCCAGCGGAAGGAGAAACAGAACGAGCTTGATGGCTCTCTCAACAGCACGGAATCAGAGCGAACCCTGACGTCCATGATTGGTAGATTCTTCTTGCACCTCTTCTCTACCTTTCCCTCTAAACCCAACGACAGGCTATCTCAATGCAACCAATGCGGAAGACTGGTCACTTGCCCTTGAGGTTTGCGACCGTGCTTCCCTCGACGAGACAAATGCGATGGAGGCTGCAGCTGCCCTCATGCACGAGTTTAAGTACGGCCAGCCCCATGCTCAGCTAGCTGCCGCAAAGGTACACATACAAGTCGCCAATTCCCATTCTCTCCACTTATTTGTGTCACGCTCTCGCTCGACGGAAAGCTATTGACAATCATGCTTCGCCATGCTACAGACATCTTCGTCTCCCAGTGCGGACAACGCAAATTCCTCGACACCCTTGAAGACCTTATTAGCTCAGGCCAGGCCGCACCCGTCGTCAAAGATCGGCTGCTTGAAACCATCGCTGCAGCAGCTTATACTAGTGCTAGACAGAGTAAGCTTATCACTGTCGCTCAACTTCAGTGTTTCAAGAGAGAAGCAGCGATTTCCAATGTACAGGGATATGCTGACGCACACATTTCACAGAGAAAGGCAGCAAGAAAGATGGTTTCCAAGGTTTGTGGCTTCGCGTCAAGCCAGCCCATAAACCAGATGAGGTGCGTGTTTGTCTCGACCACTGAACCCCTTGCAGGAGGTTTACTTTTTCTAATAGGGCATCCCATTCGACCCGGAAGACGTTATGTTCGGCCCACCCTCAGCTGGCGCCTCCTACATAAACGACCCAACTGTTCCTGCCGTCATATTGGAAGAAGCACGTCCCTCACCTGCAGGGAACGTCGCAGCCGTACGTCCCTTTCCTGCGGTTGTTCTGCACGTCCAGAATCCCAAACCTATCCGTCCACTTTACAGCGTCGCAAGCCAGCTAGAACCGCCAATGGCATCATACCCCACGATGAAGATATTCGCCGTCTCTTCCAAAGATGTCAAACGGCTGGTGGCTATGCCTCCGTCGTCTCTGAAGCCGTCCTCACCTGCACTCCCTCTTCACTCGAATCCAACCCCATTATCAAGGAGTTTTATACGAAGTGCAAGAATCAGCAGAAGCTAATCTTTGGCCAGATCGAATGGGCGACGGCTCAAGCGGATCAGAGCAGGGTGAAGAGAAATGCTGAGAGGGATCAGAGATATGAAGACGGCGACGACGAGACAAACGAGGAGAAACTCCTTGGCGCTCTCCTTGAGACGAACGAGGAACTCTTGTCTGCTCTCAGGCAGCACGACGACCTCTACCAAATCGAGAAGCAGAGTCGGAAAGAATTAACGATGAACCGCAGAGTACGCTCCGGCATTCCATTTTTGTACGCAGCAATCTTATGCGTTATTTTTACAGGAAACTACTCAACATCAGCCACAGCAACAAACAGAGGACCTCGGGGTCACAGAAGGTGTTGGTCCAAGAAATTCACACTCCCGCAGTTCGTCGCTTTCGTGTCGCGGATATGACAGGGAAAGTCCAAGAGGTCGAAGGCGTGATCGACGAAGTCGGAGCCGATCTCGCTCGGCATCCACCCATCCCTCTGACCCATGGGTGTCGATGGCGCCGGCGCCAGGCCCAACCATTACTCAAACCCCGCCCCCTGTTCAGGCGGAAACCATGCAGCTTCCAGTGACTATGCCACCGCCGAGTTCCATGATGCCGAATACGACCAGCTCTGATTATCCCATCATGTCGCCCCCCAGTGTGATCCAAATGGCACCTACGATTCTGCCCTCTATGGGTCCCACACCGCTCCCATCTATGGCCCCTACAATGGGCCCCCCACATGGCCCAGGCACCATCGCTCCGATACCAACATCGTATTCTCGCTCCAGCAGAAGCTCCAGCAGAAGCTCGAGGAGTTGTCATAGTCGTCGTTCAAGGTCTCGTTCAAGGTCGCGAGATGGTCGATCAACCCTCCAACACCCCGCTCAGCCTCAGCCGCAGCCACCATTCACCGTTGACACACGCAAATCTCGCTGGCGGTGGCCGCGTCGACAGCCGCCCATTGTGCTGCAGCAGCCATCCCGGCGTTCGTCGAGGAGCAGGAGTAGGAGTCGAAGCCCTCGATCCTTGGCAGGGAGCAGACGCAGCAGTCGAAGCTCCCGACGTTGGTCGAGGAGCAGATCTAGAAGCACGAGTAGGAGTCTAAGTCCACGGCGACAGCAACAGCCCACTATTCTGGTGCAGCCCTCTCAGGGCCCGCCAACTGTCTATCTTCCACCCCAAGCAGTGCCTACCGTGGTTCCCGGCATGCTGCCAGTGGGCCCTGCTATGATGCAACAGCCTCCCTTGGTTATTCAACGGTCACACTCGTCAAGTCTTCGCAGTGTCCGGCAAGCAACGCCAGCCCCAGGTGCCACAGTCCTGCCTCCTCAGCAGCAACCCCAGACGCCGCCTACGATGATGCCGCCAACCATCGTCCAAGGAGACAGGTCCTACTCTCGAGAGTCTCGTCGATCGCGTCGGTCGCGCTCTCCTCGCCATGTGGAAGGGGTCCCTGTTCAGACGCCAAGCACTGTCGTTTGTTCCGTCACAGACTCACCGACCCCTGACGCCCTAGGGGAACCCATTAAACCAAGCCACGCTGTTACAGACTGGCTGACTGCGACAGCTGTTAGCGAAAGTGTCTGCTTATATCCGAGTGGCATCATTGAATCACACCTTGAGAGCCATGAAGACCAATGTCTTTCCCCTACAGGTGATAGCGACCTGGACCGCTTCTTTGGCCTCTCCTGCAGCCCATCCGCGGCGGAGGAATCACACGTGAGTGCATCAAACGATGAGCGTAACCTTCAGCACGGCACTCAACCCTTGACCAGTCCGAGGTATCGGGCAAAGTGGTCGCCGTACTCAAGGAGGCGTCCTGTGTCGAGATATCAGGAGGCTTGTTCAACAACGCAGGGAACGATATACATCATTATCAGACGGATCAGCAAGTTCATTACTACTCTACGCCTCTTCCACCTGTTCGGCAGCAGAAAGGGCCGGGAAAAGAGTCGAAAAATGTCTGGCCAATGGCTCTGCTGTATGTAGGGCTGGGGTTTGCAATCGGGATCATACCTACTGCTATCCAGAAATGGGCCGGAAAATAGTGAGTGTTAACACAAATGTATATCACGATAGTTGTACGTTCTACTATCCGCTCTAATATATCTTTAGTTATCGAGCTTGATTTTCGATTTATTGCTTCAGCTGTTTGCATTCGATATCAGGGCATAGCTGGCTTGCGGAACTCGATGGAAGTCGTTTTGTGATACCATCTTATTCCATTACTCACTGAGGGGGAAACGCGGCCATCGAAGTCGGATTGTGCCAAAGGATTGTGACCTCGAGGGGCTGCTCAGATTGGCAAAGGACATTCCATATGCGACTGCACCTTCGTTGGTCCTTTGTGTTAAGGGTGGCCACTGGCTGTTCAGCACTACTTGGGGATGCGCTTATGCAATGTATTCGGGTGGGTGCGATGAGGAGCACCTCGACAAATAGATACATGCGGACTGACAGGATAGCTCACCAAGCGACAACAAGGATGGGCATTCCGTGCTACTATCGTAGCGTCTTCATAGGACTGACGTACGCAAACATGGGCTTTGAATGCGCGTATGGCTCATACTGGTAAATTGGTGTCTTGACGCAAGTCTGAAAGCAATGCAAGAAGCTATGGGAAGAATCCATTATCTGAACGGGTTCCTTCAGGTCTGAAACTCGATATAACCTGCAAGATGCCGTGGAATGACCAAACAAGAAGCGAGACGCTCTGAGAGGGGGAAACGGATTAAGTATCATTGTATAAAAGCAGGCAGATCGATCGCGAAGTCAACTGGGAGTTAACTTCCAAATCGTCCTGAGGCCGCAGATGGAAGATGATCGATGATCGATGATCAGGTATCAGCCGCAAGTCAAGAGGGAAGTGAGGCTCGAGGAGCTCGGAGGCAGACTCACGGCGGCGGCTTTGCCGCCGCCGCACACCAGAGGCGCCCTTGAGATCATGCTGCAAAGTGCTCGCCCGTGCGTTGCATGCGCACGGGCCCACTTCTGGTCCATACAGAAAGGTGGGGACGCGTGGATGCTTCGCCACTGCAACAGTGGAGGATGGCCAAGAGGGGGAAGCATGAAGTTTCTGACGCACTGATATTCTGGCAGGGGTGATGTATTGCTTCCTCGACTCCAGCGGTGGATGGGGGGATTTGTCTTGAAACAGCTTCCCTTGGGGCAATGGTTCGACAGCTGAATCAAATCGCGCGGAGCTGTGGGCCTACTTATACGAAGCGGCCGCAGACCGTACGACTTGCCATTCGCATAGGGCATAATGCAGCTCCGAAGAGCATACGCGCTTTTCGATTTACATGGTCGTACAGAGGTAGGGTATGTGAACTGAAAACAATGAGCCGCAAGGACAGGGCTGAAACAAGCGTTGGCATACCTTGAGGATCGTGTCTGCCACTGAGTCATCGGGTAACGATGTGCCATCGTCTAGATCGTCAACAGAGCAAAGGACGTGCTATTATCCTCGTCTACTTCAGGTATACCCTCTACTTCGGGTTCTGCATTATCGGCTTCTTCTCCCTCACCGTCATCACTCCCAGCAGGTGAGACTAATTTGCTGGGTTCACAAAGATAATTTACCTACGTCTTCGGTACACCTTCATCTGTAGATGCCACGGCGTCCTCTTCTGTGCGCTCCTGAGACCTTCCGCCGCAGTTTCCAGGTCCCTTGCCTCCTTTCCGTTCGATCTATTTCTTTGCTTGCAGGTGTTTCCGACGAGCATCAATAGACTTTTTAAACTGACCATTGGCCGCTAAATATCTGGTGGCTATGGTAGCTTTTTTCCCATTGCGAAGGGAATGAGGAGGGAATGAAAGGTAGAGGAGCTGCAGTATGCAATTCAAGCGCCCGCATTGGATGGATTGATCCGGACGTCATATCGCTGAGTTCAAGCTGCGCTACTACCCAGCGAACTCTCGCTGACAACTTCTCTGCAGCTCGTATGATGTCCCTCAAGGGCAACTGGATTTCGACCAAGCAGCCTGAAAAGGCTCAGGTCCCTTGTATCAACTTGATTCCCGTAGGGCCCTCATCATGAACAAAACGGAGTCTGACGAACACGGTGAGATGTTCCCACCATGGATGTTACAGCGATTGCAGGGAGTGACAATGACATAGTTAACAGCGGGCCTTTGACTGGAACGATGAAAAGACTATTGGGCTCTAGAAAACTGAACAAGCCGTCACAAGATTTTGGCGCAGAGGTCAGTATTTCCAATTATTGAGTCAGCTACTTACTGACTGCAGACAGAACGAGCCTGATCCTCTTTCGCATGAATGGAAAGAGACAAACACTGTTCTCAGGCGACTTGATTCAGGACGGGCAGGGGATCCTTCAAGCTCGGGGCCGATGTACGTTTCGTCACATTCTGGGGACATCATCTTGTCGGATGTGCGCCCGCTTAAACTCGAGCCGGACACCCTTCGATGCATCAATGTCTTCCTCGACGACTTCCTGCACAATGTACTTTCCTTGGCAGGGTCTTTTTCAACGGGCAGGCTGAGGGCGAGCCTGCTGGGACTATTGCCGACGAGTTTGGGGAAGAAGGCCTTGGTGGAGGCTGAGGTCGAAATCCGGGCGTATTGGGAACGCATGGCCCCCACTGGAATTATGCCGGTTCTCGAAGATGACTCTGCTACCTTTCATCTCCCCTGGGCGTTCGAAGTACGTGGATATTTGCTTTTTATTTTTATTTTATTTTAAAACTCCTTATCTCCAATGCCGTCCCTCCAGCTGCTGCGCAATAAATGCGAAGCGTATTCGACCTTGAATGAGGTGGACGAAGACCCAGTTGCCGAGGCCTCAATCAATAGGAGGTACAATGGGCAGGCGCCACCACCCCTGCCCCTTCTCCTCGCACCGGCGGCCTTGTATCTAACGGAAATACTTGAGTGCGTTCGCTTTTCAGTTGTGGTTCGGTATCAGCCGTTGACGGTTTGCCGTTCGCCCAGAGTCGTATGCGAGTGTGTTGGATCACTTCCCTTAGCCATAGCTGTGGCGCTCATTCCATGATTGTATTCCGCTACGTATAGACACGTTCTTGAAAACGTGAGTCGAGTCACCAGAGATAGTAGCCGGAATAGTGCCACCACGAGCGACCTTTTCACCGCGCTCCGCGAGGATGCCTTAGTGTATGGGTACTTCAAGACGACCAAAGGTGCGCTGCTTCCGCTTCCAGCAGCCGCTACGTCCGATTGTGATGCTGAAACTCCGGACCTTTGATGTCAATGGTAGTCTATAATCAAATTGAACAGCTTTCGAGGGCTCCCAGTGGCCCCCAGTTACGCCGAAGCAGGACATTCTCATGGACTGACAAAACGACAATCTCGTCCTATCACCACAGAAAACAAAGTGAGTACATGGCTACTCTCCAACTTCAGTGCATGGAGGGCGGGAAGAAGCAGTGTTGTCCGATGTTGTCTGGAAGCGGGATTATGCTGACAACCAGCCCACAGAGAAAGGCAGTGAGACGAATGGCTTCCGCGCTCTGTGGCTTCGTGTAAAGCCAGCCGAGAAGTCAGACGAGGTGCGTATCAACCTCGTTTATTAAACCGCTTGGAGTAGCTTAACTTCCCTAATAGGGCGTCCCATTCGATCCAAAAGGCGCCATGTTCGGTCTAACCTCAGCTGGCGCATCCGCCCACGATAAAGACGCAACCGTTCCTGACGTTGCATTGGGAGAAGCGAGTTCCTTACCTGCAGGGAACTTCGCTCCCGTACGTCCTTTTCCTGTTGTTCTGCCGGGCCACAATCTCAACCCACTTGTCTTCATTTTACAGCGCCACAAGCCAACTGGAACTCGCAATCGCATCATCCCTCACGAAGAAGACACTCACTGTCTCCACCAAGAATGCAAGGTCGCCGTTGTCAATGCTACCCTCCTCTCAGAAGCTCTCCTCACCTACACTCCCTCTTCACGCAAATCCAACCCCATCATCAAAGAGTTCCATACGGAGTGTGAGAATCAGCAGAAGCTGGTCTGTGCCCAGATCCCATGGGCGACGGCCCGAGCAGAGCAGAGCAGGGTGGAGAGAAATACCCAGAGGGGTGAAGGCCACGATGACGAGACAAATGAGGAGAAACTTCTCGGTGCTCTTCTGGGCGCCAACGAAGGACTCTCATCTGCTCTCGCACAGTACAACGACCTCTTTGAGAACCTTGTCGAGAAGAAGAGTCGGAAAGACGACAGGATAGACCGCAGAGTAAGTTCTGTCGTCCTTTCTTACATCCAGGAAATCTCACGCCCTATACAGGAACCTACCCAACACCAGCTGCAGCCGCAAACAGAGCATCTCGGGGTCACCCAAGATATTGGCGCCTCCCGCTCCCGCGCTCCCTCTCCTGCCGGTTCTGCCTCAGGCTCACCTGCTCCGAATGGCTCCGCTCCCTCTCTCGTGGGGCATGGGTCAGATACCAGCCCCGTCCGTTTCTACGCTTACCAAGGAGCACGGAGAGTTGGAGGGACCTATGCTTACCACCAAGGCAGATTCACCTACGCGAGCCAACCAAGAATCCAGCAGCAACAGGTAACGGTGGACAATAACGCTATTCAAAGCTTTCATACCATCCAAAGCGATGGTCAGACGTATACCAACAAGTACCGCTCGTTTCTAGAGCACGATGCCTCTTTGCTTCATCCACCTCCGAGCGCACCTTATGGACCTCACCCACCGAGGAACTTCTCTATACGATTTAGGAAACCCTACTTACATGGGAACGGCTGGCCAGGCAAATTTAGCAATAATGTCCAGCACTCGCCTGCTGGTGGGGATCATCACGGTATTGCGAGTGTCATTGTATTGACACACAACGAGACTGATGGTGGGAGTTACGTCGACGCACATAATGGGCAACAGCAGAGTGCCGTCTCCTCACCACTGCCTCTCGACACCCAAAATGAACCCATAAAGTCAGGCCGAACCACAGCCGTCCTCACCGATCAGCTGCCTGAAGTTATCACTGCTACAACTGCTAGCGCGAGCGTCTGTTTATATCCAAGCGGTATCGCTGGATTACCATTTGAGAGCTATCAGGACCAATGTCTTTACCCCACAGGTGACAGAGACCTTGACCGCTTCTTCGGCCTATCCCCCAGCCCATCCGTGGTGGAGGAAGCATCACACGTGAGTAGATCAAAGGTCGAGGTTAGCGTTCCGACAGGGCACTCAACCCTCAACCAGTTGCCAGACCAGTCTGAGGTATCCGACAAAGTGGTTGCTGTATTCAAGGAGGCGTCCCGTATCGAGATATCGGGAAGCGTCTTCAATAATGCGGGGAACGATATCCATAACCATCAAACAGATCAGCAAGTACATTACTATTCTACACCTCTTCCACCCTCTCCTCAGCAGAAGAAAGGGCCGGGAGGAGAATCGACACATGTCTGGTCAAAGGCTCTCTTGTATGTCGTGGTGGGGTTTGCAATTGGAATTATACCTACTGCTATCCTGAAATGGGTTGGACGATCGTGGTGTTAACATCTCGCGATATGCATTGTATTCTAGGAAAATTGTATAGTTCTAGTACCTACCAAGTATTTACTCTAGTATATATCTTTATTTATCACGTAAATTTCGATTGATTGCCCAGCTGCGTGGAATGGGTGGTTGCTACCTGCAATGCGATGGAATTTGGACTTGGAAGTATTTGATTTAGAGCACAGGTAACTAGCTAACCAACTAACCTCGATGGCAGCAGTAGAACGAGGGTATCTCATCTCGAATTCGTTCCTCGCTGACTAGCGGTCAGGTATACAAAGCAAACATGCTGTGCTAAAGGCACTGAGGGCTGCTCAAATTGGCAAAGGACCTTCCTTATGCGGCTACGCCTTACTTGATCCTTTGTGTCATGGGTGGTCACTGGCCCTTCGGGGGTACGCCCATGCACCGCCATGTTCAGGCAGCTGAAACGAGAGGCGCTAGGCTAGATGCATGCGGGCTCGCTGGGTAACTCGCCGAGCGATAACCAGGATGAGGCGTTCCGTGCTACTATCGTAGCGTCATCACAGGGCCAACCTCCACAAAGCATGTTTTTGGGAGGTGCGTATGGCTCACACCGATAAGTTGACGTCGCGACGCAAATGAGTCTGAAAATAATACAATGAGGATAATCGATGCAGGAAGCGATGGCGAGGATTCATTACCTGACAGACTCCTGCGGGTCTGAAACCCAGTATGACCAGATGATCAGAAAGGCGCCCCAGCAGCCAACGAGTCGATCTGGAAATGCGTCAACGGATTGGGCCAAGATCGAGTGTCCATTCAAAGAGATGGGGACGTACAGTTGTATCATCGTTTCAGCAAAGAACAGTCATCAAGAGGAAGGTGGCTGCTTGAAGATTCTGGTACACTGATATTCTGGTAGAGGTGATGCATGGCCTCCTGGACCTTTACTCCAGCGGTGGCCAGAGGGATTTGTCTTGGCAAAGTTGCCCTTGGGGGCAATGGTCCAACAACTGAAGCCGTGAGCCCACTTATACCAAGGTCTCGCTGAGCGTCCCAGGCTGTACGGCTTGCGATGTGCTTGAGCGCTGAAGAAGCACTCTACCCCGGGGGTATGCACGCTTTTCAATTCACATGTTCGCACCGAGGGGAGATATGCGGACTAGGAAGAATAAGCCGCAATGCCAGATAAGAGGCAAGAGCTAGCGTACCTTGATGATCATGTCCACGGGTGAAGGTGCACCAATGTCTAGGTCTTCAACAGAAGCGAAAGACGCGCCATTATCCTCGTCTGCGTCGACAAATTCATCTACCTTGAAGCCTTGCAGATAGTTAGCCCTGAATGTGTTATACATTACCGGCTTCTTTCCCCCCCCCCCCCCCCCCCCTCGTCGTCGGCACTCCGAGTCTGAACTCCACGTTCAGGATATCGCCATCGGCCCTACACCCTTTCCTACAAAAGCGTGAGTCATCTAACAAGCACACGAGATTCATTTAACTACTTCTTGGATAAATGCTCCTCTTCAGAAGCCCTCAGTCACCTTCCACGTCTTGTTGAAACCTTCCATCGCGCGCGCCCAGTTCCCTTGCTACCCTTCCTGTCTTCGATTGGCTTCTTGACTTGCGGGTAGAGCCAATCGACTTTTGAGATTGATACTGGCAGAAAAATCTTTGATGGCTTCGTTAGCCTCTTTTCCCAATGCGAAGGGATGTACAGTTGAATATCTCATAATGCATAATTATTTTTAATCCTTTTTATTCCGTAGCAAATCACCCCAAACCCGACACTTCGTCGAACTTTGGCAGCATGAGTGGTCTTCTACAATCTATTCAGGAATACCTTTTTCTAGGAGTCAGTAAATTTCATTGGGATTTATTTTTATTTTAACATTTTATGCGTTATGAGATATTCAACTGTAACGAGTGGAAGGTTCAGGTCAAGATGCTGAAGAACACTACTGCGACTAGCGAGTAGATGTCTTACCGAGTAGCTTGTAGGCTTAACTGGTAGGTTAAAGTGATAGAGATTGAGGTAGCTACGAGCGTCCTTATATACATATTTGAGCGTACTAATAATAGAGCTGTAAGGACTGAGTAAGCAGTCACATGTGTGACGAGTAATCATATGAGTCAGTATGAGTCGAGAAGACGATAGAATGACGAATCCTGTAGATGTCGCATAGCCTCATAAGAATGTATCTAGGAGAGTCCGAGTCGGAGATAGTCCGAGTCGGAAGGTCGCGAGAGTCGCGAGTCGAATCTAATCTACGTAAGATAAGATCAACAGATGCACTGGTGGAATTCAAGCGCCCGCGTTTCCAAAAGTTGGATGGAATGATCCGGGTGTTCCATCACAGGCTCAGGCCCACGCTCTGCTACCGTGAGCAACATTTGCCTCCTCTCCACTCTGGCCTCCTCTATGTTCTTCCAGGTCACTGACATCCTTGGCTGCCCGATATTGCGGCACAGTCCTTGTGGCCGCTCCTTGGGCTCATCAGTACCAGGGAATTATTGACACTGGCTTCGCCGATGCAATTTACACAGATGAACCTTATCGCTCCATTGGCCTGAATTCCTTAAAACGTTGATCTTCTGCTTCTTCCATCAGGATACGGCGAAGGTCTCGTGCCTTGCTCAACTAAGCGCCATACCTCGGGACAACGATAATCGATCAACGTTCAACGTTCAACGTCCATCTCCTGAGTTGGACAACTCAACTCGTCAACCACCTCTATTCCTCCCTTAGCCTTATCACTCGGGATGTCTTCCACTTCGAAGCCAAGGCACCTAATTGCGTAAGTCCTCCGATTGACCATCTATATTCACCCCAATAATCTCCCATTACAGCGTTGTAGGGGCCACTGGATCTGGCAAATCATCTGTGAGCGGTCCTTAAATATTGTTCCTGTTCAGGCTCACGCCTGTCTATAGTTCATGAAGAACACTACTGCGACTAGCGAGTAGATGTCTTACCGAGTAGCTTGTAGGCTTAACTGGTAGGTTAAAGTGATAGAGATTATAGTAGCTACCAGAGGCCTTATATACATATTTGAGCGTACTAATAATAGAGCTAAGTAATGACTGAGTAAGCAGTCACATGTGTGACGAGTAAACGTATGAGTCAGTATGAGTAGTAACAATGAAAGAATGACGAATACTATAGATGTCGCATAGCCTCATAAGAATGTATCTAGGAGAGTCCGAGTCGGAGAGTCGCGAGAGTCGCGAGTCGAATCTAATCTACATAAGATAAGATCAACACTCCCCCTCAATGAGTGCATCTCCTAACGAGTGTACCCATTGGACTAAGACGAGTAGAACTCAAGTCCTAGTAATCCCCTGAAGTGTTCAAACTTCACACGTCCCAATGGTTTGGTGAAGATGTCGGCGATATTGTCGTTGGTATCAACTCGCAAGACTTCGATGTCTCCATTCTCGATGAGTTCACGGATGTAGTGAAACTTGACATCGATATGTTTCATGCGACGCTCCTGAATAGGATTGTTGCTGATGAAGATAGCACCATTGTTGTCGGAACAGATAGGAATTGGTACGATGATCGGCATACCAAGCTCTTTGAACATGTGCTTGAACCACATCACCTGTCGACTACAGTCAGACACAGCCATGTATTCGGCTTCGGTGGAGGAATTAGCGACAGTCTTTTGAGCGTGTGAAATCCAGCTAATGCTGGCGTTAGCCAACATCACCATGTTTCCAGTTGTGGATCGGCGTGCAACCAGATCCGCAGCGTGATCAGAGTCCGAGTAGGTGATCAATCCATTTTGGGATGCGCCATCAAGAACCAGAGCGTAGTCCATAGTTCCTCGGAGGTATCTGCAGATGTACTTGGCCTTGCTGATGTGTTCCTCGGAAGGATTAGCTGCGAATTGAGACAGCTTGACAACAGCGTAGGCAATGTCTGGGCGAGTGCCCAGCATCAAGTAGAGCAGAGATCCAATGATCGACTGGAAGTAGTGGCGTCGTTTCGTATCGACAGGTCCAGTATGTTCGAGAGGCCTGTAACCCTCGACCATAGGTGTGGGTGCCGGTCGGCAATCCTTCATATCGAAACGTTCCAGGACCGTGCCAAGGTAGGCAGATTGGTCCAGACGGATATTTTGTCCGTCACGTTTGATCCTCATTCGTAAGAACTCGGTTGGATTTTCGAAGTCTCGACATTCCCACTTGAGCTTGAACACCTCTTTCTTGGCATTAACAAGTCTCTTGTTAGGACCCGCGAAGATGAGATCATCGACGTAGGCAATCATGATGACAAAGCCACCATGTCCATCCTGAAGGATGAAGATCCCGGTATCGGTCGATAGTCGTTTGAAGCCAAGAATCTTCATTGACTTTGCAAGTTCCATGTACCATGCACGGGATGCTTGCTTCAGACCATAGATAGCATGAAGGAGGCGGTACACCTTGTGCTCTTTGCCCTTCATGACAAAGCCTTCGGGTTGACGCATATAGATCTCCTCATCTAGTTTCCCATAGAGGAATGCGGTCTTGACATCGACCCCGGTGATGTGCCAATCCTTGAGAGCCGTGAGGGCTAACATGGTTCGGACTGATTCAAAACGAACCACCGGTGAGAAAATCTCATTGTAGTCGATGCCTTCGATTTCTTGGAAACCCTTGGCAACAAGTCGGGCGCGTTTACGACCGTCAGATTTGACGTCGAATACCCAGCGATTGGTAATCGCTTTGCGACCTTTGGGAAGATCGACCATTTCGAATACGTTGCGTTCAGAGAGTGCCTTTAACTCATCTTTGCAAGCATCGATCCATCCTTTCTTCTCCTGCGGTGGCATCCGCAAGATGTCTTTAAACGTCCACTCGCGTGGAGCGCTATCGACAGAAGGAACTGGAGGCAAAACCGCTTTAGAAAGCAGGAAATGCATAAAATTAACTCCCCCTTCACGCGCTAAGCGTTCTAAGTCCCCAGGTATGTCAAAAGTAGAGTCAGAATCACTTTCGGACTCTGGAGTAGCAGGTATTGGCGCGGGAACACCTTTTTCTCTGCTTTCAGCACCTTGATTAGATCCAGATGGCCGTCTGTCATCTTTATCAAGTGCTTTTCTCTCCGATCCGCCTGATGCTTTTCTGTCGGAGTTTTATTTCTGTAGACATCGCCAGGCTGGGGCTTGGTTTGGGTCCGATCCCGCGTAGATCTCCTAGGTGCATCACCTGGAGCGTCTCCCGGCGCAGGGTTCGGCGGGTGCTGGTCAGCTGGTTGTTCACCAGCGTTCTGATCGTCGGCACGATCAGGACCGCTACCTCTTTTAGGGGTATGGGAGTTTTGTGATGGACGAGGAAGGAAATCATCGTCGTCATCATCATCTCCAGATTCAGATGGAGGTCCATCATTGCCAAACGAGGAAGGTGGGTAGTCTTCAACTCGTGGTTGGTCTTGAGGTGCTTTCGCATCAGGACACCTTGGGAAGTGAAGTTCTTCAAAGCGAGCAGTAGTCGCCTTGAATAGAACGTTCCTTGGCGATCTCATGAAGAGATACGCCTTCATGCCTTCGGGGAATCCTAGGAAGATCATATACTCCGACCGTGGAAGGAGCTTGTTAGATCGTTGTTCCTTTGGAATGTACACCCAGGCACCACATCCGAAGACTCTTAATTTAGAGACGTCCGGAGCTTCTCCTTCTACAGCCTCGTGTGGAGTAATCCAACCAAGACGCTTGAGAGGCGTCCTGTTATACACGTAAACGGCGTATAGAACGGAAAATTCCCACCATGATGGAGGTAGGGCAAGCGTCATGACGCATTGACTCAGCCTTCTCCATGATAGTGCGATTGAAGCGCTCAGCGCGTCCGTTCTGCTGATGCATATACGGAGCACTGATTGATAGCTTGATTCCTTTTGATTTGAAGAAAGCCTTCAGTTCATCATTGATGAATTCTCCACCACCATCCACCTGCCATTCTTCGATTTTCTCATGGTATATTGTTTCGACCATGGCGACGAAGTCTTTGATCGCTTGTATTGATCCACTCTTCTGACGAAGAAGAACACACGATCCTCGACTCGTACAATCATCAAAGAAGGAGATGAAATGTTTGAATTTGTGGTATGACTCGACGGAGAATTCTTTCAGATCCGAATGGATCTTCTGGAATCTGCGCTTCGCACGCTTGCTTGAAGCTGGGAACGGCTCAAGCGACATTTTCCCTTGCGCGCAAACCGCGGCACAGGGGTTCATGTTTGGGAATTTTCACCATAGGTTGGAAGTTCGTTGTATGCTTTTTGGCTCGTTTGAGCACTTCCCGCGATGGGTGACCAAAGCGTTATGCATGACCTCGTAATCGACAGGTGGTCCTGAGACCTTCTGCACTTCTATCGGCGATCCGTTGGAGTTCTTTACAGACACCCAATAAATCGTGTCGTCCTGATGAAGTGGATGACCCTTAATGAGATTTCTCCCATCAGAATCGTTGATGCCCATGGATAGGGAATCGCTCCAAAGAGTAGTTTTGGGTTGACTCAAGAAAGTTCCCGTAGAGAACAATCGAGTCGATAGGTTGGGTATGTGATAAACCGGTTCGATGATAGATTCAACGTCTCGATCGTTACCATCAGCACCTTTGATAGTGTGAATCACTCGAAGCTTTCCAATTCCTTTTATGGACAGGGTAGTACCCTTGGAAGCGGTGTTAACCGATGGACTGTTCTTAATGACTTTGTAATCGAACAAGTCCTCTTTCGAGGGGGTAACATGCATTGATGCCCCAGAGTCCATCATCCAGTGTATGAATGTCTCAAATTTCTTACAGGAGGCGCAATGCGCATCTTTACACTTAGCAGTATTCGATGAATCGTGAATCGAAACAATTGAGTTAATTGCACAGCAATACTCTAGAAATACATCGTCGTCAAGCATATTCATATCTAATTGAACAAGCTGTTGAGGCAACGAGTTAGCCAAGTGTTTCCTGGTAGAAACAGAGGGGACGTACTTATCGTCATCGAAATGACCAGTCCTCAGAGCGTCCCAGTCTGGTAGGTAGACGGATGGTTGCGCATCTGAAAGGCGATCTGATCCATTACGATCTGGATGTTCGCCTCCCATCCCGTCGTCGGAGCCCCAGTCGGAGACTTCATCGTCGGGGTGGAGCGGGTCCTCCAGTTCGCCGTCGCGGATCCTCTCCCAGACTGTCTTGGGAGATCCGAAGAGCGAGTCTTCGATCGCGTCCAAATTCTCGAGTGCTGGGGCTCGGCTTCGTCGCCGAGGGAGACGCTGTCGTCGTCTTCCCCAAGGCATCGGTGTCACTGAGTCCGTCCAGTGCTTGTGAGCCGTCCCCTTCCATAGGCAATCGAGATTGATGCACCATGGTTGGTTGGGGAACGTCGACCCCTTCTCCAGATCCACCGTGTGCCAGTGGGGGAGATGGGAGTCGGTGCAGAGGCGAGCTGGCCTCATGCACCTCAGACTGTTCGGAGGGCTCGAGCGATCGTTGACGTTTGGAAGGCCTGGGGGAACTGATGCGGTCAATAAGTGCTCGCTTCCGCTTGTCCGCCTCCTCGAATGATTTGAGGTGACGGGCGGTTTTGGTAATCGAGCTTACCGCAGTTCTTCCTGGCGCGTTCCACATCGGGATAGCAGGAGGTCTCCGTAGACGGAGCGTCCTTGGCTTTGGCAGCTGAGGCGTGGAGATGGGTGGATGGAGTTAAGACGGGACGTTGGATGATAGAGGGTCCGGTTTCACGAATGAGAGGACCGAGACCTTGGCCTGGGGAGGCACCATGCTCCTGAGGAGCGAGAGAGACGAGATGGTCACCTAAGAGGCAGCCTGTACCATGTGGGAGCTATGACCCTGCGACTTCCTTTCCTTCTCCTTCTTCTTGTTGCCCACCCTTGGATCCGCGCTTCTTCCCTTGGACTGGGAAAGAACCCGAGTTTGATTACCCGAGTTGCTGGAATCCTTCTGCTGCCCTTGTTGCTGCTGGCGGAAGTTAGGGTTTCCCCCTTTCCTCTTGATACCAGTAAACTTGTTTCAGGGTAGCCGGGTTGGCCACGCGATCGTACTCGGCCGTGATGGCCTTGGACGACGGTGTCGAAGGTGAGATCCTCCTTTTTGTTGTTAGGAGGATGGCGATGGTGTTATCGTACTTGGAAGGGATGCTGCTGATTAAGATCATCGCCTCGATGAACGGGTCGATCTTGACCTCGTTCTGGGTGAGTTGACCAAGGTGGTTCTGGAGCTCAGCGATCGCGGGGCGAGGATCACCGTCCCGATACGGAACTGGATCGCAAGCTTGAAGTATGCGAAAATCGCCGCGAGTCCAGGGGACCCGTAAAGCTCCTTGAGACCGGTCCCATAACGCACTCAACATGTTCGCATGCCTTTGATCTGAGCGCAACGTTTTGTTCATGCGAAGGAGGAGGGCTCCCATGGCCTGATCATCATCTTGATCCCATTTCAGGATCTTTTCCTCCTGGGCCAACTTCTCCGCCGCAGTGGCAATCCGAAGCGGCTTCAGAAGGAACGTTCACCGTCAATGTACGTCGCGAGACGTTGCATCTTGAGGTACTGCTCCGCACGCATGGCCCAATCTATGTAGTTGGTGCCATCGAGCATGGGGACGTTGTTGAGAGCGTTGGAAGACATTTGTAAGATTGATAAGATCTGTCAAATCAAAGGTTCATCAGCAACGTATATCACATATCAAAGAAAGCGGCCATAACAGCGCGTTCTTTGCCCCATTCTGCAGCCATTACAGCCGCAGAGTAAAGGCATAGGTTCGGCCTATCAGCCACTTGGTTAGACGTGCATAGTCGCAGCGATTAAGCACAGACTAGTAGCAGTCTATGGAGGCAGCCATTACAACAAACAGCGGCCAACCAGTTGTAGTGCAGCCATTACAGCGCAACTACTGAGCTTCGGGGCTCATAACCTGAAGAACACTACTGCGACTAGCGAGTAGATGTCTTACCGAGTAGCTTGTAGGCTTAACTGGTAGGTTAAAGTGATAGAGATTATAGTAGCTACCAGAGGCCTTATATACATAGTTGAGCGTACTAATAATAGAGCTAAGTAATGACTGAGTAAGCAGTCACATGTGTGACGAGTAAACGTATGAGTCAGTATGAGTAGTAACAATGAAAGAATGACAAATACTATAGATGTCGCATAGCCTCATAAGAATGTATCTAGGAGAGTCCGAGTCGGAGTAATCCGAGTTGGAGAGTCGCGAGAGTCGCGAGTCGAATCTAAGCTACATAAGATAAGATCAACAGTTCACAAACGCCATTTTGGGCAGGCCCGAGGCTAATGTCCAGGGCGACCTTGTATCGTGCACTGCTGAAGTAGGACAATATGACCATCTCCATGAAAGTGGGATAGAGGTCTGCATCGTTGACACTCCTGGTTTCAATGCCAACTACCGAGCCGAGGTTTCCACTGGCAAGTCCGATTTGAAGATCCTACAGATGATTCATGCTTTCCTCAAGGAGGAGTATGTTGGCTTCACCAGAGGTGTCTCGAAAACTGACTCTCTGGCCAGATATAATGTGAATCAGAGGCTCTCTGGAGTCGTCTTCATGCACAACATCAACACTTGCTCCGCTCGACTGGCAAACACAACGAAGGACCATCAGTCTGTTCAAGAAACTCTGTGGTACCGAATCTATGAAGAACGTTGTTGTTGTCACTTCGTTCTGGGACAGCTTCGATGGTGTGGCCAACGGCATCCCAATCGAAAGCGATCTACGAACAAAAGACAGGATTCTCAAGGAGCTTCATATTGGTGGCGCCAAGTTCGTTCGCTCCTGGTCATTTTGAAGCAGGCAAGCAGCCGGACGACCCAACCTTCCTTACTCCCAAGGAGGTTGTTGACTATCTCCTCAACTTTGACCTTGTCGAGACGCAGAAGGAGAAACCCCTAGAAAACAGTGGTCTATTACGGTTCGTCGTCAAGTTACACGGGTACTGCAGAAGCTCACAAAGGCAGGCACTAGGCACGATTTTCTCATTGCATGCGTGCGTATTTACGACATTCTTCTGATCTTCCTAAACACTACCACTCCTGCAGCGTCATGGGATCCGCTGTCTCTGGCAAATCCTCTGTGAGTGGTCCTTGCCATGTTGCTTTTCTGCCCAGGCTAACGTCCGCCCACAGTTCAACAGATGCTATCCTAGGGGAGAGCTGAGGCTATTATCGCGGACGGACCGGAGGCGCCCAGAGGAAATGTCGAGCAATACATCCACCTCCACGAAAGTGGGATGGAGGTCCGTATTGTCGACACCCCTGGCTTTAATGATTCGCGAGACGGGCCTATTGGGTCCGACCTCAAGATCCTCCAAACGATTGGTGCCTTCCTCAAGAACAAGTATGTCAGCTTTCTCACTTTCTCAGAGGCCTCCTGCCAACGGCTCATATTTTGATTAGGTATGGTGAAAAACAGAAGTTCTCTGGTATCATCTTCTTGCACAACATCCAAACGGCCAAGATCAATTGGCACACGCAAAAAAGGAACATGACACTGTTCAAGAAGCTTCGCGGTACTGAATCCATGGAAAAATGTCGTCGTTGTCACTTCGTTCTGGGACGAGCTATTGGACAAGACATACGGAATCCAAAGGGAAGTAGAGCTTCAGACAGAGGATGGCCTTCTCAAGGAGCTTTATGCTGGTGGCGCCAAGTTTGTTCGCTCACCCATCCCCAAAGCGGGTGAGCAGCTGCAAGATCCAAGCTTCACTCACTCCCAAGGACGTAGTTGACTACCTGCTCTCCCTCGACCCCGCCTATGTCGAGAAGCAGAAGGTGATGGCAATGGGTAAAACTACGGCCGCTGGATCCTCTCTGCTTGTGGAATCCGAGAAGTTCAAGCGTGAGGCTCAGCCATTACCAGAAAGGGTTACGCTCCGTATGAAAAAACCAGCTGTAATCTGGTGAGCTCTTATAATGGCTTCTTTGCATGTCCACCACTAAAATAAGCGGGTTCAAGTATTTGGGCACTTTGAGCGCCAAGTCACCTGTGAGCCAACATGTACCCTTAGGTGATTATGAGAAGCTGATATCCACAAGCTTTTGAACGACATACGTACCACAGAGAAGATCACAGAACCGGTAACAGAGAACGGAGTGGAAGTGCACACGATACGGCTTGAGGATGGCTCGACTGCGCTGATTGTTAACCTTCCTGCCTACGATGAATCTGTCGAAAAGGACGCTGATGTCAACGAAACCCTACGTTCTTTCTTTCGCCAGTACGTTTCTGTTTCTGTTGTAGGTGGCTGGGTAGATATACTAACCTCACCCACAGCCATGAAACCAGGGTGTGTCATGCTGTAATCTTGGCATACGACCTCTCCAAGTTCCGCCTTCGTTGCATCGATTTGCTTAACTTTGCCCTTATTGCGAAATTATGTGGACCCTCATTCTCAAAGAATTTGGCAATTGTTACAACGAATTGGCACCAAAATCCCGAGGATCGTCACCATTTTGAGGCTAGGGAGACTGACCTTAAGACTAATAAATGTTTTTGTGGCGGCTTTCTCGAGGATGGAGCCCGGTACTACGCTCACAAGGATGTACCGACGTCGAAAATAATCACAGACCTAGCGTCTCAACCTCCCATGCTGCTGGCCATCCAAGTCAAAACCGACAAACAAAACTTGGAGGAAAAGACTGCGATGGAGGGACATGAAAGGAGGTTAAATGAACAGTAAAAGCATTCCGAGGAGATGATCGCAAAGATGATACAACAGTGACCGGGTAAGTGACACTCAGCAAGGTGATGAAGGAGTACTAACCCGAATAAGCACGCGACCAGCGCCAAGCACCGATTATCCCCCCAGCAGACAGCTCGTACATATGAACTTGGCCAGTCGAATTGGCAGTAGCACAATCACAAGTGATTGCAATGTAACCTATTATGAGCGCTGACAGCAATTGTTCACAGCAGACCCCACAAGGATGCAACGAGGTTAGCCTTCAAGTTCCAGTTATAAAGTAAGTCCAGCTGAGAATATCACCAAAGATCATCTTTTCCGCCCGACCATCACTCTGCTCTCAAATCAAGGTTGCAGAAATTGTTGCAGGGTACATTGACCCCTTCAACGATCCAAGAAGAGTTTGTTCCACTCTATCTCGAGCGCCGCAGCCCATGGTACTACCAGTGGTAATGTGTGTCAGTTCTTATTCGATGACCAGCCAAATCCTTATATCCTACAGCTTATTGGGGGCAACCGGTAGCGGAAAGTCCTTCGTGGGTGTCATTCTGACCTTGTTGCTGGGCTCTTTATTAGCACAGCTAACTGGTTTAGCTTGTTAATGCTCTTTTGCGGAGCAATGCTGCTGCCAGGTGGGGATGGGGCTGGAGTCCACGACCACTGAGGTTTCCCAGCACCATGTCCCAGGGGACCAGGCAGATGATCCTGACCTCTGCCTGATCATCGATACCCCAGGGTTTGGCAACTGTGGGTCAGACGGGCTGAAATCCGATTGCAAGATCCTTGAAGAGGTCGAACGTTTCCTGATGACACGGTCCGTCTAACCTCTTACATTGTATATGAACCTGGAGTTCAACAACAGCATTGTAGGCATCCTCAAGCCGAAGGCAAGTGTGCCATTGTTATGCTGCATAGCGTTCACGCGGCTGAGGTCAACTGGGAGGGCCAGGAGAAGACAATGGCCATGTTCAAAAAGCTCGCTGGTGATCCCTCGTTTAGAAACATTGTTGCCGTGAACACATCACAGCACGAAGGAGTTACTTGGCACGGGGCGAACCAAATTTGGACGCCGGACTACTCAAGGAGTTTCGTCTCCATGACGTCTTATTTGTATACTCCGACCAATTTGACCATGCAGCCGCTCGCTCTGGACGCGAGGGTGTGTGGTCGCCGCGGGAAGTAATCAAGCACGTGGTGACCTTGGTAGCACCCAGACACGGCTCTTCAGGGTCCACTATTAGCCCACTCGCCCCGGTCAACGATCATAATGCAGCCCTGGCCGAAGAAAAGGGCACTGAGGGGGAACATCCAAAGGTTGAGTCCACTGTAGGTCGGAACCTTATATGATCATGCATCTTCAACTGACGAATCTGAACCAGGTGGGTTACAACGCTGCCACGAGCCTAGAGCCCGATGCTCACGGCAACAGCAACCCTACCCCTCATGAACAAGTAGCGAATCCGATCCAACCCAACGACGCCCCAGAAAAGTCATGCTGCGGCTGCTGCCTCTTGATGTGAATAGAGTATTAGAATTCAAGGTGCTCATATTCTGTTCGTTTTCGAAGCACCAACTAGGCCCGGCTGTATGGCGTTCAAAGTGCACTTTTATTCATTTTGCGCGAAAACTCTTTTTATGCGTGAAAACATTACTTTTCTTATCATTTATGCGCGAAACTATTACACTTGAAAGTGGTTGCGAAAACATCATGAATTGGTCGAGAGCACGAAAACATTTTGTGTGTGCGAATTTTTTGTGTGCACGAAAACTCGGTGGTGTGAAAACGTGCGCGAAAACCTTTGGTGAGCGCGAAAAATTCCCTGTGCGCGAAAACTCTCGACCCTTGAGCATGCGCGAAAACTTTTTGAGTGTCCCATGAGTGCGAAACTTTGAACTTCCAGGGACTTAGGGAAGTTGAGATGGGTATAGTCTCGGGAAGTCTACAGTTTGATAGGATGATTAGAATGTAATGAATTCTCTATTCAGTCCAGTTAAGATATGAGAGGCTTCTTCAAGTATACTGAGATCTATAGACTCCTGGCAATGAGCTACGGGATAGGGGTAAAAGCCTGACCCACGAAAAACGCGTAGTACCCCAGGTCCCAGTTTTGGCGGGGGTTTCAATGGTCAGGTGAGGAGGTTTGGGAATCACGGGTAGCCTGTTGAAGAAACACTACTGCGACTAGCGAGTAGGTCTTACCGAGTAGGCTTGTAGGCTTAACTGGTAGGTTAAAGTGATAGAGATTATAGTAGCTACCAGAGGCCTTATATACATATTTGAGCGTACTAATAATAGAGCTATGTAAGGACTGAATAAGCAGTCACATGTGTGATGAGCAATCATATGAGTCAGTATGAGTAGTAACGATGAAAGAATGACGAATACTATAGATGTCGCATAGCCTCATAAGAATGTATCTAGGAGAGTCCGAGTCGGAGTAATCCGAGTCGGAGAGTTCGAGTCGAATCTAATCTACGTAAGATAAGATCAACACTCCCCCTCAATGAGTGCATCTCCTAACGAGTGTACCCATTGGACTAAGACGAGTAGAACTCAAGTCCTAGTAATCCCCTGAAGTGTTCGAACTTCACACGTCCCAACGGTTTGGTGAAGATGTCTGCGATATTGTCATTGGTATCAACTCGCAAGACTTCGATGTCTCCATTCTCGATGAGTTCACGGATGTAGTGAAACTTGACATCGATATGTTTCATGCGACGCTCCTGAATAGGATTGTTGCTAATGAAGATAGCACCGTTGTTGTCGGAACAGATAGGGATTGGCACGATGATCGGCATGCCAAGCTCTTTGAACATGTGCTTGAACCACATCACCTGTCGACTACAGTCAGACACAGCCATGTATTCGGCTTCGGTGGAGGAATTGGCAACAGTTTTTTGAGCATGTGAAATCCAGCTAATGCTGGCGTTAGCCAACATCACCATGTTTCCAGTCGTAGATCGGCGTGCAACCAGATCTGCGGCGTGATCAGAGTCCGAGTATGCGATCAATCCATTTTGGGATGCGCCATCAAGAACCAGAGCGTAGTCCATAGTTCCTCGGAGGTATCTGCAGATGTACTTGGCCTTGCTGATGTGTTCCTCGGAAGGATTAGCTGCAAATTGAGACAGCTTAACAACAGCGTAGGCGATATCTGGGCGGTACCCAGCATCAAGTAGAGCAGAGATCCAATGATCGACTGGAAGTAGTGGCGTCGTTTCGTATTGACAGGTCCAGTATGTTCGAGGGGCCTATAACCCTCAACCATCGGTGTAGGTGCCGGTCGGCAATCCTTCATGTCAAAACGTTCCAGGACCGTGCCAAGGTAGGCAGATTGGTCCAGACGGATATTTTGTCCGTCACGTCTGATCCTCATTCGTAAGAACTCGGTTGGATTTTCGAAGTCTCGACATTCCCACTTGAGCTTGAACACCTCTTTCTTGGCATTAACAAGTCTCTTGTTAGGACCCGCGAAGATGAGATCATCGACGTAGGCAATCATGATGACAAAGCCACCATGTCCATCCTGGAGGATGAAGATCCTGGTATCGGTCGATAGTCGTTTGAAGCCAAGAATCTTCATCGACTTTGCAAGTTCCATGAACCATGCACGGACGCTTGCTTCAGACCATAGATAGCACGAAGGAGGCGGTACACCTTGTGCTCTTTGCCCTTCATGACAAAGCCTTCGGGTTGACGCATGTAGATCTCCTCATCTAGTTTCCATAGAGGAATGCAGTCTTGACATCGACCCCGGTGATGTGCCAATCCGTGAAGCCGTGAGAGCTAACATGGTTCGGACTGATTCGAAGCGAACCACCGGTGAGAATATCTCGTTGTAGTCGATGCCTTCGATTTCTTGGAAACCCTTGGCAACAAGTCGGGCGCGTTTACGACCGTCAGATTTGACGTCGAATACCCAGCGATTGGTAAGCGCTTTGCGACCTTTGGGAAGATCGCCCATTTCGAAATACGTTGCGTTCAGAGAGTTGCCTTTAACTCATCTTTGCAAGCATCGATCCATCCTTTCTTCTCCTGCGGTGGCATCCGCAAGATGTCTTTAAACGTCCACTCGCGTGGGAGCGCTATCGACAGAAGGAACTGGAGGCAAAACCGCTTTAGAAAGCAGGAAATGCATAAAATTAACTCCCCCTTCACGCGCTAAGCGTTCTAAGTCCCCAGGTATGTCAAAGTAGAGTCAGATCACTTTCGGACTCTGGAGTAGCAGGTATTGGCGCGGGAACACCTTTTTCTCTGCTTTCAGCACCTTGATTAGATCCAGATGGCCGTCTGTCATCTTTATCAAGTGCTTGTTCTCCGATCCGCCTGATGCTTTTCTGTCGGAGTTTTATTTCTGTAGACATCGCCAGGCTGGGCTTGGTTTGGGTCCGATCCCGCGTAGATCTCCTAGGTGCATCACCTGGAGCGTCTCCCGGTGCAGGGTTCGCAGGTGCTGGTCAGCTGGTTGTTCAACCAACGTTCCGATCGTCGGCACGATCAGGACCGCTACCCTCTTTTAGGGGTTTGGGGAGTTTGGTGATGGACGAGGAAGGGGAATCATCATCGTCATCATCATCTCCAGATTCAGATGGAGGTCCATCATTACCAAACGAGGAAGGTGGGTAGTCTTCAACTCGTGGTTGCTTTTGTTTGGCGTCTGGACACCTTGGGAAGTGAAGTTCATCAAAGCGAGCGGTAGTCGCCTTGAATAGAACATTCCTTGGCGATCTCATGAAGAGATACGCCTTCATGCCTTCTGGGAATCCTAGGAAGATCATATACTCCGACCCGTGGAAGGAGCTTGTTAGATCGTTGTTCCTTGGGAATATACACCCAGGCACCACATCCGAAGACTCTTAATTTAGAGACATCCGGAGCTTCTCCTTCTACAGCCTCGTGTGGAGTAATCCAACCAAGACGCTTGAGAGGCGTCCGGTTATACACGTAAACGGCGTATAGAACAGAAAATTCCCACCATGATGGGGACAGGCAAGCGTCGTGACGCATTGACTCGGCCTTCTCCATGATAGTGCGATTGAAGCGCTCAGCGCGTCCGTTCTGCTGATGCATATACGGGGCGCTGATTGATAGCTTGATTCCTTCGACTTGAAGAAACGTTTCAGTTCGTCGTTGATGAATTCTCCACCACCATCCACCTGCCATTCCTCTATCTTCTCATGGTATATAGTTTCGACCATGGCGACGAAGTCTTTGATTGCTTGGATTGATCCACTCTTCTGACGAAGAAGGACACATGATCCACGACTCGTGCAATCATCAAAGAAGGAGATGAAATGTTTGAACTTGTGGTATGACTCGACGGAGAATTCTTTCAGATCCGAATGGATCTTCTGGAATCGGCGCTTCACACACTTGCTTGAAGCGGGAATGGCTCAAGCGTCATCTTCCCTTGCGCGCAACCGCGGCACAAAGGTTCATGTTTGGGAATTTCCACCATAGGTGGGAAGTTCGTGGTATGCTTTTGGCTCGTTTGAGCACTTCCCCGCGATGGATGACCAAAGCGTTTATGCATGACCTCGTAATCGACAGGTGGTCCAGGAGACCTTCTGCACTTGCAAATCGGCGATCCATCAGAGTTCTTTACAGATACCCAATAAATCGTGTCGTCCGGGTTGAAGTGGATGACCCTTAATGAGATTTCCCCATCAGAATCGTGCAATCCCCATGGATAGGGAATCGCCCCAAAGAGTAGTTTTGGGTTGACTCAAGAAAGTTCCTGTAGAGAACAATCGAGTTTGATAGATTGGGTATGTGATATACTGGTTCGATTATCGATTCTACGTCTCGATCGTTACCGTCAGCACCTTGACAGTGGTGAATTACTCGAAGCTTTCCAATTCCTTTTATGGACAGGGTAGTACCCTTGGAAGCGGTGTTAACCGATGGACTGTTCTTAACAGACTTTGTAATCGAACAAGTCCTCTTTCGAGGGGGTAACATGCATTGATATGCCCCAGAGTCCATCATCCAGTATATGAATGTCTCAAATTTCTTACAGGAGCGCATTGCGCATCTTTACACTTAGCGGTATTCGATGAATCATGAATAGAAACATAGAATTTAATGCACAGCACAATTCTATGAATACAATCACGCGTCCAAGCTATCAAAATCTAATTGAAGAGGCTGTGGAGGCAACGAGTTAGCCAAGGTGTTTTCGTGGTAGGAAACAGAAGGGACGTACTTATCGTCGTCGAAGTGACCAGTCCTCAGAGTGTCCCAATCCGGTAGGTAGACGGATGTTTTTGCAATCTGAAAGGCGATCTGTCCATTATGATCTGATATTCGCCTCCCATCCCGTCGTCGGAGCCCCAGTCGGAGACTTCGTCGTTGGGGTGGAGCGGGTCCTCCAGTTCGCCGTCGCGGATCCTCTCCCAGACTGTCTTGGGAGCTCCGAAGAGCGAGGAGTCCTCGACTGCATCCCACCTTTCCAGTGCTGGTTCGTCGCCGAGGGAGACGCTGTCGTCGTCTTCGCCCAAGGCAGATCGGTGTCACTGAGTCCGTCCAGTGCTTGTGAGCCGTCCCCTTCAATAGGCAATCGAGATTGATGCACCATGGTTGGTTGGGGAACAGTCGATCCCATTCTCCAGATCCACCGTGTGCCAGTGGGGGGAGATGGGAGTCGGTGCAGAGACGTGCTGGTCTCATGCACCTCAGGCTGGTCGGAGGGCTCGAGCGATCTTTGACGTTTGGAAAGGCCTGGGGGAACTGATGCAGTCAATAAGAGCTCGTTTCCGCTTGTCCGCCTCCTCGAATGACTTGAGGTGAGGGGCGGTTTTTGGTAAATCGAGCTTACCGCAGTTCTTCCTGGTGCGTTCCACGTCGGGATAGCACGAGGTCTCCGTAGACGGAGCGTCCTTGGCTTTAGTAGCCGAGGCAGGGAGATGGGTAGATGGGGTTAGGACGGGACAATTGAATGATAGATGGTCCGGTCTTCACGAATGAAAGAACCGAGACCTTGGCCTGGGGAGGCACATCTCCTGAGGAGCGAGAGAGACGAGGTGGTCACCTAAGAAGGCGGCCTGTACCATGTGGGAGCTGTGACCTTGCGACTTCCTTTCCTTCTCCTTCTTCTTGTTGCCACCCTTGGATCCGCGCTTTCTTCCCCTTGTTCTGGGAAGAACCCGAGTTTTGGTACTCGAGTTGCCGGAGTCCTTCTGCTGCCCCTGTTGCTGCTGGCGGAAGTTAGGGTTCCCCCCTTTCCTCTTGATACCAGTGAACTTATTGAGGGTAGCCGGGTTGGCCACTGCGATCGTACTCAGCCGTGATGGCCTTGACGACGGCGTCGAAGGTGAGATCCTCCTTTTTGTTGTTAAGGAGGATGGCGATGGTGTTATCGTATTTAGAAGGGGATGCTGGCTGATCAAAATCATCGCCTCGATGAACGGGTCGATCTTGACCTCGTTCTGGGCGAGCTGACCAGATGGTTCTGGAGCTCAGCATCGCGGGGCGAGGATCTCCGTTCCCAATACGGAACTGGATCGCCAGCTTGAAGTACGCGAAGATTGCCGCGAGTCCAGGGGACCCGTAAAAGCTCCTTGAGCCCATCCCATAATGCACTTAACCGTATTCGCACCTGAGACTTGGGCGCAAACGTTTTTGTTCATACGAAGAAGGGAGGGCTCCCATGGCCTGATCGTCGTCCTCGTCCCACTTCTTGATCTTCTCATCCTGAGCCAGCTTTTCAGCGGCAGTGGATTCAGAGGGGAGATTGAGGGGATGTTTGCCGTCGATGTACGACGCGAGACGTTGCATCTTGAGGTACTGCTCCGCACGCATGGCCCAATCAATGTAGTTGGTACCATCGAGCATGGGGACGTTGTTGAGAGCGTTGGAAGACATGTTAGATTGATAAGATCTGTCAAAACAAGGTTCGTCAGCAACGTATATCACAAATCAAAGAAAGCGGCCATAACAGCGCGTTCTTTGCCCCATTCTTGCAGCCATTACAGCGCAGAGTAAAGGCATAGGTTCGGCCTATCAGCCACTTGGTTAGACGTGCATAGTCGCAGCGATTAAGCGCAGACTTTGTAGCAGTCTATGGAGGCAGCCATTACAACAGCGCCAACCAAGTTTGTAGAGCAGCCATTACAGTGCGTTCTACAGAGCTTCGGGGCTCATAACCTGAAGAAACACTACTGCGACTAGCGAGTATGTCTTACCGAGTAGCTTGTAGGCTTAACTGGTAGGTTAAAGTGATAGAGATTATAGTAGCTACAAGCGTCCTTATATACATAAATGAGTGTACTAATAATAGAGCTATGTAAGGACTGAATAAGCAGTCACATGTGTGACGAGCAATCATATGATTCAGTATGAGTAGTAACGATGAAAGAATGACGATACTATAGATGTCGCATAGCCTCATAAGAATGTATCTAGGAGAGTCCGAGTCGGAGTAATCCGAGTCGGAGAGTTCGAGTCGAATCTAATCTACGTAAGATAGAATCAACACCTGTGACCCTCAATAATGTGAATATGCTATCCCTTTTAGCATTTTGCATTACATTTATACTTGCTTGAACGCTCTTTGGGCGATTTAAAGCGCTCAATAGCCGCCCAACGGCCGCCTCGATCCTCGAAATCCAGCTATAGGCCAGTTTTGGTTCAATGCATGCACTACCTACACCATTCGATTTGTAAAGTCTACATTGATCAGATGATACAGTCCGCATTTCTAAAAGATGATTACTGAGTGATATCATGAGCGAACAATTGAAGCATATCTTCACAATATGTATTAGTCTCGATCCCCACTTCAGAGGCATAGAAGCGCAAGGAGAGATACACCAATCCAAAGCTAAAGCATTTAATCTTGTGAGAGCATCTAGTTTCGTACCTAAAGAGCTAATATTGACCGAGTTATTGACAGCTTAGAGACACGACATGGCGGTCTTGGTGCCGCTGGTATTACTGTACTGAAGGTCCACGTTTGGGCAAGGATCCGAGATGTCCCCCCAAGGACCTCTGCCCAAGTACACTGAGGTTTGGACAGCCCTGGTTATCAGCACAAGGAGCAAAGCACTGCTCATTGCCAAATGGGTGGCTTGGGGTGTCATTTGGTATGATGAACACTTTGCTGACCAGTCCTTGCTCCTGAATTAACCAAGTGTTTCTCGTCGGGCTTTTACCCCTATCCACGTAGCTCATTGCCAAGAGTCTATAGATCTCAGTATACTTGAAGAAGCCTCTCATATCTTAACTGGACTGAATAGAGAATTCATTACATTCTAATCATCCTATCAAACTGTAGACTTCCCGAGACTATACCCATCTCAAATTCCCTAAGTCCCTGGAAGTTGAGAGGGATATAGCCGAAGTATGAGGCGGAAGACCCAGATAAGTTGTCGAAGTGCGGAATGATAAACATCCTTTCAAGCAGAGCTTGAACTTCCCACGCAACACACGCGCGGAATGATAAACATCCTTTCAAGCAGAGCTTGAACTTCCCACGCAACACCGCGTCGGTGGGCGCCTACCGCTTTCCCCACCTCCTCACCTGTCAAACTCTTGACTCGACACCCGCCTTTCTTCTTCGCTTTGAGTTTATCGTATTCTTTGACTACACTAGTTTCCAATGTCCCACGTGGCTCGCCTGCTCCCACGGAAAGGGTCCGTAAAACCCACACTAGTGCCACTAGGATTATCTTCCTCCAGAGTCTCTCGCTCTTGGACAAGCTCAGGTTCAATAAAAACGGAGCAGGACAACGGGCTTTCCCCATCGGCAGCGACGACAGGGCTTCCTTTGTCACCATACCTGAGGAGGACATGGCCAAGCTCAAGAAGTGGCAGTTTTGGAAGTGTGTTAAGGACGAGGCTCCTCTGTATCTCGCTGTCAACCTGGCCCCCTTCCATGAGGACGACGAGCTCACCGAGGCTAATCTTCAGCGACCCGCCGAGGACGACGCCAACGAACATGTGGCGAAGAGGCCTGCTCTTGCTCTCTTTAAAGTCAGCGGCGCCGACTACTACAAGCCTTACAACCGCTGGAAAGGAACCCGACCTTATCATCCACGACAATTTTCATCCTCACGGACGCAATAAAGAAGAAGTCCAGTTCACTTGGTTCGAGCGTACTCGTTTGCGTTGGATCGTCGACCACCAGCACGATCTTCAGAGCCCACAATCCTGAGGGTGTGACCAAGGAGAAGATCCCCTTCTGACATTGAATAAGATCCGTTCCTCTGACTCCTGCTCCATCCTCCACTGCCCGCAAGGCCCTGCAAGGCGTTGTAGAATGGCTGAGCTGCTCCACTTTTCTTTGTCTATGTGCAGGGCTAAGCACGACGAGGAGGGGAAAACTGTCAACAAAGAGGAATGGAAGCGTCATTTCGGGTTCTTCAAGGAGAAACCCAACGTACACGACCTCTTCGAGTTCTGGATCGAGGATGAGGATAGACTTCGACTTGAGAAGCTTCACAACCGTATCGCATTCGACCCCGGCCGCTACGGAGACTATGTGTGCACTGGGCTTCTCAAGGCGGATCACGCAAAACAGTTTGAAGGAATGAAGGATTCGCTGGCTGTGTCACTGGCGGCAAAACAAGCCTACTAATACCCTGCGATCCTTTCGTGCCCCGAAACGTCGACCCAAGGTGCACGTCCCGCCACGTGTGTTGGATGCGGGAAGCGAGGACACCCGGCATATGCTCACAACACTGGGACCCTCAGCCCCCTCAAGTGGGCAAAGCTCAAGGACAAGAGCCTCGTACACCCTGCTACAGGTACCGACATCTGCATCAACTGGAACCTCCGGGGGACCACGGAGAAATGCAGCCAGTGTCCTGAGCGCCTCCACATCTGTTCCCTCTGCGGAAAGAGCGATCATCACGCCACCCTCTGGAAGTGCACCGATCGACCTGCCTAAATCTTTCCTCGAATTAGCGACACCCAACCATCTGGATTACATCGATCTCTCCGACACTGTGCACGTTCGGTTCCCCTCCGATCTTTCAACAAGCCTTTTGTCCATTTTCGAGAAATTGTGTCACCTTACAATGCCGATGCATTCAAGCAATACCTCATCGAGTCCAATTTATCAAATTCTACCCCCCATTACCTAAATTCCTGTGATGTGGCTTCCCGATTGGCCTATGCCGTCCCTTTCCTCAACAAAGATCTTCCCCAACCATCCCAGCGTCTCGATTACACCACTACCATCGACGAGTATATCAACAGGGAGTTGAGCGCTGCAGGATGGATGGGCCTTCTCCAGAGACCGTGTGGAGGAGATCCTCGGGGACCCTTCTTCGTCTCCCCCCTGATCGTTTCTGTCTCTCTGTCCAAGAGCCTGGCACCCCTGACAAGCTTAGGGGTCTGCCACACCTCTCGAAGGAAGGGAAAGGTGTCCCCTCTGTCAACTCTTATGTTGACAAGGCCGACAACCCCTACCTGATTTGACACCGCTGATCATGTTGCTGATGGTTGTAAGTCTTTGCCATGCCTCCATGCCATCCATGCCATCCGTGCGCCCGCGCCATCCATGCCGTCCATGCCATCCATGCCGTCCATGCCATCCATCTGGTCCATGCCATCCTGCCCTTCCATGCCAACCCCGTGTTCCATGGTCTGCCAGTCATACTGCTACCTGCCAGGGGTGTATTTCGACGGTATGGTCTGGCTTGAGGCGCACCGATGTACCCCTTACACTTTCCCCGTCGTACCTCCATGCCTTTGACCCATGCTAAACCATTTCCCTTCTCACAGTTATCCGCTGCTCCTGCTGGCACCCAAGGCTGCACCTTTGATATCGCGAAGTTCCATCGCACCTGCCCTGTCGTCCCTTCTCACAAACCATGGCTGGTGATCCAGGGTCGGCCTGGGGAGTTTTATGTCGACCACTGTCGTGAACACGGTCAGCCCCTAGCCCCTATTACACGCCCCTATTTTCGCTCGCGTCCCCTTTTGATCTCCCATCACTCTTTCCGCATCAGCCCCTATCTTTTCATTTATCCGTCTCGGCATGGACACTTTCTATGGCGCACTGCCTCGTTTCTCCTTTCTCATTCTTCTGCACTACAGGCGCTGCCTTACGCGCTGCCTTTGATATTTCTATTCATTCGTTCACCTGACTCCTTCTATTATATCACGCTTCTACGCGCTGCCTTACGCAGCTTCTATCAGCCTTGGTCAGCGCTCACTGTTCTTCGCGCTGCCCTACGCAGCATCGCGCAATCCTGCGCCATTCTTCACCATCGTTTCACACCATTCTTTGCCATACTTGCTTACTCATACTTCAGACTCATCGCGGCTACGCTCATGTCTTGTAGAGTATATAAGCTAGGTAGTTCGCTCTGTATTCCTCAGCTTGACCTCCTCATCAATACATTGCTTAACTCGCATCCAACCGCTCTGCTCTGTGCTGCTAGACAATCTTGGACTATCCGCTATTGTCTTCAGTCGCATCCGCTGCTCATACTCGTCGTCGCCGATCGACTTCGAGTCTATCTTGCTCGCCGTCTAACACCGTGTGGTGTTCTCCGCCATCGCTTTGATATAGTGCTGCGTACTTCGCGACATTAGGTCAAGCTACCTCTCTGCAACCGACAGTACCGCTTTCTGTCCCTGCACAAGTCAACCACTCTGGCCCATCACGCTACCCACCACCGCCAAAATTGAGTGTCTAGGACGACCTCACATCTTTGCTGAACACCGCGAGGATCCAGACGTCTTCTTTCGACTGCCATTACATCCAAGAAGTCGGAGACGTATTTCCCTGCGAAGAATCACCCTGCGAACACCGCCGTACCGAACCCAACTACTCACAGTGGCAACACTCCGCAACTCCGACGACACCTTTGACTACAAACGCTGCACCGGTATACCAGAAAGCCCGTTACCAGCACGACGACCTCCGACACCACCAGAAGCTCAGCCTGAACCCATCCGTATTGACACTCCGCCACTCGATTATTACATCGAACCTCCAACCAGCTCCAACACTCCCCGCATTCCAATACTCTATCCCAGCCTCACCCATTGACTCAACCCGCCAACCATCGAAGAAGAATCCGACGAAGAAGAATCTGACGAGAAGAATCCGATGAAGACGAACAAGAACAAGAAAATCCACAGCAATCCAAGAAGAACCTCAACCGTCCAAGAGATCACTGCACCAGAAAGCCCAATCCGTATCGATCCTCCGACCCCTACACAAATCCACCCCGCATTACCAGCAGAAGAAGACATGTCCATCTCAATCGATTCCCTCGCCAACAGATCAGAGACAACAACGAAATCTTCAAAGCCAATAACGATGTTGTAACCAAACTCCTCAGCAAACGCGTCGATAAAGCCCGCATCCCCCAAATCAGGAGTCAAGGAACCTGAACCTTTCAAGGGCCAGATCAAGGACGCCCAACGGTTCATCCGCTACTTCACCAACTTGGGCATCCAAGCAAGGAGCACCACTGAACCAAACCCTTGGTGGACGCGATGACAAACAATGGATCTCCTCCGCCCTCTCCTATATGCAAGGGGAAGCCAGTCACTGGGCCGCCCGCTTACGTCCAACAGATCGCCGACCATGAAAACGCTGCCAACGAAAACCGACAAAGCTGCCAAACCCTATGCCTTTAATGGAGATTGGACGACCTTCATTCTCCGAGTTCCCAACGCCGCTTCCATTCCGCCAACGACGCTGAAGCTGCTCGACGAGAGTTGAAAGCGCTCAACCAGGGCCGCTACTCTGCTCGCATTACACCGCGCTTTTCCTAGAGACTGCAACCCCGCACCGGTCTCTCAGATACCGACCTCATGGCCAAGTACAAGGAGAAGCTCAACAAGGAAGATCGAGAAATGGCTCGCCCTCTCCACCATCCTCAAGGAACCCGAGAAACCTTGACGATATGTGCAACCGGGTTATCAAGAACGAATTCCACATGCGCCCCAACTCCCAGCGCCATCCCACTTCCATCAGCACTCCTACCGTTATCGAAGACCCTGGGCCATGGACCTCAGCGCCAGCCGTGCTGGTCCCTCTGGACGCAGCCGTGACGATTTTGTCGCTGCCATGAGGGGCCGCTGCTTTGGCTGTGGATCTCGAGCCCATGTCAAGAAGGACGGCAACCACGGAAGTAATCGCTGCAACCTACTGTCAGCGCATGGGACATACGAAAACGTTTGCCAGGACAAGTTCATGGGCCTCGCCAAGAACCGCGGCCTCAACCAGCGCCGTATCCGTGCCACCACCACATCAACGATACCTTCGACGTCTGCGCCTCCTTCAACCCTGCTCCATCCTCTTCTGCCACCATCGCCGCCACTCCCGTTGCTCCTCCCTCCAGCCTCTGTCTCGAACACCAACTTCTCCGACATTCAACGCTCTCAACAGACTCAACTCGAAATTCTCGCTCGCCTCGCCGAACTCAAGGAGGGTTTTTAAAGCGGGTGCCTGCTCGCGCCGAGGCGCATGCACCCTACCTCCGTACGCAACTTCCGCCTATGATTCCATCTATTCCTGTAAACTTAGCACGACTCGCGAATTGAACCCTCTTTCTTCCCACTTTCGCGTTCAAGCAAGTCTCAGAGGCAGAAACCGCAGTACCAAGTCCTCCCGGCAATGGTCGACTGTGGCGCAACAGGATTATTCCTGGATGTGCCCTTTGTCGAAGAGAACAAAATCCGCACCTTTAAACTCCGTCACCCCATCGCACTCCTGAACATTGACGGCTCGCCCAACCAGGCAGGCCATATCACCCACTTCGCTCGTCTCCAACTCACTATCGACGGCTACACGGAATGGACCGACTTCCTCATCACCAATCTTGGTGGGGAGGACATTATCCTTGGTCTCCCCTGGCTCCGCAAGCTCAATCCCACCATCGACTGGCGCAAAGGCACCCTCACCATTCCTCGCTCCAAGGTTCCTCTGTCACCGTTGAGGAAATCCCAGACGAAGATGCCCATCCCATCTCTCGAGGTGCTCCCATGGGAGAAGCACTGGTAGAGCAGATTGGCATCGACGATGATTCACCTCACTCCTCCGGCTCCAACTCCTCTCAAAACGGCATCAACCTCAACACCCACTCCCCAATCAGCATCTACCTCCTCGTCTTCACCTCCAGATGTCCCAGACGAGCCGACTCCACCGGTTGAACCTGAACCGGAGGACTACAGGCCTCCTCTCTGTCGCATTCGCGCCAATCGAAGGACTCGACGAAAACTGGTACGCAAGGGGATGCTTGAGGACACAGGGACCAACTATGGTGCGCTGCTGGCTTCACGTACTCCCAGCAAATCGCCGAACAAAGCCAGAAGGAGAAGCCTCAGAAGACGTTCGAAGAGTTGGTACCCCCTGAGTACCGACAACATGCCTCCGTCTTTTCCGAGTCCGAATCCCACCGTCTACCGGAAACACAAGCCCTGGGACCACGCCATTGACTTCATTCCCGGTGCTCCAGCTGCTGTCCGCACCAAAGTCTACCCATGTCGCAGAACGAACAAGAGGAACTCAACCGCTTCCTGGATGAGAACCTTCAGAAAGGCTACATCCGACCATCGAAATCGCCCCTCGCCTCCCCCGTCTTCTTTGTCAAGAAAAAGGACGGTAAACTCCGCTTTGTTCAAGACTACCGCAAACTCAACGAGTTCACCATCAAGAACCGCTATCCACTTCCCCTCGTTTCCGACATCATTGGCCGCCTCAAAGGCGCCAAATACTTTCCAAGTTCGACGTACGATGGGGCTACAACAATACTCCGCATCAAGGAAGGGGATGAATGGAAGGCCGCCTTTGCTACCAACCAAGGCCTCTTCGAACCCCTTGTTATGTTCTTCGGTCTCACCAACTCGGCCCGCCACCTTCCAAGCCCTCATGAACTCCATTTTTCTCAGACCTCATCGCGGCTGGTAATAGTCGCGGTTTACCTCGACGACATCCTCATCTTCACCCTGACCCTCGAAGAGCATCGCAAGATCACTCACGAGGTGCTTCGACGACTCAAAGCCCACGACCTGTTCCTTCGCCTGAAAAGTGCGAATTCGAACCGACAGGAGATTGAATACCTGGGTCTAGTCATCAGGGAGGGAGAAGTTTCGATGGACCCAGCCAAGGTCGAAGCCGTTCGCAACTGGCCCCACTCCCCGCAATCTCCGCGCCGTTTCGAGGATTCCTAGGATTTGCCAACTTCTACCGCCGTTTCATCAAAGATTTTTCCACCATTGCTCGTCCGCTCAACGATCTCACCAAGAAGAACGTGCCCTGGCAATGGGGTACGCCACATCAAAACGTGTTTGATACCCTCCGCCATCATTTCATTTCCGCTCCGGTCCTCTCACTCTGGGATCCTAGTCGCCCAACTCGCATCGAAGTCGACGCCTCTGGCTTTGCCACAGGAGGGGCTCTACTTCAGAGCATGACGACGGTCTCTGGCACCCCCATCGCGTTCCGCTCCTCCTCCATGCCAGCCTGCAGAACGTAATTACGAGATTTACGACCGTGAAATGCTCGCCATCATCGACGCTCTCAAGGACTGGCGCCACTTCCTCGAAGGTCTCCCTGAGCCTTTTGAGATCATCACCGACCACGCCAACCTCGAATACTGGCGCACCGTGCAAGATTTGAGCCGCCGACATGCAAGATGGGCCCTCTACCTTTCCCGTTTCCAATTCCGTCTCACCCACCGTCCTGGAAAAGCCAACACTCAAGCCGATCCCCTTTCCCATCAAGTCAGTGACGCTGAAGATAACAAGCAACAAATCGTCCTCAAACCCGAACTTTTCGCCAAACTCGCCGCCACCAGCATGCTCGTCAACCCTCTTGAAGAACGCCTCAAGCAAGCCAGCAACCGCGAAGCTGAGGTCTTAGCCGGCCTTGCTGCTCTGCGCAACTCCGGACCTACTCAACTCGTCAACGGCCTACCAGAATGGGAAGAAGTCGACGGCTTGGTCTTCTTCCACAAAGGCCGAGTCTATGTACCCAACGACGACGACCTTCGCCGCGACGTCCTACGACAGTGCCACGATGACCCCACCTCTGGCCATCCCGGAAATCACGCCACCCTTGAACGAGTCGAACGACAGTACTGGTGGCCAAGCATGCGCGCCTTCGTCAAGAAGTACGTTGAAGGATGCGATACCTGTGGACGCAAGAAGCACATGCAACACCCTCACGCTCTTACTCGTCCCCTCGATGTACCTGCCGGCCCCTGGGAATCAGTTGGCGTTGACCTTATCACCCAGCTTCCCAAAGCTCATGGTTACGACGCTATCATTGTCTTCACCGACCACTACAGCAAGCTCATCCACGCCCTCCCATGTCACTCAACATCACCACAGAAGATGTCGCTGACATCTACTACCGGCGAAATCTTCCGACTACACAACGGCCTTCCTCTCCAGTTCATCAGTGACCCGCGGACCTCAGTTCGCTTCAAAAGTCATGCGTGGATTGCTCAAACACTTGGGATCAAGTCAAACCTCACCACGGCCCTACCACCCTCAAGCCAACGGTCAGACTGAGCGCGCCAACCAAGAAGTCGAAAAGTAACCTCCGCATCTACACCAACCGACGCCAGGAAGACTGGGATGAACATATCCCTATGGCCGAATTCGTCATCAACTCCCGGGTCCACTCTGCCCACAACCGCTCTCCTTTGAAGTCGTTTACGGCTTCCTCCCTCACTTCAATATTCCCATTGGCAACCCCTCCGGTCTCCTACCCATCGACAACCGCCTCCAACGCCTCAAGGACGCCCGAGAGGACGTCGACGCTGCCTTACGACTGGAAAAAGGACACCAGAAGGAAGCATTCGAAGCAGGTAACGTGCGGCTGATCACTTCAACATTGGCGACTACGTCTGGCTCGACTCTAGCGACATCAAGGTCAGGATCCCAGCTCGTAAACTAGGCGACATGCAGCTCGGACCCTACAAGGTCCTTGAGCGCATTGGTGAACTCGACTACAAACTCGATCTCCCTCGCAGCCTCTCCCCGCCTCCATCCCGTCTTCCATGTTGACAAACTCTCTCGCTGGAGAGGCAACGACGTCAACGGCATCCTACCACCTCCTCCTGCACCTGTCGAGCTCGAAGGTGAGGTTGAGTACGAGGTCGAATCTATCCTCAACAGCCAAGTCGTCAACCAAGGACGAAAGAAGGTACTTCAATACTTCGTCAGCTGGGCCGGCTACAACGACTCGCATAATTCCTGGGAACCTGCCGACAACCTCAAACGTTCAAGAGCCAAGATCAACGAGTTCCACCGCAAACATCCCAACGCCCCACGCAAGATCTAAGTCATCGAGGACGATGAAGCTTAGAAGGGGGGTAATGTCATGAACACGGTCAGCCCCTAGCCCCTATTACAAGCCCCTATTGTCGCTCGCGTCCCACCTTTTGATTTCCCATCACCCTTTCCGCATCAGCCCCTATCTTTTCATTTATCCGTCTCGGCATGGACACTTTCTATGGCGCACTGCCTCGTTTCTCCTTTCCTATTCTTCTGCACTACAGGCGCTGCCTTATGCGCTGCCTTTGATATTTCTATTCATTCGTTCACCTGACTCCTTTCTATTATATCACACTTCTATGCGCTGCCTTACGCAGCTTCTATCAGCCTTGGTCAGCGCTCACTGTTCTTCGCGCTGCCCTACGCAGCATCGCGCAATCCTGCGCCATTCTTCACCATCGTTTCACCATTCTTTGCCATACTTGCTTACTCATACTTCAGACTCATCGCGGCTACGCTCATGTCTTGTAGAGTATATAAGCTAGGTAGTTCGCTCTGTATTTCCTCAGCTTGACCTCCTCGTCAATACATTGCTTAACTCGCATCCAACCGCTCTGCTCTGTGCTGCTAGACAATCTTGGACTATCCGCTATTGTCTTTCAGTCGCATCCGCTGCTCATCTCGTTGTCGCCGATTGACTTCGAGTCTTATCTCGCTCGCCGTCTAACACCGTGTGGTGTTCTCCGCCATCGCTTTGATATAGTGCTGCGTACTTCGCGACAGAAGGCGGGGTGATGATCCTTACAGCCCGAGATGACTCCTACGACCCGGTTGAGGCCTTCGATAACCACCTTCGCATCAACCATTCCCTTCCCGATGACGCCCACCTATTTGCCTACAAGGCCGGGACTTCATGGTACCCGGTAGTCAAGGACACTTTCCTGCGGGCCTTTAATAAAGCTTGCAGGGAGGCTAACCTCAATAAGGTTCATGGTCACGCCTTCCGGATTGGCGGTACCACAACACTTCTACTTGAAGGTGTTCCCCCGCATACCGTGGCCCATACCGGCGGTTGGAAGTCCATGACTTTCCTGCGCTACTGGCGTCGCATAGAGGACGTCGTACCTCTGGCGACATCTCGAGCCTATGACAAATGTTCCACGGTCAGACTGGTGCACATCTTCGAAGATCACCGTCAACGGCTCAATGCGCCCGCCGATGTCTACAACGACGATACCCTGGACAATGAAAACGACGACTTGGACGATTGATCCCTTACCATACTCCCTCGTTTATACTCGTAACTCTACTCAACCTTTATATTTTCTTCTTCATTACGTTTGCCTACAATCAATAATCCCATTTCTCCTCGCCTGTGGCTCTCTGGGGGATACCGTCTGTCTCGAACCTCTCTTGCCCGACTGCTAGTTATGAGCCCCTGGCTCGGATTGGTATGACCGTCGGGCTCGACAGGCTCAGAGACTCGGTCTTCCTGACATTCAGGATTTGCGGTCTGCCGTCTTCCGATTAGACGCCGACACTTGGGCACTCGTCTGGGTTCTAATCTCTTACTTAGGACCGGAGACGCGTGACGCTGGCCGCAAACCCCCGCAAACCCCCAAAATGGATATAATCCACTTTGGCTGTACCTGATCCTGACCCATATTCCTTTCGAGTGACGAAGACCACTTATTCAAAGTTCCGCGCTCATGGGACACTCAAAAAGTTTTCGCGCATGCTCAAGGGTCGAGAGTTTTCGCGCACATGGAATTTTCGCACTCACCAAAAGTTTTCGCGCACACAAAAAATTTCGCACACACAAAAAGTTTTCGCGCTCTCGACCAATTCATGATGTTTTCGCAACCTCTTTCAAGTGTAATAGTTTCGCGCATAAATGATAAGAAAAGTAAATGTTTTCGCGCATAAAAAGAGTTTTCGCGCAAAATGAATAAAAGTGCACTTTGAACGCCATACGGCTGCTTCCTGGAATCGCGGAATCAAAAATACATCCAGATATGAGTCCAAAGCTGCCTAGGGTTCGAGTGAAGCAGCTATTAAAAGTTTGGTAAATTCTTCTCCACGAATCTTGCTTAGCACGGCTCAGCACTGACTTCTTCATGGACCTGAGTGCCTGCCCTAGCCAGATAAATGGTAAGTACATATAGTCGCATCGTACAAAACCCGGCCTAGGACCAGCCCATGCCAGGCTGTTCCAACCTTTCTCCAGCCATAACAGGGCCCATAAAGCATACCAAACCGACGAGAGGCTGCACATGCCATGCCAGATGTCATGTCTAGTCATGCCACCCTATCTGTTTGGCCCTGTATGACGGTTATCAGACAGGTATGTAGGTAGGTCAACCAGCGTCGTACCAGACTATGTTTCGTGGTATGATTTTTACTTGGCATCCTCTGAAGCTGTTATCCACCTGCTAGTGCACAGCTTCACACGGTGCCGTATGGGATGGATACAAAGATGTCAAGGCTTGCGATATATACATCACAAGCGGCGATTGAACAGTCACTCTGCACAACTCTGCACGCCCGCCAAAGCACATAGATAGGCATTAGTCAGGGTATACGCTTCATCCAGCAGTGACTTCGGCTTACCTGCCATGAGAGAAAAGATGTCAGTGCTCTGCGTGACGTCAACGTTTCACAGCTCACACATCCACCCGAGGCTCTCCTCCTCCAGTTAGTGTTGCCGCCGCTCAACTTGGCTTGACTTGAGCTCAGCTGACGTCGCTTTCCCTGGATTGGCTTGAAAGCCGAGCCAAACAAAGACGGCTCCGCTATCAAGCCGAGTGAGCTGGCTCAAGTTTGCTTAGCGGTCGCTTCGCTTCTGTTTTGGGAAATTGGTACAATAGATAACAGTGGATATTGTCTTCAGGGATTTATGGGCAATTATGAGCAGCTGAGGGTGTAGAACGTATGAAGGAAGATGAGCCTTGACCAAATCCGATAAAAATCACAGAGTATGAATGACTACAACTACTAAAATACAGAGAGTTGCTCCCTAAACAAAGCTGGATCTGTAGCCACCACATTGTCGTATTTCGCCTCTGCCTCCAGCATTTCAAGCTCCTCTTCACCTGTGAGACCAGCAGTGAAAGCTCGAGATGTGCCGCCATGCCGCAAAGAATACTTCAGCCCTTGAAGCGCTTCCATAAGGTCTTCAGAAATCCGATTTCGCCGTGGAGTCATTGTTTCCTTGGCAGACGAAAAAACGCGCTCGCAAGGCACTTGTCGCAGAGAGCGGCGCTAGATGCAATCTAATCGGCGGAGTCGTCGATCGGCGACGATGAAGGCGGAGGCGGCGATGACGGAGCAGAGAGGCTGAGCGGTTGCAAGAAGGCTCGACCAACAAGTAGTGGAACTACAAGTCGAGAGCAAAGGCGGAGAGAGAGGCTTAGAGCGGAGAGATGACGAGTTAAGGCGTTGTATTGACGAAGAGGTCAAGCTGAGGAAATACAATGAGAACGAGCAGTCTTATATACCCTACAGTAGGTGCTGAGTCGTACTAAGTCAAAGGCCATGTGAGTCGTGCTGACAGAGATAAACAAGGAAGCTGCGCGAGGCAGCGCGAAGGATAAGTAAGAAGCTGCGCAAGGCAGCGCAAAGGATAAGTAATCGTATCGGGCATAACAATAGAAATGAGTCGGGCTGAGTAAAGGAATGACAAAGAAGGGTCGGGCTGCGCAGAGGCAATGCGCGTAGCCGAAGGTGAAATAGTAATCAACGGTAGGAATGTGGAAAGGAACCATCGGGACAAGTGAACGGAGATGAGAGAATAGGGGTAACGGAGATAAGATGGAAAGCGGATCAAGATAAGATAAAAAGGAAAAGATAGGGGCGAAACGATAGGGGCTAACCGGTGTCCACGACAGCACTGCTGACCCAGGGATTGGGAGATAGTCCATTGCTGCCTTGAACAGTGTTGGATAGTGAAGTTGGTTTTCCTAATTTGCATGTGAGTCTTTATTCAAAATGTAACATGCAGTTGGATGGCACTGACCTGCCAATACAGGACAACATCAGTCCCCGTGTACTTGTCATAGAGATAGGCATTCAGTTCCTCGGCAAGAGGCTGAGCTGCAGGTGGCGAAGACCAAGACGGGATACCAAGGATGCTGTTTGCAGATTGGGAATTCAAGCGCGACGGGATACGACCAGCACGTCGATCACGTGTGCCACCGGCCGGGCGACCGAGCCCCAAGGTCTGCTGTTGCTGAGCTTGCAAGCCTTGCGCTGGAGCTGCAGGGATCGGGGGCTCTGGAGTGTATGGTTTGAGCTACACCACAAATGAGCATGTAAAAAGACAAATAGACGCTCGCTACGAAGAATCAAGATGCTTACCAAATCAAGAACAACCCCTTTCATTCGTTGCACGTTGTAAGGCTGGTAGTCTTCGTAGTACTGGAGCTTCTGTCGGGGGTCGACAACTACGATGAAATGGTGACTTGAGAAACATCGCCAGAGGGGAACTTCATGACTCACGCATTGCCATCACATATGCAGGCACCTCTTCCGCAAGCTCGCGGTAGTCGCTCAATTTATCAAGCCCTGCGTCGATGATGTCGGCAGTGTTCGGGTCGTCCCTCTTGAGCTTCTCCCATGACTCCTTGAGTGCTTCAAAAGCAGGAAGCGCCCGCCCTAGAGACGTTGTCTTCTCATGCGACAGGAGCTGCTGAAACAAATGAGGAACCTGCAAGAAGCTGGTAAGTTTACAGAACAGAGAGTAAATGTAATGGATATGTCATACCTCAAGAACGCACTCGGCAGTACACAAGGCATCCCAATCTGCCTCGCTCAAGCGATACTTCTCAAGCTCAGGCCATCGGTCCACCATTGCATCCAGAGCCTTGTTGGGATGTTTATGAGTTACGGTAGATAGTATTTCCGTATTGAAAACATACCAGGTCTAAATCCAGAGCTCTCCGAATCATCAGAAGTGTTGACGACCATCGCGTGTCAACGTCACGGATGAGCTCAACCTCGAGCTTGCAGAGCTGCTTCTCGAGGACAGCAAAATCTTGGCGACGTAGAGAGGAGGAACGAATCTTGGGAATGTAAGAGTCAATAGTCATCACGCATGGAGACCTGGAGACATACCGAGCGTATCAGTCCACGGAGCGTTGCAACAGGATCGTGTTCAAGGTCGTCCAGAAATGTTGGATTGCTGCCAAGTTCTGACTCCTTCGCAAAGTCCATGTTTGTGATTTTTGCTAAAACGGCCTTGCATGCTAAGTTGACAATGTGTGGAAAACAGCTAGGTGCGATGTGGTCAAGAACAAACCAGGAATAGGTGTGAAACTACTCACCGAATCCGTCGATGATTACAATCAAACTCTATTCCTCGAGCAAGCAATTCCGTCACAAGCACAACCATCATGCGATTGTTGTTACTTGCATTGTCCATCGTGATCCATCCAATCTATGCGCATACGAGAGCAAAGGATAATTGATAAGTGACAATCAGTGAGAAGAGTAGGAACCTGAGCATACTCGGTGAGTTATTCCAATCCGATCAAAAACGTGCAGGAAGCCTGTGGCGAGGTGATCCCCAGTATGCCTACCAGGGACACGAATAAAGCCTATGAGATCTGTGCGAAGTTGTAGCTTTTTCTGAGGGCCGAGAGGGGTGTTGGTCGTGATCCCTTCCATCCAGTGAATTGTCACAGCCATGAATGGGGTGAGGTTTGTGTCGCTCCACATGTCGGTTGTTGCAGAAATTTTGCCAAGCGCGTGTTTCTGTTGCAAATGGCTTAAGCAAGATAAAATTACAGTAAATGTTACTTTACATTGACATGCTCCTTGAGATGTTCAATATGCTCTTTCCATGTTGCTACAACGTGATCACGGAGAAAGGTACGGTGCGGGATGTCTTTATCTTTCAGGTCGGCGCGAAGCATGAGAAAGATTTCCCGTAGATACTTATTCTCAATAACGTTGAGGGACTGAGAAAAGATAATCAATACAAAAGCAGATCAGCATATAGAAGCAGGGCTTACCTGATCATCCGAAACAATCCAGGTGACGAGGGAGTCGATGAAAGCCTCCTGCGAAAACGGCCGCTGCTGTGGCTCTGAATCGAAAGGACTCGACTCACAGGTATTGCTACCGTCTGTGGGAAGACCTCGCGATGCTCGATACTCCTCTGCCTTGTCCTTCGCAACAGCAGCAGTGATCTTGAAGGCCTGAGCATCGCAGGCATCAACCCATTCTTGCAGGTGGGATTCGACAAGGTGGGTTCGGAGTACGGTTGTTGACGTGTTGAGACCAAATTTCTTGACGTGAAAGTGGCGGGAGCCGTGGCAGTCCCTCCTACCTCTCAGTCAGTATGTAGACACTCGTAATCAGGATGGGGAACAAACATACACGCGGTATTTGCATAGCCATTCACCATTCTTCTCATTGTCGTTATAAAAATTCCACACGTCCTTCGCTTGGTTACTGCCTTCCCTCGGTGATTGCTTATGTGTTTGTCGACGATTTTGACTCCTTGGTCCAGCACGAGGGTGTGACGGGGAGCCGGGTTGGGAAGGAGGGAGGGTGGTCGACCTGCCTGATGGGCTAGGTGCCGTGGAGGACGATGGCGAGACTTGAGGGTTGATGTATTCTGATGGCTTGAGGAGCGAGTGTTGCCACCCCTGGCTTCGCTATGCTGAACATCTACTGAGGTGGGATTGCTGGCAATAGCGAAGCTATTCAAGTCTTTGAAAAGACATATGAGCCAGGAGTGATAAACCCAACGAATGGATCGATCATCGGCTCACCATGAATCACCTCTTCGTTGATCGAGGTCAACACGGGGGTCTGCTGCTGAGGATTTTGTAGTTCAACAGCTGCCTGAGGGGTGACTACAGACGGGATATCAGTTAACGATGCTAAAATCAAGTCCAAAACGCGAACGTTGACTTACGGTGTGTACCTGAAAAGCCGATGTCAAAGGGCCATCAGCCAATGGGTCTTCTTCGTCAACATCTCCAGCATCGGGATGACTCTGGCTTTGTCGGGTCGGTGTGCGGGCAGCACCACGGCCTCTACCGCGAGCCCCACAACCACAGCCACGGCCACGACCACGACCACGACCCTGTCCAGCCTCAGCATCAGAGGCAGAAGTTGAGGGTGCAGTGTCAGAAGATGAGGGAGGCATTTGGGCGAGGAAATGTTGCTGATGGCTTTCAGTAGTGCATCTCTTGTTTTATAGGCTGAAGACGAAGCCGGTACCCTTCCAAAGGTACAAAGACTTCACCGAACATGAACTGTAGTCCTGAGGGTTTCTTGCACAAGCTGGGTAGAAAGCCGGATGCTGGGTCATGGGTTGTCGATTGTCGGTGCCATTGGACTTCGAAATCACCGAAATCTCAGGGTTGGGCAAGAGAAGAGGCTGCGGATGATCAAAATGGAGCCTTGTATTCATTGCAGGGACCCTGAAGAACAAAGATGGTAGGCATTGGGAGGACACATGCCTGGTCTCATTCCATAAGGCTGTAAAGCTTGAATTCAACGCAAACAATCGTATTTTTGAAACGGATCTTGAGGAATCAAAGGGCTCAATCCCTGTGTCAAACATTGGAGTGGAAAGAGATGGATTTGGTAGGATGGGGAGAACATCGAGGTCGAAGTCGGTGAACGATGAGGACGTGATCAAATTAGGATGTTGAAGCCTCGCTGACTCAGCTTAGCGGCTTGAAGCGCGACTGAAGCGGTCTTGAGCGGCTTCCAAAAGTGCGAGCGAGTGAGCCGGTTTGTTCAAGCTGGCTTGCAGCGGCACAGCTTCGCTTGCCCGCTCAGCGGCTTGAAGCGGAGTGGCGGGAACACTACCTCCAGTCGCTTGTCGAGCTAAAACCAAGAAATCGCGAGGGCAGTGAGGGTAAACCGAGGACGAGGCAACGTACATGCGAGTGGAAACGAGGCCCCAAGTTTTTCGGTTAAGGGCGATATGACTTTCGTTGTGTCAAGGACACGGATAGCAAGCAACGTGCGTCTTATGCTCTGGGCTGCTAGTTATCTTTGGGCTGGAAGGTACAACAACACCATGTGGATAGAAAAACGAGAGAGCGGCGTGCATGCGAACTTGAATGTATTTGAATACGGGTGGATTGTCTTTCGTCGCGAGGACATGGGTGGTAACGAGCAGCATACGTGGGTCTATAGTCAGCTCGGTAAATAGCATGGAGTTGTGGAGAACCTACCACTCACGTTGCAATTCCTAAGCACAATTTTTGTGTTTGGTGAATGCATTCATCCACGCAAAATCTATCGCTTCCCGCTTAACGGTAGGAATGAACCTGGCGGCTATATGTCCCCAGTTTCCGCTGCCTTTGAGGTGCTGTGCCCCTGAAACGAGGTCAGTATCGAACATGTCGTCGTAGATATAAAAACCTTACAAGAAAGATGCGACTAGGGTCATGTCTGCGTGCAAGGGATTCAGCTCAGGCCAATATGGCTCTGCATTGTCGGAGGAAACCTAGCCTTCTCTCGAAGGCCTGGGAGATATTTCTAGCTGAATTCCAGCACTATTCATCCTCCTGGGTGCTCGCTTCGTATTCATCGTACCCCGTCGAAGGAAGCATTCAACTTCTCTCTAGATAACGGACTAAAGGACCTTACAGAAAGAGGATTAAGCTTCTTGATGTATTAGTCCTGTCCTATGCTAGAGGGTTTAAAATCCCCGTGACATCCGACGTTGCCAGCTCTATCTCTGCAAAGTCCCGCAATTGCGTCTGGCCTGCGTTCCTGGGCAAGTTAATGCCTAACACAGGTGTAAGGCTGCCTTTTCGAACAGATCCTCCTAGGGTCTCATATCCAAGGTTGATTGGGCGCGAGTCTATTCTTCAGGAACAAGACGGATATTCGAAATGTACACGAGGGGACGAGTGAAGGGCAGAGGGCAAGAGCGACTCATGCAAGGCGAATGAATCAGCCCGCAGGAATATCTGAACTGCCCTGTGAGTACCTCTCTCACCGAGATTTCTGACCATAGCTCTCACCACGTATACCACAGGTCATGGAACAGAGAAAGAATATCTGGAAGATGTACGGTGACCATCCTACGTGTTCTGTAGGAGATCAAGCCATGTTGAACTAGCATAACTCGGAGGGATTCAAAAACATGTGGCATCTACACGTCAACTGAATGCCGTCGATTCCATCCTGATCAAGATCTCCTCCAGTTTCTTCGTTTCGTTTTCAGTAGCACGGAGGTCTTCCTTGATAGCTTCTACCTCGTCCTCCGGTAAGATCTCGCCGTAGCCAGCAGAGGCATCCTTCAGCTCCTGCCTCATCTCCCGCATCCTCTTGGAGTTCTCCTCAACGGATTCGTGCAGGCGGGCGCGGAGTGTAGCGCCTATAGCGGTCTTGGATATATGCAGTCGGCAATTGGCTTCAATTTGGATGCCCAATGGTATGGCTTTCTGAGATGAAATCGCAGATAGGAGTGTCCAAGTCGACACATTCGAGCGGCATCAATGTAACTGGGCACCGTCCTTGATCAGTCCGGAGCAGCAGTCGGGCCGAGCGCGAAACTCGCTTTCGCGCTTTTCAAAGCTCTCGCTCGGTGTGCCTCAATGCCAATTGGTTGTAAGGATGGCTACGTTCTTGTAGAACGGATTGCCGCATAGATCCTTGACAAGGCCAAAGTTGAGGATGTCGTTCCGTTCTACCATTCATTTGGAGATATTATGGGCAAAAACGAGGGCATTACAGTTGGAGCTTTCATGTCTGTGACACAGTAAGTAAAGAAACTTTGTTTCGACCAATGGGTGGCTGGCACGTACTCTTGGAAGAACTGAATCAGGGACTGGCAAACGGCTGTGTTACTTTCCAAAGCGGAATCTTCAAATGCAGGGAAATCGACAAGAGTTATCTTGGAGCCGTCCTCAAGAGAAAGCTTGTGCACTTTCACCTGTTCCAGGTCTTCGGTATTCCTTATGACAGAAGCAAGGTCATGTAGGAGCTGTTCGTTTATGAGGGGCATGCCTTCCAGTAAGAATTGATGAACCTACTGGTGCCTTCGCATTATTGGTTCCCAAAAGGCTGAGGACCCAAAGTGTCATGACTCATGAGCCATCAAAGATCGTATAGGAGAGAAAGAGCGGATTCACCAGATCATGGGGTCGCCCTGCCCTTCATCCTCCCCTCGTGTGACGTCGTCATCCCCGTCGTTTTCTCGTATTCGTTCAAGAATAAAGGGGATCCTGATGGCCCCCCAGGATTCCGCCGACTGGTCCTTCTGTGAAGACTTGTTTGCTGCTCGAGTTTGATGCTCTTCTTGTAAACCGCTTTGCTCAATGTCGAGATTCACCCAATCTTGAGTGATGTAAGCTTTAAGAAACCATTCTCAATGTCTTTGTCCTTGCCTACGCCAAAGGCTTGTGGGGGGGTTCCGCCTGCACCCCAACCGACCGTAAGGAATTGGCCAGCCTTCAGAGGCTCATCGGCAAAAAAGTCGCTTCCAGGCCTTCAACCCTGTTGAAGCTCTGCCGAAGGCCTTTTCAGGGGGGCACCGGGGCGGGGGATGACTCAAAGCGGTCCCTAGGCAGGGTGGAGGCGTGCTGGAGGGCTTTTAACGCCTGGAAGGTGCTTCCAGGGCTTGTGCCGCCCTTCCAACCGCCTCGCCATCCCTATAAGGAAGGCATGAGGTCTATATTTGGCTACAAGGGTCGATTAGTGATGGACAGGGGTAACCCCCGGGTCCCAATGCAGCGACCCGTACCCGACCCGCCAAAAACCCCTACCCCTGCACAGGGGTACGGGTTTTGGCGGGTTTTCCAAGGGTTCGGTCAAGGGTACAAGGGTCAAGGGTAACCTGTGACCCCCTACACTATAAAACCACTATTACAACCTGTTAAATTCATATTTATACATGTTCAACGGCCCTTGGTTGATTTAAGCGCCCGGATCTTTGAGGGCGATGTTTGGGCTCATTTCTTGGCCAAAAGACATGATACAGGATTCATTCGAAGCGTAGAATTAACCTCTATTCGAATATACAGCGCGCTTTACTAAAGGATGATAACTGACCGAGAGCGCGCACAAGTAATGAAAGGGTCTAACAAGTTAATGTCAGGGCGCCGATCCATGGCTCAAAGACGACGATCCGTCATCTAACATACACTGTTCGAAAGCTACGATTTAGAGCTTCGGAACGCACATACATGTGCCCCTAACGACACAGTATTCCTGGAACTTCAACGTTTTCGAGGTGCTGACGCGGCATTTTTGCAGTAGCTTGGCGTTCCCGGCAATACCCGTACCCCTGGCGGAGGGTACGGGTTTGGTAGGGGGTCAGAAGTGGCCGACCCGTACCCGACCCCTGAGTACCCCTACCCGTGTACCCTGGGGGTTGGCCAAACCCCTGTCCAACACTAGGGTCGATCCGCCCTTCGGCAGAGCTTCGGCACACCGCGAGGATGTCATCAGAGCTCGTACGCGACCTTCTTCACCTACCAAGAGACTCCCCTTCAGAGACACAGGTCAAGAAGCATGGGCGCATGATCATCCACCAAAACAACTGCAAAGGTGGTCCGTGCACCATGCGCGCCTGGCGGACTTTGAACGAAAATGATATAAACCCGACGCGACGCGTCGAGATTCTTTCTTCCTTTCCCCCATCTTTTCCTTTCCTCTCTGTCATCCCGCTCGACGCTTCCCGCTGCTCCTCGACGCCATAACACATCTCCTCGCTGTCCAAGACAGGGATCACCGCCCTTGGCCTCCCTTGTTTCACAGGTTAACCTCGAGCTTCGCATCCACTTCAGTTCCACTGCACGACGCGACGTGACGCGTATTTTCGGCTTTGGCGATGCCCGCCTTGCCTGAAATCTTTCTATCTGGCATGTCAGACGGCATAAGCGGTATATCTCAGTCTTCAACCCTTCGACAACGACCTCACCGAGGTTGATCTACAACGACAACAATAATCAAAATCTACCAATCCAGCTCTGTCTACATTATCATCTCCACACCTCTCTCGGGCCTCCATCCACTGCAGCTATCTCACCATTACCATCAACGACCTCACCGTGAACCTTGGCGCGCACTTCGAGTTAGATAACACCGCCTTGGGCCAATGCCACCCTTGCGAGATCTCTTGTTTATGGTGTGTCTTCCATCGGCCAATACTTCTATTCATTGCGAGTCCCTGATGCATGCTCGTTGGTAGGTTCGCTCTTTTCTCGTGTCGTGCAATGGTCAGTGGTTCGATTCTTCCTGATTTTGCTTGCATATACCGCTGTAGTACCCATCCTCGCCTGTAATAGATTACATTACCTATACAATATATTCGTTTTGCTTCTAAATGTTATGAAATCGGTATCGGGGTGTGCTTAGTTGCAAATTTTATCAGTTTTGCGTCTACGTCCAAGGCCTGTTCGCATCTGAGAGGTGGCTGAAGGCCTGCAAACACCTAGAAGGGAACAAGGCCTTGATCCGCCTCCAGGTACTCTCCAGGCCTGGACCTACAGGGGCCATCAAAAGTGATGGCAGTCGCTCAAAAAACATGAAATGTCGATTATCGGGCTGGTAGTGCTCCGAACTACCTGAGATTTGAAATATACATAAAATGTAGTGTCAAGTACCTAGGGTTAGACTTTTGCGCTCTTCAGATAAAGGGATCGAGAGATATGTGTCCGAGAATAATTGCAAAAAAAGGGTGATTTTGTGATGGTTACAGAACGAATTTGAAACAAGCTATTGGTCCATAATTCCAGAGAAAGATACTCTCAATCGTCGTACAGACACAGGAATATTTTCGTGATTTTAGGGAATTCACCGAGCTCAGAATCTAGGTCAAGATTTCGCAAATTTGGGTGGGAAACCCGCAAAACACCATCAAGCCACCCAAATTTGCGAAATCTACACTTACATTCTGAGCTCGGTGAATTCCCTAAAATCACGAAAATATTCCTGTGTCTGTACGACGATTGAGAGTATCTTTCTCTGGAATTATGGACCAATAGCTTGTTTCAAATTCGTTCTGTAACCATCACAAAATCACCCTTTTTTTGCAATTATTCTCGGACACATATCTCTCGATCTCTTCATCCGAAGAGCGCAAAAGTCTAACCCTAGGTACTTGACACTACATTTTATGTATATTTCAAATCTCAGGTAGTTCGGAGCACTACCAGCCCGACAATCGACATTTCATGTTTTTTGAGCGACTGCCATCACTTTTGATGGCCCCTGTAATCATAGACCTTCAATCTCCTGGGAGGGGTTTCCAGGTCTGCCCAGGTGTGGAGGCCTTGAGAGTACCTTGTCAGGTGTTGTCAGGCCTCGAATCAACTTTTTTGCTGATGCTGGTCGACCTGTTGGTTGCCCATGTTCACAGGTTTGTAAAAGGGCTCTGGAAAGGGGAGAATTAGCGACGCCGGCTAATATAGTCAAGCAATCAAAGAGAAAACGAACTGATGGATAGTTCATTACTGTTAAAGTAGAAGAGGTGGGGGTAAACGTCGAAGGTGCTCGTGTTGGTAATTTTGAACCCGTAAGTAGCGTCGTCATCGTCGCCGTCGACAAAGACGTGAACACCCTTGCCAGGGTGGTTAAGGTTCTCGGATATAGGATCCATGGATATGGATGTGTCGTCCAACCTGTAAACCTCGACATCAAACATTGACATAAAGGCCCGCTTTTGGTCCCCTGCAACGATGTTTAAGGGAGTAAGGTTATCGTGCCGCAAGTGGTGATAATAGAAAGCAATGCTCTTCATAAGGTCCCAAACGTCGCCCATACATTCCAACTCCTTCGGCTCGGAGTAATGTCCTGACTCCTCTGGGGCCAGAATCTCATAACTGTAACTCTCGCTGATCGTGGAGAGGCTGACATCCGCAAGCTCCCTTGTTGTCTCCTTTAGGCAGAAAGTAAGGTTCTCTGCCTGTTGTTTGTCAAGGAGAATAGCCTTGTAGTCTTCCGAAGCGTGATACTTGAGGGTGGGCTTTGTCGACTTATGAGGCTTGGCGATGAACGTTTGAGGTGGTTCAAGGTCTCCCCGCCAGTTCAAAGTCGTCCTCAAGGGGGCGACTTTGATCGCGTTGCATGTATACAGGGGAGGCCCTGAGATAGCAGGTAGGCCAGTCCAAATATCGAAGACAGCATCAGCGGTAATCCCATGGATCAGCCCTGCTTCCACCTGAAATTGTAATTTCTTCGGCGTCTTCGCCCCTTTGGGTTTCTTAGTCGTGTCGTCCTTGACGAGCTCCAATTTGGCGGTATAATATCCTTTCATGCTCCGCAGGTCGTTACTGAACAGTAACCTGTCCACCTTGCCTTCGCATTGCGGGTTCTGGCTACCGATGTCGGGTAAGACGCGAAGAGGTAGGAGCTTTTTGGGACGTACCGGGGCAGAACTTTGAACTGACGAACAAGTTCCGAATAAGTGATAGAACCAATGTCAAGGGTCTTCAAGGCAAGCAGCAACGCCGCAGTGAATTGGCCCTGGCCTTGGAACTCGTGGGCGAGCTCTCCAGGTTTGCATGCCGCGAGAAGAATATGCGATTCTATGCCGTGATGTCGGAATTTCGGGAGGATGTGAGCTCCCCTCGTAAGGGAGAACACCTCCCCCGAGAATAGGTCCTCGTCAATGTTTGCTGGAATCGGCGTTCTACTCGGAGGAGCGCTACGGACGAGAGTATCTGTTTTTCTCGTGCCAGACCCAGAGTGGCAGCAATCAAGGATGACAGTCTGAGGAGCGTCAGTTGGATGTGCTAAGCAATGAGAGAAGTATAGCGCACGATGTTGTTCCCCTTTGCGTCGGCGATACCGTGCAGTATCGTTCCCAAAGATCGGTCGGGAAGCCCATGAACTATTCCCCCTTTGCCATCTGGCTCATTGAAATCATGGGGAACTAAACATTGGACCCAGCTGTCCCAGTTTTTCCATTCCTTTGGCGCAGGATTGTTATTTCCGTGCCCAGCATAGTAGATGACGATCGGGTCGTTCTCCTCGATTAAAGGGTTAGTGACCAGATCTGTCAGCTCGGTTCGGATGGCGATTCTCGTTGCCTGCTCATTGCGCAAGCTACGAATGCGCTCCGAAACAACACCTTTCTCCTTGAGAAGCTGGACAACGCTATCCGCGTCGAAGGCAGCTCCTTTGAGATTTAGAGTGCCTTCGTCAAGATATTCATCGATGCCAATAGTGAGAGCAAACAGACGCTTCGGCAGGCTGCAGTGGCTAGGTCAGTTGCTGACGGTGGTACCAACGAGCTGAACGGCCGACCTCGATACCATGCCTCTTCTGAGACGAATATAACGAGACAGGAAAAGCAAAACCTAATGAATCAATGGACGACAAACACTTAACAGATCCTCGTGCGGTCCCACTTGACTTGCCTATCCTATTCAGAAGCGTGACACGGAACAGGGGCGAGCCGGTGTATCCGGCTGCATGGCATTCAGCTCGACCCCTACCAGTCGAGATCGATGCAAGATCGATGAAATTTGATTCTGAAGGAATACACCCACCAGTCTTTGGATATCGTCCCTTTCAGACGTCAGCAATTCAGAGTAGTCATGATGGCTCTCTAGCGAGCGTTGTTTTGAGAGCCGCGTTTACATAATATGTATCTGGCACTACAGGCCAGGGTGCGAGCGGAGAGTACAAGGGGTTATGGCCTCTGCGATAAACATGATCAGAGGCAGAGAAAGCCTGGTAGGACTCACTGGTCAAGCTTCAAGACCCAAGCCTCAGGGCCTTACCAGTAGCACGCCACTGCGGATTAGACACAACTTAAACATCAGAATCGCTGTGAAGAACAGTCGAGGGGCTAAATTCCGACTCAAACAGGGTATTTCTCGCAATATCTTTGCACATTATTGCAACGCACAGTTCTGGTCACCTTCATCCCAAATCTCATAGCTATAGCTGCGCAGGAATGTACCAAAACCCACCAAAAAGTGACGTTCTCGACGCGCCGATTTGGCTTTGTTTGGTCGCGACCTGTCGGCCTCCCTCACCCCTCTCCTCGTTCAGTAGCCAGTGAGCTCACTCCGCTCGCAACTATTGCACCCAGCTGCATATCGATAGACCCAGTTGCACATTGCTTTGGATGACACTGTCTCCTATAAGCCTTTTGAAGGCGACCTGATTACCGCCCCCTCAGGAGGAAGATCTCGAACGTATCTTAACATTCGCTCTTGACGCTACTCAGACACAGCTCTTTACAGGTTTTTATCTGTCACTTGGCTCATTCAAGCTGACTGGCTTAATCAACAAAGGATACCATATACACGACGAGCTTGAAAACGAGATACAAGCAGGCGGCACTCGCAGCTTGGTGTTGGAACGTCTCGCTTTGTTCCTTCACGAGAAGCGCCAAGCCAAATTGAAGTTCCCGCTCTCCTGGCTTTCCTCACCGAACAATTTCCAAGTACGCGTGTTCATGACGTTGGCTGTCACTAAGGAGCTGCAGGTCGGGAATAACCCTCGAAAATGTATCAACATATCAGCTGTTGCACCAAACCGTGCAAACCCGCAAGGTGCTATTGAACTTTGGATTTGCCGAAAGGTCGATCTATGAGTATGGCTTCTTGGTTAACTCTTGTACAACCGTGCTGACTGGCTGCTTGCTACAGAGTGGCATTAAGCATGAACAGACTCCTGTTTGATGCTCCCAAAGTCAGCGACGCCCTGCTTTTCAGTACCATCCTTGCAACCGACCTGGCAGTACTGGAAAGGAGAGGCTACAATGGTACGGTCGTCAGTTTTCACTGGTAATGACCTTCCCTGACTGTGCTCTGCAGTGACCCGGATCCTGAATCAACAGCAACACATATCCGAAGCTCCAATGTTTCGGCCCCCGCCCTTGATCAAGCCTCGCCAGAGGAAAGAGAGGCATGGCGCCCATGCGCCTTCAAATCCAGTCTTACAGACCCCGGCTTCGGTAGTATCAGCGCACGCTTCTACCATCGTCCCGAAAGCAGATGGCACTGATGTACCTGAAGAGGAGCTCTCTCGCCATCTTCCTCCAAAACAGGTTCATCTGCCCCAGGCCACGGCAAGCAGCTCAGATCAAGCAGTGCGAAACCACTTGCGGTCATTCTATAGGAGAATGAAAGATAGTATGGCCCCTGGGACCCTAATCTCAAAGCCTTCGAGCCCTGCCTCTTCCCGAAGTCCAACGCCATCCCTTCCTCGGGGCGGCTCATTGAACGTGTCACAATCCACCGCCTCCTCAAGTGCCAATGCGCAAAATCCTACTCAAGCTCTCGTTTGTGAGTCGTCAAGCTCCTAGTCAGAGCAGCAATGAATTCTCTCCGTGAAGCTTCGAAGATCACTTTAGCCATCAACGCCTGCACTCCCGAACTGCAAACCCTCTTGAAGAACCGTGAGCAGACCAAGTCGACGACAGAAGCAGGCGGTAAGGCGTATTGCTACGTATCTGGTGAAAACTGGGACCTCAAATTTCTTGGTTCGTTCCTTCAAGTCCATTACTTGACATCGCCTCCTCATCGCCCCTTCCTCCCATAGGCCAGATGGAAGAGTTCCGGATTTTCATTTCCAGAGGTGAGCGCTTCTGATCGTCTTCTCTCCGGGAGTAAGCCTCATGAAGTTCCCAACCTTAATCTCATGACAGCCGTTCCAACTGCGATATCAGACGCCTTCATCAAGGACAATGATCAAGCGCTTGCAAGGTTCATTGGTGTACTTGCGCCCCTATCCAAAATCTTTCAGCTACCAGAGGGCTCTGTCCAAGTCTTTCATGATCCAAATGAAGGACTGGTTGCCTTCAATCGGAATGGGAGCTTGTTCGTGAACTTCCGGCATTTCCAGACGCGTCGTGAGTTAGCTTGAGGGCGTCGATTTCGTTAAAGCTCTAATGGCATTTCACAGACGATGCACAGGTACAGAAGGGTGATATGAAACACGCCTACATTGCTTGGTACGCGTGGGCGCCTCGAGATACTGCTGTCGACATTGATAGAAGTCTCCTTTTGCACAGGTACTTCGCACTGGCGCATGAAATCGCCCACAATCTGGTTGAACCCCACAACTCTGAGCACGAATTCTACTTCTCAACGATCAGCGAAACCTACCTCTTAGCACTCACAGATCTGCTGTCCGCTTAACGGCTCTTTGTGTCTATTATATCCTCCAAGTGCAAATGCTGGCATGTCGGAACGCGGGTGATCTTCATTCGAGTCTTTGCCCAATGCACAATGAGGACACGATTTTGAACGGAGAGACTCAAGAAAGCGCTGGTCGCTGGCTCTTCTATTCATCGCAAGTTTGAGCTAATCCCGTTCGCTATGAGATGTAATGGGAGGTTCTAAGCGCTGGAGTAGCAATCTTTCAGTCGTTGACCTTAACCCAGTCTGGGTCTACGTAAGGGAGTATTGGACGTCTCCGGGACTTGATCACCCGACTGTCAGTCCAGGGAATTAGCAGGGTTAGTTGCAGCCAGAACGTGAAGGCGACCTGGCTTAAACTAGCTTACCAAGAAGTCGAAATGAGTTCGTCAATTCGACTAGGGGAGACTGGCTATGCATCGGCTGCCATACAAAGAAAGGCGTTCCTGGTTGGGTATCTAATCACCCCCTATCGTGTACATCTTCTAGCTAGCGTCCTCAAAGGAGGGGAAGAGGAAGGGCTCAACAACGACGAAATCCAGATGTAGACTACTGATGGGTGCCCTTCAGGAGAAGCACAATTACATATATACAGAATAGCTGGATTGCTCGCCGCGCAAGACCAACGAGACAGTGCTCTGTGTCGCCGTCGTCCAACTCTTGACGTATGGCACCGTACGACTGAGCTCCTGAGAAGACGCTGTTGGAAGGTGTGTACGGCCCGTACCAGTGAGATTGGTACCTCGATGCCATCGAGCCTGGAAGTGATGCCATAAGGTTAGAATATCGATAAAGAACGTTACGTGAAAACGGCTTTACCGCGACGAACGCCTTCGTGCTCAAAGCCTAGGCAGGACAGTAGTCCCAGAAGGATGCTACGAGGGACAGTCCACACGAAATACCAGAGAATTTGAAAAGGCAGAAACGGGTTGAACATCCATACAAGGAGCAGCACGAAGGAGAAGAATCGATGCTCCATCACTAGAAAGGATCAGTAAAAAAGCGCAGCAAGGGCCTAGACATCCTGACGCACTGATATCATGGAAGATGTAGCCCACCGCTGCCCTTAATCCAGCAGTGGTCGGGATTGTCACACATACTTGCCTTGACAAGGGGGTCATCGGAGAAGCGGTTCAAGATGCAATTCGTTTGTGGCCACACTTATACGTTAGGCTTCGTGGAAGCTGTATATATTAGGTTTGATCTCGGCATGAGGTGCATTGAGTTAAGCGCTGAAGACTGTGGAAAAGATAGGGGGTGCGGATCAGTCGGGCCGCCTGGACGTGATGAGCGCGTCCAGCCAACGCGACGAACGCGACCACGAACCCCCATCCCTGAACTGCCTTGACTTCAGCAATATATACCGCGATGCCGGGTCCTTCCAACAAGAACACAAAGAAGAAGGGCGGCGCTAACAACAAGAAGGGAAAGAAGAATGGGAACCGCCAGAACAACCCCAAGCCTGCCACGATGACAGGGCGACTTTCTCCAGCACCAGCACCAGCATCGCCCGAGAGTCCATACGGTGGCTTGGATACCTCTGTAGGGAATGCAGACCTCAATGTCTATGAGGATATCAGCTCAGCTCCATCGTCACCACCAAGGACGCCACCGCTGCTCTGGGGATCGCGATATGTGGACGTGCGCTACGAGCAGAAACCTATACCCGAAATCGATTCTGACCACATAGAAGAGCTTGTAATGAAACCTGCTTTCATTCATGATCCTGGAAACGGCCCCCGAGTAAGGGATACAGAGGCATTCCTGAGCTCCAGGTTCTTCGCTCAACCACCGGCGTTGGATGTGAGTGAGTTTGGGCAGGCACACTTGGTCAAACAGCATGCTGACAGGCTGAAGGACCCTATGTGCGCTGAGTTTGCACAAGAAGAGGTCTTGCAGATGCTCATGACAGTGCTGCCACACGAGACGGCCAGAGTGAGTTTACCACCGCTAATTTGGCAGCTAGTTTTGATTCAAGGCAGATCTTGTGGTATAACAAAAGCCGCTCAACAAGTCGGATATGTCCTGCGTGCCAGCGGCTGTATCGGCTGGGAGACGTTCTGCCAGACCACCTCGACGAGAACGCAGATGAGGACCACCCAGCACCTCCACCTCAACAACCCCAGTCACCGTATCTATACCGCGAACAGGAGATCAGTGGCCTATGTGCGTACACTCTCACACCACTCCTTTCCAGCCCTTGCTGAGCGTTTCTTGGTCAGGTACACCTGTTTGCTTCATCCTGGCTTGCTTCAGCTTTCCTGCTGCCATCAAGTCAACGTGGGGGAGAATGGCAGACGAAATCGATGATACCGCGTGGGAGCTACTCAACGGTCAAGGGAGTGGCCACCAAAGCAAGACCGGTCAGTCATTAGGGATGATAGTGAAGATGACACGACTGGACGACCTTGGGCTCGCCCAGCTCTGCTTTGACTCTGCCATCTCCCATGGGAAATCAGATTCCGAAGAGCAGCAGGATGTCGAACCTGAGGCTGCACGGCCGTAGCACGGGGGCACCTAGGGTACATCCAAGGGACATTTGTGAATATGCGCGGGTTAATAGGAGACCTTGTTCAGAACTTCCGTCCAGTCCCCTGCGCTGAATTCTCAAGGTTGCCGTGAGGTAAGCGACTCGATCTTACCTCACCCTCGAAAACAGTCCGGGTTTGGGCGCCCTTGACACACGGAAAAGGCACACGATAGGCGCCTGGTGAGTTTATTTAGCTTTTTGCTGAGCTGGGCGCCTGACTTGAGTTGGAACAGGCGCGTTTATCTTTGACCTCTCTCCCCCGTCAAGCAGATTTTCGTGCCATCCTCCATTTACGCCAGCAGGAGCAGTTGTGAATGGGACCCTTGGGCGTTTAAATTGACGGATTCTGATCGAACCCGGATCTGGAACACGTCCTTGCCCGACTAATTCCCAATCATCTTTGAATTGATTTCCGGGATAAGTATCTATTCAGCGCTCACAGCACCCACTCCGGTGAGGGCGGTTAGGGCGCGTGCCTTGAACCATTGAGTCAGAGTTTCACTGGAATGTTCATAATACACTCCGCTCTTCCAGGTTGGGGCATCTTGTGAACCATCATGTCCTCTAGCACCCCAAACTCCCCTACCGCTGCCCGGCGCGATACGCGCCCTCTCCCTGTTCGACCAACTGTCGTAGCAGGCGGTCGTACTCCTACAGGCCTCCATGAATATGTGGTTTCCCCAACTTCGATTGTCCAGGAAGAACCACCGGAGCCTCAAACTATCGACGAGACTCCCCAACCACCACGTCAGGATTCTCTCCATATTGCCCACGTACCCTTGCATGACCATTCGCATGGTACACCGCCGGTGTCGCCCCTTATGAAACCGCCCTCACAGAGCACAGATGACTACCCCTCCAAAGAACAGTCCAAACCGATATACGACACGGCCATTCAGAGCTTGGTGCAGTCACAGCTCGTCGCGCTGGGGGTGGTTAATGACAATGGTACCCCCCTTCGAGCGCCCAAGCCGATGTCCGTGCTACGGATACGGTTGTGGATTGCGTTTTGTGTTGCGTTCTTTGTGCTGGCTCCTGTTGTTTCCATCCTCTTGGGGGTAAACCTGCATGCAAAGGACATGAAGTACATTGAATTGGATAGACCTGACTTTCCAGGAAGAACGGTAAGCTATGTTCCAAAGGATAGAGGATTAGCACTAACCTATCGAGCTGTTTAGGTTGCATTTGAGGTGGTGCTGGTTGCAGCTGATCCCAAGCACGGGATTCTACGGATGGACTGGAAGATAGTAGAAGAGGAGAACTCGGCGTGCAATGCGGACAACCTGGACGCGTGCACTCCGGTGAACATCTTCTTTGATACGTGAGTTCATTATAGATCTTTGAAGGCGTTCCGAGTATTGACTGATTTCGGGTAGCAATTTATTACGCCCGGAAGGAGCATTTTCAACACAAGAAGCCATCATGACGAGTGAACGACCACGTCGCCCACTATTCGTCTTCAACGCCGCTGGATTTGCAACCAAGGATGTCAGGGCGCAGAGACCGATATTCAGAACTCAATTGGCGTTGTTCTCGGAAGGAGAACATCCGTCCAGTCTTCTTTATTACCCCTTTGACAGGTCCGTCAAGCTTTCTCAGACCCGTAACAGTGACTGATTCCATTGCGTTGCCCGTCGTTTGCCAGGTATACTTCAGAATTGGTCTTCTTTGCTGAAGAGGCTACCACCAACGCAACTCTTGGTGTGAAAGTCAAGAGAACCGGCGGTGTAGCGGTGTAGGTTTTCCCCTTCTCATTGTTACAAACGATTCTAATGTCTCTTTCGTAGTGGTTTTGAAGCGATCGTTTCTCACAAAACGGATCGAGTAGTCCCGCCTGAAGTTGTCGAAGCTTTAATCACGCTCACCCGGAGCACGCTTGTCAAATCGTACAGTGTCGTTGCCACCTTAGCTATCTGTGAGTCATATGCTCGCTCACTCAAGTTGGGGGGCAGTACTCATCTCCCACTGAAGGGGTGGTCACCATCATCCTTGCACTCGTCATGATCACCTCTGTTTTCTTTGGATTCAAGCAGAGGCCAGAGGTCCTTCTCATCCCAGTCGCGACACTCTTCGCGTTTACGACTCTCAGGCAGAGTATGCCAGGCGCACCGGAAGGATTTGGCGATGTGATTGGTGCGTCGAATCTCTCCTGCGTGACGATTGACGTTGCTCACCGTGCTTAATCGCATCTTAGACCTCGTTGGCTTGGTACCATGCCTAGCGCTACTTGCTTTGACGGTGCGTGCTGGCCCATAGGCTTAGACCGAGCCACCATGCTGACCGCTTATTCAGGCTGCACTGAGCTTAGGGGTATTCTTACTCTCTGATCCTTCGGCGACTACAAGGACGCTTCGCTGGAAGAATATGCGTAAGCCATACCGTCCTTTCGAGGCCCGGTCTTGCTGACGGTCACGACAGATGAGGCTTTCCCCATGCTGAAGAGAAAGCGGACAGGACTCAAGATGGTGTAAACCCCACGTGTATTTTTGTCCGGAATCAAGTTAGAACTTTATTCTCTTCGACAAAAGAATATCCCTTTTGGGTAGTATCATCCTAAATGAAAGACGTGTATCTCTCTCCCCGGCGTGCGACCGGCACCTTCCTTGGTTCCGACTTAGTGGGATACCGCGCCGCAGAGGTAGGGCGTCAGTGGAAGGGCACACCTTACTGTATTTCCATGTCAAGGCGTGTGACATTCCAAATCAGCGCCCAACAAGCTTATCCTTGCCTTCATATCTATACATGAAAAGACAAAACCCTGGGAACGCTGTTAATGTTACTTAAGCATTTAATGCTACTTAAGCAACTTTCCCGGTTCATTCGGAATGTGAGCGCAACAAGGCGCAACTGTTGGTGGGATCGGTATTACTATAAATGGTAGACGCGGAGGGTCAACCGGTCATCCGCCCTGTAAGCTTGACTAAGGGAGGGCTTTCTGCAAGGGAGGGTGAATGAGACCAGTTTACCGGCGGCCGCACCGAGGAACCGTTTGGTGAGATTGGTGTTACTATAAATGGTAGAAGCGGACGTCCCCGCCCTGTAGGCTTGGTTGAGAAAGGGCTTGGCGCGAGGGCAGTCGAACAAAGAGAATATCAAAAGGAATCGGACCACAGGCTACAGCCAACCGCACACATAAGTACCCCCCGAGAGAAAGAAATACAGTGAACCGTGAAATCGCAAGTTTTCGGAAATGTAGGGCATGGGATGAATATTTTGGATCCCTTTTATGATCATGGTGTGTACCCTTACCAGCTTGGTCGCTGCTGTCCCCTGCCGTGGGGCAAATTTTATGTGGTTCGCGCTCGACAGGTGTTTGAAACCCCGCCGAAGCGCCCGTCAGCCGCCTATTCACGCTGATGCATGGGATCCTGGATAGCAGGGAGCCGTTAAGAAGACAAGGTATCACTTTCTCTACAAACCAAGGTCAGTTCTCTTAATGAATAAAGAGTATTGAATGCTATATTGATCTGTGCTCAAATAATGCGACAAGTAAGTGGAAGGTTATGAAACGACCCTCAATGCTATGCCGATTAGCATTTAATATTTAATACCTCTCACCGCCGGTTGTCGCTTATCCAGAAAAGCTTAAATCACTGAGTAGTAGTTGGCGACAGGGACTAACAGTTCACCAGCCGCACCGAGTAACCCAAGAGGCCATGATCTCAACTCAGGTCGATGCTACTGTATGCAGTTTTAGTGAACGCTTTGGACAGATGGGGAAGCCAGAGAGCAGTCGATTGGAGTTTCCAAATAAATTTTAGATTGAAATTGGAGAAAGTTCAAGCTACTGTGACATGTTGATATTTGCGTTAGATTTACCCTTATCTCAAATGTAATTTTACGGTAGATATCCGGAAGAACATAGGAATAATACAAAGTCAGTGCCCAAAGCTCTGCGCGGAGGCGCGAAGCGCCGACCATAACCCCCCTCGCCGTGCCTTTAGGCACGGGGCAAGCGCGAGCTTGTTCACTGTTATTAGGACCTGCATTACATATTGACTACTTCATGAAATCAAGCGTTTATCACTGAGTGTGCCTGAAGACAATTAAACTACTATTGGTGGATCTGCACTGATCCAAGGTGCCCAGAACGTGCAAATTACCGGTGGAAATCTCAGTGTGGTTAGCAGAGGTGTCCATCGTCACCAGACACAGTACCGTGAAGCTGGATCGAGTAATAGTAATCCTTGTTCGCAACTCCCGTCCGATCCAGTCGCCTGAGCTGAGTCCTCGAGGATGCCGTGAGGCAACTTAGGCAAGCAATTCGATCTTGCCTCGCCCTCGAAACTAGGCGCCCTTGACAGGACAAGTGACATACCATATGGAAGCAGCACACGATTGGCGCCTGGTGAGTTCCATTTATTCATTGTTACTTTAAGTGACCTGACTTTAACTGTAAAAGGAGCCTTTGTTATTCAACCACGTATCTTCCAGCCAGTCGAACCCCGCACCTTCCTCCATTCGCGTCGGTGGCGTCGTTGGGCGCCTAAATCAACGCCTTCTGATCAAACCGAGATCTGGAGTACGTCCTTGGCCGACCAACTCCTACTCGGCTTTGAATTGATTTCTAGGATCCTGATCATTTCAGTGCTCACAGCACCCTCGATCACTCCGGGGAGGGCGGTTAGGAATGCGTACCTTGAACCATTAACTAGAGCGCCTCTGGAATGCTTATAATACAACCCGTTTCTCAAGACTGGGTGCTGCAAGAACCATCATGTCCTCTAACACCCCAAACCTCCCCAAGTCTGCCCAGCACGATACGCGCCCTGTTGCAACAGGCGGTCGTGCCTCTACAGGCTTCCATGAATCTGTGGCCTCTCCGACTTTTCTTGCACCGGAAACACCTGACCAAGAAGCTATTGACGAGGTGCCCCAAGTACTGCGTCAGGACTCGGTCCATATCGCCCATCTCCCCTTGGGTGGCCAGTCGCACGGCTCACCGCCAGCGTCGCCTCAGGGGAAGCCACCCAAACCCATTTCCGACACGAGCATTGAGAGCCAGGTACGTTCACAGCTTGTTGCATTGGGGGTAGTCAATGACAATGGCACTCCCCTTCGAGCGCAGCCAACCCCAAAACAAATGTCTGCGCTGCGAATAAGGTTATGGATTGCCTTCTGCGTCGCGTTCTTTGTGCTGGCTCCTGTCGTTTCTATTCTTCTGGGAGTAAACCTCCATGTGAAGGATATGCAATATGTTGAAGCCGAAAGGCCGGATTTCCCAGGCAGAACGGTATGCAGCGTTTCGTATGAGAGAGGGTTGGTACTGACTGACGGTGCTGTTTAGATTGCCTTCGAGGTGATTCTGGTTGCAGCTGATCCGAAGCATGGGATTCTACGGCTGGACTGGAAGATAATAGAGGAGACGAATTCGGCGTGCAGTGCGGACAATCTCAATGCTTGCACGTCTGTGAACATCTTCTTTGATACGTGAGTTTGTACAAATTATTATGGTACTCTGGTGATTGACTGCTTTCGTGTAGCAACTTGTTACGCCCGGAAGGAACCTTCTCAACGCAAGAAGCAATCATGACCAGTGATCGCTCGCAGCGCCCACTATTTGTCTTCAACGCAGCTGGGTTTGCAGGCAAGGATATCAGGGCGCAGCGGCCGATATTCAGAACTCAACTGGCGTTATTCTCGGAAGGGGAACATCCGTCGAGTCCTCTATCGAGTCTTCTCTATTACCCCTTCGACAGGTCAGTACGCCTTTCCTGAGAATCATAAGAGGAGCTGATCCTACTTGCGTGTTGTGCGACAGGTATACCTCAGAATTGGTCTTCTTGCTGAAGACGTCAGCACTAACGCTACCGTTGGTGTGAAGGTCAAGAGGACAGGGGTGTAGCGGTGTACGTTCCCTCTTCTTATACTTTCAACTGGTTTTAACGTCCCTTTGGCAGTGGCTTCGAAGCGATAGTTTCTCACAAGACTGACCGCATCGTACCACCTGAGGTTGTCGAAGCTATCATCACGCTGGGCCGGAGCACGCTTGTCAAGTCCTACAGCGTCGTTGCCACTGTAGCGATTTGTGAGTCATGCCAAGCCCATTTGCATAGGGAAGTAGCACTTATCTCTCGCTGAAGGGGTGGTCACTATCATCCTTGCACTCGTCATGATCACCTCTGTTTTCTTCGGGTTCAAGCAGAGACCAGAGGTCCTTCTCATCCCGGTCGCAACACTTTTCGCGTTTACGACTCTCAGGCAGAGTATGCCAGGCGCACCGGAAGGATTTGGCGATATTATAGGTATGTTGAATCCTCTCTACGTAACGATTGACTTTGCTGATTATGCTTACTCGCGTCTTAGACCTCGTTGGCTTGGTACCATGCCTAGCGCTACTCGCTTTGACGGTGCGTACCAGCCCATAGGCCCAGGCGGAGCCACCTTACTGACTCTTTTTGTTCAGGCTGCGCTGAGCTTGGGAGTATTCCTGGTTTCTGATCCTGGGGCAACTACGAGGACGCTTCGCTGGAAGAATATGTGTAAGCAGTGTCGACTTGCTGTTGCTTTAGGTGTTGCTGACAGCTATTATAGACGAGGCGTTCCCAATGCTGATGAGAAAGGGTACTGGAGAGAATAAGGTATAAATGCAGAGTGAGCGGTACAGCGAAGTTGTTACTTAATTCTCTTCGACGAAAGATTCCCCTTTGAGAACGATAGCGTCCCGAACGAAAGACACATGTCTTGTTGCTCTCTAATGTGCGATTATAGCCCCTTTGACAAATATATTGGATAATGCAGAGATAGAGGGCGTCAGGGATGCGGAACTACTCCTGGAGCCTTACCGATGATCACACGCTAAGCGCCCAATGTGTGAGCCATTTTGATGGCTTCGAGGATGGTATCTGCACGTCCAAAAATGCCATACTCGAGTTCTCCCAAAAGGGAGGGCTCAAAGTTTTACGGCTGACGCCTATCCGGCCAAAGATAGCAGGCACACCGTTCCTGCAGCCGCTGCGCAAAGGTCCCTCTCAAACCAATGGACGTCATCCCAGGCCGACGGTGGCGGTGACGATCAATGGTACACACGTCGTGCCGGCGCAGTTACAGGCTTCAACTGATACTTTCACCTTCTCCCTGCTCCTCTCAGTCTCATTATCAGAGGCTCATGGCACCTTCACAACCGTCAGCGGAGCAGAGTTTTCGCAATAACTTGTCCCAATTCCGGTGGGCAAGAGGGAACACCGACGATTCTCAGCCTCAGCAATCGACAACAACTTCTGGAGGAAACCGTTCTCCAGATTCTATACCTCAATAGCGGGAGACTATATACCACTGAGATCAGGGGAGAGGAGTAATGAAGAGGAGGCTTGGTTTGCCCTGAGTAGCTGGGAGAGGTGCGTACCTGTTCTGGCCTTGACTGGATGGCGATTGAACCCTGTTACAGGCTGCTAGGGTTCGGAGGATGCTTGATTGGAGCTGCGGTATGCTTCTTTGTATCGTTTATGACGCTTCCCTTCCTTGTGATAAGGTATGCCCAATCTCATTGGCTTTCCTTGCGATTACAACTGACAATCGGCGGCTAGACCTGCAAAGTTCGCCCTGTCATTCAGGTATCTACCAGCTCGCACCTTGGTGTTTTGAGCGGCACCTAACTTCGCCTCTAGCTTGGGAAGCTTGCTTGTCATGTTCGGGTACGCACCTTCTCGATCTATACCATGTATCATCCAATGACCGGCTTTCAGGTTCTCTGTATTGATCGGTCCCGTAAACCATTTCAAACACCTCATCTCAAAAGAACGACTACCCTTTACTGTAGTATACTTTGGAAGTCTTGCAGGAACTTTGTATTTCTCTCTAGGGGTGCGTCCGAACCTTCATGCTGTTACAGCTTTGGCTGAAATGTAATTATTTCTAGGCGCACTCTTACTTTGGCTCGCTAATAGCCGGAGCAGTCCAAGTGCGTCTACTCTGAACTCTCTTCGCAATCCTTTTAACTGATACGAAGCGATCTGCTTCAAGGTGGTGTCACTTGTCGCTTATGTTCTGGCATACTTCCCTGGAGGTACACAAACTCTGCGCTTAGGAGGATCTATGGCCCTTCGTGGTGCTTCCAGTCTCCTTCCCCGGTAACGGGTGTTCATTCACCTATGCTTAACCATCTTATTTATTCATTGTGCCCCATTGCGTGAAACCGCTTGAGTTGGGTGCTGAATTTGTTGAATTCAACGCAACGAATCGCAAAGTCAAAGAGCAGGGATTGCCTTGGATTCAGCATGCTGCAGGGAAAGGCATGGTCTTGGGTCAGCAGAAAGGACTGGCGTCTCGATCCACCTAACATCTACGCAAGAGGCGTCTGGCCTCATTGATGGGGCAGGGCCGTCGGCCACACTGTGTCCTTGCTCTGTGCACTGGATAGCGGTCTGAGGGTGCAGCACATTCGCCGGAGAAGATTCTTGGTCCTTGCAAACCCTTTGATTTGGCTTTGTTAGTGCCTGGGGTCTTCGCCTTCGAGAAGCGCCTGCTGATGGGGAACGCCACTAAAGGCCTCCTTCGAGGAGGTCATCAGCACGACAACTAGGAAGGTGCTTATGAGGGTTGAGCACAAGTTAAACACAATTTGCATTGAAAAGGGAGAGGATTTCTTTGATAATAAATCGACTTTACATTCCCCTTGGGCTATTTGGATTCTGAGTATACCAGGCGGAGAAAAGAAACGGTTGAAGCTGAAAGCGATCCTCCGTCCCATGGATGGTCATTGACCTGATGGGTGTGTTGCACGGTGAGTGAGAGACTCGTCCACTTGTCAGACGCAGCAGCGCCAGTCGCTGGCGGGGCAACCGGTATCCCAAAAGACGCTGCGGTAGCTAGAGGGGCAGTTACCCGGAAGCCTGACGCACAGGGGGGGGCGGCTAGGGTAAGCCTGCTCAAAACAGCCAACTGCGTTGGCACCAGTGAAGAAGGTGACAGCAACGACGAGAGCGGCAGTAAGGCTGGCGAATTGCATCCTGAGACACGGGTCGGTAAATATGAATGGCCTCTAGAGAGCGGCGTCACTCACTTGATTTGGGTAGGCTGCAGAAGGGTGGGTGTTGAGGGAATTTGTGTTCGATGTGTGTGACTAGAAATAAAGGGCTTGTCAGCGACACGAGTCTAGTGGATTAAGAGGGACGACACTGACTGAGGAGATCAATCAGCCGCTAAATGCTAGGGGGAAATGCACAAACCGTCCGGGCTTTTATACCTTCGAGGAGGGTGGCTCTTCCACGTGACAAGCTTTCGTCAAATGTGCAAGAGAACCACCTGGAGCCGAAATGACCCCCAGCTGCTATTCACGCTCAGCACAAAAGATTGGTATCATGGAGCAATGAGGAGGCTAGAGCAATTATGGTCGTGGGCGGCACCATACCTGAGCTGCGGTTCTGTGAAGAGAACCGAAAAACCGCCAGGCCATGAGGAGGGCTGCAGGGACTCCATTTCCGACAGCATCGTAGGCGAGCAGAGGCCATACCCTCGGACTCGACAATAACGAAGAGACGAAAGAGATAGGTGTCACGTTCGGAGGTTAACCACTGGCAGCAGACCTGATTTCTGTCAAGATAAACCTTCGACACCTTATTCCAGGTGTGTAGAAGAGGTATGCAATCGTACTACAGCGCTTTGGGTTCCCTTGGAGGAGCGTAAGAAGACCCTAAGTAGGTGCGATTTGGGAACCGATGGGGTCTTGTGGTTCCCATAGAGAGCCAAGTGCAGCCTATGCTCCGTTTGCGCTTTGCAAACGAGGTCGCTTGGAAGACCACGAAAGCCGTTCATATAACCCGAATAGAAGTATAAGGCGTGACATAGTCCTCGTTTCGCTAAGCCACTTGGAGAGAGCTAGAGAAAGGCGACGAAGCGAGAAGCTTTAGCGTAGGAAAGCCCTAAATCCTTCAAAACAAGGAGGGTAACCCTAACAGGAGAAAAGCGAGCACTGTCGCTCAGAGCTATATCTAGGAGTTTCTATTGGAATGATGCCTGTACTTAATGCTGTATAGCCTTCGGGACGGGGAGGGGGACGTACCCATAGTTCATTGTTTTAGTTCTGGCTGTGTTTGATTTTAGATGCCACCGCAAATGCTTGAGCGTTAAGCCCAAGCTAGCCGCACAAAACCTTTAACCTCATACTTCTTTCAAATCCCCCCCAAAAACTCGAGATGAGCTCTATTATGATCACCTTTCTCACCCGGGAAGTCATGAGGTCATACGGCCAGTAGGGCGCGACCTCGCTGCTGCGACGTGCCAGCTCGACTGTGGTAGTAATCTAGGAGGGCATGGGAGGCCGCAACAGGGATGAAGCCAAGATTTCCTACCATGAATGCCAAACACGACTTCAGAGGTTCCGATTTGACAGGCTTCCACTTAGATCTCACACTCCAGGTTTCGCTCCCGAAAGAAGAAGCTGTGAACTATAGGAGAACGTGAAGACATACTAGCTTCAAGTCTGGGTAAGCTTCTTGACTTGGCTTTGGGCGCCTTTAAGAAGTGCCTGCTGATGGAGGGGAAACACCAAGCCTCGGCGAGGGCTACAGGCAGGTTTGTTCGGTTTGAATAAGATTTACATTGACAGGGGAGAGTAGGGAATCTTTGATATTATGTCGAGCTTACAATTCGCTTTGGACTGCTTGCTTTCATGAGCACCTCAGGCGGAGGAGAGAAACCGTTGAAACTGATCCCGAATGCAGCCCACTGTTCCATGATTGACTTGACGGTGAGCGACTCGGAGAGGATAGTCAAAATCCTAGACGCAGCAGCGGTAGTCACGGTCGGGGCAGCCGTCAGGCCAGAAGATACTGCGGTAGCCAGCGGGGCAGGGAGCAGGGAGCCTGACGCACACGGCAGGCTTATTGGGGGTGCCCACCTCCAGGCAACCAACCGCGTTGGTGCCGAAGAAGAAGGTTGCAGCAGCGATGAGAGCAGTGGCAATGCTGGTGAATCGCATGCTAGTACTTAGTCAAAAATATGAGCAGCTTTGAGAAGGCGATGTTACTCACTTGAATTGGATGTAGGCTTAGAGGTATAATGGTGGTTGTCAAAGGAGTCCGTGTTCGATAGGTTTGGCTGAAAATCAAAGCGTCGTCAGGACGGTCAGGACGGTCGGTCAAGAGAAAGGAAATTAACTAAAGATGGGAATGCTGCTGGGTTCTGAGGAAGAGAAGAGCAAATCATCCAGGATCTAATACATTTTTCAGAGGGCGAAGCTGCCCCGTGACAGCGTTTCTTAACATGTGAAAGACAATGAGTGGCCTGGGCATTGGGCAAGACCCGGAGCCGAAATTCCCTGGAGTTAGCCTTTGCGATTGGCGTGCAAGATCAGTACCAAGGAGGCGAGGGTGTTCTAGTAGTACAGCGGTTACCACACCCCGGCTGCGTTTTTCATGAAGACAGCCAAACACGCTAAGCCGTGTAGAGAGCTGAAGATTCTTCATGTCCCATCATTGTCGTAGGCGAGGAGAATCTATATTGACCCGTTGGTATTAGCCAGGGATCAAAGGAGGAGCACTCAGCAGAATTGCTCGTAGGTGGTGTCATGTCTAGAGCTTCGATCGATTGTTAGACATAATTTTCATGCGATATGAGCCGCCACGGCGTCAGAAATAGCCAGATGCGTGGAAGAGCATGTGGCCAGAATATAACGCTTTGAATGTTCTTGGAGCAGAAGAAGCCTCGTAAAATTCTAAGTAAGTGGGCTGTTGGGGGAAAATCGGGTGTTAGGATTTCCCAATGAGTACCAAGCGCAGCTCATGCTCCATTTTCGACGAGGTCCCCCGAGAAGACCAAGAAAGCCGTTGCCGGAATTAAATAGAACCGAGAACCATTTCCGAAATATTCATTTCTCTACGACAGGGGCAACGGCATTTGGAGAGCGTTGGATCGCAGGCGAAGAACTGAAGCAGCCTTAGCCTAAAACCCTAGCTCTTTAACAGGGGGGTACACCTGAGAAGAAGATTGACTACCGGCGCTAGGAGGCATATACGGTATTTACACTCGAGATTTGCATCTATGCATGCACCCCAATCGGTAGCCTTCATGTCAGGCTGGCAGAGGAAAGACGACTCAAGAGCCACCTTCAAAACTTGAGCACTACTCGAACGCTGATAATAACTTGTGAGCGAGCGGGAGACTTTTCCCCAATAACAAATATAACTTTCTGTACTTTACAGTCGATTCCATATGGAGAGATTCCAACTTGATCACGGCCTTACAGTTTATGCCTAGGGCGCCAGTGGGTCAGAGGTTTACCAGGTAAGAGCCGAAATCCTTGTGTTGTGAGCACGAGGGTACGCGGATAATTTGAGGCCATACAAAACCTTATTCCATACTCTACCATTCATTACTCGAGCAGCCTGTTTTTATTCATCCCAGAAAATTGGCGTCAGCGGACAGGAAGCTTGTCGCTTTTACTGCGGCCACATTATCCATTTCACTTCGGCAAGGCACGCTATTGAAAATTGCTGGAGTGATTACGTTCAACTCTTGAAACCCTAAAAGTGTTCACCAGCTGCAAGCAGTGACGTCCGACCATTCACTCCAGAGCTTTCCACGTCCATTGTCATCAGGACTGATGTGGGTTATCAACGCGAACGCCATAAAACCAAAAAAGGAAGTCAAAGCCCGAACCATTGCAACAAGCTTTTACAAGGGAATCAGACTTCAGTCGGATGTTCACATTAACACTAGGTAGCTTTACGGTGGGTACATTTTGAGTAGAAATGAGGCTTCAATACAATTTCACCTTGTGGGGTATGATGACAGAAAAAGAGGATTCAAACGGTTTGCATGATCGAACTACTGGCCAGACCCCCGGTAAACATCTGCGGGAGTTGAACAAGCTCAGACGCAGCAGCGCCAGTGCTGGGGGGGCAAACCAGTGTCCCAGAAGACTCTGCGGTAGCCAGAAGGGCACCTCGCTGGAAGCTTGACACACAAAGGAGTGCGGCTGGGATAGGCTTTGGTCAAGCAGCTGATTGCGTTGGCCCCGGTGCAGAAGGCAGGCAGCCACAAGAGAGCAGTGGTAAGGCTGGTGAATTGCATGCTAAGCCATGGTCAGAACCTGAAGGTGCGGCGGCTTCAACAAAGGAACATAACTCACTTGATTCGTGGAAGGTTGGAGGCGGTGGTATCGGGCGACTTTAGTCAAGTTTCTTTGTCTTACTCTGGAAGGTGGGGAGAACCGTTTATCGACTCGACTGTGATGGAAATAGGAGAGAGGAGCTAACGGGGAAGATCCAGCGGACCGCCGTAGTTGCTGAGAGAGAAAAAGTGGATTGCAGAGGCTTTTATACCTCTGAGGGGATGGATCCAGTTGTCACGAGGCCTCTAAGAGCTTACAAGGACATGCCTCTGGGCCGAGATGACCTTAAGGTAACCTCGCGCTCAGCATGCAGATGGATACCATGGAGCAGTGGGGAAAAGAAGAGGGCGATTATGATCGTGAGATGTCGCTACAGTCAATTTGCGAAACTCCTGAAGACTAGAGCCTCCAGGCCCTATGCAAGCCTCGATCAAGAGTCCTGGGTGGACGTCAGAATGGGTTTTTTTGCACTGAGAAGAGGCAGAGTTACCAGCAGGGTCCCACGAGATCGTCTTATTCGAGGTCGCTTTGGATGGGCCTCGCCTAAAGATGCCGCAGCCAAATTGTAATTCAATATTCGTTCATCGAAGAATCAATGATTGCTTCTCAAGACCGCCGATCAAAGTCCACTAACGCCAGTTAGGTACGAGGCATCAAAATTGGACTGCAGCTGACCCTCTTTCTGAGACTTGAAGAGTGATAATCCGCCGAGGAATAAGCTTTTGAATATTTCCCTAGAGCATTAGGAGTCTAGAAGACCTTGAAAGCAAGTGCGTGGGCGTTGAAGGGTGGAGTCGAGGAGTCGCCGATGAGTGAGCGCCTAGACAGACCCACACCCCTCTAACGGGAACCCCCGAACTAATCCACTAAACGCCGAACTTCTAGTGGTGTGACGGGTGCCATGTCCCAGATCACTTCCAACAAATGCGCGGACGGCACTGAAAGAGTCGGAGCTCGGACCAAGAATCGAAGCAGTTCTATCTTCATACTCTAGTCATTAACATGGGCAGGGTAATTTGGGTTTGCCTAGGATGGGAGGTGAACATGGTCCGCTGATGAGCGCAGCAGTCCATCTTACCCTTTGAATATACGCCAGTTTATGTATAACGCGTCACACCTCCCAATCGGCACTTCAGCAGGGGAGACGTAAGACCGGCCAGTAGGTTCATAACTAGGTTTCGGGAGTATATACGAGAAGTGTCGTGTAGGATTATTACAGGAGTAATCCTACAGTTTCATAACCGTCGGATAGGAAAATAAACCGTCGCATTGCTGAAAACCGTCGGATGATGGCCCACGCGGAGCTGCCTACCCAAGTGTACACTCCTTCCCTATTCTGGCTCATCTCCGACAACCATGTGGTCCGCCCCTGCTCCTACTGGTGTACCTTTGCATAGAGGCAAGTACTGCTTTAAATTGACCTGCTTTAAGTTAACGTTAACTCGAATATCAATGGATGCCAGCGACATGTTTGGCGCGAACTCAGGTTATTATAGCAGGTACAGTTTCTCGTGGATAATAGGTTCCAGCTTAATTGTGCTTTCAGATACTCTAAAAATTAGAAAAATCTCAAACCGGGGTTCGGCGAAGATACAAGACTATACTGGGCATGAATACACAGTAGCGCCGGTCACTTGAGTTCAAATCCCGACGCACGAGCGGCAGCAGGCGGGGGCTTGCGTGTCAAGGTACCCAGAAAAGGAAAGATGCACATGGGACGGGGGCTGGCTAGATCTGGCATCTCGGTCTCGAGGGGATCCTGCAAGGGGAGCACGCGTACCAATTCCGACAGTTTTGCTTCAATCCGACGGTTTAGTCATGCGACGTTTTGCTGGCCATCCTACACGACACTTTCGTCATCCCCCAGTTTTCGGATGGGGATGAGGTAGAGTATTTTCAATACTGTAGTAATTCAATCAATTCGTTGCGGGGTGTGACGCGTGACACTGCCAACGAACCTGATATTCCGTTGAAGGGGGTCGAGGACTGTGACTCAACGAAATTTGGCGCCGTAGGCGCCGAAAAAATGGCTTAATTTGGAGGGGCGAGGGCGCCAAGACCTCCTCAGATTCGTTGGTCCCAGATGGGACGCGTGACGGCCAGGGGGTTTCGTTGTTTCAGAGGGTGCGTGACGCGTGACCAACGAATTGATCGAATTTCTACAGTACTCCGCTTGCTCAGACTCATTGAGTGACAGTGGTCGATCCGAAAAGACCTGAAGATTTTCGTTCAGCATCGAGATTTGGCTATGTTCGAATCAGAAGCCAAAGCGAACTCGTTTGACGCTCGGGCGGGCGGGAAGGCTTCAACAAGATGACGTAGATCATGGACATTGCTTTGACGATGCGAGGATCATCACCTCGCGGCGCTGGAACTAAAAGCTCGAAGCTCGAAGGCCAGTGCCTCCCTGCTGCAACGTGCTAGTCTACTTTAAGAACAGTGGCGAATTCGCTCCGGAAGGGAGAGCCCTCAACGATAACCAAGTCCGCATCCATCCTTCATGAGGCAACCATTGTGGACACCCTAACTTGTACTGATTAGGAGCTTCGGTTGGAGTCCTTGGATCAGATATTTAGCGCCCCGTTATCTCAAGGCAGCCTCACGACTTTGACACCTGGGATTCTGTAGATGTATGCTCACGCCTCCCATCAGACCCGCCTCATTGCCCGAGATAAGAGCATCGTGCATAGGCATCACACGAACCCTTACAGTTCTTTGAATTCAGAAAGCTGAGATCGAACACTGCCGATTCAGAGATGCGAGATCCAAAAGCCTAAGCTACATGCGGCCACTCAATACTCTAGCGCGCATTTCTGCGTATCCTGGGAGACAAAGGCTGATTCACAGGTTGTAACCTTAACTTTCATCCTACATATGGGCAAACGTTGAGAATACCACTCCCAGTAAGGTTCCGCAACAGTCTCGACGCGCCATCCTCTACTCCATCATTTTATCATGCGGGCTGAGAGAAATTCATTGAATGCGTACACCCAGCGCGTCTCATGCTTTCAGAGGCAAAGCTTTCAGAAACTCGCGAATCAAGTCGGTGATAGGGGCGTTGCGGCATGTTCGGCAATGTCCGATGGCCCTGACGCTGGGACCCTGAATCCCCTGTTGGCAGTTGAACCACATCCCTCGCTGGCAATTCAAAACGCGTTCGTGCATTCTGTTTCTGTTTCTGAAAGCATATCGCTTGACATTTAGTAAGAAGCTCTATTAACCTTTGCTCGACCTGGAAGCTAACGTCTTTTGGCCACAGTTGAGTTATGCCACCGTCACGAGAGCTTCGCAGTTCCTCTGGAGGACGCCCCGCGCCTTATCGTCGCGTCACTTCTACTTCCAGCGCGATCTCAAGTCGCGCATCCTCGGCATTGATTGAAATCTCCGAAGAGGAGCGCTTGGCTGGCTTTGAGTCGGACAGTGGGCCTCCGACACGTGCTACCTCAGTAGAGGAAGAGGACGCGTCGCAACCAGGAGAGACGCGTTCTGTTCCCAAGGCTAGGGTCAACAGAAAGACTCTGAACAATGAAATCGTTATCGACGGCGTGGAACTGAAACCTACGGTGGCCTTCGAGAAACTTTGGTATTGGATTGCCGAACGAAAAGCCATCGACGATCGGAGACGCGCTGGGCAACCCGCGCCGTACGTCTTTTAGAGTTATCCATTGCCCGTTCCTCGCTGACGCGTTTATAGATGGACCAAAGACCCTATTTTGCGCGAGTACGCCTTTTGTAATTGCTATCGGGTTCTCGACAGAGTGTCCCAATACATAGTTGCAGAGGTAATCGAAAAGGGTCCCCAGGATCATGTGGAGGTCGCCTTCAGGGTGACCCTGTTCAACCTGTTCACCAAGACTGAGACTTGGGAGCTTCTGCAGTGCAAGCTCGGCCCCTTGAGATGGGCTACGTACGACCACGACGCGTACGTCGCTGTCCTTGACGAAGCCAAGGCGCAAGGGGTGACAATCTATACCGGGGCTTTCCAGAAGTTCCCTCACCAATTCGAAAAAACTCACCATCACATCAACCATTTATTTCTATTGGAAAACATGATGGCGAATGAGTTCCCCTACAAGCTCTCAAAGGCCAAAAGTCTGGCTGACGTCTATGAGTACATCGTTTCCTTCCCGGGGATGGGAGACTTCAACACGTATCAACTCCTTGTTAACCTTTCCTACACAAATCTCCTCAACTTCCACCGGAATGACTTTGTGGTCGCTGGCTGCGGCGCGATCTCCGGTCTAACCAAGATGTTTGGATCGTCATTCAAGCTACGATACAAAGAGGACAAATCCTTCGCTGAAAACCGTCCTCCGATGGCTCACCGACCATCAAGACATCTACTTTGAGCGACTCGGACTCGAGTTTTCGGGGCTCGGCCCTGATCGGCTTCCCTTGGATATTGCGGACATGGAGCACTCAACATGCGAGCTTGACAAGTACTGCCGCAAAGCCCATCCGAAGATCAAGGGAACAAGCAAAAGCATTCGAATCAAGCAAGTGTTCAAGCCTAAATCCCCCCCTTCCGAACCTGTCCTGCCAAAGGCCTGGTCCCACCCAAAACGGCGCGTGCCTCGCATCCGCAAAGGCCCCCTCACGGTCGAGAAGCGCTACGAGGTCAGGTGCATCCGTAACCACAAATTTGATGGAGACGGAAACAAGCTCTACCATGTCTTCTGGGTTGGATACAAGGACTCTGAAGCAACCTGGGAATTTGAGTCTTCACTTCTCCTTGATGCACCAAATGCTGTGAAGGATTATCTTGCCACAATCAAGAACAAGTCCAGGTAACTCGCCTCCTATGCCATTCCATTGTTTCCTTAATGATACCCCTCCCCCCATTCTCATTGTGTCCATTTGCCTGTTTCCTGCCAAGCTTTCCCTATTCTGGTGCACCATTGAATTGTGGCCATGCCAGTTGATACCCTTGACACTGATGCACCCATCTACTGCCTAATTGAATACTCCTAAGATGCCCTGTAAAGATGTAGAGATCAAAGGTTGATGATTCAGTTGGCCCGTCCTTGGCACTACAGTTAGCCTGCTTGAACTTTAGAACAATTGATTACAACCAAAACAAGATAGCAGAATTTGCACAAAAGCTACATCTATGAGTCCATGTCGAAATGCTCAGCATCATCCAGAAGGCCTGCGGTGTCCTTCAGTCGCCGGCTCATGATATCAATATAGCCCTGACTCTCTTGCCAACCTTTGCCGTTCGAGAGGACAGAACCCTAAACGGCAGCATCAGCAAAATGAAACCGGAGCGATTGCCGCAAAGCTTACCAAGTCAACGGTCGATAATTTTTGCAGGATTGGCGCCAGTTTGATTCCAGCTTCGCTTCTGAAAGTGATAGGATCAGCAGTCTGGAGGAGCCGCATAGCGTTGGCGACAGACGCCTTCGCAGGCGGCATATTCATGTTCTTAGGTTCCGCATAATGTTCCAAATGTCTCCAGATAAGCAACATGAGCATTTCGGTCGCATCTGCGGGAGTCATCAGGACAACGAGCGAGTTCGAAACAATAGAAACGCACCTAAAGTTCCCTTTGCGTCGTTGCGTAACGAAAGCGCAATACGTTTGAGTTCCCGGTAGATGAGAGACCTCGTTTGTTCAGGTTCCAATGCTTGGAGCAACGTGGGATCAAAGTCTCGCAGAATCTGTGTCTTTTAGTCAAACCAGTGCTGGTGATTGGAATAGAAAACGACAAACCTCTTGGACATCACTTGAGCCAACATGGTGCTTGCTTGCCAACTCGGCGCCAATGTCAGAGATCTGCTTGAGTACTTCGGCGAGGTCGCTTGTGAGATCATCGAGGGCGGCCAAGGCGTCGCCAATGGTTGGTACGGTAGCTGGACGATGGTGAGAAACAGGCCTTGCCAAACGAGAATAAGCCATACCTGAGAACCGTGAGCCTTGTTCGTCTCGTTTTGGTGTAACAGTGATAGGCGACAACACTAGGTTGATCTCGGTTTCTGGAGGGGCGATGAGTACATGGCAGATACGAAGTTTGAAAACATACCAGTGAACTCGCTGGCAGATCCTATGTACGAGATGATACCCTTGCGGAGGAGTTCCTCCTTCCTTCGCACCTTGAGGTCGAACTTGCTAACGCCTCCATGGCCGAAGGCGTACACATTACTCTCCTGAATCTCAGCGTCACCATTAGGGATGACCCTCTCAAAAGTCCTGCCTTGACCGAACGATCGTGCTGCGAGGCTCAAAATTGCGGCATGGATGACACCGAAGCCCGAGGTGCTTGAGAGCTAACAACAAAGGTCAGTGAATGGAAAGGCAGACAAAACAGAAGGCTTACCAATTCGTTTCTAGGCACAGTTGGCAAGACGTTGGCGCAAAGGTTTACCACCAAATGGATTTCTTCCAAAATGGCTAGGGTCACATAATCCGCTTGGGTTTTGAGTAGGATGGCGATTGTCGATGCGTGATTGGAAAGGAAGTCCAAAGCGTGGCTGGTGGCAGTTGCGTGTCTGCTGCCCAGAATGGCGACAATTCCGTTGACGGCTTGAATGGCAGGAGTGAACAGCTGATGGTAGCGTTGGATAGCAGAAGGGAGGAAGGAGTCGTGATCTACACGAGCACGTGAGATTAAGAGCGAAAAAAAGGCCGAGCGCAACATACCCATGAAGGCTTGATCAGCTTCGGGCATGGCATCGAGATAGTCGCATTGAGATAGCACAGGAATGAACTGGGCCTCGAGCAACTTTTCAGCTCCTTGCCTCGTCTGGCTCATTCTGATGAAGAGCGACATCTTCGACTCGTACACATAGAGCGGGTTGAGGTCGTCTAGAGAGTGATTAACTCAAGAAACAGGGACCCAACGTGTTACATACCAGGGTCAGGCTTGAGAATGGATTGCAAAAGCGGGTCGGAATCCTTGAGGCCACTGACAAAGTTGTGGAGTATTCCGTGTCGTTCGAGGGCACCAAGCACAGAATGGGACTTTTCCAAACTCGAGAGTTGGACCACGGCGTCCAACAACATGAACGCAACCGTTTTCCACACCTCTGTACCGTCGATGGCGTCTCGAGCGATGATTGCCACTATACGCTCGAGCACGGGCTTTAGGGCAGCCAAAACACCCAACTCGACACCAGGTGCGTTTCCAGTGTGTCCCAGCACGACGGCGCTGTAGGGATTGACAGTCGTGCCGAAATCACTGGTGCTGTCGTCGGTGGTCATGGCATGGTCGTTGGTGGTAAGGATGAGATGGATAAAGTTGATGAGGGTACCGTACAGGTTTCCTCTGATCAGCTCGGAGTGATTACTGTCGAGGATGCCTTCGATGATGCTTTGGAGGATGGAGTTTAATCGTTCTGCTGGCAGCGATGCAGACTCGTGGGTACCGGTCGATTGTAGAATGAGCTGGTACCGACGGTCCTCCCGCAGTTTGGTGATCAGCGAAAGGGTGCATTCCGACAAGAGAACGGCTGTAGGCTCTTCGATTGACTGGGAGCGTATCGCGGCGGGAAGGACGTGGAGAAGGCCAAAAAGCATGTTCTCGCGACGGTCGTGAGGAAGGCGGTCGAAACACTTTGTCAGAGCCAAGTCGAGCAGCCGTCTCCAAGATTCAAAGCTCCCGGCGACGCTGAAAGCGATTTGCCGCCTATGGTTTTCGATAGCGCAACTCTCCAACACGTAGTTGGTCTCGGCATTGAGTTGGTCATTCTGAGCGGAAGTGGCCACGCTGCCCTGGGCGAAAAGAGCTTGTCTAGCGGAAGCCAACATGTTGAGCAATGTAGGACGGTCCACGACGTCACATCCATTGACATCCTTCCGGATCGATGCCTGTAGGTTGAGCTGGCCCAGGAACTGCAAGTTGATAGCGTTCACCGAAAGACTGTCTTCCCACTCGAACAACAGGGACTGGAAAAAGTCGACAATCCGCATGTTGGACTGTCCGACTTCATGGAAGGTAGGGAATCCATGCGTCTCCTCGTAATCGCTGTCGGCACCAAAGAGGATATCAAGCAGCTCGGCTACACCCTTGTGGTGGCTCTTGTTTGTCAACATGTGCAGCTCGAGGGCGACCAAGTCAAAGATATACGACCGGAGGCGAAGGAAGGAACTGAGCGTGTCGACGGTTGTGAGCACGCCTGCACCGTCTCCGTATGTGACTTGAATTGGAGGGTACCGCTTTGCTTCGGGCACTTGGGAGGGGATGTTGGAGATTTGGCGCACGAAAAAGTCTTCACGCGTTCGCAGGTAGCGGGTGACAAAGTCGGAAGTCTTGGGGTGGGTGGCGAGTTGATAGATCACTCGGTAGCAGCGCTCTGCGAGTGCGGGGAGGGAAATGGCCAGCGGACAAGCTTGGCTACGCTCTTGTCGACGATCTTTCCGGCGCGGAACACCATGGTTGACAAGCTCGAGGAGCACGTGGATGGAAGATTTCCGAGAGTGGAGTGCTGCAGGATCCTGGACTTTGGACTGGCTGGTACCAAAGAGTAGCCAATGTCCCAGGTTGGGGAACGCACGAGTGGAACTGGTATCCTGGATCAAGAGGTCGAGAGCGGCCAGTCGAATGGCTTGCTCTAAAGACTCGCCATCTGGGAAGCTTTCTGCACCGGCACCTGTTTGAAGCTCGGCGTCCAACTCTGTCCGAGTGATATCTTCCGGGATTGAGGCATTCAAGAGCTTCACGAAAGCCGCCAGAATCCTCTCGGAGCTGGGACTCCGCTCGATGAGGGCTGTGAGGTTGGAGAAGTAGGAAGAGGTCGAAAGGAAGGAGAGGATCTTGATTGCCAGTAGGACACCTTCGGAATGGTTGGTGTATTCCATGTACTGCGCGATGGCAGGGGCATATCGGGTATCGAATGACAGAGCTTGGTCGAGCTTTGTGAAGAAGGACCTGTGATGCACCCGGCCGATGTACGGCGTGGTGTTGATTTCTGATAGCAGGGGCAAGAGGACGTCCAAGAAGATATCCTGAATCTCCAATAACCGCGAGACAATACGAAGAACACGAATGATCGTGTTTCGGAAATACGGCTCTTCGTCTGCCATTCCTGTCTCGAACCCGGCCAATCCTTCCACAAGGTAAGTGAGGACAGTAGTCTGAAGTGGCGAGGAGCTCAATAGACGAGTCGCGACATCGAAACCGGGGTGGACGAGGAAGGGTGACAGTGTCTCAACCTTGGTGGGACCGTCTTCGACAATGTCTACCAGGGACTCCAGGTTGAAGCTGGCGAGTGCCCTTTCGACATAGCAGAGGCACAGATCGTTGATGCGCCATCTGTCTGCCTGGCTGCTGTAATCGCGGTTGGGGATGTTGATAAAGACATTGTCGACGACGAACGACGTGAAAGGTCCAATCCCTGGAAGTCGGTATGGCTGTCCAAGGTTCTGGGGAATGGTGTTGGAGGGAATCATGCCAATCGCACGATCTTTCTCTGGAAGACGCTTGGCGGTATGAATGAGGGTGCTGAGGAGCTTCAGGAATGGGATCGTCGCGGGGTATAACCGATGGACAGCTTCGATTTGCTCAAGCTCGACCTCTACGCCTTTACCAGAGGAGAATCCGCCAGGCGTACCGCGGACGTTGATAACCTCTGCCCTCTCCATGAGCGTCCACACAGCATGGCATATGTCTTGTCCAGGTGACCCTGCGCCAGGCTCACAGAAAGCTGAGAGCGTGTCGAACAGAGCTCCTTTGAGCTCCAAGGGAAGGCTCAAGGGGATGAGAGAGACAAGACGGGGAATAGCGTTGAAGCTCGAATGCGAAGCGATCATTGCGCGCACGGTGATGGAGTGCGTGACGACAGTGGCGAGCAGACGGAGGAATGACTGAGCAAAGAGGACATCTTTGGGACCAATCGTCAGCTGCTGGGCTTGCTGAGGAGGTTGAGCGAGGTTTTGAATCGAGCTCGAGAAGGAAAAGCCTTGAGGCTGGGGCTGGGGTGCTGCCTTTGCATGGGTAAGATTTTGGAACCAGGCGTCTAGAATTCCAAAGATAGAGGTCCAAGAGACGATTTGGGCCGAGGAAGAGGATGACAGCGAGCTGCCTTGGATGACTTCGCCGGTGCCTCTCGCCAAAAAGTTGTAGGCCAACTCGCTGCAGTGAGGGCCCTTGGCCAATCCAGTTATCATGTCGTAGAGCGCGGTGAGCATGATAAGGTCCTGTGGCGAGGTTGACCATACAGCCCACTGGAGGAAGGCGGGGAGCCTTGGGGATGAAGACTCGATGGCATCCAGGTAGGACGATGCGTGCTCAGGTGACATGGATGCTCCCCAGAACTGCAGGGCGCGCTCAGCAGGGAGGGCGGAGTAGAGAAGTCCAATGAAGGAGTAGAGGATGGCGATATCGTGACGCGGCTGCTGGGGTGCCTTTTCCAATTCTTGTGTTGTGGGAGCTCCGAAACGTGAAGTCACGCGATTTCGGTCTGTTCGAGCGTTGGCAAGAACAATGTCTTCCTGCTTCTGCTTGATTTTGCGGAGCTCTGAAGAGGCGTACATCACGATCGCGCGAAGGAGGTTCTCGAAAACGGAGAGCAAGAGTAGCTTGGTATCTTCTGAGGGTATCTCTGGCTGTTCCGAAGTCTCGGTGACTGGTTGTGTGACCAATGAGGGCGGGAGGGCATCCTTGCTGCTCTTTCTCGACACCCTCGCCACTGTGAGGGCCAAATATGTGAAAGAATCTCCTTGAACTCCGTTCCACACCTGCATCTCCAACTCCTCGTTCTTGAACCCCGCCTTGTGCTCCAGACTTCCGTCGTTGTGCCTCGCGTCTGTAACGAACATGGTCCATTTGAGAAGGATAGCAGCCTTGAGTCCTGGTTCTTTCCATGTTTGTGTCGGTGCGAATTTCTTGGTCATATAGCTTATAAGGGCGGTATTGGTCGCAATGCCCTGCCGCTGGCTGCCCAGCTGCGAGCCTGGCTCCTCTGGGTCGAAACAGACAAAGACGGTGGTGAGGATGTAGTAGGCGAGAGGATGGGTGTGGTGCTCGGATAGCCAATTCAAGAGGTCTTGAATTTGGTTTGGTTCTATGAACCCATGTCGCGCGACGGTGATGAGGGAAACCGCTAGTTGCCTTCGTTCATATAGCAGTGAATCGAGCCGACCCTTGATAATGTCGTGCCCAAGAACGCCCTGGTCTAAAGGAAAGGTTAAGTTCAGTCAGCCTGCGTAGTACCAAAATACACTCACTCTGCTGTGAGGGCGACACGGTATTGCTTGTCGCGTTCTTCAAGGCAACATCAACTTTGGCAATCACTGCGTCATGCTGCTGGATGGCTTTGAACAACCGATGCCCAAATGTCGACTCTCCACCCGCTGCCGGCCTCGAGGGCAAAAGCTCTGAATGAACATAGTTGCGTAGACGTTCCAGTGTTGGAGACGCGTCGGCGTGCAGGGCAGCATTCAGCAGCAACTCGATTGAATCCGCGAGCAGACGCCTGCGGTTGTAGAACTCGACGATGGTCTCTTCGATGTATTCCACAGGGGAGAGATTCGAGTTGCGTCGCATGACAGCGTTCAGGACGCTTGCGACGTACTTTTCTGAGCAATCCAGATGCTGAGAGATGAACAGAACATGGCGAGCATAGTCCGAGTTGAGTGCGATTTGCTTTCCGTCAATGGTAATCTTTCCTGGAGCATATTCTTCAGTTCCAAGCCACAGTGTAGGCATATGCCACGCACCTGATTCGACCTCCCTCTGTTCCTGGGCGCTTCTGGGTCCAACATCGAATAGTTGCAGTAAACGAAGTTTCTGAACCATGAGTTCTTCAAACAGTTCTTGGTCGTTGGAGGGTGTGCCGTCAGAGGCATTGAGCAGAGCCCGTTGCAGGGCATCTCTGAGCTGTTCTATTCTGTCCATGGTGCTGCCGACTGAGACCCAGGAACCAGCAGAAACACGAGGACGAGTCGAAGGCAGAAAGGGCAAGCGCGACGACCGCGTCCGTTCAGGTTCTAGCCAAGCACCACCAAACACAGTCCCCGTCCTGGTCGGGGGAATTAAGCGCTCGCCCAGCATGCTGGATAGTCAGCACCACCTTGACAGTCGTGCTCTGATCTTTGCTCCATGTCCTGGTCACACCTGCCCGCTATTCGGCTGCAAGTCTCAATGATCTCATTGAGAATCCATGGGCTGCTCAGCCTTTATATTCCCTCCTGATCTACTCTTGCCGAGCTCAAATGTCCTCACAGTGCATCATCCCTCCCAACCCAGACATCTCTGGTGTTGGTGTCCGCCCGGCCATCTACTTCCAAAACTTTGTTTGCTTCTTCCCGCCCATCTTGGCGCTCTGGGATGGAAGAGTCTCCTCATCTGAGCTCGACTCTGCCGAGACGCATTCCACAACAAACCTCATTCTTGCTTTTGCCATTCTTATCTCTGCAATGACCCAAACTCGCAATGGGGGGTTGACGAATTTCCATGCGAATATCGTGCTGCTGCTAAGTTGGATGAACAATACCAACGCGTTTGTCTATTTCTTGCTGTATGTGCAGAGGAAGAGTCAGCCTGGGAAGGATCAGGTGGCTCCAGAGTGGCGTCCTTGGCTTGCACACATTCGTGGAAAGTTGAACATCTTTGCAAAGCCATCCGAAAGAGGTGCGTAGATTCTGGATTGGTCACAGGTGTAGAGATTCACGCAGATTCCGTACAGTCGTCTTATCAGAGAGCGAGCCTTCCGAGAAGCCAGAAGAGCCTGAAGAGGCAACATGTTGAGTGCTAGTATCATCGTCTTACCGAGTGTCAGTCTGACACGCATTTCAGACCAGAGAAGAAGTCGGATAAAAGCCATCTTCGGGCGTGTTGTCCTCGTTCTAGGCTCGCTCCAACTAACCCTCATGGCTTCGTTTGGCATATGGCTCTGGAGCAACCCGCGCTCCTTTGGTCAGGGCGAAAACTGCGCATACGACTTTGCCTCCTTTTCCATCCTCGGAAGGACAGTACCATTCAAGTCGGAAGCACTGAGACGCATCTCACTCGTGCTTTATGCCGCCGTTCTCATCCCGGGCTTCAACCTCCTTCTCCCCGCTCTCCTGTTCTTGACAGTCTACATTTCACATTTCAAATGGCTCAACAAGGGGTACCCTCCCTCCGTAGCAAGGGCTCCCGCTATCCGCCGCACACCTCTCCAAACCTCCCTTCCCTGGTACAAACGACTCAGCAGACCCAAACGACAAGCAACTCCAGTCTTCGTCGGCCTCCTTATCCTCCTCTTCATCAACATCATCTTCATCATCGACATTGAACTCACCATCCACCGAAACCGCCAATTCCAAACAACGGAAGAAGAAGAATGGACATTTGGCCAGATCCTCGCTCTTATACTCCTCGTCAGTCCTCTTCGAGATGTTATCGAAGGCATTCTGTCCAGGCAAGAGAAGAAGATGGACAAGAAGAGGAGGGACCAATTGACACAGTCGTTGAAAGGCGCTGTACGTGTCGGTGCGGTATCCGAGTTGGAGCGGTTGGTGAGGCAGGGGGCGGATCCGAATGCTGCTGTGCCAGAAGGGGAGCCGTATGCGACCGTGCTTCAGTTGGCCTGTCTGAAGGGAGAATGGCGGGCTGTACGAGCTCTGCTTGAGTGTGGTGCACACACCGGTATTCGAGGTGAGAAACCCCTTTTGTCTAGATGAGGGGGGGAGAGGCTTACCTTGTTAATGTCAGGTGGTCGATATTACACTGCCCTGCAAGCAGCTTGTGTCTCGGGGAGCCTCGAGACCGTCGCCTCCTTGTTGCTATACGATCCACGCGTAAATTCTTTAGGTAAGTGGTGCAGAGCGTATGAATATGGTACGAAGATTCTTATACCCTGATGAGGGGGTCATTATGGAACTGCTCTTATCGCAGCTTGCGTGGAAGGCCATCACGAAATAGTCAAACTTCTTTTTGATCATGGCGCTGATTTGAACGAAAAAGGTTAGTCTGACTGCGAGGCATTCCGCAGGCTTTCTCTGACGAAATTCGTAGGCCTCATGTATGGAACTGCTCTTCACGCCGCTTGTTACAATGGCAAGTCTGAAATTGTAGAACGGTTGTTGGAGAAAGGTTCCAATCCCAATGTGCAAGGTGAGTGGGACCCCATGAGCGATTTCATAAGGAGGGTTTTACGACAACGCCGTAGGTGGCCAACACCCAAAGGGTGGCACGGCGTTGCATACAGCTCTGTATAACGGGCATCCTGAGCTTGCTCCGCTGCTCCTTAAGCACGACGTCGACGTGAAAGCACAAGGTGAGATCAATCAATGATCAAATCGAGGAGTCTTTGACCTTGATCGCAGACGATGAGAACGACACTGCTCTCCAGTTGGCATGCGGCCTAGATCAGTTTGAAGCTGCAAAGCTGTTGCTGGAGCGCGGAGCAGATCCAAATGTAGCAGGTGAGACGCACAATCCCTCGACTTGGATCAAACGTCTGAGCTCAGCGATTGATCAGGAGGAAAATACGGCCCTGCCTTGTATGCAGCTTCTGCAAGGGGAAACTATGACTTGGTCAAGATGTTACTGGATCACGGTGCAGATCCTAATATCGAAGGTGAGGATTCATTCTATAGCATCGAGACCACCTGCTGACGGCAGCGTAAGGGGGTGAGCATGGTACCCCGATCAAAGCAGCGGCTTTCAATTTCAACGACCAGATATTGTTGCTTCTGCTAGAGTGCGGTGCCGACCCTGACAAGGGAGGACCCATGCCTCAGCTGACTGAATTCTCGGACCTGACGAATTGAGACTGTCGTAGATACGAAGGGGATAACCATCCTTAACAAAGAATGCATTCATTGAAATTGGGCTGAGACCATTGGCTATGAGCAAAGAAGTAATCGTGACTTTGGAATAAAAGTCAGATTCTGACAGCATCGTTGCAGATTCGCTCAAATGTCGTGCCACTAGGGAACACTCGGCTCCTCGACACGGTCCGAGTCGGGAAACATCCAAGCATCACGGCTGCTGCCAACGGCCGTCCTCTGGTGAAGAGGGTGATGATCAGGCAAGACACGCATGCTGAATGATTCTCTAGGGGATGAAATGAGCCTGAGATACCTGTTTGGGTGGATCCTCAATCGATTATTTCTCATGCACCCCGCCTGACACGCAGAAAGAAGATTTGGGCTTCGACAAGGCTTATGTGATCTATTGAATCGGCGTCACATCCTTACACTTCGGAGAGGGATCTATTGGTCTGGTGGTCTGGTTATGCTTTTCAGTAGCTGTCATTCCTATGTAGGGTGGTATCGTTCGTTCCATGGAGACAAGAGGGGACGGGCAGTGTGTTATGGGTGAGACACGCCCTCTTCTACTCGTCCCTCCCGCTTAGCAAGCGTCAACTGAATGGCTCCACGCCATCAGTGCCTGTGAGCATTCCTGTCTGTTCCGTCACAAAAACCCACGACGCACTGCCTACTGGGACAGTCGCGCGGGTTGGTTTGAGGGAGGACTTGCCCTACAAGTTCTCTTTTCGAGAGATTTAGGGACACAGCAAATGTACGCATGCTGAGTAGATTAGCTGAGTTTTTCGCTGCTTCTGCTTCTGCAGCACACCCTTTGTCCGCCATTCTGCCGAGAGGGGCGTTTACAGCGCCTGAACATGGACTGTTGATTGAGTGATGGGAATCCCGTGACATGTTGATGGAGTGCCAAGCCCATGCGCCTGGCAGAGTGCAAAACCGCTGAGAGGAGCTCACTCAGACCCTCCCTCAGTCCTCTGCCCTGTTCCCTCACCCAACTGACCATTGCACCCAATCTCGTCCTCCCTCACTTCTTTAATTCTTAATCGTAAGTCATCGTCTGTCAATGCCTTCAGGGCACCTTTTACCGTCGTTATCGCCGCCGCCCGACGACGACGACACCCTCTTCGTCGTCGTCCAGCAGCGACCGCGATACTTTGTTTGTTTGTGCGATCACTCCCCTATAGTAGCGCGCCGCGCGCCCTGATCAACGATGTCCAGCATGCTCCTGCGAGCAAGGGGCGTCGTCCGAGCGTCGTGGCATGCGCTGGCCGTCGTTGGGGGTGTCGACGACGACGTGTTTTCACCCTTGTCTGCTATATCCAAACAATTCTCAGATGTACTGATCATGACTCTTTCCCCCCATTCTCCGCCCGTTCATCGCGTGTTTATAGATGCCCAAGGTCTCTGAAAAGCCCAAGGTAAGCCTCGTTTTGTTTGTTTCTGGGGATGACACGTCGAGAGGGCGTCCGTGCGCGGAAATCTTGAGACGGAAATTCCAAATATTCTGGTCGACTGTATGCTGATAACTCTTCTCCAGCGCAAGGCTGCCGAGAAGGCTGAGAAGGCTCCCCGTGCCGCCGCCGCCAAAGGTGGCAAGAAGGGTGCTGAGAAGGACCCCAACAAGCCCAAGCGACCTCTTTCTGCTTACATGTACTTCTCTCAAGACTGGAGAGAGAGGATCAAGACTGAGAACCCCGAGGCCGGCTTCGGTACGTTGGTTTGTGCGCATATATTCTTGTGGTCGTTCTCATCGTCGTCGCAGGTGAGGTCGGCAAGCTGCTCGGTGCCAAGTGGAAGGAGCTCGATGAGGAAGAGAAGAAGGTATGTGATTTTGATTGTGAACATGTGCATATACTGACTATCGTCGTTTCGCAGCCCTACGTTGAGCTTGCCAACAAGGACAAGCAGCGCGCTGAGGATGAAAAGGCCGCCTACAAGGCCCCCGCCAAGAAGGCATCGCGGGCTGCCTCATCGGGTGAGGGTGATGAAGACGAGGACGACGAGTAGATGATTCGTGTCCTCCCCGTATATCCCTGCTTTGTTACCCCCTATTTTTTATTGCTGCAGTCTGTGTGTATTATTTTTTTTCTCCCTGGTGCTGAAACAAGGGCCTTTCGTTCGTTCGACTGTATCACTCGTGTAGTTAGACCTTGTGCTGCCCCAGTCTTTTACATTAGCTGTATGTAATTATGATTGTAAAGAAAATTCCCCCCTGCAAACGGCTGTCTGGGTTGATCCACCCCACTGACTGCCGCGGAATCACAACAATCTTGAACCGCAACCACCACGACCACTCCGTGCTCATTGACACTCACGACGACCAACAACGATGTCTAACAACGAAACTGTCGGAGAAGTACGTTGTCGCTGGCAGTAATCGTCATGAATGACCCCCCCTGATCGTCATCGCTGTGCAGGCTGTCCCAGCATCACAGCGAGGAAGCTGGTCATCGTTCCTCAAATCGTGCGTTCTCGTGGCTCGACAACGAGCGTGATGAATTCGTTCTAGTTCTAACACTGCTCATAGGATTGCATCCTTCTCGGGCGATCTCTCGTCACTGACAGCACCACCCTTCATTCTGTCCCCCATCTCCCTCACCGAGTTTCCTGGTGGGTCTCATATACTCCTATCGATGACTTGGGGGCTGATAGGGAATAGCTTACTGGTGTGAGAGGCCCGATTTGTTTGCTGCCATTGCCGATGCAAAGGAGGGGCAAGACCGCCATGTCGCAGTCCTCAAGTGGTTCATCGTACGTCCGATCCCTTTGCCTCGTGGCTCCCTCGCTGTGTTCGTAATCTTACCTCCGGATCATCAGAGCACTCTCAAGGACCAGTACACCTCTCGAAATGAAGAAATGGGTTCAGAGAAAAAGTACGTTTCGTCTCTCTTTGTTACACTTAGACGATGGAAAACTAAGCTGTGATCTTCTGGTCTATGATAGGCCCCTGAACCCTGTCCTTGGTGAACTCTTCTACGCCCACTGGCCTGATAAGAACGGCCGTGGACAGACCAACCTCTTGGTGGAGCAGGTGTCCCACCATCCCCCCATCACCGCCTACGTCATTGAGAACAAGGCGAAGGAGATCAAGCTCGTTGGACACAACGCGCAGAAGACAACCTTTAGCGGTATGTCGATTTTCGGCAGGCTTTGGCCCGAGAGTAGTGCTGATTGAGTGAGATCAGCTGGCTCGATTATCGTCAAACAGATTGGACATGCCATCTTGACGGTCAAGGGCCAGGAATACCTCATCACCCTCCCCAAGCTTCGCATTGACGGCCTGTGGTACGGCTCACCCTACATCGAGCTCGTAGATTCCTCGTACATCATCGGCGAAGGCTATGTTTCCAACGTCGAGTACAAGGGGAAGGGCTACTTTTCGGGCAAGTCCCACTCGTTCAAGGCCACCATCTCACCGATCGCGGCGGACGGCACCGCCGCTACCACTGGCTCGTCCTCTGGAGGTGGATGGTTGGGGTACGGCAAGTCCACTTCGAGCTCGAGCTCAAAGGACGAGTTGGTGATTGAGGGCACTTGGCATGAGACGAGCACGTTCTCAAAGGGTGCCAAAGGAGGGTTCCATAATTCCGCTGTGGGCAAGGAGCTTGCTGCTGTTGTTGGTGCTGGACCCGAGGGAGCTATGGGTGAATTTGAGACCAGGAAGCTTTGGGAGCAGGTGGCCAAGGGCATCCGAGAGGGCGACTTTGAGTTGGCCAGCAAAGAGAAGACCAGGATCGAGGTGAGCTTTCTTCGCTTTGGATTTGCTTCAGTGACTGACTCTTGCTTCAAGAACGACCAGAGGCAGAAGAGGAAGGACGAGGCAGCTGCTGGCACCAAGTGGCCACTCAAGCACTTCCAATATGAAGAGGCTGACGCGACTTGTAAGATTAGTGCCTGTCATGCACCCATGTTTCTGACATTGTTGCCTTAGACGAGAAGCTGGCGAGCGTCGCTGGAATCACCCCCGCCACTGAGGACCGGTATGCCTTTATCGGCAATTGGCCTGCCCCTCTCGCCTAGAGTGCCTGCATTCGTTGTTCAGCAACTTCACGAGTTTACAGTGCTCCCTCATCTAGAGTGCTGCCCGGATCTTTTGCTTAGCTGTATTGCATCTACTGTGGCGTTTGTATCTCATCAACCGGTGACATTTTGCTTTGATATCATATAATCAATAATACATGGTTCATAGTGATGCGAGGGCATAAGAGCATAGAGAGGCGTAACAGCAAGGGCATGGTAAAAGTAAGTTAGAAGGAGGCGAGTCGTTTCAGAGATTAGATGAATATGTAAGTGCCCAGCGAGAAGGTTTGCGAATGGTGAGGATCAATGATGTCAGTATTTCATATCAACGTAGCGAGGGGCCTTCAGCTCGTATGCCAGGTCGTTCAGTCTTCTGCACGACTCTTGGAAGGCCTGTGTATCTGAGTTGGCCTCTCGAAGCTCCTGGCGTAAAGAATGAATATCGCGGCATAGCTCATCCTGCCACCTGCACGAGTCCTGGGCGGCTCTCCTGTCAGCGTTGCCCTCCTTCAGCTCCGAGCGCAGAGATTTCATCTCGCGAACCAGGTCTTCCTGCCACCGAGCTGACTCCCGGAAGGCTTGCCGGTCGTGACGCGCATCCTCCAGTTCCCGACGCAACGATTCCATCGGCGACACGGATGCATAGTGGGCGTTTCTCATGTCGCGAACCGCCTCCTCCAGCCATTTGCACGATTCCTGGAAGGTTCGCATGTCAAGATTGGCCTCTTGAAGCTCGTGACCCATTAAATGTGGGGGCCCGTCGTAAGCGCCCCTTGTCTCGCGCGCGAGGTCTTCTAGCCTTTGGCATGACTCCTGGAGGGCCCGCCTGTCAGAGTTAACCTCCTGCAGCTCCCAGCGAAGGCGGTCCAGCTCCATCTTCGTCTCCTGATTATCATCAAGGAGTCTGCTATGGTTACGGTCCAAGGTGCGACCCTTGTCATAGGCCTCTTCGTACAACTTCTCCGTGGCCTGCTTGGCCGAGATCGCTTCATCTAGCTGGCGGCGAAGCGATTCAACCTGCAACCGAGACTCCCGAGCTTCGTCGTGGATTTCGCCGAGCTGGCGTTTCAGAGAGACGATGTCGTTGTACGCCCGTTCCTTCGACTCCATGAGGTTGCGCCTGTCAGATTGCACCTCCTGCAACTCGCCATGAAGGCGGTCTAGCTCCACCTTGGTCTCCCTAGAAGCGTCAAGGAGGTGGCTGTGGTCTCGATCCAAAGCGCGAGCCCTGTCGCAGGCCTCTTCGTACAACCTCTTTACGGTCTGCCTCTCATCGTCCACTGCCTCCAATTTCCGTTCCAGAGATTCTAGCCGCAACTGGGACTCCCGGGCTTCATTGTTGAGTTCCTCGAACTGGCGCTTTAAAGTGGCATTCTCGTTGTACATCCATTCCTTCGATTCCATGAGGTTGTGCCTATCGGAATGAACCTCCTGAAGCTCCCCGCGAAGGCGGTCCAACTCCATCTGTGTCTTCCAGCTCTCGTCGCGGAATTTGGTGTGATCGCGGTCCAAAGCACGAGACTTATCGCAGGCGTCTTCGTACAGTTTCTTCATCGCCTCCTTCTCATCGCCGACTGCCCCTAGCTTGCGTTGAAGCGCTTCAATCCGCGACTGAGACTCCCGGGCTTCCTCACTGCGTTCCTCGAACTGGCGTTTCAGAGTGGAGTTTTCATTGTACATCCATTCCTTCGTTTCCGTGAGGTTGCGCCTGTCGGAATTCACCTCCTGCAACTCCCTGTGAAGGCGATCTAACTCGATCTTTGTCTTCTGGCTATCTTCGAGGAGTTGGCTGTAATCGCAGTCCAAAATATGAGCCTTGTCGCCGATCTCTTTGTACGATGCATTCATGGCCTCCCTAGCGGAATTCGCCTCGTCCAGCTTGCGGTGAAGCGATTCGATCCGTGACTGTGACTCCCGAGCTTCGACGCTGAGTTCACCGAGCTTGCGATTCAGATCGACAATCTCGTGGTACTTCCGCTCCCCTGACTCCAGGAGGTTGTGCTTGTCGGAATGCACCTCCTGCAGCTCTCGGCGAACGCGATCCAGCTCCATCTTTGTCTCCAGACTATCACCAAGGAGTTGACTATGATTGCGGTCCAAAGTACGAGCCTTGTCATAGGCTTCTTCGTACAACTTCTCTGTGGCCTGCTTGGCCGAATTTGCCTCGTCCAGCTGGCGGTGAAGCGACTCAATCCGTGACTGTGACTCCCGGGCTTCATCGCTGAGTTCACCGAGCTTGCGATTCAGATCGACAATCTCGACGTACTTTCGTTCCCCTGACTCCATCAGGTTGTGCCTGTCGGAATGCACCTCCTGAAGCTCTCGACGAACGTGGTCCAATTCCATCTTCGTCTCCTGAGCAATGACGTGGAGGTGATTGTGATCGCGGTCCAAAGCACGAGCCTTGTCGCAAGCCTCTTCGTACAGCTTCTCTATGGCCCGCCTCTCATCGTCCACCGCCTCTAGCTTGTGTTGAAGTGAATCAATTTGTGACCGAGACTCACGAGCCTCGTCACTGAGATCAACGAGCTTGCGTTTCAGATTCGCATTGTCTTCGTATACGCGCTCGTGGGATTCCCTGAGATTCCGCCTGTCAGAATGAACCTCCTGCAGCTCCTCGCGAAGGAAGTCCCTCTCCTGCTCGGCACTGTGAGCTGCGCTGATAAGCTCGTCGTGCCTGCCTTGGAGAGCACCGTAATTGTCTCGGGATTCTTCATACGACTTTCTAAGGGCTTGGCGGTCGAAATCCATGTTTTCCAACTCTCGGCGGAGCGTTTCCGTTTCCGACCGGGTGTCCCAGTTTGCCCCAGACGAGTGAACCGGTCTGGTCCCGTGGCCGTCGCTGCGCAACTGTTCATAAGACTCCTTCCATGTCGCCGCCTCTTCCTGGCTCCGCTTGAGCAAGGTCTGCAACCTGTCTAGCTCGCCTTGGCTCCTCGCAGACAATTCGCTTTGAGCCTCGAGCTTCTTCTGGAATTGGATGAAAGTTGCCTTCGTCTGCTTGAGCTCCTCCGCTTGGTTTGCAAGAATGGCTTGGAGGCTCTCCATCTCGGGGCTATGGCTACAGGTGATAGTGGCGAGCGATGCGATGAGATCTTGAAGCTGGCTGCAGACCTCTTTCTCGTTGCCGAGACGCAAGGCCCTGCACTCCTCAGCTAGATCGTCACGGTCCTTGCGAAGGAGGACAAGTGTCTCGTTGAAATCGTCGTTGCGGCGCTGATCGTTGTGTCGCAGGGTGTCGTTTGCCTCGCGAAGCTTCATGACTTCGCGCCGGAGAGCTTCGAGTTCTTCCTTGGTGGCGACCTAAATTGGACGCATATGAGTAAAGAAATTGAAGCAAGAGCACAGGTGGATGCCTACTTGGATTTGCAACTGAGCGAGCGACGTACGCATATCTTCCCCGTTCTTATCCCAACTGTCTAACTTTTCCAGTATCTTCTCCGACTCTTGCTTGAGGTGCTCTGGGGGACTTTTGTTGACTTCGCCTGCGATCCTGATGGCCTCAAGGTCCTGGCCCAGCTTCTCCAAGGCTTGCCGAGTCTCACGCTTGAGCTGCTCGAACTCCTCAAGACGGGAGGTTTCAGTCGAGTTGTCGACAGCAGAGGCAATCCTTGCCCTCTCCTTCTGCATCTCGACATACACGGGATCAAGCTTGAGGAGATAGTCGACAGCTTGCTCGGGGGTATAAAAGTTTGGGTCCTGCGGCTGCTCGCCTGGTTTGAAGTGGCCACACCGGACGAATTTGGCTCCGCCAGCATGAAGCTCCTTTAGAAACCCGTCCTTTGTTTGTAGATCGCTTCCTTTTTGGACGCCGTCGGCCTCGTTGGTCAACTCGTCCCAAAATGAAGTGACGACAATGACGTTATTCAAGCTCGTCGATTCGTTACCACAGAGCTTCTTGAACAGGGTCACATTGCGTCGTTGGGCTTGCCAGTCAAGCGTAGGAGTGTTAATGTTGTGCATGAAGATGATGCCAGAGAACTTCTGGTTCACATCGTATCTGACCGGTGAGTCAGCTGTGAGGGTTCCTCTGATAGAAGCGACCTACTTGTTCTTGAGGAAAGCGCCAATCTTCTGGAGGACCTTGGTGTCGCACGGGGTGCTACAGTCATTTAACCCAGGAGTGTCAACAAGGTGAACCTCCATCCCACTTTCGTGGGCATGGGTATGCTGCTCTACATTGGTCGTAGACGATTGAAGCCCGTTACCAACAGCAGCTTTAGGTTTGCCGATGATAGCGTTTGCAAACTGCCAGGAGTGTAAGCCCAGGGGGAAAGAAATTTGCAGGAACCACGAACAGAGGATTTTCCAGATCCGGTGGACCCCAGGAGGCTGTTGTGAGAGGATTTGAATAATGATTGTGTAAAAATATCGCCAAAAAGCGTACGCGATGAGCCCTGTCTGCCCTGCGAGGGGAGGCATTCTGTATGGTAAAAGAAGACAAGCAGAGGCGATCAAATTGGTGAACAAAAATGAGCACTCGGAGAGACAATCAACGAACTCAACTGCGAAAGATGCCGGACCTATATACCGTTTCTGAGAATTCCTATTCCCCGCATTCTCCCATAAAGTCTGTTGTGGGTCGTGAAGCGGCGTACAACGCGAGTGCAACGTGCTGGTTGAGATCGAATATTCCAATTATGGCCCCCGAAGTGATTGAATGGCAGAACCCTGGCTGCTGTCGTCGTTGGAGTCGTGTTCCAGCCCGAATTAGTCATTTTGCAACCAGGTTCAGCAGCACAGGGTCCCATTGACATCGCTTCAAGGCACTGGACCTGAGTCGAGGATCGGGCTCTCCAAAAGTGGCAACAAGGGTGTTCTGTGTTTTGGTTGGCCTTGCCTGCACCATTCGCGAGGCCGGGACGGTCAGGGAACACTGCCCTTGGACTGTGCGTACGGACCCTAGCCAGGCTTGAACCCCGTCACCCAGGTGAACAATTCAGATCCACCAAGAGTTTCGTTGGGTCATTTGATCCCAGCCCAAGGCTTGGAACACATGGAATCAGGTTTCGTCGAGGGGGCACAGGCATAGCACTATACCCATCCCTTGTCTAATGGGTACCGCCGTCGGGTGTTATGAAAAGTGGTACACATGCGAGTTTCTAGTCTCGGGAAGTCATCCAGACGTCGTGAGATACGTAGTCGGGAAACGAGAGCCATTACGAGGGGCGAACGTTGAACGTTGTTAACACCGAAGCGCCCGCTGCAACTAATTTAATATTCGAACTCCGTCTAAATATCGCACTCCTCCTTTTCTCCTCGTAAGATCGGGCTTTTGTGTCGACATCTCGCTTTGGAGTGATATAATAAGCAATACAGTTCGTATGAAAGGGCCGCGTGCCGCGACTACCGGACCTTGCTGTAGCATCCCACTTTTGACTCTTGAGTAATGTTGGATCAGTCTTTTCCATCCGAACTTTAGAACTTGAGCACGGATTTAAAATGTGCCATGTTCCACAACTCTCCACACACCCCCTGCAAGTCAATACTCACTATTAGCCACTGGCTTCAGAGGAGCATGGTGAGGCTGCTTAGAGGAATTCGCTCGCTAACGCGCGCCTACGGCGCGCTCGCGCTCGCAAATAGAAGGGAAAAAGACGTAAAATGGGATTTACTGTCCTCATTATACCATCGGGCCTCAGCCAGTGGCATGTAAACCACTCGCCGAAAAGACTGGCAACAGAATGATAAACATTTGGGTGGAATGAGCAATGGCACGGTGATATCACTTGGTTCAGGACGACAGGGGCTCATTTAGTTGGCTCTATTTGTTACTGCCAGATTCCCACGCAGATAAATGCATACCAAATATGGTGAATTCAGACATGGAGAGACCTGCTAAAGCAAGGTCGATTAAGGCAAGTCGTTTATGATTAAAAACATGAGAACATAAAGAAATGAACAAGCGAGAGCATAGTAGTAGCATGCGGCCATATCAGATATACGTTGGGTCAAAGCAAGAACAGTCTAAGGTTTCTAGTTGGTACCACGGCTATTAATGAATGAAAAGCTGGTCAAGCGCTTCCGGGTTTCCTGGACCAAAGAGCGCTTCGGTTGCGAAGCGGGGATGGTTTCAGATCGAGGATTTGGCAGCCCTGTTTCAACAAAGGAAAGCCGCCGAGGAGGTTGAGCCTGATCAACCCCAGCCTTGAAGACTGGGACAAGATTCTGGGGCTCTTGCTGCTGCTGATGTTGTCGTACCGGGGAAATGTCATCGGTCCATAGTCGCCGCCGTGGCCGCTGGGGGTGAGGAGCTTGGGAGCTGCTTGCTGGATTGTTCCGGGACCGAGAGGGGGCGGCGTCCACAGGAGATGAGTATGAAGGAAACACTGCAGGGACCGGTTGAAGCATCGATTGTTGGCTATTCAGGCTCTCCAGCTCCTGACGAAGGTTCGCGATCTTACCATCGCGCTCTTCGAAGCCAGCTTGGTATTGAGAAAAGTGAAGCTGAGTGTCACTAGGCATGGATGCCAGTGTCTTCTGAAGTTGAACCTTTAATTCTTCGGCGGCGGCAACGGACTTTTGCGCGGTCAGAGTAGCCTCTCTCATCTGGCGTTCCAACTCTTCGTTCCGGCACTGGAGGGCTTGTTTCTCCGAGTGGGCCTTCTGCAGCTCGTGGTGCAGCACTTCGTCTCGTTGAGATGCCTCGAAGCGATCGTTGCCCTCGCCTTCTAGTGCATTATAAAGGACACCCAGCTGCTCATAGTATGAATCCTTCCACTTCAGAGCCTCTTCCTGGCTCTGTTTGAGCGATGCCTCCGACCTCTTTAGCTCAACTTGGCTCTGTTGATGCGTGGCGTCGAGCTCCTTCTGGGTCTGGGCGCAAGCCAGCTTCGCTTGTTTGAGCTCCTCCCCTTGGCTCGCGAGGAGAGACTGAAGGCGCTCCGTTTCACGGTGATAGGTTCGCGTGATGTCAGTGAGGGAGGCATGAAACCCCTGAAACTGGTTGTGGTTGCCGGAACGCAAGGCCTTGCACTCTTTGGCGAGGTCTTCACGTTCCTTGCGCAGCCTGACAACGGTCTGGTTGAGTTCTTCGATGCGCTGCTGATCAATCTGTCGCAATTTTTCGTTGGCCTCACGAAGCTTGAGGACTTCGTGTTGGAGACCTCCAAACTCCTCCTGGTAGCCGGAAACAAGAGCGTCTAGCTCTTCCTTGGTTGCGATCTACGTTCAAAGTCTTTGAATGGAGGTGAGGCGACAAAAAGCTGGGAGTGCATACCTGGGCACGATACTCCTCCCATTGACTAAGCTTCATTCGCATGTCTTCATCATCCTTCTCGCAACCGTTGAGCCGATCCTGCATCCTTTCCATTCCATGCGTGAGCTCCTCTTGATAATTGCGATTGAAGTCACCCACGCCCCTAATGGATTCGAGTTCCCTCCTTATTGTTTCCAACGACACCCGCGTTTCGTGCTTGAGCTGCTCGAAGTCCTCTCGATGACCGCGATTGACGTCCTCGGCGCTCCTGACTAATTCAAGCTCCTTCCTCATCGTTTCCAATGTCACCTGCGTTTCGCGCTTGAACTGCTCGAGCTCATCTCGACGACTGTGATTGACGTCCTCTACACTCTTGATGGATTTGAGTTCCTTCCCGATTGTTTCCAACGACACCCGCGTCTCGCGCCTAAGCTGGTCGAGGTCCTGTCGGTGACGGGGATTGACCTCCTCTGAGCTCTTGATAGATTCGAGTTCCTTCCCCATTGTTTCCAACGACACCCGCGTTTCGCGCTTGAGCTGCTCGAGATCCTCGAGCAGAGAGCACCCAGAGGCCGTATCGACGATAACTGTACCCTTCGCCGTCTCTTCCTGCATCTCGACATTGACGGAGTCGAGGGAGAGGAGGAAATCCACAACTTGCTTAGCAGTGAAGAAGTTCGGGTCTTGTGGCTGCTCGCCTGGTTTGAAGGAACCCCACCTGACGAACTTGGCCCCACCAGCATAAAGTTCCTTGAGGAATCTGTCCTCCGCTTGTAGGTCGCTTTCCTTTTGAACGCCGTCGGCCACATCGGCCAACCCGCCCCAGAATGAAGTGACGACAACAACGTTCTTCACCGATTCCGTACGGCAGAGCTTCTTAAACAGCGTCGCATTCCTTCGCTGTGTGTGCCAGTTGAGCGTAGGAGTGTTGATACTGTGCATGAAAATAATGCCAGAGAACTTCTGGTTTGCATCACACCTGATGTCAGGGTCAGTTTTGAGGGCGCCTCTAGTAGAAGTGACCTACTTGTTCTTAAGGAAAGCGCCAATCTTCTGGAGCACCTTGAGGTCGGACTGGCTACCACTGTCATTGAGCCCAGGAGTGTCGACAAGGCCAACCTCCATCCCACTTTCGTGAACATGCACATGTTGTGTTATTTCAGTAGTGCATGATCCAAGTTCATATCCGACGGTAGCCTCAGGTTTTCCCAGAATGGCGTTGGTGAACTGTGAGTCGCTGTTAGCCTATGCGAGAAAACAACGCTCAGCAACAACGAACAGAGGATCTACCAGACCCGGCCGACCCCAGGAGGCTGTCGTGGGAGTTAGTGAGCGTTAATACGTAGTCCTCGTTCGGAGAACTTACCCAATCAGGCTTCTTGGCTCTGGGCTAGAGGTCATCCTGAGCGCTGGAGAAAAGGGGAGATGTGACTAACAGATTAAAACTTCCAAGGATGACGAGCTTTTTTATATTGTCGAGCCAGCAGGCCAGTCCCTTTCCGCTGTTTGACGTGGGCTGACCAGCAGTGATGTCGAAGGGGCTGAGAGGCATCTGGTGAAGAGCGATTGTAGGGGCTTTTCCACAATCTCCTGCCCAGTACTGTCTCCCTCCTGTTCCATGATCGACGGAGCCAGATGAAACTTCACGGCCCTCTTGATACTTGGGCTTGGCGTCAGCGTGGCTAGATATACAAACGATTGAGGACAAGAACGGTGGTAAAACATGCCATTGGTGTCCTTTCACTGCATGTATCCAGGGTTATGTGGGCATGTGATGGCGCGAGCCGAGTACGCTCCCGAAGGTGGGCCTTGGTTCAAGAGACATCCTCGATGTGATGCCAGACTTCGGACAAAGAAACTTGCCAGTTTCAGACAGTTGCCTGTTCTCTTCCTGCCACAGTCAGCGCCGTCTTGAGTCATACCTGGAAAAGTCATAAATGGCCAAAAGGCATAGTATTTCAGGATTTCCTGTCCACCAAACCGCTCCTTCCCGCCAAAGAGATCTGTGAAAAGGAATAACCTGTGAAAAGTCATAGAATGGGTGTCCACCGAGGGTTATCACTTAAGGCAGTGTCGACTGTAATATTAATCAAGAGGTGATCCCAGGTAATATCTCACCTCATAGGAGTTTTAAGCCCATCCCAATGAGAAACGCAGCTCAAATTATATGAGTTTCAACCCCGAACAGTCTCGCCGCGGTGCTAGCCTCCGAAATGGAGTAGTGTGGCCCTAGATGATGAAAAAGTTCGAAGGTGCGGAACAACGATTTTTAGCGCCCAAACAATCGGCCATCAATATTAGGTAACTTCCCTGTGCCTTTCTGCTCAGGGCAGGGGCACTTCGGATGTGCATTTCAGAACTGACAGCCAGGTTTCCGTGAACATATAAGCCTACGGGTCTTGGTTCGCATCCTTTCCTGTCACTCGACAAATTGGAAGAAGGTCTTGGCAGGTCGCGTTAAGCGCGTGCTCTTGATTCTGCACTTCTTTCTATAGCTAGGCATCACGGGCTTTGAGCGCTTAAGGGAAGTGTAGTTAAGAGTTCATGGGTCACCAGTACCTGTAGGGACGATATATCTTATCCCTGTGGCAGAGCGAAATGAAGGTGTTGACTTCATAACAGCATCTAGATATATCCTTCCCCTCTGGTATGCCAACTTGAAGGATGCATATATAGCCTAGCACCTTAGCAGCCAGCCGTCCGACGCCAGCTTTCTGGCGACTCAGCACGAACTCAGCGTCCTTGCTCGTCGCTGATGCAAACGTTTCCAAATTGAGATAGTGCATGACATCTGCATGACGGGCAATGGTCACCTGTTGGCTAGTGGCTCCGAGTAGCTACTGCTCAGGATACCTGTTACCCATTTTAGCTTCTCCTCGTGGTGTTCTTCATGAAGGCCAAGCCCAATACAAGCTTTGATTCTGATGCTGGTACCAGTAATTTGAATTTTCCTCAGCGCGCATGCGGATTTGGGGATTTACGAATACTTGTATCCCCTTCAGCTAATGGCTTCATCCATTCATTAATCTTCCCGTTGACGTCCGCTGCGTACTATTATGGCGTACCAGACCGGGTTTTATTATTTATCGCGAAAAAGTGCCATTTTTCTCTCCGCACTTGACTTTTTCGATATCGCACCGCCAATTTCGTATCGCACCGCAAACTTTGAATATCGCACCGCAGAAATGAGATTCGAACCGCAGAGTTTGACTATCGCACCGCGCAACTTGACTTCGAGAATATCGCACCGCAAAACTCAACGTCGAAAAATCGCACCGCCGAAATTGAGTGAAATTTCGCACCGCGGAACTCGACACCAACTTAAAATCGCACCGCAGAGTTCTATTTTTGGACTGAGTGTACGGCACTACTCTTCGTCACCTCTTGCCGTCTGTTTGAAGTAACCAAAGGGTGTACACTCGATCTGTTGACTTTAAGTCTTATTTTCTTGTACAGAAGGCTGACAGGTACCACTAGGAGAGTAGGGGATACCGCTTTCGGCCTATCAGACGCGCGCTCAGGGGCATTCCGAATAGGCGCCCATCGGGAGTACCTTCAAGTTCAACAATTCACCCTTGCCACTAAACTCTTTCCCCAGTTCATTGTTTCATTCTACACCACTATTTCTCGGTATATAAGTAGATATGCTGGTTCAATCTCACAATTATGGCGCAAATTTCAAGCAATGGCATATACTAGTATACATGGGGCCTCACTGACCCACTCCTTGTCACAGATACCGGCCTGGGCGATGCAAAGTTATGAATAAGATGGCCGGCACCTCAATCTGCCAACGCCTGTAAGATACAAGCTTTTGAGGAAGGATTGGCTAGATTCGGACATGTTCCTCATAGTACCTGCAGCGAGGGCTGATGTCGTGTCTGAACAGCTTCTTCTTGAGTAAAGTGACTTGCTGTAGCAACTAAACCTGACCCGCTGCTAAATTAAGACGTATAGCCAATACCTACCGGGCCGAGAGAGGTCTGTCGAGCGATCCACAGTGATAGAACCTTAACCTGGCATCGACCTGCAGAGCGCGCTGTCCTTCGGTGATGCGACTATTTGATACTGTACTCGCTTTATATAGTTATTTATACATATAAACTTACTCAACTGGATTGATACCCATTCATCCCAATGCAACATGGTCGTCTGAATAGCCAGGTGAATCCAAAACCTTCAGTATCTTATTTGTTAGTTTCAAAGGCCTATGCGCACAAACACCCATCATTATTCTCTACTTCAGTTAATGTATTTCCCGCAAAGAACTCGCCACTGAAGAAACTGAGTCCCTGCAATTGCGTTTGGTACTCCCGATGGGCGCCTATTCGGAATGCCCCTGAGCGCGCGTCTGATAGGCCGAAAGCGGTATCCCCTACTCTCCTAGTGGTACCTGTCAGCCTTCTGTACAAGAAAATAAGACTTAAAGTCAACAGATCGAGTGTACACCCTTTGGTTACTTCAAACAGACGGCAAGAGGTGACGAAGAGTAGTGCCGTACACTCAGTCCAAAAATAGAACTCTGCGGTGCGATTTTAAGTTGGTGTCGAGTTCCGCGGTGCGAAATTTCACTCAATTTCGGCGGTGCGATTTTTCGACGTTGAGTTTTGCGGTGCGATATTCTCGAAGTCAAGTTGCGCGGTGCGATAGTCAAACTCTGCGGTTCGAATCTCATTTCTGCGGTGCGATATTCAAAGTTTGCGGTGCGATACGAAATTGGCGGTGCGATATCGAAAAAGTCAAGTGCGGAGAGAAAAATGGCACTTTTTCGCGATAAATAATAAAACCCGGTCTGGTACGCCATATACTATAAAAACTATGGACATTAATCCACTCAACACCTACTAAACTTCATGCTGAAAGAACATTGGACGGAAGGCAAATGTGCTCGCTTAGGCACCGCAAACCGTGAGCTATCATTATCCGAGATAAAGATGAGGAGTTGGCACCCTCATATCACCCGACATCTCGTTGACTTGGTTGAAGTGGATGAGATGCTTTCCCCAGTGAAAACTGCCCGATATATCTATCTTCTGGTAGAAATTACATCTTGGCTCCGCAGCCTGATAGCTCAGCGCAATCTGATCATCTCGTCCGACTCAACTTCGAGAGGATCGACCCTGATCCAACTATATAATGTATTGAAACCCCAGAATAATATCCACATAGTCCGTAGTGTTATCTGTACATTATCTAGTGTAACAGCTGTGCGTGATTTTCGATGTTTTTCTGGGGTAACAATGGTTACTGGGATAAGGATTTGAAATTTGAAGTCCTAGTGAAGACAGGAGCACAGCTCATGCAGACGAGGCGTGTCAATTTGGCGCCTACTTATTGACATTTACATAGATCTATGAGGTTTCCTTTCACACCTCGATTCGCTGTCGATGTTGCTGCGAAAGTGACACGGTGTAGGTCGATCAAATAAGCGCTGCTTGTCCTACAACATAAAGTAAAGGTATTAGGGCGTCGTGTGCCCAGGTGATGAAAACTAATCGAATCTCGCTGTAGAAAGGTCATGGTTTCCCTTCCAGTGGGGATTGACACCGCCTTCAAAGCGGCCGACGTAAGAAGCAAGCTAAAGGACGAATCTTCGAAAGTGATGGTTTTGGACAATAAGCACCTACTGGTATATATACTAATTGGATGAGTTTAGAAACATGGTTGACTCCATGCTGGAAAAGGGGGATTGTAGTACGGCGGGTGGTGGTGGTGGTGGTGGTGGTGGTGGTGGAGGCGGAGGAGGAGGAGGAGGAGGAGGAGGAGGAGGAGGAGGAGGAGGAGGAGGAGGAGGAGGAGGAGGAGGGGCAGGGGAAGCAGAAGTCTGAGAAGTGAGCGAGACATTGAAACCTGACCATGCCGGGTTTCCAGGGACATACTGGGTGATCAATAGCTGGTAACGCAAATTGCTCAATTCCGTCTGGAGCCGCATGAAATCTCCGTCTCTCTGGTAACGTAGGGTGTAAACTTCGTTCTGGAGCCTCCAGATTTCCGCGTCTTTTTGTTGGAGGATACTCCGATAGTAACCATGCTCAAAACGCAGAGCCTGAGTATCGGCTCGTACAGGAGCAATGGCATCATCAATTCTCTTGGACACTTGAGTCTTGAGCTCCTCGATGGCAGTGATCCATGCCAATGGTGTGTTCTCCCCTTCGTCACGGACTTTGAGTCCTGGACAGCTCACAGCGCTGCTACTTGCAGCGATATCGGCGCGAAGGGTGCTACATTCCTGGAGTCGATCGCCGGAGGGCATTGACTTGCCCGAGCGCAGCATCTCGCATTCCTCGAGATGCATGTTATGGCCCCTTTGAAGCCTCGACAGCTCCTCCTGGAGCTTTTGAATACGCTGGTTATTGATATCCTGGGATTTTTCGTTCGCCTCGCTCAATTTCGCTAGTTTTTGCTGTAGCTCTTCAACCTCTTGCTCGAACGAATCGAACCGTCTCTCGAGCGTCACCGTTCGTTCTTCCTGCATTGAGGGCCACATAAAGAACTGTAAATTGTTGTTGACGTTAGAGGAAGAGGCGTGGACATACATGGCTTTGGTGTTCCTCGTGGCGTTCCTCACGCTGAGTGACCTTCGCCTGCATCTCCTCCCCTTCCTTCTCGCAGCTGTTAGATTGCTCCTGAAGTTTCTCCGCCTCCACAACGAGTTCCTCATGAGCAACGTCGTCCACGTTCTGGCCAGAGTCGAACCTGTTGACCTCTATCATTTCTGAAGAAGCGGAATCCGTAAGCCCCGGCAGCTCAGGTTCCTCGTGAAGGTTCGTTTGTGCGCGAGGCCCAGCCACGGACGCCTCCGTTGCTAGCTCATGTGGTATCACAACAAAAGTAGGGTCGAAAGAGAGGAGGTGCTCGACGACCTGCAGGGGATTAAAGAAGGCTGGATCATTTGGCTGCGGGCTCGCGCCATTGAACTGGCCGTAGCGCACGAACTTGGCACTGCTGGCATGCAGCTCTGCGAGAACGCCTTCCTCTGTTTGTAGCCTACGTTCGTTCTGATTGCCTTCGGAGATGTTCGTTACTTCGTCCCAAAAGGTCGTAACAACGACGACGTTCGTCGACCCGGAGCAGTAAAGCTTCTTGAATAGCCTCGCAGCTCTTCTGTCCTCCTGAAAACTGAGGCCAGTGTTCTTAATATTGTGCAAGAAGATAATACCGAGACGTTCCCGGTCTGCATATCTATCCCATTTGCGAGTGAGTTCTACGAAGTATCCGGTCCGGCAACGTCCTACCTTTTCTTGCAGAAAGTATCAATAGTATCGAGAATATCCCCGTCGGTAAGCTCCCTTTGGGACGATTGGTGGTTGAAACCTGGCGTGTCAACAATGGAGACCTTTGTTCCATCGTGGTAATGGTATGTGTATTGAGCGACATCGTTTGTGCAAGAGTATGAATCTTCGGTCACAACCGCCTCAGGACTGCCTAGAATGGCATTTACGAACTAGGAACCCTTTAGCATGAGACAGAGCAGTGAGTTATAGACGACTAACAGATGATTTGCCAGAGCCTGTATCGCCCAAGACGCTAATGCAAAATACATCAGCACAAGTACGCGAGTATAGGAAGCAGAGTTTTACACAATTGGCCTCGGCCTGCTTGCATTTGGACTAGCATCCATTATGTTTAAACAAGGAAAAGGAATCGGTGCTATGGGTCGAGCTTGTGGTGAGAGTATTCCAACTCTCCTGCTTCCTTCAATTCCGGCATAACGGGACGATGCTTGTCCATCGATTGGGCGCTTATCGATTATCGCCTCTGTCCTCGATATAAAACCTGTTCTGATCGCCGAAGGCATTCGAGCGATTTCATCGTCGCATTAGAGAAACATCGAGATCCAGCGCTTACAGCCTTTCCTGTTGATCTTTATGGTGGTCAAATGGGGCATTTATTATTTGATCCAGCTACACAGATTCCTTCCTTGTCACCTTCGACAGGATATCCCGAAGCCGCCGGGTTTTCTCTTTGGTAGCATGTATATGATACTTGATATCCTTGACGTCCTCTTGCAAGGAGGCGTCCTTTAGGTCCTGTTCCAGCGTGCAGAGGTTTTCGGCACACTTGTCTATGGCTGCGTGTAACTGCAGGCGGAGAGTGGCGCCGATGCTAGTCTCGGCCAATGAAGCGTTGCCCTTGGCTTCGATTTGAACGCCCAATGGACTGGGTGCAGTGTTCGCCATTCGCGACAGCAAGGTCAGCGCTTGCCACGAAGAGGTGCATGGGTCCAACTGGGCCCCTCCATCGAGAAGTGGAAAGCAGTCAGAGCGAGCACAGACCTCGGATTCCCGCTTCTTGAGCTTATCGGGTTGGTTGCTAAGGTGCCAATTTGTGGTGACGATGACAACTTTTTTGTAAAAGGCCTCGCCGCAAAGGTCTTTTACGAGTCCGAAATTGAGGGCATCGACCTTTCGTATTTTAGGTTGGAGGATGTCATGCGCGAAAATTAGGGCGTTGCAAGCCTTTAGACCGTGTCTAAAAGACGTTTATTAGTAATTACGGCTATACTCCATGGAACTGAGCACTTACTTTGAAAAGAACCAGAGCAACGACTGACAAACACGGGCGTTCGTTTCCAGGTCCTCCTGATCGAAGGCAGGGAGATCGGCAAGGCCAAGGTCGACGTCCCCAACCAAGAGGCGGTGCACCGTGACTCCGTTCACATTGTCCGTTCGCTTGATAGCAGAAGCAAGTTTTTGCATAATCTATTTATCTCTTGAGCAACTCCACCTCCAGATGGACCAAATCTCCGCTTACTGGTGCCTTTGCTCCTGTGGTACCCAAAAGACTGGTTGTCGGAGTTGGTCACTAAGAAAAACGATAGCACCGAAATGAGACGTACCATATTACCGCCTGCGGCTTACGCATGAGTACGAATGGTATCTTAATGGTCCCCCAGAATTCTGGCGACTTGATTTCCTGTTTGTGTATGTTTGCACCGCGAATACCAGACTTGCAGCCAGCTTGTTCGATGAAATCAAGGTCCACATCTTGTCCAGTCACGTAGAGCTTCAAGAAACCGCTTTCGACATATGTTCCTGAATCTAGGGTGAGGTCTTGGGCATCTCCTCCGCCAGCGCCCCAACCAACTGCGAGGCACCCGTTTGCTTTGAGTGGATGAGCAACGCTCTGATTGCCAGAAACGACGGGCTTGAAAAACGACTCTAGCAGAAGGTGTCAGCGATGTTCACCGAGGTAGGAGATGGGACGAACGAATAGATATTTCGTAGCTGTTGAAATAGAATAGGTAAGGAAACACACCAAACCCACTATCGTTGGTGATTCTGAAGCCCAGCGTTTGGCTTCCTTCACCAACAAAGATACATACACCCCTTCCCTCCACATTGAGGTTCGAAGACGTTGGCTCCAACATATTATCATTAGGTCCACCCAGCTCGTACACCTCCATGTCGAACATGGAGATCAAAGAGGTGCGTGTCTGAGGGCGACTCGGAGTGTTGTTGATGTATGGTTGTTGCATATGTTCATGTCGCAAACGGTGGTAATAGAAAGCCAGATGCTGGAGGATGATCAAAATGTCTACTGAAGGCTCCAGCACTCTGGGAGCAGACCTATGGTCCGATTCTTCTGCAGCAAGAAGCTCGAAGCTTGTGCGTTCGCCCTGTGCAGCAAGCCTAACGTCTGCAAGGTCCTTTGTCTCCGACTTGACCAGATGAAAGGGAAGATTCTGCGCCTGGGGACTTTCGAGAAGGCGGGTGAATTTTTCCTCGTAGTCCCTTGATACATGACAATGTAGAGTAGGTTGGTGACCCTTCTGAGGTTTGGCGATGAACGTTTGCGTGGAGCTGGAATGGGGGTGTTTGCTCCAGAGCAAGACTGCGCTGAGGTTCTCGACTTTCAGGGTCCTACACGAGTCGAGAGGACTGTCGGAAACTTTCGAAAAGTCCGCCCAGACGTCAAAGATAGTGTCGTCGGTTATCCCATGAATCCTCCCGGCTTCGACCTGCAGCCGTGGTCCCCCCCGACGAGTTGTTCGCTTTTGCCCGGTAGTATCCCTTCACGGATCGTATGTCGTTGTTGAACAGCAGCCTGTCGCCAATGCCCTCGCACTGGGGATTTTGCCTTGGGAAACGAGCATCAGAGCATGTAGAGAAATGTATTTAGCAGGACGCACGATGGGAGAGGCTTGAGGCAGCGAATAAGCTCCAGGTAGGTAACGGATTTGATGTCGAGAGACCTGAGAGTAACCAGCAATTCCCGGGTGAATCGTCCCTGGGCTTCTTCCTCGTGGGCGACCTCCTCTGGTTTGCAGGCCGCGAGTAGGACATGTGACTTCATACCCTGGTGTCGAAACTTTGGAAGAGCGGCCTGAGGGCTAGCTGACCTGACAGTGGCTGGAAACAGGTCGTTGTCCAGGTCGGTGGGTATTGGTATCTTGCACAAAGGGCCACTACGAATGAGGGTGTTGGCACATCTCGTCCCAGAGCCTGAGTGGCAGCAATCCAGGATCACTGTCTGCATAGTGTAAGTGCAACTTCGGGAAGCCATCTGAGTTCGACATACAATATTGTTCCCTTTTGCGTCAGCTATACTGCGCAAAATTGTTCCCAAGGATCGGTCTGGGATCCCACAGATGACCCCATCGTGGCCATCTGACTCGTTGAAGTCGTACGGGAGCAGAGACTGCACCCACTCATCGTCCCAATTTCCCCATGATGATGGTGCACGGTCGTTATTTCCATGCCCAGCAAAGTAGACGAGGATTGGGTCATTCTCCTTGATCACAGGGTTGTTGGCCAAGCTCTGCAGCTCGCTCTTGATGGCCTCCCGAGTCGCCTGCTCATCGTACAAGCTTCGAATGCGGGCAAGTGGGACACCGCTCTCGGTGAGGAACTGGACGATACTCTTAGCATCAGCTACTGCTCCTCTCAGGCGTTGAAGGCCGCTATTCGAGTATTTGTTGATGCCAATGGTAACAGCGAACAGGGACATTGGCAACCTGAGCGGTGGTCAGTCGACTCGCCCAAGCAAAAGTAAGTGACGCCTGAGCACTTACTGGGATTGCATATCGACGGTGAGTCCAGAAGAGGCAGCGGGGGGAATGGGCAGAGCGAGTCAAATGTATGATTAGCGTCCCCAATTGCCTCCTTGGCTGGGTTAGGGTGTCAAACGGCTTGCCTATTTTGTCTCGAGAAGTTTCAAAACGGGTTATACATGTGCCAGTGGCCGCATGAGATAGAACGCGGTAGCAAATGAGTCCAAGATAAGTGCCGATTTCAAAAGGGAGAAGAACCTTATAATCCCAGCCTTCAGCAAGCAAGACTCGGAAGTAACGCGATCAACTCAATGCGCCATTGGCGGTTGAAGCTTAGCCCACCAGCAGCAAGGAAATAATTGTATCGACCTTGACCAAGAAGTTCGAAACAACAGGGGGGTCTAACTTGAGTTTTGACGCTCGTACTGAGGCTGACATATTCTCGTGAGTCTTTAGCGCTCAGCAATTGAATTCAACGACGTACTTTATCAAAGATTGACAGCCAAAGTATCTATACGTTCACCCAATATGGCTACGCATGAACACTAAGGAGAGTTATCCACCGACAACTGCGGCGGAATATGCAGCCAGGCGCTCCCTCTCCAATCCCCTTAATGCCCGCATTGCGATCGTTTCGCTCCGCCGAGCTTTCGTGTCCCTGAGCTTGAATATGGGACCTCATGTTCTGGTTTGTCAGGGAAGGTCGGAGGCGCTTCAATTCGGGGTCGTGGCTGAAGGTATCACTGGGGAAAGGAGTGAACCTTGCAACCGATTACAAGCTTTGTTATAGGTACCAGAGGACAAGGCTCTGCACCCTGGCTGACAAGTCAGATGGTCTCGTTGGGTTGATCAATGTGTTGCTGATCAACTGACGGCTCTGCTTTCAAAACTCTATGACTCTATATTAGAGCGCCAAGTTTGCGAGAGATGGCTCTACGCCTGTGAGGGTAATGCAGAACTAAGGAAGATGAGAATAAGTACCTGTGCTCGACAAATTTCCCATCGAAAGCGCCTCATCCATATCTCGTGACTATCCCTCTGCCAGCTTCGTAGCTCAGTCTCTGCTTCTGCTTCAGATTCTGTCGGTGGCTCCGATTATGACTGTTTCTATTCTTGAGGGATTCGAGGCCACCCATCATCTTCTCTAATGATTGCTGGGTCTCGCGCTTGATTTGTCGGATTCTTCGGGATGATGGATTTAGTCACCTTGTACCCCCCTTACTATGTCCTCTGCGCCTGAATATAAACAGAGAAATGGCGAGTAAACGATCGATAACTTGCTTGGATATAATGATGCCGAGTTATTGGCTGCTTGCCTGGCTGAGCGTTTTAAATCGTTGGGAAGCCGCTCCCGTGCACGCGACTTGGGAGCAAGCTAGAACGCAAGGGTCTGATGCAGCCATTTGGGCACTTGTAGCGTCTCACCTACAGCTCCTCGATCAGCTGCACCTGAGCAAAAGAAAAGACCTGAGGACGCGTGGAAAGAGCGTGTTCGTGAGGATGTGATGTTGTGAAGGAGTGGATTTCACAGCCTTGAGAGTCTTTACACGTGGCAGCGCCCCTTTGCTCACGATGAGATAGGGCGACCTTTTCAAGATCCAGCCCGAATCAGGGAGAATCTGGTGTGTCCTCCGCCTAACAGATATGATTGAGTCCATGCATTGGGGTGAAAACAACATACCTGTTCGCCGTAATAGGTCAGGCCTGACCTATTACGGCGAATCCACTAGGCTGCTGTCCGAAGCGCGATGTAGTAGGTGACAATCAGGAACCAAACAGGAAGGCTGAAAATAGATTGGCCATCAGCGGCCTGCCAAGCCGGGCCTCACAAAGACCACACACCCAGCATATGAAGCCGCCCGTCCCTATGTACATCGTTGAGAACTTAGAAGAAGTGTCTAGATTTGGCGGTACAAAAGTGTATTGGGATCCAAGAATTCGTACACCAGTCAGGGTGGGGTTTCCTGACAAGAAAATCTAATAATTACTACTCAAAGGGAAATGGCAAACGAGAAAGGCATATTAGAAATAATAGTAGCATTTGCCTAAAAGGAAAGAAAAGGGTGGGTGCACATATCCATATGCTATAGAGATAAGTTACGAAAACGCGACATCAAGCGCGACAATGTCAGCTCGGGAAAGAGGGGGCAATAAATAGAACAGTCAGCCGCACAGGTTGAGGTAGAAGGAGTGCTAGTTGGTGCCAGGATTGTTGACGGAAAGGCTGGACCAGCGGCCTTGAATATTGTGAGCAACATATGGCTTCGGTTGCGGAGCGAGGGGTGTTTGAGAACGAGGGGAAGGCGACCCCAACTTGATGGCGGGGTGCCTTGGAGGAAGTTGGGGCGGACCACCGCGGGCGCCTGGGATGTTACGAGGCCCTTGCTGCTGGTGTTGGACTGGAGATCTATTACCAGCCCCGAGCCACTGCTGTTGCTGCTGAGGTTGGCGGGGCACTTGGAGGCCAGTACCAAAGTTGATGTCGAGGTGGATATCGGCAGAAGGGAATGAAACGGGAGTGGGCATACAAGAATAAGGTGAATATGCCGAGGGGGAGATGCCTTGGAAAGGCCGAGGGGGAAGAGGGGGAGGAGAGGAAGGTTCTGGCACAGCGATCGCGAGTGGACTGCCTGTTGGATTGTTCCAAGCTCCGTAGGGATCGTCTGCAGGAGGAGATGGATAGGAAGAGTATAGGGGGCTGCTAGGGAATCGCGGAGGCGTGGGTGGTTGGCGGCGCAGGCTCTCCACCTCTTGACAAAGTTTCGCGATCTCCTCATTACGCTGGTCAAGGTCACTCTGATAGCGCGCTTTCTCCGAGCGAAGGGCCTGGGCGTCACTCTCCATAGAGGCGATGGTGTCGTCGACCTCGGTGGACAACCGTGATCTGAACTCGTTTGCAGCGGCAACGGTCTTGTCCACAGTCGAGGTGGCCTCCCTCAACCGACCCTCCAACTCCGCGTTCTGGGACTCAAGAACTTGTTTATCACAGTTGGCCTTCTGCAACTCCTGATCAAGCCGCTGAGAGACCAAAAGGGTCTCCTTGTGCTCGGTTGCCAAAGCATCATACTGATAGCTGAGCTTTTCGTACGACTCCTTCGACCTCGTGACTTCTTCCTGGCTGCTCTTGAACGATTGCTTCGACTTATTGAGCTCGGCTTCGCTCTTCATGTAGAGCTGATGGTTGGCGTCAAGCTCCTTCTGGGTCTGGGCGCAAGCTAGCTTCGCTTGTTTGAGATCCTCTCCCTGGCTTGCGAGGAGAGACTGAAGGCGCTCCGTTTCACGGTGATAGGTTCGCGTGATGTCGGTGAGGGAGGCATGAAACCCCTGAACTTGGTTGTGGTTACCAGAGCGCAAAGCCTTGCACTCTTCGGCGAGATCTTCACGTTCCTTGCGCAGCCTGGCAACGGTCTGGTTGAGTTCTTCGATGCGCTGCTGATCGATCTGTCGCAGTTTTTCGTTGGCCTCTCGAAGCTTGAGGACTTCGTGTTGGAGACCTCCAAACTCTTCCTGGTGACGGGAAACAAGAGCGTCCAGCTCTTCCTTGGTTGCGATCTACGTTCAAAGTCTTTGAATGGAGGTGGGGCGACAAAAAGCTAGGAGCGCATACCTGGGCACGATACTCCTCCCATTGACTAAGCTTCATTCGCATGTCTTCACCGTCCTTCTCCCAGCCGTTCAGCCGATCTTGCATCTTTTCCGCTTCCCGCTTGAGCTCTTCTCGATGGCTGCGGTGAGCGTCGTCTGCGCTCCTGATGGATTCAATTTCCTTCCTCATCGTTTCCAACGACTCCCGAGTTTCGCGCTTGAGCCGCTCGAATTCCTCGAGCAGAGAGGATCCAGCGGCCGTATCGGCGATGGCTGCACCCTTTGCCATCTCCTTCTGCATCTCAACGAAGACCGGGTCGAGTGAGAGGAGGTAATCGACGACTTGCTTGGGGCTGAGGAAGTTTGGATCTTGTGGCAGCTTGCCCGGTTTGAAGTGGCCCCACCGGACGAACTTGGCCCCACCGACGTAGAGCTCCTTTAGAAGGCCATCCTGTGTTTTGAGATCGTTTTCCCTTTCAATACCGTAGCTCATGTCGGATAGTTCGTCCCAGAACGAAGTGATGACAACCACGTTTTTCATGGATTCGGTACCGCAGAGCTTTTTGAATAGCGTCATGTTCCTTCGTTGCGTTTGCCAATCGACCTTGGCCGTGTTGATATTGTGCAGGAAGATCATACCAGAGAATTTCTGGTTCGCGTCATATCTAATTTAAAAGTTGTGAGCTTCTGAAGCGATTCCGCTGGGAGCAACGTACTCGGTCTTGAGGAAAGCGCCAATCATTTGGAGGATTTTCAGATCTGATCTGGTACCCTCGGTTCGGTAGTCATTGAAACCAGGCGTATCAACAATGCGGACCTCCATCCCACTTTCGTGGAGGTGGACATACTGCCCTACTTCGGCAGTGGCCGATTCCAATCCGTCCTCGACGTTGGCCTCGGGTTTGTCTAGGATGTCGTTCACGACCTGTAAGCGAATGTTAGCCTATACAAGGAGGCGGCATTCAGAGGCGACGAACAGAGGATTTGCCTGATCCAGTAGACCCCATGACTCTGTGGTGGAAGGTGATCAGCGCAAACATGAGATCGGCACTGAGAGGACGTACGCGATTAAGCCTCTTGGCTTCGTTGCGGGAGACATCTTGGGATGAGGTAAGAGGAGGGGTGAGTGACAAACTGTGCTTTTCCAAAGGGCGATGAGCCTTTTGTACCTCTCAGGAGTCTTCCCAGTCCTTCCTCGCCCTTCGATAGTGACGCAAAACACGACTGCGACGTGCCTTTGGGCGCTTATAGAATCTCCACGATCGACTGGCTGCAGTCTCCTGACCGACAGCGTCTGACGAAGCTGCACGACCCTCTCGGGCTTCGTGTGAGCCCGGCCGGACTGAACCAGGAACCGAGGCTACATTCAGCGCTACGAGACGGTCTCGCTGTTCTCCAGCGCGTGTACTCAGCGTGTGGTGTGTGGGCATGTGATGATGCGAACCGAGTACCGGGCTCCTGGAAGACGACATGTTGCACGCTTGGGCCAATATTACTGTGTAGAGGTTTTTGCGGGAAGCCATGAGGTGATGAAGTGGCGACCAGGGAAAGCAGTCCGTTGCTTAATGGCTCGTCAAAAGGTTCGGACCAGGGGTTTGACAAGCCCTCCACCTATCAGCAGTTGAGAGATACGCACACGGGGTGATGTTATCAACACCTCAGACCTTCACCGTGATCCCAGAGCCTCTAGAATGGGGATTTCAAGGATCTGCAAGACACGCGGCCAAAGCTACTGTACAAGTGTGTCGACTGACTGACCATCGACCGAACGGACGACGGTGGAGCAAGACCCAGAAGTAGAGGGCTGAAACGGTGAGATGGGTACCGCGTGGCAGATTGCAATTGGCCCACCCCTTGATGACCTTGCACAGGTAACGCCGGTTGTGGGTAAATCTGAGGTGGCTTGGATCCACGGCAGGCTAAAGTGTCTACATGAACAGAATCATGACGGTTTGCAGAAGACGCGGAACGCGCACCATACCGATTTTGGCCATCAGCTTAGGTAATTCGATCCCCCTGTTCCGTCTCTGGAAATCGACGAAACTAAGCATGGACTTTACCGCCTTGAACGCGCGTTTCAGCTCTAAGAGACCACCTGACTGTAATAATATGAGGCAACATGTCTTGGATGATATCATTTTGTATTGCTTGAAGGAATGGAAGCAAGTCGCGAGGACAGCAGTGAGCGCTAAGCGCGCGCTTATCAGCTTCCCTGCAGACGTCTTCGGCGCTCGGGCAAAGCCTATTTGGGCGCTTGTATAGCATACCTTATCAGATGCTGCATTAGGGGGAAATACGTAGATTTAATATGCAACACCGATGGCTGGGACTGCAAATTGGTCACATTCTTGTGATAACAGTGACAGGAAGCATAAACAATGTCACTCAGTCTGCACTTCCCGACGTCTTCATATCCCTGCACGAAGTCTTTGGATAAAAATATAGTTATGGATAGAAACGGACTTTCATCGCCTCATGGGCCTCTCCCGGAGGTCGTCTGCACGGAAACCTTTGACCTTAGTGTACAAAATCTCTGCTCGCAAACCTTTCACTCATTTGTCACCAGTCACAATCTCAAATGCGTGCTGTGCACACGCGCTGGAAGGGCGCCAGGAGTGTCTCCCACTGATGGGCCGTTATATGGTCCAGACTCGTATCAAACCCGAGAGTGTCTTGCCTTGCCCTCAGATTCTAGTGATCATAGGCCATAAATAGTACACTGCGGAGACGCCAGAAGCGTTGCCGATATCAAAGAAGGCCACGTCGCAATCGCGTTTTGTATACCACTCCTCGCCAAGCTGGGCCCTCTCACAAGAACATCACATATAGGCTCTTCGGCGGTATAAGGGCTCTTCTTCCCTACGAAAACATGACTTCTTTAAGCTCTTTGTCACCATCCTTCTCTTGCATTATCGATGTCTTCCAAACCTAAGCCAAGAGGCCTAATCGCGTACGTCCTCTCAGTAACGATCTCGTATCCGCGCTCATTAACTCTTATCAAAGCATAATGGGAGCCACTGGGTCTGGCAAATCCTCTGTTCGTCGTCTCTGAATCTTGTTTCCTCGCATAGGTTAACTAAGCCCACAGTTTGTGAATGCCATTCTGGGCAAACCTAAGGCTATTGTTGAGAACGGATTGGAATCGTCCACTGCCGAAGTAGGCCGATATATCCACCTACATGAAAGTGGGATGGAGGTCCGCATTGTCGATACGCCTGGCTTCAATGACTACCGAACCGAGGGTACCAGATCCGATCTGAAAATCCTCCAAATGATTGGCACTTTCCTCAAGACCGAGTATGTCGTTTCCTGAGTATATACGAGAAGGTTGGGATGTATTAAAGTAAAAAAAAAATGGTAGTAGGGATAATAAAGGTGTGATGGCAAGCAAAAAGGTGGTATTGGAATACGAAGGTGGTATGAAATGAATAGCGGTGGGATGGCGGATCAGAAGCTGCGCTTGACATCACCCCTTCAAGTTGCCGCTCGTGCGGGTCGTTCTGCTCATTCGGTCTGGTAGACTCGATTTTCTTATATATACTAATGTTCCACTTCCTCCTGTACCTGAAATATCAAGTGGAATAACTTACGGGCTCTGCAGTCAGGCGGAACAGGCGCGTTCAGGCGAGAAGTTGAAGATTTCATGATCTCATGTTGAGCTGTGAACTCAATCTGAGCCGGCGCTAATCAGAGTACCAAGTCGGACAGTATGAAGATAGCCGTTTGACGAATATTGAGGATATCGTTTTCTAAGCTAAACTCAGACCCTTCAGACATCATTTAAAGTCTTTTAGAGCCCGAGGATAAGCAAAAGATGAATTTCGGAGGGTGTTCGCAGCAACGTTTTGTGTCACTTTCGCACTTTTCACTAGCCGACCTGCCGAAAGTGGAAAGTTGCCGAAAGTAAGGAAGTAATGTGTCAACTTACTGATGCTTCCAACCAGGCAAGCAGCCACAAGATCCAAACTTCCTGACCCCCGAGCAAGTCGTCGACTACCTCCTCTCACTCGACCCGATCTTCGTTGAGACGCAGGAGGAGATGGCAAAGGGTGCAGACATTGCCGATACGCTGGATCCTCTCTGGTTGTGGAATTCGAGCAGCTCAAGCGCGAAACTCGGGATTCGTTAGAAACGATGAGGAAGGAGCTCGAATTCATTAGGAGCGCAGACGATGTCAATCGCAGTCATCGAGAGGAGCTTAAGCGGGAAGCGGAAAGAATGCAGGAAAGATTGAACGGCTGGGAGAAGGACGGTGAAGACATGCGAATGAAACTTAGTAGATGGGAGGAGTATCGCGCCCAGGTATGCGCTCAGCCTTTTCTCGCCTCTACCTTCATTCAAACACTTTGAACGTAGATCGCAACTAAGGGAGAGCTAGACGCTCTTGTTTCACGCCACCAGAAAGAGCTTGGGGCTCTCCAACACGAAGTCGTACAGGTTCGTGAGGCCAACTAGAAGCAGCGTCAATTCGACCAGCACCGTATCGACGAAATTAACCAAACACTTGCCCAAGTCCGCAAGGATCATACCGATCTCGCCGAAAAATACAAGACCCAACGCTCCGATAGCCACAGCCAGGTCCAGGGCTCACCACTTCCCTCGCCAATGTCACGCGCAATTATAACCGTGAAACAGAGCGGCTCCTGTCTCTCCTCGCAAGCCAAGGGGAGGATCTTAACCAAGCAAAGCTGGCCTGCGCCCAAGCCCGTAAGGAGCTCTAGGCTGTGCAACAGCTCTCTGCAAAGCGCGAATCCACGATCGGGAATTTGGAGATATCTCTCAAGAGAAGCAAACAGGAGATGGAATCTGCCCGCAGGGAGCTGCGGGAGGCCAAGTCTGATACGGAGGCTCTCGAATCTTGGAACGAGGAATTAGAGTGCGAGTTGGAGGAGGCTACTTCGGACATTGCCGCTACGGAGGGAGCCACCACTTACATGGAGAGTGGGGCTCGAGCTCTTCACTCGGTGAAACGGCGTTATCAGGTCGACCTTCAACAGGGTGATGAGAAGATTTTAAGACTTAAACAGAAACTGGAGGACCGGCGCAGCCAGCGACGGTTGAATCACCGAGGTTCTGAGAGCTCGGTGTGTATTCGTGCTACCCATCCCCTGCGTACGACGCTGACAATTCCCTTGCGATCAAGATCTAGACGTCAGAGTTTTCCTTTTCTTCCTCCATTAGCGAGAGTGGGTCTGCGCTTCGGTTGGAGAAAGGGATGAGCAAGTTGGAGATAGAATGGGTTCGCACAGACGGGTTCAAGGCAAAGTATCAAAGGAAGGAGGAGAGGGAACATTGTGCCGAGCCACGTCGGCAGGCTGACTATGGGAGACTAGAAGAACATGTAGTTCGGAGAGAAGACCCAGAAAACTCCTCGGGGAGGCATCTATGTCGGAAATATGTACTGTACCATTTCGATCACTTCGACAGTCAGCGGTCAGAGGCCCCCCTGTTGTGTCGAAATCGAGGGGGGTTGTCAGTGGTCGCACCCTGTGTCGAAAATATATCAGCATGAGAAATAAGGCTCCAATGGCCCTAGGAGGTCCGAAAATGCTTTTCGCGCTCCTTTCGAGGCGATATGGACCAAATCTATGCGTCTGCATCAAGATCATGGGCCTAAATTCGAAAAGGTGACTCAAGGTGCAGCCGAGCACCGATATTTCGACGCCAGGCTATTAGAATGGTTCCGAAATCCGTCGTGCCTGCCAATAATCGGTTGAATGCGAGTTTGAGACATGCTAGTGCAATGATTTGGTCTCTCAATCTTTGCTTTGCTATCCACCAAATTCGGAAGGGGTGGTCGAAATTGTCGAAATTTGGACCCGGTCAGAGAGCCAACCCCCGTCTGTCGAAAGAAAAAATTCAACAAAAATGTCAGAGGTCAGACCCCCTGTCGAACTGATCGAAATGGTACAGTAAATGAGGACGATTATTTTTAGGTCATGCTGCCTTGTGCCCTCCTTTCCAGCTCTGTAACCTAATGTAATACTATATGCGCACGATTCAAGAGTATTCGGCGACTCCGCAGCGCTTCCTTCACTATAAAATTTCTATGACCTTTAGATAATGTGCATGCACCGTATTGTGGCGCACCACATCTACCGCTACTCTTGCATCTCGTCAACCAATGACATTATCGTGTGGCAAATCATCTAAACAGTCCATCATAATGTGAGTAGGCTAGGCAATAGAGCATAGAGAAGTGAATAAGCGAGAGCATATGCAACCATATGGATACGTTAGGAGGACACGGGTGACATCGGTGCAGGTAATAGGGCAGTGACAAGAGGATGAAGCGGTTGATATTAACGAACCGGGAACGGGCCTCTAGTTGGCGCCCGAGTTGCTGACCGAGAGGCTGGCGAATTGACTCTGGAAAGTGCGAGCCACGCAAGGATTTGTCCGAGTACTAGCTCCAGGCGTTTGAGATCGAGGGGCAGGCGACGCCGACTGGAGGTGTCTCTCAAGAACTTGAAGTGGCGTATCAGTGCGCGCGACTGATCCGGGACGGAGTCCTTGCTGCTGTCGAGATTGCAATCGATTAGCAGTCCCTGGTCGTTGCTGATACCGGTGACCATAATTGGCTTCGGGGGAAGGGACTGAATTAGGTGCTGAAGCTCCAGATTTGGGATGAGGTGAGTGCGACAAGAGTGAAATGCCTTGAGGGCGAGGGGGGAGAGGCGGGGCCAGTGGCATGGAGACCGCAATTGGACCGCCTGTTGGATTGTTCCAAGCGGGGTAGGGGTTATCTGTAGGAGGGGATGGGTAAGAAGAGGAGTACACCGAACCCTCGGGAACTCGTCGAGGCTTTGGTTGTTGGTATCGCAAGTTGTCCAGCTCTTGACGAAGTTTTGCGATCTCTTCATTGCGTTGTTGTAGGTCAAACTGATAGTTCCCGTTCTCCGAGCGAAGATCTTGAACCTCACTCGCCACGGAAGCCATGGTGTCGTGAACCTCGTTTAATGCACGCTCCAATTCCCCGTTCTCGGCTTCGAGGGTGTGGTTCGCAGAGTTAGCCTTCTGCAACTCTTGACGTAGTGATTCCATCTCCGATCGGGTATCCTCCTGCTGCTGAGACGCCGCAATTGTCGCATTATACTCGGCTTCCAGAGCGTCATACGCATAGCTGAGCTTCTCGTGTGACTCTTTCCACAACACCGAGTCTTTCTGACTGCTCTTGAGCGATGCCTCCAACTTTATCAGCTCAGCTTCACTCTTGACGTAGAGCTGGCGCGCGGCCTCGTGCTCCTGCTGTGCCTGGGTGCACTCCAGCTTCGACTGGCGGAGGTCCTCCTCCTGGCGTGTAAGGAGAGACTGCAGCCGTTCCGTCTCGCGGTTATAGGTCCGTGTGACATTGTCGAGGGACGCGGTAAACCCCTGAAATTGTTCAAGGTTGCCGGAGCGCAAGGCCTTGCACTCCTCAGTCAGATCATCACGGTCCTTGGTTAGTCTAGCGATGGCCTGATTGAGTTCGTCGATGCGTTGCTGATCGATCTGCCGCAGCTTGTTGTTTTCCTCACGAAGCATCATGACTTCGTTCTGGAGACCTCTGAGGTCTTCTTTGGTGGCAATCTGCATTCAAAATGTTTGAGTAACGGCCAGGACAGTGATACATCGATGCCATATACCTGGGCTCGATGCTCTTCCCATTGAGCGACCTGCATCCGTATATCGTCTCCATACTTCATCCAACCATTGAGCCTTTCCTGCATGGACTCGGTCTGCTGCTCAAGCTCCTCTCGATGAATGCATTTGACATCATCCGCGCGTCTAAATGATTCGAGCTCCTGCCTCATTCCGTCCAAGGATTCCCGAGTCTCGAGCCTCAGCCTCTCAATATCATCTTGAGGAGAGGATACGGAGACCACCTCGGTAAGAGATGCGCCCCTGGCCACGTCTTCCTGCATCGCGACATAGAAAGGGTCCAGCGAGAGGAGGTGGTCAACAACTTGCTTGGGAGTGAGGAATCCTGGGTCCTGAGGCTGCTCGCTTAGTTCGAAGTGGCCATATCGGACGAACTTGGCACCACCAGCATGAAGCTCCTTGAGGAACCCGTCCTCTGCTTGTAGATCGCCCTCCTTCTGAGCGCCGTCGGCTACATTGGTCATCTGGTCCCAAAAGGAAGTGACGACCACGACGTTCCTCATGGAGTCGGTACCACAGAGCTTCTTGAACAGCGGCACATTCCGTCGTTGTCCTTGCCAGTCAAGCGTAGGAGCCTTGATGTCGTGCAAGAAGATGATGCCAGAGAACTTCTGGCTCGCACCATATCTGGCGGGCGGGTGAGTCAGCTGTGAAGGCTCCTTTAGCGGAAGTGACCTACTCTTTCTTGAGAAAGGCGCCAATCATCTGCAGGACCTTGAAGTCGGACTGGGTACTATAGTCATTGAACCCAGGAGTATCAAGGATGCGGACGTCCATCCCACTCTCGTGAAGATGGACGTATTGTCCTACTTCGGAAGTGCATGATCCAAGGCCTTCGCCGACAGTAGCTTCGCGTTTGCCCAAGATAGCATTGACGAACTGTGAGCGGAGGTTAGCTCATGCGAGAAAGTAGTATTCAGGGACGACGAACATCGGATTTGCCAGATCCAGTAGATCCCATGACGCTGCGAAGGAAGATGATTAGCGTAAATACGCGATCATCATTTAGAGGACGTACGCAATCACGCCCCTTGGCTTCGGAGTGGGAGACATACTGAGTGATGATGGAGGAGAGTGACTGATATGTTGTGTTTTCTACAAGACGAAGGGGCTTTTATATCGTTGAGACGCCTGTGGGTCAATTCCTTCGCGTTCCTCGATGAGGGCCGGCTATGAATAACGTAAAAATGAGCTACGACATGCCCCTCGTTCATGTCGGGCGCTTGAAGCATCTCCGCAATCTCATGCGGACAGTCTCCTGATCAACAGGGTCCAACGAGCTGTGGAGCATTCTCGGGCCTGATGTGAACTCGGGTAGACGAATAACCAATATAGGTGGCTTTCAGCGGCACTGCACGCTGCTGGCGTCTCTTTAGCGCGTGTATTCGCGTGTTTGTGAGCAAGTGGTGGAGTAAGCAGAGTAGAAACAATCCCCGCAAGAATTGCTGTGCAGAGGACTTGCTGTTCAATATCCACGAGGCGATAACAATACTTGTAAAGGGACCTTGGTCCGTTTCACATCGACGATTGTGCTGTTCGTCGACGGGTTCGGTTCAGGGAATCTGCATCCCAATCTTGGTAAGTAATTAAGTGGATTACCCCAGGTACTATCATATACTTCTAACCTTTCGCAGTGGTCCCAGAATTTCTAGGAAATAAATTGCGGGACTGTATCTGATAGCTAGAGTCATATGTGGTTCATCTGACAATCGCGCCGGAGGACGAGCTAACATCGATACGACCCCTGATGATGAGACAGATAATGGAGGACAAGTTACAAACTTACAATGCCTAGCCGTTAGACCTTAGCCAGGGTACTGAGGGCAAATTAGTGGCAGCGTGAATACAGGAGAAGTCAAGGCGTCTACATGGGGGAGGGAAGAAGGCCGAAACAACGCGAATTTAGCGCCCAAACAACCATCAACTTATTACGTAATGTTAAAGCAATCTCTATACACAACAGCCCACTATGGGCATGTCTCCAAATGCTCAGCTGAGTATCAAATCATGAAGTGGAATGGCTTGGCTCATATTTGTTTCTTATCGCCTTGACAGATTGGCAGCAGGTTGTGGGGAGACAGGTAAGAAATGGCGCTAAGCACGGCGCTTATATGCTTGCTTCCTTGGGCATAAGCGCCCGCTTTCCAGGCGAAGATGGCTGCTAGTGCATAGGCTCTATAAGTGGAGGGAGTTCCGAATGATCATAGGTCCCGCAACGTTTGAGGAATGAAAGCCTTGAGGCATACAGAAGACGCTTGTACATCGATGGCGTTTAATTTTGGCCCGGGATCAGAAGACATTGACAGGTGCCTTTAAGGCTCCAAACATATTGTCTATATACCGTATGTAAACAGTAAAAACTGTATATGTATACCCTATCCACCGAATCTCGAGTATATGGTAAAAATACTGTATACAGTTTCTGTATACACTTATGGCCACTTTCCTGAGAAACATATGGGATTAAGCCTCATTCGGCTTGAGTGGGATCTAGGCATTTAAATTTAGCCTTTCTACTCTTCCTCCACGGAGGCTGAGTACAAAGAGGACCTCAAACGTAGGTACGAGGAGGGGTTGATCTTTTGATGGGGTATCACATGGTCGTCCTTGAGTTGGGAGGACTGAGCAAAGCATCTGTCCTCGGGATTTAAGCCTCATAGAGACAAGAAGGTACTTCAGGCTGGTTAATAGGTATGTTGAGGAGGTCTTTACCTGGGTATCTTTCTCTTTTGGCCTAGGTTTGCAGGCGGAGGGTATAACCATATAATTTAGACCGTATAACTGTATATTATAGAGTAATACTGTCTAGAAAAGTGTATATGTATATTTACGCGATGACCCCTATACATATACTATATGGTTGGAGCCTTAGGTGCCTTGCCCAGGGCACTCAGCTAGCAGCAAGGCGTGGTGCAGAAGTCGATGATTGATTTCTCCCTCTTTTGATTCAATAATGGCGTGGGGAGCAGACTCTTGCCTGTCGACCAACCAAGGATCCTGACCTCCCAGTGCCAGGAATAACCCCAAGTCTTTCGAAACTGATCTCGAGGTCGACTGTTTCTTCAATCTCAACTTTACCAACCTTCGGAGAAGGGGCTTGGTTGCTTGGACCTGGACCCCTCAGACAATGTTGTGAGACGACTGAGGACCCCCTCGTGCAAGGGAATGGTCACGATTCTAGGCATTTTGGGCAGCGGTACGTGGTACGTAGTGAGCAGTAGCGAGAAAGCGAGACATGCAGCTTGCAGCCTGAGCTGAGCTCTTGTTGAGAACACCCTGATGCCTGTATTGGCTACTGGCCACTACTTTCTTGCCTAGAGTGGATGCATTCATGGCGTAGCGACCTGACTGGGCAGCTCTGGCAATGTTTCCTCCATTTTAATTACAGTGCCTGGATCTTTAACGTACATGCACCTTGAGTATTGTGGCGCACCACATTTACCGCTGCTTTTGTATCTCGTTGACCAGTGATATCATTGTATAACAAATGATCTAGACAGTCCGTCATAGAACGCGTAGGCTAGGCATAAGAGCATATAGTGAATAAGCGAGAGCATATGCAAACACATTGATAAGTTAGGAGGACACAGGCTATATCGGTGCAGTTAATAGGGTAGCGATAAGAGGGTGAACCAGTTGGTATCACGAACCGGGCAAACGGGCCTCTAGTTGATGCCCGTGCTGTTGACCGAAAGGCTGGGGAATTGACTCTGGAAAGTGCGAGCCACGCAAGGACTTGTCCGAGGAGCGAGTGGTGTTTGAGATCGAGGCGCAGGTGACCCCGACTGGCTGTGTCTTGCAGGAGGTAGTGGACCGGTGCAGGAAGCCGAAGCGGGACGAGGCACTTGCTGCTGTCGAACTTGAAGCCTGGTCACAGCCCCTGCCCGCTGTTGATACGGAGATCGGTGACCAACGTTGGTGTCGGCGGAAGGGAATGAGGTGGGTGCTGGAGTAGCAGACTGGAGGTAAGGTGGCTGCGACAAGTGTGAAATGCCTTGAGGAGGAGGAGGAGGATGGTGGTGGTGGTGGTGGTGGTGGAGCCACTGGCATCGTGATCACAAGGGGAACGCCCGTTGGGTTGTCCCAGGCGCCGTAGGGGTCGTCCGCAGGAGGAGATGGGTAAGACGAATAGATCGACCGGTCGGGGACTCGTCGAGGCTTTGGTTGTTGATAGCGCAGGCTCTCTATCTCTTGACGAAGTTTCGCGATCTCTTCATCGCGCTGTTGGAGGTCAATTTGATAGCCGTCTTTTTCCCAACGAAGATCTTGAGCTTCGCTGCGCATAGAAGCCATGGCGTTGTCGACGTCCTTAGACAATTGCAACTTGAACTCTTCCGCAGCGACAACAGTGTTGGTCACAGCCAAGGTAGCCTCATTCAGCTCACGCTTTAGCTCCCCGTTCTGGGACTCAAGCGCTTGCTTATCCGAGTTAGCCTTCTGCAACTCTTGGCGTAGTAAGTCCATCTGCGGCTGGCGATCCTCATTCTGCGTCGCAAGGGTCTTCTTGTACTCTTCCTCCAGAGCCTTGTACATATGGCTGAGCTTCTCGTGCGACTCTTTCCACTTAGGCAACCTCTTCCTCGCTGCTCTTGAGCTCAGGCTTCGCTCTTTACATATAGTTGACGCGTGGTGTCGAGCTCCTTATGTGCCTGCATGGCAGCCAGCTTCGCTTGGGTGAGGTCCTCCTCCCGGTTTGTGAGGAGAGACTGAAGGCGCTGCGTTTCGCGATGATAGGTTTGGGTGATATTCGGTGAGGGAGACATGAAAGCCCTGAGACTGGTCAGTGGTTGCTGGAGCGCAAGGTTTTGCACTCTTCGACTAGATTGTCACGATCCTTGGCCAGCCTAGCAACAGCTTGGTCGAGTTCGTCGAAGCGCTGCTGGTCAAGCTGTCGCAGCTTATCGCCTGCCTCACGAAGCTTAAGGACTTCGTTCTGGAGACCTCCGAGCTCTCGCTTGGTTGCAACGATCTTTATTTAGAGCCTTTGAGCGAAGGCAAGGACGGTGAAGGGCTGAAAGTGCATACCTGGGCTCGATGCTCCTCCCATTGAGCGACTTTGGTCCGTATATCGTCCCCATCCTTTACCCAGTCGTTCAGCCGTTCTTGCATACTCTTGGTTTCCTGCTTGAGTTCCTGCCGCATCCCGTCCAAGGACTCTAGGGTTTCACGCCTAAGACTCTCGAAGTCTCCGAGCTGAGAGGATTCAGTGGTTGTCTCGGTAAGTGGCGTACTCCTGGCCATCTCCTCCTGCATTTCGACGTAGGCTGGGTCGAGGGAGAGGAGGTAATCGACAACCTCCTTGGGAGTAAAAAAGGCTGGGTCGAGCGGCTGCTCGCCAGGCTCGAAGATGCCACACCGGACGAACTTGACACCACTAGCGTGAAGTTCCTTCAGAAAGCCGTCCCCTGTTTGTAGATTGCTTTCCTTTTGGACGCCGTCGGCCACATTGGTCAACTCATCCCAAAATGAAGTGACGACGATGACGTTCTTCAAGCTCGTGCATTCGTTACCACAGAGCTTCTTGAACAGGGCCACATTGCGTCGTTGCGCTTGCCAGTCGAGCGTAGCAGCTTTGATGTTGTGTACGAAGATAATGCCAGAGAACTTCTGGTTCGCATCGTATCTGGCCGGTAAGTTAGTTATGAGGGCTCCTCTGGTAGAAGCGACGTACTCTTTCTTGAGGAAAGCACCGATGTTCTGGAGGACCTTGAGGTCGGACTTGGTAGCACTGTTGTTGAACCCAGGAGTGTCAACGATACCGACTTCCATCCCACTTTCGTGAAGATGGACATATTGTCCTGGCTCGTCAGTACACGATCCAAGTCCACCACCGACAGCAGCCTCAGGTCTGCCCAGGAAGGCGTTTACGAACTGCGAGCGAATGTTAGTCTGTGTGAGGCGGCAGCAGCTAGTGATGACGAACAGAGGATCTGCCAGATCCAGTGGACCCCACGACGCTTTGATGGGAGGCGATTAGGGCAAATACGCGACCGTTATTCAGTGGACGTACGCAATTAGGCTTCTAGGCTTTGGGATGGAAGGCATGCTGAGAAATGAGAGAGGAGGGACTGACAAACTATCGGGATGAGGGGGTTTTTATACTGTTGAGCAGCCTGTGAGGTCATTTCTTCGGGTCCTTTGATGAGGGCCGGATAGGAGTGACGTAAAGAGGAACTGCAACATGCCCCTTATCCATCTCAGGCGCTTGTGGCGTCTCCGCATTCGCGTGCCGACAGGGTCCAATGGACTGCACGGCCTCTCGGGTTTGGTGGAAGCTTGGCTGGACGGGAAAGCAGTTGAGGTCATACCAAGAGGTACTGCGCGTTGTTAGCGCCCCTTTGCAGCGTGTATTTACCGTGTATGCGAGCATGCGGTGGTCCAAGCCTCGTACCCTCCCGGGGCATGCCCGGTATGAGTTGGCGTGGGCTGAGCTTTGTGTAGAACACCCGAACGAGACGAAGCCAGGCTCTAGACCAAGCAGCTGGTCCTTTTCTTCTCGACAATTGTGTTGTCCGGTGACAGGTTCGGTTCAGGGATCCGAGTCCTAATAGTAGTTAAGAAGTGGGTGACCCCAGGTACTATTTTAATACTTCTGACCTTTGACAGTGCTCCCGGAAATCCTGGGATAGAAATTTAGAGCCCGTATCTGGAAGACGCATGGCTAAAGCCACATGAGTTTCAATCCAGTGACCATCGTGCTGGCGGCTGAATGATGGAGCGATACAACTCCAGACGAAACGCGCGTCAAAAAGCGAGACAGATAACCGAGGGCCATCCGTTTAACGATTTCGCTCAGGTGCTCGCAGTCATGGGTAAATCTGCGGTGTTGTGAACATTGGTAAACCTAGGGCGTCTACACTGAGGGGGTAATGAGAGTCCGGAACAACGCGGAATTTTAGCGCCCGACCAAATTAACACTCGGCTTAGGTAATATCAATACCATCCTCTTGCAAACGTGAATGCAGGGAAACATGGCATTGGACATGCGTTTCCGCTCCGAGAACTCAGGCAACTATCAAGATATGAAGTGGAGCGGAACGGCTCATATCTCTTGCTATCGCCTTGACAGATTGGAAGCAGACTGTGGGGACACAGGTAATTAATAGCGCTAACTTGAAGCACAGCGCTTATCATATGCTTACTTCCCTACGGAGTAGGCGCCCGCTTCCCAGCCGAAGATGGCCACGGATCACTTCTAGTACATACGTAGGTTCTGTAAGTGGAGGGAGTCCCGAATGATGATAGCTCCCGTACCGTTTGAGGAATGAAAACCTCGAGGCATACACAAGGCGCTTGTACAGCGATGACATTCGATTTGGGCCGGGGATCAGAGGACATTGACAGGTGCCTTGCCCAAGGCACTCAGCTGATAGCAAGGTGAGGCGCAGAAGTCAATGATTGCTTTCTCCCTCTTTTGAGATGTGGAGAGTAGATTCCTGCCTGGACACCAACCAAGAATCCTGCCTTTCCAGCGCCAGGAAGAACTTCCAAGTCTATCACGAGGGTGACTTTTGCTTTATTTCAATCTCGACAGTCCAAGAAATGCGTTTTAAGAATGCGCAATGAAATTAGACTCTAGAGTACTCTTAGTACATGAGTTTTGCGAAGGGCTACCTATGTAAGATGCTAGCTATCGTGATAATTTACAACTCGTCGTGGTCCTTGCCAAGGTTATCATCATCGTCAGAAGAGGAACCTGAAGATCCAGAGTAGAGCTTGGTGGTGATGGGGTTGATGACACCCTGGACTTCGGCAAGCTTCTCCTCGAGATCCTCAGTGGAGGCAGATTGGCCGTGCTCGTCGATCCACTCGGTGGTCTCCTTGATGGTGTCGTTGATGGACTTCTTGTCCTCGTCAGAGATCTTGCCACCGAGACCCTCCTTGTCACTGAGCTGGGCCTTGATGCCGTAGACGAAGGATGAGAGGGCGTTGAGAGCCTCGATGCGCTTGCGCTGAGCCTCATCCTCAGAAGCGAACTTCTCAGCCTCAGCGACCATGCGATCAATCTCCTCCTGGCTGAGACGACCCTTCTCGTTGGTGATGGTGATGGACTCGGACTTGCCGGTACCCTTGTCGGCGGCGGAGACCTTCATGATACCGTTGGCGTCGATCTCGAAGGTGACCTCAATCTGAGGAACACCGCGAGGGGCGGGAGGAATGGAAGAGAGCTCGAACTTGCCGAGGAGGTTGTTGTCCTTGGTGAGCGAACGTTCACCCTCGTAGACCTGGATGAGGACGGTGGGCTGGTTGTCGGCGGCAGTGGAGAAGATCTGGCTCTTGCGAGTGGGGATGACAGTATTACGGGGGATGAGCTTGGTCATGACACCACCGGTGGTCTCGATACCGAGAGTGAGAGGGCAAACATCGACAAGGACGACATCGCCAGTTCCTTCAGCGCCGGAGAGGATACCACCCTGGACGGCAGCACCGTAGGCAACAGCCTCATCGGGATTGATACCCTTGGAAGGCTCCTTTCCGAAGTACTCCTTGAGGAGCTGCTGAACCTTGGGGATACGAGTGGAACCACCGACGAGGACGACCTCGTTGACATCCTCCTTCTTGACACCGGCATCCTTGAGGACCTGTTCAACTGGCTTGAGGGTCTTGCGGAAGAGGTCGATGTTGATCTCCTCGAACTTGGCCCGGGTGAGGGTCTCGGAAAAGTCGTTACCGTCTTCGAAGGACTCGATTTCGATACGGGTGGACTGCTGGCTGGAGAGGGTCCTCTTGGCCTTCTCGACCTCGCGCTTCAATTTACCGAGAGCACGGAGGTTCTTGGAAACGTCGGTGCCGGTCTTCTTCTTGTACTGCTTGATGAGGAAGTCCATAACACGGTTGTCGAAATCTTCACCACCGAGGTGAGTGTCACCAGCAGTAGCCAAGACCTCGAAGACACCGTCGTCGATGGAGAGAAGGGAGACATCGAAAGTTCCTCCTCCGAGATCGTAGACGATGATCTGGGATTCACCGCCCTTCTTGTTGAGACCGTAGGCGATAGCGGCAGCGGTGGGCTCGTTGATGATACGGAGGACCTGGAGACCGGCGATGGTACCGGCATCCTTGGTGGCCTGACGCTGAGCATCATTGAAGTCTGAGCAGACACGTCAGCATGGGCGCTTAAAGTAGAATACACTGAGAAGACTCACAGGCAGGGACGGTGACGACGGCGTGGGTGACCTTGTGGCCGAGGTAAGCCTCAGCGGTCTCCTTCATCTTGCCGAGAATCATGGCCGAAATTTCCTCAGGAGTGAAGTCGCGGGTCTCGCCCTTGACCTTGACGGAGATGACGGGTTTGCCAGACTTGTCCTTGACCTTGAAGGGCCAGTGCTTCATATCACGCTTGACCTCGTCCTCATCCATCTTGCGACCAATGAGACGCTTAGCGTCAAAGACAGTGTTCTCGGGGTTGGAGTGGAAGGCGTTCTTGGCAGAGTCACCGACACTGAAGGCGAACGCTTTTAGGAAATGGATGGATATAATGAAACTGCTGACTTACAGTCGTTCCTCGTCAGTGAAGGAGACCCATGAAGGAGTGATACGGTGACCCTGGTCGTTGGCGATGATTTCTACGACACCACCGCGCTGGACACCAACACAAGAATAACTGCTGAACGTCAGATCCTGTTCAGACTTTGGTCAATGTAACAAGCTCACGTTGTTCCCAAATCTATAGACTATTGTAAGCCCAATGTACTTCAAGAGTATAGACCAATGAATAGACATACCGATACCAATAACTGTTCCATACTCGGGGTGAGCCTCCTCAGCCTGAACGGCTGGTGTCGTGAATGCGATGAGAGCAATGAAAGCACAGAAAAAGATTGAAAGGGAAGGCAAAATATGCCGTGAAGACGGCCTCCTTAGAAAGCCAGCCATGGTCGATGTCGTGAAAGATGGGTGAAGCTCGGTCAGGCTCTGGCTTGCCAACTTTTATAATATCCGCTCGGCTACGTGTCACTGCGGTGGCCATCACAAATCACGTGTAGCCCCTATCGGTTGCAACGTCAGTCAATGGCGTGTCGCGTTTGAGGCAAAAAAAAAGGCTTATATTCCCATAATGCTTACATAGGGCATAATACTAAATCCCGAATTTAGTCTACTCTAGTGTATCGTAGTAGGTCCAACGTATCCTCCCAATAGATAGCACACAGTCATGTAAAGGCTTGGAGGGAATCCAAATACCCATTCCCTCCACGTCAACGACGAGTCACCCTCATCGCACCCGATCCCTCCGCCATGCATTGGCTTCTGTGGTGGCAAACACGTCTCTTCCACCTCAGCACTTGAATCGGACTTTAAAGCTTGCTCCTCCATCTGCTTTTCTTCCCATCTCGGCAACGCCCCGATGATACGCGGACTAAGATTCGTGTCATGAGTTCCGTCGGAAGACACTTCAGGAATCTCGAGAAACCTCGGGAACACAACACTGACCTCCGGAACACCGGATGCGGTGGAAGAGCGCCCATTATCCAAAGGTGATTTGGGATAGTCGACTTCCACCCATGAGAACACGCTCAGCTTCCGCACCGACCGTTTGTCCGCGACAACCTCATATTCAACCACCTCCACCCTGCTCTGCCTGTTCAGCAGCCTCTGGTTTTCCCCCTGCAACTGCACCACCTTGTTCTTCAGATCGTTCATGTCGGCTTCTAGCTCCTTCTGTGCTTCCGTATCGTTTTCCTGCTTCACGGCTTCGATCTCCTGTGTGAGGCCCTTAAGGTTCTCCTCAAACTGCTGGATCGAAGCTAGCTTCTCCGTGTGGAGAGCCATCCCAGCCTCTGTCTCTACAATCTTCTTTCCCTCCAACACTGTCTCTTGTTGGATCCTCAGCGTTACGGGGGGCTTGTTCAAGACTTGCTGCAGAATGCTGTGGGCCGACTCGACGTTCCTCCCGTATCTCAAGAGGCTAGCTCCGGCTTCTAGAAGTGGCCGGAAGAAGATTGCTTTGGACCTTAGCTCGTTCTCCCTGCCGATGCCAACTTGCTCGTTGACTTCACTCCACCTCGAGGTGACAAGGACAACGTTGGGGTAGCTGTGCTCTCCGCAGAGCTTTTGGAACATCGTAAAGTTCCTCTTTGAGAGAGCCCCCATGCGGACGTCTGAAGTCCGGTGGAAGTAAAGGATGCCTTGCAGTTTTCGGCCATTGATAAATCTATCCAACGCTGTCAGTATGAACCGATAGACCCTAGGTAGGGAGGCTTACTCTTTTGCCAAAAAGTCGGCGATGGTACCGAGGACGTCCGCATCGCTTCGGTTGGAATCGTCGAACCCAGGCGTGTCGATGAGCCTGAGCTTCCTACCGTTCAACATGAACGGTTCCGAGAGCTCCACATTGCTGGTACATGACTTCAATCCAGAGCTCACTGGCAAACGCGAGCCACTAGCCACATTGATAAACTATCCAGATCGCGTTGAGCTTCCAAACGAAAGATGGAAAGTCTGTATTGTACTCACAGAAGTCTTGCCCGCACCACTGCTCCCCATAACCCTGACGATCCATTAGCACGTGTTCGTAGTTTCAGGGACGGTTGTAAAAACTCACAAAATGTACCCTTCTTCGTCGTTTGCTGGTTGGGGGAAAGGCACCCGACTCTCGCGATCGTCGGTGATGATTCTTGGGAGCTCCTTCTTCTTTGGCTCCCGAGGCTCTCGTTCCCTTGGATCAGGTCTCCTCCCAAACTTGGGTGGGATGAATTCTTGTCTGTTCTTGTCAAAGACCCGCTTGATGACAAACCCAGAGTTGCCAGTCAGAGAGGACGAGGCATAGCCGTTGAAATTAGAGCCGAGGGTGGGGAAGCCTGTTCCCCGCCTGATCGATCTCCTGGAGCTGGGGATTTGAGAGGGTGTGGCTGTTGAGCCCATTGTGAATGGATGCGAAAGATGCGATGAATTGGAAAGGGCGAAGAAAGGAGGCAAAGTTCAGTCCTGCTGAAGGGAGTAAAAGGGAAGAAGGTTGACTGCGAAGCTTTGGTGAGATGAGCAGGGTGCGCCTACCGTTCTTATACATTCTTCCTGAAACTAGGGTCGTGAAAGCACGAGTTGCCAGAAGCCAGGCTTGAGGACCGGCGCGATCATTCTGTTTCGAATTGCTGTTCACTTTAGCGAGGTGCCATGGAGTTGAAGGATATCTATCGATAAGGGCACATAAAGAATTTGACAATGGTGTATAGAGGGTACCTCTTATGGCATAGGTGCCTCATGCTGATTCTTCACTCCCGACACACTGCCCTCTATTGTAGACGCTGCTGGACTGCATCCGGGCATATACCACCGAGGACCACCCTTTCCTCATGTTTTTCATTTGCGATCGAACGAAAAGGGGAGTGACCCTTGAAGCAAAGACTTCGATGTGTTTCATTATTTCGATCGTCACGATCAACTGTTCGATGTCTATTGTACTGGTTAGTATGTGCTTGGTATGACGGACAATCGGAAAGTAAAGAGCGGTCGTGTCGAGGGGAAAGTTGAGACCTGCCTGGTGAAACTCCTAGTCGAACGGATGAGGTTATCTGTGGTAGAATAGACCCGGCGCTGAACATTCCACAGCATGTGCGAATCAACAGCTGTCAACGAGGACCCGAGGAAGGGTCGCTCGCTTGCTTGACAGCCTCGAATGTAGACCCTTCTGCGACAGGTTTCAAAGTGGGAAGCCGGCTGGGAACAGGTCGCTGTTATAGGTTACGCTGAGAAGTAGCTGTCTCTTCACGCGGTTGAGGCCCGGTGGCGGAGAGGTACCAGCGTTCTCGAAGGTTGCTGTATGATGCGGTGGCTTGGTCCAGTCAGATCCAGTGAGCCCGAGTCAGCCCCAGTAATCCGCCAGATTTGGCCTCGAACAAAGGCAAAATGCTTCAGAGATTATGAGGAAATGACCGATATGGTAGACTCGAGCTTCTACCGGAGCATAGTTTGAATGCGATGATGCAAGTCGATGTGATCAGAACGAAGGCTCTAGAATAAAAGAAGAGGCATCCCCGCAGTAGTTGAAGTACGTGGCGGCTTCAGGAAGACTCTCGTCTATAACACAAATAATGCGAGGGATTCCAGACAGCAGAAGTAGAGAGTCCAGCGTGGCTGTAAGTAAAGGGATTCATGTTAAGGGGCAGATAAGATAAGATTTTCCGGCATCAGATGCGGAACGTCACAGATTGATGGCCGTCCCTCGTCGGCGCTTGCTGCCCTTTGCGTCTGACCTCCATCTGACTAGTTCAAAGACCGTAGCTGTCGTCGTCTACGACGACCATTACCCTGGTAAATTAACAGAAACTACGAAAGTCATAAGTATCTGCTAACCTGTAACCTCCAGGGTGCAAGCTCGTGTCTCGTTCTGACCAATCTCGCGGTCTACATACAGCACTCTGCACAGTAACGTCACCGGGAAGGATAATACAAAAACCCCTTGTAATGAAATAAGGGGCTGGACGATTATTCATGTCGAAGAGTTCCGATTCTACAGGACAGCAGCCGCAACAACCTTCAGATGCTGGTGCACGACCCCAGCGCAACAATACCTTACGTCGAGCTCCTCCGTCGCTCTACCACAATGCGCCTACATCGACTTCACCGACGGCTGGCAGGAGTGCCTCAGGGGCCGGGGGAGACCGGCACACCCACCGCCTTATGGAGCCCAAGCCACTAAGGCTGCCATTGGGCCTCACGTCCCCCGGTGTGGCAGGAGGGTGCGTATTATTCACCTTTGATCGTCAGCCCGAATGGCTGGACTGAACGCCGTGTAGCGCGTACATGTTTAATACTATTCAGCCATCTTATGCTACATTTGGCTCAAACCCTTCTACTCCGATAACCAGTGAGTTTATTAACGACCTCATCACTTTCGGTACGATTAACACCACTAACAAGGCAAAGATCGACGGCAGCGTGTGAGGCTGAACCAAGGTTTGACTCTATGAACTCGTTCTAATGCACTTTAATAGACTCCGAATCCCGATGCGCCGCCCCAAGAGCTGTTGCGACGACCGGAATCTAGTATGTGTTGGCAAATATTGTTTTGACGGGCTGGAATCTGACATTACACAGCAGGCTTCTTCAAGTCAAAAACGGCAGTGAGTGTGAATGTAATTCGATTATTAAAGCAGTAATTGAGTCATTCCAGGCCTTTCGGGATGATGCTCGATCTCGTATGTTCCACGTCAGTATGTTTTGACCTGAGCTAAAGGAATGCAGGTCGTTCGCCCCACCCTGGACCTTCGGTTGGTTCACGCATACACATGGTCTGTTCGTGTGGTCTGAAGTTTCAATAGGAACGACAACCAAGTCTTCCGGCTAGCAACACGGTCTATGAACGGCACCTTCTCCAGCATCGCCATGGCTTTCCGCTGTGGATGCCTCAGCCCACCGCGGATGCGCCACCATCCTACGACGACAAGGGTGTCAGTGTCGGGGATGTCGGCATCATCACTCCCAGTGGCGGCTTCGACTTTCTCTTCAATATCTGTCTCCCTGCGGAGCATCCCAATAACGCTGGAGGACCTCTTCCCGAAGGCTTTGTCCCCCTGCTCACTCAACAAAAGGATATCACAGAGTCGGATGGTCACCCCCTAGGGAGCCATATCGCTAGCCATCCTACAAAAAGTGTTGGTGCCATGGCCTTTGAGTGTAATGAGCCTGAAGGCGCCATCCTCGTCCTCCCAGATGGTGCCATGCACGAAGATATTCGGAACCTTGGCAAATTCAGAGAATACGCCGCTTCAAACGCGCCGAGTTGGTATAAACTCGCCGTCACCATCTGCAAGCGAGAGATTGACAATGGCGAAATTCGCCTCGTCACTGGATGCGACAAGTCCTCGGCGTGGGGGATTGCCGCGTTTTCCAACACGAGCAAAGGGCCTAAGACGGTGTCGATGGCGTTGAAGGCTCAAGCTGGGCCTGACGGGAACACTGCTTACACCTGGGAGTGTAGCAAGGAATGCGATGCCAAGACGTCGACTAGCCAGGAAGATGGCTTGAGGAACCAGTGCACATTCGTTCGATGCTTCACCGTTTCGTTGTGTGAGCTAGAATGGGTGAAGCTTGCCACGATCAACAATCCAAGCGACTCCGTTTCTGAGACGTCCACGACCGAAAGCATAGCCTCCAAGTTCTCATTGAAGGCAAGGAAGTTTTCCAAATTCTTCTCTTCTTTCGGTAGGTTCCTTCCCGACAAACGGCTTATTAGCGTTCTCTGACCGACTGAAATCCTCAGGGTCAAAGAGTAGCGCCTCATCAAAGCTATCAAGCGCTTCGCTTCAATCACTCGCGGAGCTGTCGTTGCGCGTGCGTCCGCTGGTTGTGCGCAAACCTGGGATCTCTGCTCACCTCACCTCTCCAGACATCGCACCCTGCCTCTGTGATGAACCGAGTCATCTTACAAAAGGTTCGTTCCATACTCGAATTCAAGCCCCTCGGCTCAGCGTGCCTAGATCCCTCAAGCTCGCTTGGCCATAACGCACGATGAAGACTGGGCTTTACTGTCGGACGAAGTTGTGCAGAGTGGTGACTATGTCCGTATATGGGATGAGGTCTCGCAAAAGTTCGAGGTCGTCATGGATCCTTCAGGTGAGGCAACAGCTCTTCTACCATCCTATCCAGTGCTGATTATTTGTAGGCACTGCTTACGTGGCGGAGAAGAATGCCAAGCCAACCGTAGAACCCGTCTCGCCGCAGCTATCAGTCCAATATAGTGGACTGTTCCCCTTCGCGGAGACGGCGTCACTACCGGGAGGGCTGGTTGAGTCCGACTTTACTGTCGAATCTCTCATTGAAATGATCAGCTCCCCAACTGCTCCAACCCCTGCTCACGTTCGCCTCCTTTCCCGACTTTTGTCGAAGCAAACTCCACCCCGGTTCTCATCCCTCCAACCCATCCTCCCGCGCCTCTGCAACGAAAAAGCTCCTGTCGCTCTGCAAGCCCTAGGCTACGATGTGATGACAGCGTACTGGAGCAATGCCAAAGTGAGGAACGCGAGTTGGCCCACCACATCGGATGCCTTGTCCTGCCTCACATTCTTCCTCAAAAATCCTCTTCGCTGGTCTCTCGACCTTTGGGAAGTACGCTACCGAGCACTAGCAGCTATCACCAAAGACGGCACCGACCTCCGCGGCTTGGAGACTGTCGTCGTTTCTATCCTCAAAGACTGCATCGCCAGCGCCTTCCGAATCCTTACCAACCCTCCAAAAGGCGGACCGTCGCTTTCGCCAGCAGAATGCGAGCGCTGCATCACCACTGTCGGCAAATTTCTCTCATCACTGGTCGCCTACCGCCCCAACGTGGCCAGGCTCAGGGAAGAAATGTTCATGGGCATCTTTCGATTCTACGCAGACATCGTGGACGCCCATATTCAACTCCCTCCCTCGCAACAAACCCAGGCTCTGCTTTCTCCTCGTGCAGATGCCACCCTGAGGGTCAACGCCACAGACGAGCCCGGGAGCCCTACTCAGCGGCGTCCTCAAAACAAGAGGCGGACAACTGCAAGTGGGCTTGCCAGCATGATTTTCCTGTCCCCACCTTCGAGACCCGAACAGACAACCCATACTCCATCGCCCAGACTGAAACATCCCGCTGAGATTGGCATAGCGTTGTACCTAACCCATGCATCAGCGCATCTGCAACAGCTGAGTACAACACAGATGGAGGATGTCCTACCCTTGTTGTTCAGAGCGCTGGCGTTCGTCGCATTGCCACTTCCACGGCTCACTCTACACCCATACGTGTCCGAAACCGAGACTTTGGAAGATCTCATTATAAACCTCCTCCACTCCCTTGTGCCCAGTCCACTAGCATCAGTAGCGATGCGCATCATCATGCAACACTTGTCTCCTCAAGCGGACAAGTTTCTTGCAGACCTCAAAAATCCGACGCCCGACCCATCGACAGCTCTTCACTCGTTCTCCATGATGATCATGACTTCCTTGGGCGCTACTCGTGCCTTCAGGGTCTATGTTCGACGCGCACTCGCTGCCAATCTCGAGCGGTCGTATCGTCCGAGCGTTAGCGCACCGCAGGAGAAGCTTGGGTTTCGGCCCAACTTCACGCAGGAATTGGCTGATCTGGCTTGGCTGAAGACCGACCGTGGCATTGGCCGTCCAAGAGTGTTTGCTTCCAGTATCCGGGAGTGGGTGCATTGGCAACCGGAGCTGCCCATTGCTGCAGATGCAGCGTACGACGACCTGGTAGATCGGATCTCAGAGGCAAAGGAGACTATCTTGGAAGAGGCTGCAGGACTGCTCAAGGATGTCTACCAAGAGGTTGATTCACGGCTTGAGGGAGTGATGGATAGCCCACATGAACTTGCAGCGATGGATGATGCAGTCAAGAGCCTGGCGGTATTCTTATCAACTCTAAAGTAAGTTGGTGCCAAAGGCCGAGATCTGCAACTGATCAAGTCCCTTAGATCTCCTGATGGCAGCCCCTTTATCGTGAACGTTTTCCAACCAATCGAGTCGCCCACCCCACTGTTACGCAGTATCACTACCCTCTTGTCGCGCGAGTTTGCTCCCTCTGAGAAGCACCTCCTCGCGGATATACTAATTGATGCTTGCGAGCACGTCACGGACGACAACACGGCGCGGATACCAGGTCTCTTGGGCGAAGACTACGGCTTGATGCCTATGGCTTCCTCCTGGATCGAGAACTGGAAGCGTATCTTGAGCCCTCGCCTTCTTACCGTCAACCGACCTCAAACCCGGGCAGCCATCATTGCGACGCTGCACGAAGTGTATTGCGCGATACAGGAAACTCCCTCCTACCGCGCGGAACTCATAAAGCTCATAATGGACAACAGGGACGCTTTGATCGCGGTGGAGGGGTCCGAGCCAATCTTCTCGATCTTGGAAAATGAAGCTGTGATCGAAGTCTCCGAACGCGAGGAAGACCAAGCAGAGAGTACGGTCATTCCCCATTCAATTCAACTCCTCATCGCCCTTGTTGACGCCGACGAGTCGCCTGAGCCCGTGGCACTCTTGGCGGTCCAAACCCTCATCACCATATTCAGCGAGCTTTCTTTCACGGCATTGTCATTCCAGGAGAACAACCGCAAGTTATCATTGGCCATATTCGATACCTTCCTTCGCCTTCTATCGCACATGCACGAGCCGCAGCCCCGTCTCCTCGCTCTCCAGTTCCTGGTTAGGCTTAGGGCCGATCGCGACCATCGGGTCTACTTTGCTTTGGCAAGCTACGACACAAACGAGTCTGTTGCTTACCTTGCATCGCTCATCAACCGCCTCCCGGATTCGCTGATGCGGGCGCACAAGGACGAAATCCTTGAAGAGCACGTTGCACGAAACAAGTCCACGCGCACTCGCATCCCGCCGTCAAGAGCGACGACGAGTTATACGACTGGAGAACTTGGTGGCCAAGCGGTGGAAACCTCAATGGACACCCGCGAGCACAGAATCCTCTGGCAACTTCCCGAGACACTCTCGTTCCGGGTTGTTGAACCAGACTCGGTCAAGACGACTCTACGATCGTTTGATGGCAATTTCATCCTTCCCGTGTCCAAGTACATCTCAAGTCTCACATCCCTGATACGAACCGAGCCTAGCTGGGAGCTGGTATCCTACATCTTGTGCCACCTTCCGGTTCAGTTGTCGAACAAGCATTTATTCTGCGGCCCTAACACAAGACAGTCGATACTGGAGTTGCTACTCTTGCTATCGAAAGGAGTTATCGACGGCTCCTTAGCCTCGCAGACAGCGGAAGACTGCCCTGACGATCTCAAGATCCGCGATTTGCAAGGCCTCGCGCACCACACCCTTTCCACATTGATCAGCTACAAAGCATCATTCGACCTTCAGCAAAGGCATCTGTTGATTGAAGCCTTCTATTCCGGGCTTAACGGCCCTTTCTCGACCATCAAATGCTGCCTGCATGCCCTCTCACTCGCGGCATTCGAGGCAAGCCCGTCTCTATCCAAGTGTCTGCCGCGAATCCTCGAAAAGTTGGCCCAGATTATGTCAAATCCGAACATGGCGGTTCACATCCTGACTTTCCTTTCCATGGTCAGCTCTGTGCCATCGCTGCACGCAAGTTTTACCGAGGACGACTTCAAAATGGTCTTCGGGGTCGCTTTACAATACCTACAGTACTACAACCAGCTGAGGAACTCCCCCACTCGCTCATGGGCACTCTCTCAGCACGTGAGGCAGCAGTCTTATGTGACTGTTTACAGCTGGTTTACCGTTCTCAGGCTTCCCGACCGCCCAGCTCATATACCTTATGTTACTCGGCAGCTCCTGCTCGCTAACGAAGGAAGAGAGGTTCTCGATGGCGCCACAGAAGTATGTTTTGATTGGCTCGCCAGGAACACGTATGGATGTGCCAACTCCGAGAAGACCGTGGCCCATAACATTATCCTGCAACCGAACATAGCAAAACCCGCCACGGTCGGCCCCTCCAAGACTTGGCTGTACGGAAACTCTTTTCTAACTGTGAAGGCATTGGATAGAAAGGGCTGGGTTGAGGCTTTGTCTCGCCGACCCTCCGGGTCTGCTGGGATTGTTTGCCGCAAGGAAGACCTAATTCGAATCGGTGCGGATCGGATACCCCCTGACCTCCAGGCATGCCTGTTGGAAGATCTGCTTGAAGCGCCTGCGTTGGAAGCAAGTCACAATATCGAGCCGGTTCGTGTTCATTCTTACCTATGATCTGTTTGGCAGGAGGTAACACACTGATCACAGTCGGGAGATCAAAACTCGCAGAGCGCCGGATCCCAGCGACGAGAGGAGGAGCAATCGACCTTTGCTTCTCATCTCTTCTTCCACCTGAGCCCCCTGTCGGAGACAGCGCCTGATTCCAAGGAGGTGTCGGAAGTTCAGACTTTGGCCAAGTCTTTGGGATTGCTGGATCGTCTTCCCGTCATCGACACGCACAAAGTTGGCATCATGTATGCTGGGCCTGGTCAAACAAACGAACTCGATATTCTACGGAACTCCCATGGCTCCCAAGCGTATACCCGCTTCCTCGATGGCATCGGGAAGCTGGTCCACCTACGGTCCGAGAAGGATTTCTACACTGGGTCCTTAGACCCTGACGAAGATGGCGAATATGCTTATGCATGGGGGGACGACATCAAGCAGATCCTCTTTCACACCGCGACTTTAATGCCCACTCACGAGCATGATCCCAACTGTAATAACAAGAAACGACACATCGGCAACGATTTCGTCCGCATTGTTTGGAACGATTCGGGCAGGCCCTATGTTTTCGACACCCTTTCAACTGCTTTCCAGTTCGTCAACATTGTCATCGAGCCGCACTCTGTTGGGACCATATCTGCCTTTTCCAATGACGCTCACGAAAATGAGTACTTCCGTGTAATCGTCCAGACCGCCGAAGGGATGACCGAGTGCACACCGGTTGGCCAGTTCAAGATAGTTTCCGCCATTGTTCTGCCTCATTTTGTCCGCCACATCAGCATCTTTGCAGATCGTTTTACATCTATCTTCTCCTCTACTGGTCATGACACCCAGCGGGTTGAGGTAAAGACCAATTGGGCTGCACGATTAGACGCGATGGGGCGGTTCCAAAAGCAGACTCAACCCTCGCTACCGGAAACGGTCACATCTCAGTCTGAAGCCGCTCTCAGCCCTTGAACCAGCATTCCTTTTGCAATGTATCATACGAAACAATATTCCCCACGTCAATTTACCCATTTCATCTGAACCCTTAATCCAAATTTGTGCAGAGAGCATGGCGTATGGACCCGCCGCTAGGTTATTTCACGTTCGAGGCGAGTGGAACTGCCTTTTTCAGATGTCCGAGTTGATTGAATGCTTCGGCCTGTATTCCAGCTGTCAACACCATCAAGGCGTTTGACAGACGAACGCTTGTCAAGGGGTAAGCCCTTCACGCTGTGGCTTCTCCAGCACTTCTGTTCGGTCCCTGCCCCTTGGACCATGTTCTATCATCTTTCGGGCAAACCTTTGGCCCATGAGGCAAGCCCTAGCTCGGGTTTCTTGCTGGCTCATTCCGCAGACCTGATTCAATGAGAACGGCTGCCGTGCTTGGCTTCAACCTTAGTTGGGTATCTGGGATCTTGCAAGCTAGGATTCGGAGAAATGAACCAGCTCGACACAAGGATAGGGTTAAAGAGGTTGGCACGTTGGAAGAGGCATGTTAATACTTCCTGCCATAGGCGTCTATTGGCATGGTACTTTTCCACAGCAGCAGCGGTGATCGATCCCGCTCCTCGTCTTTGGCGCCATCACACCTTGCCCGCCTGTCGGACATGCAGAACTCGAGGCGATCCTCTTTACTCTTAAGAATCGCCTGAGAATCATCAGCCCTTCAACACAACCCATCCCACAATGTCTCCTCTCAATAGTCCTGCCCGGGCCAATACCCACCCTCATGGGCTGATTGCGTATGCGTCTTCCAGCCTCCTTGCTCTGCCACGAAGCTAACATCGGCTCGATTAAAAGGGTTATGGGTGCAACAGGATCAGGAAAATCTTCTGTGCGTTGCTTGCCGTAGGGTGATATATCTTGACCTGCTGACACTTAGCGATAGTTTGTCAATGCTATTGTCGGGAAGGATGTAGCGGGTGTTGGCGACGGATTGGAGTCCCTTACTGCGGAAGTCGCTCAGTACCCTTACACTCATAAAAACCACACAGAGGTCCGGGTCGTCGATGCCCCTGGCTTCAATGACTTCAAGGCCGATGGGTCCAAGAGTGACCAAAAGGTGCTTCAAATGATTGGAGGCTTCCTCAAAAAGGAGTACGTCTTTCTATTATCTGCAATTCGTACGTGTCTAATTCTGCTGAAACTAGGTACGAGGCCAATCAAAAATTCTCGGGGATTATCTTCCTGCATAATATCAACTCGAATGCCTCCAGTGTTGACTGGAAGAATCAACGCAGGAATATGGCCCTCTTCAAGAAACTCTGCGGATCAGAATTCATGAAGAATGTCGTCGTGGTTACAACCTTCTGGGACCAACTCGCATCCCTGGACGAGGGGGTCGCCAATGAGGAAAAGCTGCAGGCCGAGGCAGGTTTATTGAAGGAACTACGTGACAGTGGCTCCAAGTTTGTTCGCTATGGCCACTTTGAGCCAGGAGAGCAACCCAAGAGCGACGGATTTCTGACCCCTCACGAGATTGTCGACCACCTTCTGGGGCTGGAACCCGTTTTTGTCGATATGCAGAAGGAAATGGCGAGCGGTTCCACCATTGCCCAGACCGGCGCTGGATCTCTCATCGAGGACTTCAAACGGCTGAAGCTTGATACTGAGACCGCTTTATTGAAGATAGACACAGCCATTGCAACAGCAAGCAAAGATCACGAAGAATGGGCGGGGAAGCTATCGGCGTGGGAACAGAATGTGGTGAGGTTGCGAAGTGGTTTCGGGGAGTTGGAAGAGCACCGAAAGCTGGTAAAAACTTTTTACTCGCTACCAGAGACTAGTCGGCTTACCTGTGTTTCAGGTCACAAGACTGGAGGCCCTGGTCTATCAGCACCAAGCCCAAGTGACTGCTCTTGATTGCGAGGTTGCAGAGATTCGAAAAGCGGATCGCCAGCGCATCACTCAGCTAACAGAGGATCTGGCCAGGGTTAGAAAGGAGAAGGGGGTCCTCCAGGCTATCATGGAGAATGGTTTGCTTGATCGGCTGAAAACCCTTCCTGAATCCATCGTGGACGCTGTTCGTCAGGCCGACTCAGAAAGGGTATCACTTCGGGATCAGGTCGCTCACCTCAAACCATTTGAGAGGCTGCATAAAGAAATGCAGCAATCTCATGATAGGTTGGTCGAGACGAACAATAACCTTCAATCAGAGGTCGACGTTCTGCACCATGAGCTGTGCGAGACCAAGGAACACAATACTCAACTCCAGAATGAGCTGGAAACACTCCGCGGTCGCATGGTTGTTGTTCCTGACAAGGCTTCCGAGAAATGGCAAACCGGAAAGCTAATTTCGCAGTTTGGTCTCCTGTCCGTCGTCTTCCGTCTTCTCTCGCTCCGCTACTGGGTATCCCCGTCTGCAATCCAGCGGTATGATAACACGCCTTTAACTGCAGGTGCCTGGCTGAAGTACAATCCATAGGGCCTGACTACTTTTCAACCTTGCGAATATGGTTCTCCTATGACACTATAAACCGTATGTTGTATGCCAGATGAACGTCTATGAACCAGGTTCCTGCACTATATATCCCCTATTTAACATGTAACCCATTGTTATATACTACGCTTCTTGATATCCATCATGCCATTGCATCCATCCCGGACCCCGAGCAAGCCCAGCCTGAAGCGCTGCGTCACACTACACATGACTACGGCGCCGACAACGTTGACCAGCTCTGCGTTGATGGATTGATGGCAAGTTTCTCTCCTGTTTTGAACCATGTGTCCAGTCTACTTCTGGTCATTCGAATGCTCTCAAAGCCTTTCTCTAATCGAAGCATCTAACAAGAGATCACCACCCCCAAGCCAACACCAAGCCAGAGACCACGCTGCGATCCACACTCGCATCTTTTACACCGAACGAGCGAGAGCTTACATTCGAACGCCCTGCGACCAAAATTTAGTCCTTCCGCAGGCACTAATGAACCTCTATTGGTGGTGCTGTATTCCCTCTGATTCAAGCAACCACGGACTTCGAGATGGCGGCTGCCTTCTACACTCGACAGGGGAAACGCGACCGCAACATGGAGCATCCCTTGGTAATGGCATTTTATCACTGCATTGAATGAGGTACATCTTCGACTTGGTTCTAAATACTCTCGTCCCCGTTCCGCACGAGACATATGGCCGCCAATGCATATAACAGGGCTTCGGGACTTCTTTTCGACATTCCTCCTCACAACCAGGTGGCTGCTCGTGAGTCGTATAAAGGCAATGGTAATATCTTCATGACAAGGTCGCTTCCTATCTAACTTTTCCGCTCCCAGTCGAATCAGAGCGATGCATTTATCCTCTCTGGCAGCTTTATTCGCCATTCTGGCAGCTTGCGTCCTGTCAGCACCCCCAGGACCCAGCTTGAAGTCGGTGGAACGCTACTCTGGACCTACTACGGGCAAATACATTGTCAAGGTGAAAGATGGCGTATCCCGAAAGCAGCTGATACGAAAGCTGAAGCTCGCAAGTGCTGCAGAATGGGACCTCATCAACGGCTTTTCGGGTTAGTGCGACGCTGACTTTCTGGTTGGGCCCTCCCGCATAATAAACCATGCCCTGGCTTTCAGGTTCATTCAGTGACGATATTCTCACTGCTCTGAGGTTATCGGATGATGTAGAGTACATAACCGAGGACGGCATGGTATACGCCACTGCTGTAGTCAACCAGTGAGGCCCTCCCGTTACTATTTGTGTTCTATGAGCGGTACTCATCCCAGTTCCCCACGCTTCCAGGACCAACGCGCCATGGGGTTTACAGCGGATTACCCAGACTGAGCGCGTCCTCACTGCCAACGGGTATGACCTCAAGGCAAAGTTTCTTTCCTGCCTGAGTTCATGTTGACGCAGAGACCTTCGTTATTCTTTCCTCCATAATTCCTCTGCTGGAAGTGGCGTGGACATCTATGTTGCTGGTAGGTACATGCGCGAACCACCTTCCTTCTCATGACTAACTTGCTGTAGATACTGGTGCGCTGGTTTGTTCATTCTGTCGCAGCAAAAAGCTTATGCTTCGATTTTGAAGGCGTCCTTGTCACCCACGTATGTACCATTTATCGGCTTCGTGATCCGTTTATGAACGATGACCGTCGTAGTCACAATTTGGCGGTCGCGCATCCTCTGGGGCCAACTTCATCACAAAGTATGATACAACAATGCTGATGTCAGTCTCTCACCTGATCGTCGTATAGCACCACCACCCTCGATCGTAACGGGCATGGAACCCACTGCGCGTAAGATTTCAGCAATAGACATACTGATATTAGTTTTAATCATCTTCCAGAGGCACTGCTGGAGGCTCCCAGTTTGGAGTCGCAAAGAATGCGACGCTGATATCTGTCAAGGTTTTGGGTGATACTGGGTAAGTCGGCAGACCTTTTATCACTCTAGATAAGCTGACGGCTCTAACTGCATAGATCCGGAACTTTCGAGGCTCTGTAAGCCGTCACACTGTGGATGCTCGTAACTCGTGTTCTTACAACATTGTAGCATCTCAGGCCTGGACTGGATTGCCCAAAAAGCTGCACTCTCTGGGAGGCCTTCCGTTGTCTCCATGTCAATAGGGGCCAGTGCCAATACACCGCTAGACGATGCTGTCAATAGGGTAAGGACATTTGGTAGCTGTACTGCATTGGCGTACTGATAAGCTCCTACAGCTAACCCAATCCGGTGTCCATGTCGTCGTAAGTCGCAATTTTCAGCACGGCTCCGATTGATTCTGAATATCATCAAGGTAGCTGCTGGTAACGAGAACCGAGACGCCTCTACGCGCTCACCAGCTCGTGTTTTGAGCGCGATTACGGTTGGAGCAATCACCATCCAAGATGCGAGGTCGTCTTTCTCCAACTTCGGACCCGTCGTTGATATCTACGCGCCTGGATCCTCCGTCATTAGCGCCTGGATCGGCGGCGACACGGTGCGCTACCTTTCGATTCGTCCCACACTCTACTTGCGAAATTGAAAAACTCGCAAACGATGTATAGGCAACTAACAACATTTCTGGGACATCGATGGCCACTCCTCATGTGGCAGGTATTGTCGCTACGCTGATTTCGAGGGACGGAAATGTTTCCCCAGGCGAGATGGAGGTTAAGCTCAAGAGCCTAGCTGTCAAGGGCGCAATCACTGGTCTCCGTAAGTATTCCTTTTTGGAGACATGTTTAGGCTCTAAGTCGCCTTTTGTCACAGCTACAGGAACGGAGAACAACCTCGCACACCTAGCCCCCGTCGGGACCAAGTCAGAGTTAGCTTAATTCTTGTATGTCGCTGATCGGTTATTCCATCTATCTCGACAGCCTGAGTCCTCCTTCCTTGCATTGGTATGGGGGGGGGCTTCCGCCTTCGTATGTCTGAGCCTTAGACTTCGAGGCTGGCTGCTTGGCTCAATTATAGAGGTATTTACTCGGAGAGCTTGGGGCTTCTCGGACCTTCGGTGTCCCCAGTGAGCGACCGACATGCTTTTTGGAGTGCACCGAGACAATGCCATTGAAGTGAGGCGACTATCAGGATCAATCGATTGTTCACAATTTGCAACACAAAGGACAGGCATATCGGGCACATCCTACGATCGATGACGGTGATGAATTCTGGCAGAAGAGACACTGAATAGAGGTACATGGAGTATATGAACTAAGTAGTGGATGCATAGTCATTAACAGGGGGGAATAGGTAGGCGTCATGCAAAGGGAAATAAATATAGAAGTACAATGTGCAAGAAGGGCGAAAGAGAGACCGGGAAATCGTGAGTAGCAATCGCTGGCACGGGTAATAAGTGACAGCGATAGGGAAAAAGAGAAGTAAGGTGAAGACAGCCAGACATAGCCCAGGGTGTGGGTGTATTAGACAAGGGTAGGAATGCTCAGCGCCCTGACACTTCGTCGTCCTCGTCGTCCGAGTAAGGTATGACAGGTATCGTGCGGAATTGGGCATGTCTGCTGAAGCTCAGCACGGACGATTTGCCAGATGAGGATTCAGTGCTGCTGTCGTCTGAGTCGAAGGAGGGCGGTACGACGTGCGTGAGGCGGAAAGCGTCTTTGCCGTTCAAGTAGAATCGATATAGTCTCTTCTCCCGAATGAACCCCAGCGACTCATACAAAGAGAGTGCTGCATGGTTATCGTATTCTGTCTCCAGGAAGATCTTGAGAACACAATCAGTGGGCATGCGCTAGTATCAACGAAGAGGAAACGGACCTCTGTGACTCCGTCTTGCTTCATGGCATCCATTGAGTTGCGTACGAGTGAGCTAGCTATAGAAGGGAAGAAAAAGGAAGGAAGGAGAACCAGACGTTATCCGTTCCAGCCAACATCTATAAGACATTGTAAATTGGCAGGAGATTTGGGAAGAAAGGACCGACCTATCCCTCGTTTTCGCCAACGTTTGTCGACGCTCAGCATGGCAATGTAGCCCCTGTTTACGCTTCGATGTGCGCTCTGCTTACACACAATGACACCAACGGGCTCGGAGGACAAACCATCGCTTGGATATGCCTGTAAATAAGATGGATAAGTGATATCCTGGTTGAGAGTAGAGAGAGGAACTTACGAGGAAGGAGAGGTGTGGCCTGGAGAGCGGAACAGAAGTCACGATGAGCGCCCATAGAATGTCACACGACCGCGTACTCACCATTGATGGAGAAAGTAACGGAAGGTGTATATAACATAGGGCTCGCTTAGCTCACTCTGGACGAGAGCCATTACATGGGGTAAATCGGATTCTCCTATGTATTGACGATACATTATTTCCGCCATTCGATGCTCTCGATGATGGCAGTGGGAGGACAAGAGGTGTTTGTGCCGCGGTCCTGCCTTGGCCCTTTATTAGGACCGCGTGGCTGACAACAACCGTCACAAACACTGTTACAGCGAGGCCGACTCCGATTGCATGATTGGCTGTGGGACATTATGTAGAAGAGGTAGAAGATAACTTTATCAGGGAACTATGTACACATTTATGCATCCTGTGTCTACTTTTGTCTCGGTCATTGATTGTTTAGTATCGCCAATAGAGTCAGAAGACCCGTCCGAGTGACTGTGCGTCTCGACAGTCCGCACAGGTCCTGTGAACCAGTGCCTTCCGCCGTAAACGGGGAGGAAGTAGTAGATCAAAGACAGGAATAGAACGCCGCCTAAAACCACGACGGTGAAGTTCATGTCGCCTGCTGTTGGGACCGTAGGAGCTCCCGGGAAGAGGAAGATGACCAACATGAACCACATAAAGAGGACAGAGATAGCGGCACAGTACGGGCTCTAAGAGGGCATTATTAAGTGGGCATAGACTAGTAGGGGTGAGTATGACTTACAAATTTACCCAGGTTGAATGGGCCTGGCTTGAAGTCGTTGGGGCCGAAGTAGCGGGCAACGATCGGCACAGAGTAGGCGACGTAGAGCCCAGCAACGGAGAGAGCAAAGACGCTGTTGATTGCCTGGCTACCAGCGAAGACGAGGAGACCCATGAGGATGGAACCAGCGCCGGCAAACAAGACGGCGTTGATAGGCGAACCAGTGATCTTGTTCATGGTGTAGATCCAGCTGGAGAAGGGAAGTGCTCCGTCTCGCGCGAAGGCATAGCTCTGTCTGCTGGCGGATAGCAACTGTGAGGATATTGGAATCAGGATGGGTTCATCTGTTTGGGGAAGAACGATAACTAACCATGGAAGTTCCCATGCAGAACTGCACGATAACGACAATTGCCCAGATCTTGAAAAGGATAAGTTCATGCTAAGAGGGATAGCAGCCCTATGCTTACAGCAAGAGTAGGCTTCTTTCCAAAGCTGTTGAAGAAGATAGCAGCCATAGGTTGTCCGATGTCACTATCCAGGAGTGCCTGAATGTCAGTTCCCATGCAGAAGGCCAGCGCCATATTGACAGCTAAAATAGAACAGTAAGCGAGATACCCAAAAAGACGTTGGGAGATAAGGCTGACCCCATCCAAGAACTCCCGAGATAGCAATGGCACCAACAATCCCCCAAGGAACAGCGGTAGCGGCATTAGAAGCCTCTTCACTGATATGCACGGCAGAGTCGAAGGAACCTAGGTTGACGAGGTTATCGAGGTAATCATGTGCGGCAGACATTTCACATACAGATCGTCCAGAGTGGAGACAAGAAGCTGTAGATAAAGGCGAAGCCAGTGGGGTATCCGCTGACTGAGAAGATGTCAGACCAGTAATCGGGGTGCCTGAAAGGCAATGACGTACCGTTGAAGATGTCACCCAAAGCAAATTTGGCAGTGTTTCTATACTCTGCTGGGGTGGCAATGGGCAAGGCCACGATGACGGCCAAGCAGAGCCTATGAAAGCCAAGAGTCAGTCATGAAACCCACGGAACCGAGCTCAAGCAGACTAACAGGACGTTGAGAACGATATAGACGGCCTGAAGCCTTGCCAAGACGGCGGTACCGAAAGAGCATACCAGGATGTTGCCCAAAACGATGGCTGCGTATACACCACTGAGGAAGACATTAGCAAGGAAAAGGCAAGCAGGAGACCAGCTGTAGCGTACAAAGTCTGCGCAGCAGTCGGTACGAAAGCACCGTTGGTGCCAATGCTTGCAGCTGCCATGACTTGAATGGCGCATCCAAAGTCGATGGAGGCGACGGCGGAGATGTTGCCGACCGTGTTAGCGTCTAGAGAACATCAGTGTCGGGAACCGAATGTCCGATTTTTCGACTTACAACCAACAACCCAGCACAGGAGATTCCTCCATCGGGGGGAAGAGAGGGCATAGGTCCAGAAGTAGAGTCCTCCAGACGTTGGAGCTGCCGACGCGAGCTCACCCATGGCCATTCCTACACATGTGATAAAGACGCTCGCAACGAGCCACTACAATCGATGTCAAGATTGTTTCAAAGCTGCTTTGAGAATGGATACGCACTCCCCAGACCATTGCTGGTCCTCCACCATTGGGCAAAGAGTAAAATAGAACAGAGGCTATCGACGGAAGCAAGCCGATGATGGAGAAGGCGATGCCAAAGACCTTTTCAAACCAGATTGAGCAACCAAAGAAGTGAGGGGATATATATGGCTCACCTCAAGCGGCTTGAAAGCACGCTTAAACTCCTGCTTGTACCCAAGCGAAGCAAGAAGTTCCGCGTCCGCTCGATGAATGGCCTGCGCACGATCCTCAAAAGCCTGCGACATGGTGGGAGGGAGGAAGTTGGGCGTCAATCGAAGAAGCGGGTGGAGGCTTTATGCTGGAGTATAAGGTGGCTTCGAGGGGCTGTTTGTGGTTGGTTTGTGGACGACATTTTCAGGCTTCTGATTGTCGATAAGGCCCGATTAGGGGGAGAAGGGAAATTTGGCTGTTCGGTTATTCACACAGACCGTTGGAGAGGGACTGTTCTTGATGGACATTTGTGTTGGAGAAGCGGAACGTTGGCAGATATTATGGCATGGCTTTGGTCGGCGGCGTAACACTTTGGTAAAGTTGGTGGCAAAATCAAGGAACCTATCCCGCGGAAGTCAATTTAGTATGTTGCATGTGGCTCACAACTTCCGTCATCGAAAGGGTCCAGATAGCTGTGCAGGTCTGGAGACCTTCATGTCTATTGAAAAGTCTCGCTTTGAGTTTAGCCAGAAGATCCCAGGACGACAAGCGACTGTCAGATGCCAGGAATTTCAATAGCATATAGAGATGAGCGTCGGCCGCGACTAACAGAAGCCGTGACAAGAAGCCCAACATGACAAACCGAAGGAACAGGAAGCACGTTCGGCGCATGGCCCCGGTGGTTCTGCTGCAGGCGTCCACAGAGAATGATAGCTCGTTTGGATCATGAAGATCACAGAAGTGTTTGCCGGGAGTTGCCTGATGCCTTCACAAATAAATATGACAGCGCACTGCCGACGAGAAGGCGAGTACGGACTCGGCTTGAAGCTTGAAGAAATTCACTGTGCTAACTTTGTTCTCTCCCATCGAAGAAAATGTCACATTGTGGCGTGCACTTGCACCCGTACCAGAAGAGTTTGGCTTTCAACACACCTTTCGTAAAAGGAATCCCAATAAACCTGAAGCTGGCCCTCCACCGTACGGTTTTCCACACGGTGCTCCTGCTTCTTCCACCGGGACAGAGGTCCTCCCGACACCTTCTGAGTTTTAAGCGCTCGCGGCAGGGACTCAAGGCACCATCATCGGCCCCGCCCTTCCCGCCACCCTGCACACTTTGGCATCCCTGAGAGCCGTTGGAGTTGGCAAGTACGTTATTCGCACTTGACCTCATTTGGATGTCTTCTGACCGATCTGGGCTGGCAGGCACAAAACGTTACCCACATCCCTCGACGAGGAAGGGCGTTTACGCCTCTTACCTCTTTGAAGCCAACTTGAAGGCGAGTACCAGGAACTGGAGGGGATCAAAGCTGAATGATTACATCCTTGGGCCTGAACATCCAACTGGTCTGAAGGATGTGACCCTGCCTAGTTGCAGCGGACCAGGCACCAGATGCTCTATGATCCTACAATTCACAGGGGCCAAAACTCTACATGTAGCATCAGCAACCTACTAGCTGTGCCATGTGTATGATGGTTTCACAGGTGGCCTCCACCGTTTGGCTTTTAAAATTTGTTCAGCTACGGTTACCGGATAGGTGAATGCATCAGTCGCAAATGGATATGGATCTGACATCGCTTCTCTGGTTAGTGATATTGGCACCCAGTGTAGCCTTCTGACTTCGATCCTAAATTATGCCGAGGCGTAGGATGTAACGAGGATCAGGGTCGAAGCCCCTGCTGTCTCAAAGCCTTGCTGCCACCGCAAAGTCTGAATCGCACGTAGGCCATCAACAAACCTGTCTATGCCCTCACTCCCAAGCATCTGGCCGCTTCTGCGATTCGATGTCATGCAGCCCCATGTGTGTATTTTTGGTTTCAGGCATCCGTCAAGCATCGAACCTGCACGCTGGTCAATCATTCGGGAGAATCATGGTCTTCTCGACAACCATCTTTCTTCGCTGCTATAATCTCAATGTGGACGAGGACTATCACCGCTGTCATTTCACAAACCCCTCTTCGTCAGGCTCCAGGTTGATCCCCTCATGCATTCTTGTCGCGCTCCCGGCAGCATATAAATAAAAGAATATCCTGGAAACCGTCCTGAGCCACTCCCGCAAACCATCCGCTATGAGACTTTCAGGCCGCTCTGGTTTTCCTGTCGACTTCTTCGATTGCTCTGGCGGCATTCTCGGGAGACATTGTTCAACACTGGTTCGTAATGCCTTTCTTTGGCTGTTGGGACGTTTGGAATTCTTAGTCTTTGGTTCAGGAACACTGCAGCAGTTAATGCATTGAAGGCGACCAACGCCCCCCGTCTTGGTGGCCCTCAAGAGGGTTGGATAACCGCCTACGTTCACTCTGCAATCTTTTCTGCCGCCGAAACCTCCCGCACCAACTCCCGGGCTACTCAACAAGTTGCTGTCACGCACGCAGCCCATGCAGCCTTGTCCCACGTCCTGTTTGCCCTTCAACCCAACTTTATTGCCAATGCAAAGGCTGTTCTAGCAGAAATTGGTCCAACCGAAAGCGAAGCAACCCTCGGAAAGCGTCTCGGAGAGGAAGCCGCGAAGAAGGTTGCGATCTCAAGGGCTGGTGACGGGATTGACAATGTGGGTAAAGGATCCATAAGGTTGCTCAAAACATAGCTGAACTTTTCCCGCCAGTACGTGCACTATCAAATAGGAGCACCTGCACCTGGCGTTTATCAGGCTACGCCGCCTGCCAATGGACCTGGCGCTGCGCCTCACGCTGGATGGATCAAACCATTCGCTGGTGTTGCTGCGATTGATCTCTGGAGGGCGCCTCCCGATCCCACGAAGCCAGGGTACGATAAATACATCAAGCAGATTCTCGACAAGGGAGGGAAGACTTCCCAAAATCGAACTGCTGAGGAGAGTCAAATCGGCCAGTTCTGGTACGATTCCTCGACCCAAGTTTGGAATAGACTCGCAACCACTATAATTGGTGACCGGAACGCCAACGATATCTTCGAGTCGGCCAAGTTCTATGCCCTTTACAACTGGGCGATGGCGAATGCGGTGGCCACTGGTTTCAAGACCAAATACAAGGTCTGTTCTGCCTCTGTCACCTTTTGCTTTCTTCAATTACGTGACTGATCGACCTCTAGTATGACACATGGCGTCCTGTCACAGCCATTCGCTACCAGCCAGTTTACTTGAGCACCGGGGAGAGCTTCTATGACCCAGAATGGCTTCCTTTCATGGATACCCCTGGCCACCCAGATTATCTTTCTGGTCATTCAGTCTTTGGTGGCAGCGCCGGCTCCATCTTGAAGAGGTACCTCAAGACCTCGTCGATCAACCCACCTGTCAGTTTAATGACCAACGTCACCATCGCCGGACCCATCACAAGGACCTTCAGCGACATCGATGCGACAGTCAAAGAAAATGGCGATAGCCGAGTTTTCATAGGGGTACACTTCCAGTTTGCAAGCGATGAGGGTATTCTCGCGGGAGAAGCTGCAGCTGAAAAGGTCTGGAACTCATACGTTGCATATGAAAAGGGATTTGGTAACATTTTCTGAGTGCCGCTCAAATAGTCACTATTCTCTTGCTAATGTGTTCCATACCTTATGTTTTCAACATTTAATCATACGGAAAGGATGCTCACACATGTGGGCCTTCACTTCAGCTAGCAGATACGTTGGAGACAGCCAAAGTCGAGATCTGAGCTTCCCGGCGCCCGGCTTCGGAAAATACCTCGATTGGCAGAAAAGAAGGGTGCCAAATCTTCGATGCTGATAATGTTTGATCTTCTCTAGAAGGCGCATGCATCACATGCATTTCGACGCTTCACCACTTTCTTGGGGGTAGAATGAAGGCAAAAGATGTGTGGCTAGCAGCGCCAATGAACTGGCACGCTCCATAGCCGAGACGCAAGCGACTCAGTTGCATACTGCCAAAGCACCCCTACACATCCCCTGCGCCACACAGCCCACCTCCGCTGAGAATCCAACGCCTCAGAATTCGCCTAAGTATACCTTGACTATATCTCACACACGAAATGACGGGGGGTATATGTATGTGTAAGTTTTTCTTTTACGCTGCGCAAATCGAGTCTAACGCATCCTTCCAGCCCTTCCGGTGAACACATCATCAACTGTACCATCATCCTCATCACAAGGCAAGTCTTCTCGAAATGCTCATATAGTTAAGCCCAGTTTGTATAGATCGTTGGCGTTGTGGAAGAGAGCCTTCTGGGCGATTAAGATCGCCTGGTGTTCGGCCAGGTCATCATCATGGACCATCTCTGCCAGAACCTGACATCGGAGAACTCAGTCAACAGTTAAGGTGAATCAGTGATCAACTAGAGACCTTGAACAAAGCGCTTCGAGCCTGATGGCTTCCCAGGTAGAAGGATTCGGGCCACCAGTGTCCATCAGCTAGAAAAGACAGATATCGTTAGGATGGTGGGGGGCGTTAATCGAGAATACTGACTGGACCACATGATCTTGTTAGTTGGGCAAAGCTCGAAAGCCTGGCGTAAGGCAGCTTCTTGCCCTCGTCTGGAAACCATCGGGAAGATCTAAGATGCGTTAGCCTGACAGTATACCTGACAAACATTTGATATCCCACCTCGCCGAAGTCAAGATAGACGTTGGAATAAACCGAAGCTAGATATCCTGCTTCTCGGGTAAACGGGTATGATGCGTGCAACAGGACAAAATTCGTTTGAGGATGGGCATGGATTAGAGGCTGCATGAGGGAGGGAGTTGCCAGCCCCAGCTGTAAGTCGTTATCCCCCAGTCCTGTATGAAATTGAACTGGCCTTACTTTAAGTGGTGCGAATCCTTTTGGATATGATCTTCGTACCTGGGATTTTGGCCTGCGCAGCAGCCTCAGCGGTTTTAACAACGATCCAGTCGTTCAAAGATTTATTTTGTACCCGTACAGCTCCATCGGGGCCATGTGATTCGCGTAGAGAACTGAAAGACTGGAGGGCGTTTGCACGGGCAACAGTGGGGTCCACTGCAAGACCTGTTCGATAGCAAATCGCGGATTTGAATGCAACAACATCAGCGCTTCGAGCTTCCTGTTGTAGCTGGGCCTGAAAGGATTCCTCAAAGGCTGAAAATAGTTCGCCAGTGGCCATCCCCCCATGTGAAGTAAAGAGATCACTGATAATCGTCTACAATTCAGAGCTTGTTGAAGTACTTGGTAAAAGCGTCAAGATTATCCATACCTCTGCGATGGTTTCCACACGAGCTATTCGCTTAACTCCTCCTTTAGCCAAGCCAACATGCCACTTGTAGTCTTCGCCAAGTTTTGCCACACCACCAAGGCCGTCGTCCAGCAGTAAGCACGCAATATTGGACGCCTGCAAGTTGATATTACAGAGGTCCTTGTACGGAGTCCTTGACCGATAGAGCTTAATATCCTCCCAAAGAGCACTGTCCTCAAGGCCGTACAGCAACGCGAGCTCTTTAGTAGCTCGAAAGCAAGCAACGGTGTGGACTGCGTCGAAGAGGGCATCACCAGAGGCTTCGGATATTAGCCCCTCAAACGGCACTGCATCCCTATGCATCTCCTTCAGTAGTGGATGAGCATGATTGTCAATGGCGGGAGTTTCGAGAACAACACGGTATAGATTGGGGAATTTATCTGCCCCTGTCGCTGTCATGGTGGCCGGAGGAAACTGCAAGTCCGGGTGAGTCGGAATTGGTACCGACGATCCTGTCTTGCCGCGTTGTCGTCATGCCCGTTACTTTCAATTAACTTTCAACGTCAACTGTCATCTATGTCCGGCCGTCAGTGCGCCAAGTTCCAGCGCATGGTTTCCCGGACGAGAACCACCCAAATACAGACTCTAGGTTGGTTTCAACTACACCCGGCGACCGTCTCTGTGAATTTATATGGGATGACGACGAGGCCTTTCTTCAGAGAAACATGGTGGAAAGTCCGAAGTTTCCCTCGTCAAAGTTATGATTGGTATCGTATGTGGGTTTTATGGGGTTCTTATATCTTCTTACACAGGCATCTGACCGAGGGTAACGCGAACTTTCACCAGGGGCCAGGGGTTCAATATTCCAACGCCTCGTAAAGCTGGCCTTGAGCCTTGACTTGACTTCTGGCACTGTAAGTGCAAGGCAAAGCACACCATTCCATCGCTATCCCTCCGTCCCTCGCTCTTGTATGTCCAAACCAGAGCCAGTCGCGGCCGGTCGCGGTTCTTCGCGGTTGCAGATGTCTCATGGCGTCGACCCCTATGGGACTGAGTTCATAGCGACCATCATGCAAATAGGTAACTGGCGCAATTATCTCCACCCAGTCTTTCCGGTACTCTTCCCTTCCAGGCTCGAGACTGTCGGCACGGCTCGCAAAGTCTTTTCCGACCGTTTATATGGAGACAAAGGGTCTGCCCTATGGGCAGCAGCCGTCCCTCGGCCTTGTGTGCCAATTGGGGTTCCCCACAAGTTCTGCCTCTCTCTCCTTCTCTCCCACCTTCCTTTCATCCGTTTCCTTTCAAGGCTGGCCTTGACCATTTATTGGTATCTGTCCCGATGGGAGGGTGGCGTGGTCATCTCAAGCAGGCGCTGCGTCTGAGCAATGTGAAGACCTTGGTACGTTCAACGTCAGGCAATGATCTCAGCGAATTCTCACTTCCAGACAGTATAGCAGAGCGACGGTCAACCGGTTCACCATTGCTTACTTCTGGTTGGCTCTCTTTTCGGTGCTCAGTTTGAGTGCTTTGCAGGGGATGTTGCTGGCCGATAATACACAGGCCGTCGGCATACTCAGGGGAATTGTCAGCAACGCGGGCTTGCCTCCACACCTCACCCTTGTCCAAGGCCAGCGGCTGTCTGTCTGCGAATGGTGTTCCGTGGAGGACAGAGAGCGAATGTGCAGCGGTATCCAACATGGCACGAGGGCCCACCACCGAGCAGGCGCAACGTATCGAAGTGAGCTGTGCTTGCGATGAGATGTGTAACCCTACTTACAGCGTCCTAGGACCTGTTCTTTTCTATGAGGCCCACTGATCCCATCGAGAGGCAGAGGCGGACAGTCACAAGATGATCAACTAGACTTGACCTGTGTCTATGGACTGAGTTGGCTCGAAAACACGTAAGCGCCTTCAATTGCCAACCACCAACCAAAGCTCATTACCCCTCTCTGATCAGATTGGCTGACTCCATGAGGGAAGACATTGCTATTCTCTTCTTCCACGTCTGGATGTTTACCATCGCCATGCTGGCGATCTTGAACGAGTCGATCCCCCACCTCTTAACATGTCTTGTTGGCTCTCTTCTCGGAGGAGGATGGGTGGCGAGTAGGATAATATGCACACGGAGAATGGCTAGCCTCTATCGTCAAAGCATTGTCCCGGGACTTTGCGGCGGAGTTGACCATTTGCAGACTTGGTGGGAGATCAGGCTTTGGCATACGGTACGTTGCTTTCCTGGTGTTTTACTCCAGGCAAACTTACGACTCGTTGCAGGTTTCGGTTGTTGTTATAACCGGAGTGGTCATTGTGGTTCTTGGATTTCTGTCTTGGAAGCTACTCAAGGCATGTGCTCGCGTTCTTTTCCCTTCCACTCAAACTGAGCTATCTTCAGCTTTACAGTGTAGCTTCTTTCTCAAGTCTTGGGGCTTCTTCAAAGGTCCATGGGATGTATAAGGTATAGTTCCCTTCCCAAGCATGTTTCAACAGGGATGCTCATGATTTGAACTCGTAGCTGGCGCTCACGTTTTCGGTTGGATTGCAGCTCACGTTCTTCTTCTCCTTGGCCTCTGTTTGTATGTGGATCGAGAAAATCAACCACCAAGACACTAAGCTCCTATCTTATCGCGGGGAGCTCTACCTTGCAGCGTTCATCATTACATTGCTGGTAAGAGCGAAACACCTAACGAAAGATTGACGCTCAAATCTCCCTTCACCTAGCTCGAGCTTCCCTACCTGGTTTCTGTAAGTCACTGCTGCTGACCCTGAATGTGCTTCCTTCTGACTCTGCCAACAGGGCCTACAATTGGTCAGGAAGGAGTCGAAGAGGCTTTTTGCAATCTTCTTTGTTATATGCCTCATCATGGTCATCTTTTCAAGTCTCATGTTTGGAAGTCTCAGTGCGTTTTGGTTCCAGGTGGCATTTCCATGCCAAACTAACCGCTTTCTACAGTAGTATCGCTTCATCTTTACGTCTTGGCAGCTGTTTGCCACTGTAACAGTAACATCATTTGTTTTGCTGGTCCTTACAACAGGACTCGGCTTGCTTTGCCGATTGAACTTTGGCAAAGGTCTATCTCAATACCGTGCGCACCCTCTCTTTTTCTCCGGGATCGCGTCGTTTGACACGCTCCATTAGTCACTGCAAGCGAGGCACTCGAAGGGATGAACTTTACGCCTGTTTATTTCCCGAGACGAAGTGACGACTGTGAAAAGGCTTCGATCTCGGAGAAGAAGGAAGGCTCGTTAGATTTCAACGCCCGACCCCTATATTTATCAGGAAGGACGCTGGAGAGGAACGACGTTGTGAGGATATCGATCTACTCCGACAAGGGATGTCCTCCCGTTTATCTATCCACGTCTCGCCCTCTGGTATCCGACCTGGAGGCGCCCGGAAAATATATGCGCAGAAGTGAGCAGGAAGGTTGCTAGGGCGCAGAGAAGGTCGAGGTTCGATGATTGGAGGCGGAGTTACATCTCAACGTCAGAAGAATCCTGTGGGTTCTCTGCTGAGTCGGGTTTGCAGGTGCCTGCACATCAGATTCGCGAGTCGGATATTGGTGTGTCCATTGGCCTCCCTGTCAAGGCCTTCCTCGCCCGACTCGACTCGGCACCGACTTTGGCGTCACCCTCACCCCTGAGCAGGAGACGGTCTGAAGCGCCCAGCCGTGGAACAACAAACAACATTCCGTTCCCTGCTCGGGCGCTTAGCACCAGGTCTCCCAAATCGCGCAGCGCTACTCCTTCACACGTTACTTCTGAGCCTCGCCCGTTTTAAATAGTTTGCTACAGGGTAGCAAAAGGACACTGTCTCTACTCTGCGTCAAAGTTGTATGTATCTATCACTGTAACTACACTACGCGTCCATTCATTGCAATGCACAAATGTATAACTGCCCACAAGAAAAACGAATACATCGAGAACATAATCGAGGACACCAAAACAAAGGGTTCATGATGCACGGCATTTAAACGTATCCAAACGGTGCTTTCCCAGGCACTGAAACTCCTTGAACCCCTTCTCCACCATCGCTCTCCAGCGTTTGGATGTAATAAACCGACAAAGGTTGATCTCTGCTGTTGTCCTTCTCTCTTGAAAACCGGGTGAGAGGGTTCTTGGAATTGGAAGTGTTGCGAGCGACGGGTTTGAGGTCAAAATTCTCGGCTCGCTCATTCCGTGTAAATACTTCCCGAGTGAAATTGAGAGCAGAGAGGGCTTCTTCGGCTTGAACTGAGTTTTTTTTTTGTCGCTTAGATCAGGGTGAAGAAGAGATGCATCAACACTTACGGTACTCTGCATGGCCTTTTCCGAAGTTGACACGGCAGACGACGCCGAGCACAAGGCTTGCGACCACCAGTGTCTGGGAGGCTACAGTATAACAGCCAAGGAAGGGCCATTGCAGGAATGTCCTTCATGCCATAACCGTATTAGTCAGATCGACTAGGAAACCAGAGGAAAGGGACGCACCAGCGATAGATGATAGAGTAGAACATAACCATCCAGCCTGTTAGGATGCCAAAGCTGAGCCCCAGGAAGAGGTTCATCATCCATCGTTTCTCTCGCTTGATGGCAATCCAACCCTACAAGACTTTGTTAGCGGATCCGACAGCCGGTAGCCTGTGGCGACCAACCATTGTAATCCAGATGGGAAGTATCTGAATAACCATCAGCACACAACGCAGCTCGGAGGGTAGCATAAGACTGACCAGCATCGTGCCAACGAAAGCTCCAATATAGATCCTCATCAGGCGTGTGACTTCACCAATTGCGGTGTTCAAGAGAACGTCAATCCACATTCCGAGACCAGCTGTTAGTATGAATCCTTCGAGTTGGAGACACGCTAGGAGCGCAAGGAAGTACTGTATCAATGTGGTTGAGGATGATGACAAGCCTGGATAAGGTATGCAAATACACGTACCTTGTTGATACGGTTGATGTGGTCAGGGGCACCTACGCACCGGATAGATTCTGCGCTGTAGGCCTGGAACTTTGATTAGCGTCGTGGTCCCCATAATTATAATATCCATGGGCGCACCTTGAGCAGCATCACTGTGAGGAACGCAAAAATGACAAGACCTGTGGCTGAGAGGACCAAATCCGAGATCTAGGCTGGTGTAAGGGACTGGAAAAGACAGTCATGGTTTGGAGCTAGCTGACCTGCAATGGAATTCGCCTATTGAAGTACGAGGAGAAGAGGTCCAAGGAGCATGGTGTGCCCGGATTCATAAAGATTTCCTGGATCATAGCTTGATCCCGGAAGCTTCGCCAGACAGCGTATGCTGACCAGCCAGTAACGAAAGTACGGGTGACGAGTACCGTCAACCTGAACAAGGATTAGCAAAGTGATGGGGGTGCGAAAGGCGGTTCTCTTCTAACTCACAGATGAGGAACAGAGTCGTTGACGACGGCAATGACGGAAATGGCAAAAAGCCAGAATTGAAGACAGATCAGGGCGATGTCCTCACGTCTAGAGCTGTTAAGACTACGCCAGGGTGTTAAGAGGGCTGGGAAGGTAGGGGCCGTGGCGATGTTCTTACCTCTGCCTAGGGAGGACCAGACCTCGGACACATTGAAGATTTAGGGATGTCGTGTTGTCATGAGGGGATGAAATGAGGTCCACGCCTGGCTCATAGGGACTGCTGTCGATATTGACTCCAGGGACGACCATGTGACCAATTTCCCAGTCCAAGGTGCGCTACTTGATCTTCAGCCATTATTGTAACAGAGCATGGAGAACACGTACGGTCTTCTCAAACTGGTTGACCAGTCTCAGCAGTGTTGAATGTCTCGAAAAACTGGATGCGACTCACCTGTTCTCCGTTGGTATCTTCAGAGGACTTGAAGACGGTCATACACGGATACCTCTGAGCATTGCTCCCGGTGATAAGGACGTGTGGTACGTCGCTGCACATTTGAAGATGCCAGTTTCCAGGAGAGCCAGTAAAGAAGGTCATGTTGCCTTTGGGGACGATCTTGTCGACGATAGCAGAGACAATCTTGCCATGATCAAAGTCATCGCCGTGAAGTGTCGATTGGAGGATTCCTTGCGTGAGGCAGTAGACAAGGCTGAAGATGAAGAAGGAGATGGTGAATCGGCTGAAGATGATGCGGCCGTACTAGGGTGTGTGTGAGGCCTGAATGTAAGCCACGAGGGGTAAGAGATCCTTACAACGGCAGCTGGAAAAAGACTTTATTTGAAAGACGGTGAGCATCGTAAAGCCTTCGGTAGTCAATACCGGTGCCAAAAGAGTGAAAGAAGGGGGAACGAAGAGGAGGGAACCCGCCCGGTCGGTTGGTAAAGAGCACAGAGAGACAGGGAACGAATGGGACAGGTCAAAGAGCAAGTCCACCGTACTTCCCACCAGCAGCGCACCAACAAGATTAATATTCAGGATGTGCCATAGAAACCGTGAAATGAATCCTTATGACCACCCTAAGGAAGCCTGAGGACAGTTGCCATCTGTTCGACAGGCGTTGGGAAGTGATCTTCCTGGACCCTTGTTGTCGAGATGATGGCAAGTGGGCAAGCTTCTTCGAATTCATTTGTCGCCATCAAAACATACCTTTTCGGCATCCACCGTCATTATCTCGTATGCTCCTTAGGCCTTCGCAGCCAGGGCGCAGCTCAAAAGCCTACGGGCTTTGAGCTTCGTGGTACAACGGCGAACGCTGCTCACTACTACTTCCCTGTTTTCAGCCAGTAACCGACCTTCCAATGTCGCAGAGGCTGTGAGCACAGAGGCTGAAGACATTGCTTCAGTCGACCGTCTACTGAAAGCAGTTCGTACGTTTCACTATATCTTGACTGTTTCTTGTGTCAGATCTCATTTTACTCCAGGAGAGCGTACCGATGCTACCTTCAATCCAAGGTGAGGGCCCTAAAACCCATTCATTCCCATTCTTCTTTCCTTTTTTTTTCACACGTTATTGCCCTGGCAGTGCTATGCCTATGAGGCCTCCAGGCTTGTGGTCAGAGACCTTGCTAAACTCAGCTCTGAAGAATGCTTCCGCCGAGGGTCCCCTCGCAGTGCCTCTAGAGCATCCAGAGAGCGATCTCCAGTCGCGGAGGATGCACGAATCGTACACTGAGCTCGTCATTCCATTTGCGTCCTCACCCCACGTTCTGGAAAAATATATCAACGCAACTGGAGGTATTCGGACTGGAAAGTACGTTATACCAACCCTATTTCAGTGGTTCCCACTAATATCGGAAGTACTTCAGGGTCATGGAAGACCTAGACTCGTTGGCTGGCTCGATTGCGTACAAGCATATGTTGGAACCAGGAGCAAGCCAAGTCGGCCAAGGTCGAGGTTTTTACATTGTGACCGCTTCGGTGGAACGGTGAGCATCCATCTCATTTGTGTTCTACAATGCTTTTTGACAGGGACACGAAGACTAGACATGCTCTCTCAGCTTGACCCCAGGCGCGATCTGCGGATATGCGGGCAGGTTATTTATACTGGGAAGAGTTCAATGGAAGTTGTTGTTAAGATGGAGTCCATCGGTTCTGGGTTATCCGATGAAACTGTCATGATAGGTAAACGGTAGAATCATTACGCATCTGAATCGCGCTGACAGTCCTTTAGGTCGTTTCTCGATGGTGTGTAGGAACGCACGCACGCACAAGGCTCATCGCGTACATCCTCTGGAAGTATCCACCTCTGAAGAACGGGCTTTGTACGCTCTGGGAGATCGTAAGTCTGATTGTTTTCTTTTAACATGCTTCCATTGACCTCAGGGGGCTAATTAGACATGAAGGAGAGACGCAAGAGAGCTGCTTCCCAATCCCTCTCACAAGTTCCTCCTTCATCGAGTGAAGCGGCTGATCTCCATTCTTTCTATCTTCGCCATGGTCAGGAAGGTGATGGGAGCCCTCTGCCCGACCGCGTTTGGATGGGAGAGACGTGCATTGATAACTGCATGTTGATGTTCCCGCAAGAACGCAAGTCAGTGCTTCTCCTGGTCATTTTAGACGCGATTGATTGATGGCTGATCTTTAGCGTTCACTCGAAGGTGTTTGGAGGCTACTTGATGAGGCTTGCATATGAGGTGAGCTTCCATGGCATCAAGATTGTTTGCCAACCTTCCGCCCTTTCTCGCCTTTTGATAAGCAAGAAGAATGACCTTCGTTGTTTACCGTCGCATCGTGCACTGGACTGACTCGTTGATCCGCTCAACAGCTTGGTGTTTCAAACGCAAGTCTATTCTGTCGAGGTCCCGTGCGGTTTCTATCACTCGATGGAATCGCGTTTGCTCGTCCTGTTCCCATTGGATCCATCTTACGGCTGGAATCCATGATACTTCATACAACGTCGACAGAGGAATATCCTGTTCTGGTGGTGGGTGTATATGAACCCCTTGTAAATCTCGCACCTCTAACTTTATTTAACAGCACGTCGGTGTAAAAGCCAATGTGGTGGATGTGAAGACTGGCCTTGAGCAGACGACGAATGATTTCAGGTTTACATGGTATCAAGACGCTGGAATGTTGACGACGCAGGCCGAGGCAGGTCGTTCCTAAGACATATCATGGTGGGTCTCGTCCTCCTTCCTCTTCTTTTGATGAGTCTTGCCGAACTGCCGACTGACAACTCGCTTTTCCAACAGAAGCGATGCTGTGGCTCGAAGGCCGACGAGCCCTCGAAACTGGCGCCCAGCTCCGCGGCTCGAGGAAGATCCAGCCCTTGCAGGGACTCGGAAACCAGCGGGTCTAAGAAACCCTTCTGGTGACGAAGGCTAAAAACAGATGGAACAGCTGGGTAGGCATTACCCTGGATACGAGTTTGAGAGGAAAGGACAGAGTGCGAGGGAGGGTCGCACTACGCCATAGACGATCTAGAAGAGAAGCATTTAAGTCATAGACCATAGAGAAAGAGAGACAGAGCGTTGAATATACCTGTGAATAACAGTTACATCAATCTTTGGTTGAAGCTCAAGCTCGCAGCGGGTTGGAGATTCAGCCAGTACTCTTCTGAATTGTCACACGGCATGTCGCCGAGGTTGGGTGTAAAGTGACACTCTGCACATCATCCTTGACTGTTGCAGCAGACGGAAGTCACTGCGAAGGCTATCATACTACCAAGGCGAAACAGAGGGAGGACGTACACACAAATGTGATTAGGGGTTACATACATACAAATGACGCAGAGGCAGCTAAGAGCATAGTGTGAGCAGAGGCAGTCGACGAGAGTGGACAACGATTAGGTGGGCACATGCGCCGGTAAGAATCCAAAGGTCAGTGAACGCCGTTGACAAGGGGCCGCATCGTTGCGGCGTCATGCGCAGCGTTGGCAGCCGCGACAGCCTTCTGGGCCTCCTCAAGTCTCTGTCTCGTCCTCTCCGCAGCCGCGTCATAAACGTATTGGGTAGGCGGGCTCATCCACGCCTTCCCTCCATGGCTTGCTCCTCCACTACTGCCATTCAAGTTGATTCCCCCTCCGCCATCGTTGTGACGAGCGTTGGCAGACGAGATGCTGTCGGTGTCGGTGTCACTGTTGGGTCCGAGGGAGAGAATGCCTTGTTGGGATAGGTATAGGTCTTCGGATGTAATGGATGCTGTTTCAAGGGAAAGGAAAGGATGGTCAGAAAGTGATTTACAATCGAGATGCGACAAAACTTACCTCGAGGGTTATGTTCCTCTTCAACAGGTTCCTGCGCTTTTCGCTTGCCTAGCGCCTTGGCACTCGGACGAATAGGGACACCCTCTTCGTCATACTCCACTTCCTCCTCCTGCATTTGTTCAGCACCATATTGGAGCGTAGTATCGTGTTGGTATGGCTGGTATTCCTGTTGCCCACGGTACTCTTGTCCTCCTTGGGGGTAATAGATGGAGGAGGCATTATCGTCCTGGTATCCCGTCCCTCCGTGATGGGCGCCATCTTGATACCCACCGTAGTGGCCGCCGTAGCCCTGCTGTTGGCCGGCATGGGCATGGTCATCGTAGCTCCCACTATAAGCCTCGTTGTGGGTCAATACGATGCCACCAGTACCACCATGGTGATCCCCACCGACAGACGAATGTTGGGTGTTGTTGCTGTATTCGTCTGGACGATTGTTCCCATTCGGGCTGGGTGTCCTAGATCGCAGGGAGAAGTTGCCGGGTGAGCGAGGTCCATAAGGTGCTTTCGGAGGCGGAGCGAGTGAAGATGCATCGTGCTCTGGAGGTGAGCGGTAGTTGTTGGTGTACGTCTGGCCGTGGTTTTGGTCGGTATAAGGGGTGTTGGCATACACGGCTCCTGGTTGCCCGTGGAGCTGGGCTGGCTGGTTGATGTTGGTATAACTGCCTTGGTGGGTGGTATAGACCCCTCCGACCCCTGTGGTCCCTTGGCTATGATTGGGAATGGGCATGACCGACGTTTGATCCATGTCCTCCGTGAGAGGGAGGGGTGCTGTTTGAGGGCGGTGAGCCCGAGACGGAACGTGCAGGAGAGGGACTGCGGGAGCGGGAGGCGCCGACACCATGGGCGACTGCAAGATGCTCTGTTTGCTGCTGCAGCTGATGTTGGGCGATTTCCTACGAACATGGCACATGAGATTGGCTGGGAATGGGAATGGAATAACAGAACGTACTCTGGGGTCCATCCTGACGTCTTTCCGACTCTTCTTCTCGACTAGGATCTGGTAGAGGTCGTCGTACTGCCTGAGAGCAGACAAGAGTTCCTCATTCGCACCCAGGAGAGCACCCAGGAGCTTCTCCTCGGTCGTCTCGTCGTCGCCGTCCTTCCCATCCTTCTTCTTCTTTCGACTCTCGCGTTCCTTTCCTCTTCCTTCACCATCATCTCCACCCCGCTGCTCCCTCTCAGCATTTCTCTTCACCCTACTCTGCTCCGCTTGAGCTGTTGCCCATTCAATCTGAGCAAACACCAGCTTCTGACTGTTCTCGCACTTCTTATGGAACTCCTTGATTATGGCATTGTTTTTGAGTGAAGAGGGAGTGCAGGTAAGCAGTGCTTCTGAGAGGAGGGTAGCGTTGCCAACAGCCATCTTGCATTCTTGGAAGAGACGGCGAATGTCTTCGTCGTGGGGGATAATGCGATTGCGGGTTCCAGCTGGCTTGTGGCGCTGTAAAATGAAATGAGTGAATGTGGGATAGCGATAGTAAAGGGACATACGACGGGAGCAAAGTTCTCGGCAGGTAAGGGACTTGCTTGTTGCAGGGCGACGGCAGGAACGATTGCGCCGGTTTCGTAGGTCGATGCGCGAGCCGAGGGTGGGCTGAACATGGCGTCTTCCGAGTCGAATGGGATGCCCTGTTAGTAGACTTAAGCTACCGCAAGGGGTCGAGCGAAGGTGGTGGAATACGCACTTCGTCTGGTTTATCGGCCGGCTTTACACGAAGCCACAAACCTCGGAAGCCATCCTTCTCGCTACCTTTCTCTGTGGGCTGTGTGTCAGCGTATCCCTATTTCCCGACAACATCGGAAAACCGCTTGGACTCACTGTGTCTACCGCTAGCATAAGCTGCTGCAGCAATAATTTCAAGCAGCCGATCTGTAACAACAGGTGTGCTTCGGCCTGATTTGATGAGTTCTTCGAGGGTGTCAAGGAATTTGCGTTGGCGGGATTGGGAGATGAAAATGTCGGTAGAGTTGCGGAGCATGATTGCCCATAGCTGAGCACGAATGAGTAGGAGAAGGGAGAATTAGTGACGGGTAGGCGTACCTTTGCAGCGGCTAGCTGAGCATGGGGCTGGCCGTACTTGAACTCGCTCCGGAGAGCCTTTACAGCCTCTTTCGCATTTGTCTCGTTGAGGGATGCGCGATCGCAAACCTCCAGGACGACCGACCAGTCTTCCGAGTTGGTTGCAGCCAGGTAGCCTGTGGAAGGTCGTTAGAAGACAAGACGAAGAAAAAGACACGAGAGAAACTCAACCGATCATGCTTGTGAGCGTTCGTTCTGATTCTGCGCTGTGGCGAGGGGCGTCCCCCGGCACTCTAGGTGGCGGTTGTGATTGAACATACTCGTATGGTTGCTGGTCTCGACGATCGCGATCTCGATCTCGACCTGAACTCCAGAAACCGCGTTTCTCTTTCCGTTCGGGTGGTGGTGCCACATAGCCCCCTCCTCCTCCTTGACCTGGGTACATCTGCTGCTGCTTGCTGTGGATGGCCATTCTCGGAGCTCGAATAGAATCGCTCTTCGGAATGCGAATGGGAGACTGTTTGCTGCGTATTCGATGTGGGCGCTGGATTTGCGTGAGGATCGAGAGCGGCCAGGATCCCGAGAGCAACGGGGGCAGTGGCAGAGGACTTCTTTGTTGGTAACAGGTCTTGCGCCGTAGTCATTTGGATTTGGAGAGTAGCCAGCTGCTTGTCGTGAAAAGGACGTGTTTGTGAGCGACGGTGAGGGTGGGCGGCCGTTGTAATTGGGATTGAGGTTTGGACTAGGGATTGAATGGTATGACGAAGACCGCGAAACACCTCCGCCCATGAGAGGAGGCGGTGGGCCGACGCCAGGCGTATTTCCTGGGGTTGGAATGTTCTCCCAGCCAGGCTCTGGTCCCCCTACACCTGCAGATGCCTGGCCATGAGGTACTGCCTGTGGTGGTACCTGTGCCTCGGTCTGTTTCTGGCGCTGCTGGGGAGAAGGCTTTGACAGAAATTTGGCATGATGTGCATGGATAGGCGTTGGAACGGGGGCAGCTTCCTATTAACCCCTGTCAGTCTAATCCATTGACTAGATAACTGGAAATACTGGACCTCTGCACCGAAGTCCTTTGACGGCTTGTTCTTGGATTTACTGGGGCCAAAGAGCTTTCTCATGGTTCCAGTCAAACAACAGTTCTCTCTCAAACTCCCCGCAATCACAACTTCAATCCCATCCAGTCCGCTCAGCGACCGAGGCTGTGCCACGTGCCACATCAGCCCTCCTCCCATCAATATCACTGCTTCATCCAACGCAGGCAACAACGCATTTGAACCAGCCGCAATCTCAACTCTTCCTCGCCGTATTTCAAACCAACAGACCTGCAGCCGTTCCCTGGAGTCTTGAGCACGCTCATTGCCCTGGTCTCATCCAGTCATTGACTCCGATCCGCCTGATGTGCGACTCGCAGAGCGCGCCAAAATGTGCAATGCGAACGCCTGCCCCACTGTTTACTCTACACAGGAAGAGATTGAGAGGAGTGATGCTTTATCGAGACACGGGGAGACTCTATATAAGAATGAGGGGAATGGCCCATTCTGGTATCCACGGCACGGCTAGACGTAATCGAGGCTCCTCGGTGCCTCTAAACACTAGCCTGAGGTGATAAAACCCAAGTAAATAAAGAAAGTGGAAGGGAAGGTGGCATATTGTGTCAAGGAGACTTCGGATGAGTGGCCGCCCGATCAGGAAATGGCCCCTGTCGTTCAAACTCTGTGCGGCAAGTTTGCGCTTCATTGCGACAGCGTCGCCAGTGTCCCTCATCAGGGAACCTGTAAAGTCATTACATAGTGCAACATAGCAACATTATACCCAGGTTTCTCAAACATCAAAAGTAGGGTAAGTAAACTCAAATATTACACTTTCCATATGTACAGTGCCGGAGACTCAAAACCAACCTCTTGGCACTCCAAAACTCACATCTGTAACTAGTCTCTCACAATGTCAGATAGGTCCAAAAGCCCATTGGAATCAACTCGGATCAAGAAGAGCTTTAGAGCCAACACATTAGTTTTTCCATAAGGTAGATGCACGTTACAACCAACGAACGTCCAAATTAGGAAATAAGACATGAATTCTACGATTTTTGGAGTCTAGGACCCTCTCTTTAAAAATCGGGAAAAAGTACTTTGTTAGGATTGGACTTCTCTCTACGTGTACAAAATATGGAGGTGAAAAAGCAATCTCCTGAATTGTAGTTATTTAAACACTATTTAACTTGATTTTCGTTGAAACAGCTGCGTCCAAGGGCCTTCTCACAAATTCTGCTAATAGTGTTTAAATATCTAGAAATCAGAAACAGGTCTGTTCAATGCCAAATCTTGTAGGGAGTTATCTGAGAAGTATTCGAACAAACTACTTTTTTTTCCGATTTCTATAACAAGGCCCCCAAGCTCTTGAAATCGTCGAATTCATGACTTATTTCCTAATTTGGACGCATCCCCACGACATTCGTTGGTTGTAACGTGCATCTTGCTGATCTTATCTGATGTAGATTACATTCGACTTGTGACCTTCGGTCTAGACTCTCCCAGTTACATTCTTATGAGGCTATGCGATATATACAGCATTCGTCATTCTTTCGTCTTAACAACTCATACTGACTCATACACTTACTTGTCACACATGTGACTGCTTACTCAGTCCTTACACAGCTCTATTATTAGTACACTCTTTTGAAGAGAACTCGGCGCTTGTGAAGCCGATCTCAGATGTTCGAAGGGAGGTGCTCGATCACCTGATCGGTGAGGCTGCCGGAACCTAGAAAAGGGGGATATGGAGGAGGAAAGGGTGATATGGGCGATAGAGATGGTGGCGGTCAAAGCGAGAGATGAGGTGCACCGAGGACGACAATGTCCTGTGCCGTAACGAGCGTAAATGATGCTTCTCGGCAAAGCAGAGCAGGCGAGCTAACAATAGAATGAGGCAAACTTCTTCGAATTAAGAAGCTCGAGTGGGAACGATGGCGAAGACGATAACGAGTGGTAATGAATGGTATTGGTATGTAGGTAGAGGGAAAACCTGCCGGGGAGGAGATCCTCAAACCAGGAGGCAGATACATAGGATATATAGGTAGATAGGGGTTAGATTAGAGGTACTTTAATTAAGAGAAAGTCATACAAGGGCCCGGCTATCATCAATACCGACGATGGCTAAAGAGAAATAGAGAAAGGAAATCAAGACTGTGACAGGTGGTATGAGGCAGCAGGCGAAGGGGAACAGGCGTAATGAATATGCGAGCTCGGCGAAGGTGCCGAACTCGATTAGGAAGCGCTACACCCAAATTGGGTATGATGCGCCAAGACCAAGGGGTCTCGCTCCGTGCTCAAACCGGCGAGAGTCCTTACAAGCGGGGGGGACTTTTCGTACTGACTGCAAGTCAGTGCGAAGATGGCAGTCGGCGCATGGGTATACAAGGGGTGAGGGATTAGAAGAGTGACAAAGGTTCAAGGACATGGGGAGGGTATAGTGATCCGCGCCACAGCGCAATGTTCGGCGAGGCATCGAGTGGGACAGTGGAGAGCAGAATAGAAAGTGAGACAATGTGGGGAGTGTCGTGAACACGGTCAGCCCCTAGCCCCTATCTTGCGCCCCTATTTTCGTTTTATCTTATCTTTTGATCTTTCATTCATCTTATCGCTTTAACCCCTATTTTCCCTTTGACTCCGTCTCGGCATGGACACTTTCTCTATGGCACGCTGCCTCGTTCTTCCTTGTTACATTTCATTCTTCTCTGCTACAGGTGCTGCCTTACGCACAGCCTTTGATACTTCTATTCATTCGTCTCCCCGACTCATTTCTATTGTATCCTTCTTCTTCACGCTGCCTCGCGTAGCCTCACTCGGCCTCGGGCGGTTTCCATTCTTCCCCTTGTCCTTCTCTACGCTGCCTTATGCAGCTTTGCGCGGCCTCGGGCCACTCTTTGTCATTCTATTATCTTCTTGCTTATTTGTATCTCGGACTCATTGCGGCTACGCACATGTTCTGTAGAGTATATAAGCTAGCTAGTACGCTCTGTATTTCCTCAGCTTGACCTCTTCGTCAATTCATTGCTTAACTCGCACCTGCTTCTGCTCTCGCCTCTCGGCGCCTCCGCTCTTATCTGCTTTGCATCTTATCTCGTTGTCGCCGATCGACTTCAAGTCTCATCTGCTAGTCTTTCGTTCACCGTGTGGTGTTCGTCTCCGTCTGCTTAGGTCTTCTGACACATACTTCGCGACATTAGGTCAAGCTCTTCTACCTGCACCGGCAGTTTCGCTACCCGCCCTTGCAGGCCTGTAACTGCTATCACCATTGAGTGCCAAACCTTTGGGCACTTCACCGCTGTCGACCGAACCGTTACTCTCCGTCCACTCGCGACAGTCACTACAACCCCGAAACAAGAAGTTTTACACCCTGCACTACCAACCCCTGCCCTAACCGCTACAACCCTACCCTACCCCAAGAACATTGGGATCGCCTAGTCGCACTCAACCCAGACGTGGAGCTCGAAGATCCCAACCTCAATAATGCATATCCATCTGTACCCCCTCTGCCTCCGCTTCCTGCCCCACTCCCCGACACTTCCCTGCCTATTGCTTCTTACGTACCATCCCCAGCTCCTTCTTCATCCTCTTCATCCTCTTCATCTTTGAGCTCTGAACAAGAGCATCATTCCTCCCGAGTTTCCCCTTCACTTTTCAATCTTCCTTTTTTACCTCCGTCTATCGCACCTACTGTTCCACCAAGTCCGCTTTTTACTACTGCTTCTGTACTTACGCTTCCATCTGACTCCACGGCCTTTGTAAATACCGTTTCAACCTTTAACTTCTCTACTACTGCTTCCTCTTTCATCCCTGCCTACGTTCCATCGCCACTTCCAATTTCTGTTCAAACCCTTCCTGCCCGTTCCCCATCTCCTATCACCATGTCCGATCCCATGCACCAAGATGAACCCCAAGTCCAACCTGCCACTGCTAACGACATCATTGACCAACTCGTCGCTGGTCAGCGGATCCTATCCGAGACCCTCAACACACTCATGCTCCAAATGGCCAAACAACCCGTCGCCCAGGTTCATGCCAAAGTGGCAGCTCCAAGCAAAAACCCGATGAAGGATCCTGAACCCTTCAAAGGTGATGCAAAGGAGATCCGCCGTTTCCTGGCCTACTTCACAATGTGGGCCAGCCTCCAAGGCGAACCCCTGATGAAGGAAGGCTTGCGAGATGAGAAGGCTTGGATAGCCTCTGCCCTCTCCTACTTCAGAGGAGACACATCCCATTGGGCCCAGTCATTCCTACAGCAGATCTACGACCACGACATAAGCACCAACAAGGCGGCACACCCCATGCCATTCAACACCACTTGGGAAGGATTTGTCAAAGCTGTGGAAACATGCTTTCGACCAGGAGACAATCGGGAAATCGCACAGCAAGAGTTGGACGCTCTCAAGCAAGGTCAAGGAACGGCTGCCTCATATGCAGCCAGCTTCATGGAGGTATTCCCTCGCACAGGACTCTCAGAGGTTGATGCCATGCATCGCTTCAAGCAGGGCCTGGCCAAGGATGATAAAGCCTGGCTCGCTTACTCCTCATTGGTTAAAAAGCCCACCACACTGTTGGAGCTTTGCAACCAGGTCATCAACAACGAGTTTGAGTTGAAGGACACCCACCCCCAACGCTCCTCCACGACCCCTCGAGACCGTGACCCTTGGGCTATGGACATTGATGCCACCCGCACCAGCAATGGACGAACCCGGGAAGACTTCACAGCTGCCATGCGGGGTCGCTGCTATGGTTGTGGATCCAAGACTCATGTCAAGAAGGATTGCAACCATGCGAGCACCCGATGCTCATACTGTCAGCGCATGGGCCACATCGAGAACGTTTGCCAGGACAAGTTCCTGGGTTACTCCAAGGACCGTGGGCTCAACCAACGCCGCATCCGTGCCACCACCACCAATGACAACTTCGACGTCTGTGCCTCCTTTAATCCCGTTCAGACCCCATCTGCTTCCATCGCTGCCACCCCTGCTCCTCCTGCCACCCCAGCCGCCCCGACCGTCTCAGCCGGCGCTCTTGCAGAAATGCAGCACATGCAGGAGACTCAACGCCAGATGCTCGCCCAGATCGCCGAACTCCGAAAGGGTTTTTAAAGCGGGTGTCTGCTCGCACCGAGGCGCATACACCCCTACCCCCATACGCAACTTCCGCCTATGACTCAATCTCTTCTTGTAAACTTAGCACGACTCGTGAATTGAACCCCCTTTCATCCCACTTTCGTGTGCAAGCACAACTCAGAGGCAGGAATTGCGATACAAACTCCCTGGCAATGGTCGATACTGGCGCAACAGGATTGTTCCTGGATGTGCCCTTCGTCTCCAAACAATGTATCACTTCCCACAAACTCCTCCACCCAATCGCGCTCCTCAACATCGACGGCTCACCTAACCATGCGGGCAACATTACTCATTTCGCTCGCCTCAAACTCACCATTGACGGGTACACCGAATGGACCGATTTCCTCATTGCTGACCTCGGTGGAGAGGACATCATCCTTGGTCTTCCCTGGCTTCGCAAGCTCAACCCTACTATCGACTGGTGTAAAGGCACCCTTACCATTCCCTGCTCCAAGATCTCCTCTGTCACCATTGAGGAAATCCCAGACGAGGACGCCCATCCCATCTCTCGAGGTGCTCCCATGGGAGAAGCACTGGTAGAGCAGATTGGCGTTGACCACGATTCATCTCCCACTCCCACTCCGGTCTCCTCCACTCCCCAATCAGCATCTACCTCCTCGTCTTCCTCCTCTTCACCTCCAGATGTCCCAGACGAGCCGTCTCCACCGGTCGAACCTGAACCGGAAGACTACAGGCCTCCTCTCTGTCGCATCCGTGCCAATCGAAGGACTCGACGTGAATTGGTACGCAAGGGGATGCTAGAGGACACTGGCGACCAAATTTGGTGTGCTGCTGGCTTCACGTATTCCCAGCAGATCGCCGAACAGAGTCAGAAGGAGAAGCCGCAGAAGACGTTCGAGGAGTTGATACCACCTGAGTATCAACAGCACGCCTCCGTCTTTTCCAAGTCTGAATCCCACCGTCTACCGGAACACAAGCCCTGGGACCACGCTATTGACTTCACGCCTGGTGCCCCAGTCAATGTTTGCACCAAGGTCTATCCTATGTCACAGAACGAGCAAGAGGAGCTCAACCGCTTCCTGGACGAGAACCTCGAGAAAGGCTACATCCGACCATCGAAATCACCCCTCGCCTCTCCCGTCTTCTTTGTCAAGAAAAAGGACGGCAAACTTCGTTTCGTTCAAGACTACCGCAAGCTCAACGAATTCACCGTCAAGAACCGTTACCCACTTCCCCTTGTATCCGACATCATTGGTCGTCTCAAAGGTGCCAAATATTTTTCCAAATTCGACGTACGCTGGGGCTACAACAACATCCGCATCAAAGAGGGAGACGAATGGAAGGCTGCCTTTGCAACCAACCAAGGTCTCTTTGAACCCCTTGTCATGTTCTTTGGCCTCACCAACTCGCCCGCCACCTTCCAAGCTCTCATGAACTCTATCTTCTCAGACCTTATCGCTGCTGGTAAAGTTGCGGTTTACCTCGACGACATCCTCATCTTCACCTTGACCCTCGAAGAGCATTGCAAGATCACTCACAAGGTGCTTCGACAACTCAAAGCTCATGACCTGTTCCTCCGCCCTGAAAAGTGCGAGTTTGAACGCCAGGAAATCGAATACTTGGGTCTAGTCATCAAGGAGGGAGAAGTTTCGATGGACCCAGCCAAGGTTGAAGCTGTTCGCAACTGGCCTGTTCCCCGCAATCTCCGTGCTGTTTGAGGCTTCCTAGGATTCGCCAACTTCTACCGTCGTTTCATCAAGGATTTTTCCACCATCGCTCGCCCACTCAACGATCTCACCAAGAAGAACGTGCCCTGGCAATGGGGTACGCCACCTCAAAACGCGTTTGATACCCTCCGCCATCATTTCATTTCCGCTCCGGTTCTCTCGCTCTGGGATCCTAGTCACCCAACTCGCATCGAAGTCGACGCCTCTGGCTTTGCCACAGGAGGTGCTCTGCTTCAGAAGCACGACGATGGTCTTTGGCACCCTATCGCATTCCGTTCCTCCTCCATGCAGCCTGTGGAACGCAACTACGAGATTTACGACCGTGAGATGCTCGCCATCATCGACGCTCTCAAGGACTGGCGGCACTTCCTGGAAGGTCTTCCTGAACCGTTCGAGATCGTCACTGACCATGCCAACCTCGAATACTGGCGCACCGCACAAGACCTGAGTCGGCGACATGCAAGATGGGCCCTTTATCTCTCGCGCTTCCAGTTCACCCTTACCCACCGCCCTGGAAAGGCCAATACTCAGGCCGATCCCCTTTCCCGCCTCGACATTCACCAGGTCCACGACGCTGAAGACAACAGGCAGCAGATCGTCCTCAAACCCGAACTTTTTGCCAAACTCGCCGCCACCAGTATGCTCATCAATCCCCTTGAAGAACGTCTCAAGCAGGCCAGCAACTGCGAAGCCGAAGTCCTCGCTGGTCTTGCCGCCCTGCGCAACTCCGGACCTGCTCGACTTATCAATGGCCTACCAGAATGGGAAGAAGTTGATGGCTTGGTCTACCACAAAGGCCGAGTCTATGTGCCCAACGATGATGACCTTCGACGTGATGTCCTACGCCAATGCCACGACGACCCCACCTCTGGCCATCCCGGAATCCATGCCACTCTCGAACGCGTGGAACGACAGTACTGGTGGCCCAGCATGCGTGCCTTCGTCAAGAAGTACATTGAAGGATGCGACACCTGTGGCCGCAAGAAGCACACATAGCACCCCCATGCCCTCACCCGTCCTCTCGATGTACCTGCTGGCCCCTGGGAGTCGGTTGGCGTCGATCTCATCACCCAACTCCCCAAAGCACATGGTTACGACGTGATCATTGTCTTCACCGACCACTACAGCAAGCTCATCCACGCCCTCCCTTGTCACTCCAACATCACCACAGAAGACGTTGCTGACATCTACTACCGCGAAATTTTCCGCCTCCATGGCCTTCCCCTCCAGTTCATCAGCGACCGCGGACCTCAGTTCGCTTCCAAGGTCATGCGTGGACTGCTCAAACATCTTGGGATCAAGTCGAACCTCACCACAGCCTATCACCCTCAAGCCAACGGTCAGACTGAACGTGCCAACCAAGAAGTCGAAAAGTACCTCCGCATCTACACCAACCATCGCCAGGAAGACTGGGACAAGCACGTCCCCATGGCTGAATTCGTCATCAACTCCCGTGTCCACTCTGCTCACAACCGCTCTCCCTTCGAAGTCGTCTACGGTTTCCTTCCTCATTTCAACATTCCTATTGGCAGTCCCTCCGGCCTCTTACCCATTGACGACCGTCTCCAACACCTCAAGGATGCTCGAGAGGATGTCGATGCTGCCTTACGACTGGAAAAAGGACACCAGAAGGACACCTTTGAAGCCGGTAAACGGGCAGCAGATCACTTCAACATTGGTGACTATGTCTGGCTCGACTCAAGCGACATCAAGGTCAGAATCCCTGCTCGAAAACTAGGCAACATGCAGCTCGGACCCTACAAGGTCCTTGAGTGCATCGGTGAACTGGACTACAAACTGGATCTCCCTCGCAGTCTTTCCCGCATCCATCCTGTCTTCCACGTCGACAAGCTCTCTCGCTGGAAAGGGAACAACGTCAACGGCATCCTACCACCTCCTCCCGAACCTGTCGAACTCGAAGGCAAGGTTGAGTACGAGGTCGAATCCATCCTCAACAGCCAAGTCGTCAACCAAGGAAGAAAGAAGGTACTCCAGTATTTTGTCAGTTGGGCTGGGTACAACGATTCGCATAACTCCTGGGAGCCAGCCGAAAACCTCAAGCGTTCAAGAGCCAAGATCAATGAATTCCACCACCTACATCCAACTGCCCCGCGCAAGATCTAGGTCATCGAGGACGATGAATCTTAGAAGGGGGGTAATGTCGTGAACACGGTCAGCCCCTGGCCCCTATCTTGCGCCCCTATTTTCGTTTTATCTTATCTTTTGATCTTTCATTCATCTTATCGCTTTAACCCCTATTTTCCCTTTGACTCCGTCTCGGCATGGACACTTTCTCTATGGCACGCTGCCTCGTTCTTCCCTTGTTACATTTCATTCTTCTCTGCTACAGGTGCTGCCTTACGCACAGCCTTTGATACTTCTATTCATTCGTCTCCCCGACTCATTTCTATTGTATCCTTCTTCTTCGCGCTGCCTCGCGTAGCCTCGCTCGGCCTCGGGCGGTTTCCATTCTTCCCCTTGTCCTTCTCTACGCTGCCTTATGCAGCTTTGCGCGGCCTCGGGCCACTCTTTGTCATTCTATTATCTTCTTGCTTATTTGTATCTCGGACTCATTGCGGCTACGCACATGTTCTGTAGAGTATATAAGCTAGCTAGTACGCTCTGTATTTCCTCAGCTTGACCTCTTCGTCAATTCATTGCTTAACTCGCACCTGCTTCTGCTCTCGCCTCTCGGCGCCTCCGCTCTTATCTGCTTTGCATCTTATCTCGTTGTCGCCGATCGACTTCGAGTCTCATCTGCTAGTCTTTCGTTCACCGTGTGGTGTTCGTCTCCGTCCGCTTAGGTCTTCTGACGCATACTTCGCAACAGGGAGTAAGGAGTGGGGAAGTGACAAAGGAATGCAAACACAGAAGGTATATAGTCGAAAAAGAGACAAGCCAAAAGAGCAAAACCATGGTCGAGTTCCCAATGCAAATCGAAAACGAAAGTGAGGCGATCCTCATCATCCGCGCCCTTCGCGACCTGTACGACGTATCAGCTACCGAGCTTGAATCGGCGATGATAGAAATGACGGCAAGGAAGCAAATGGGAGAGAGGCTTGTTGGCACTGAGCACCTGTTTGCCGCCACATCGCATGCTGTGAGTTCTTCTGTGAAATGGTACTGTTCTCGTCGCTCGAGCTCATGGTGAGCAGAAGGATGTGGTGGAGATTCAAACACTCTTGAAGAGGCTCAATAGCCGTCGACTCCTGCCAGCTGAAACCCATCGCGAACTCTGGAACGTGACCCTCCAAATCGAGCAGGAGATCAACGCGTCCAGCATGGGTATGCATATCAGGCAGGTTCAGATGTATTCTGAGGCAGCGAGGGCGATAGAGGGTGTGCCATACGGCGCAGTCAGAGCATACAACGGCGAAGGTGTGCCAGCATTCGATACAGGCGCATGGGATTTCAGGTATAGAGTCGCAGCAGGCATGGCCAACAGGCTTTACATTGGTGAGGGCTTTATTGGGGCTCGGGGCAATGGCGAGGGCGTTGATGAAGCAATCGATGGTGAGAGAGCTGGGGAGGGTGAGGGAGGTATGAATGTAGAGGCGAGGCGAGTTGAAGATGACGACAGGGACGTGGGCGAGGCTCCTGGGCTTATCAGCGAGGATGAGGAGTGAGCCGGCACTTATAAGTCAACTTCATCGTCGTCACTCCCTGTATCCGTTTCCCCAATACGATCCCGTGTAATGCTATCGAGCTCTTTGTCGCCGAGGTCGGTGATACACGTGACTGGCACTTTGGTGAGATTGTGGGGTCGGTAAGGAACAAGCCGGTATGCAGCATATCGAAGCTTCGAGACAGCGCCATCGAGTTCTGCGAGGATGTAAGAGCCTTTAGACGTTCGGCGAAGGACCACCAAAGGTCCAAGGTAGCGAGGGCGAGTCTTCAGTCCAATGGTGGAGTCCAAACGTGAGTTGCGAACAAGGACGAGGGCACCTGGCTGGAAGTCGAAGTTCTTAATGGTGGTCTTGAACTTCTTCTCGAATTTGGCAGTGTTTGCACAGCGAGAGCAATAGACAGCTTGGCGAACGGCTTCGAGATCTTGTGGGCGTTTCTTGAGCTGTTTAGCGTGCAAGGCAAGGAGATCTTCGGTGGACAGAGTAGAGGAGATGGGAGGGGAAAAGTAGGTGGCTTCGGCGACGTCGAAGACAAAACGAGGCTCTATACCGTGAGCGATGTAGTATGGCGAGTAGCCTGTGGATCGTTGGATCGAAACACGTTCAGCCCAAAGGGTGACTGAGGACATGTCAGACCATTTGGATTCATCGCCATCAGCAGCCTTGATCACCACCTCTCTGAACGTGAAGTGAGTGCGTTCAACGAGGCCGTTCGCTTGGGAGTTGTAAGGAGAGATCCGAATGTAGGGGATGTGGTATTTGTCGACGAGGTACTGGACAGCAGCGATGAAGGCAGGACCGTTGTCGGTGACGATCTCTTCCATCATACCCCATCTGCAGAGGATGTCCTCGAAGATGAAGGAGGCGAGGGTGCGGGCGTTCTCGTTTCGAAGCTTCTGACCCTCAGGGAAAGACGAGAGTGAGCACCGAGCATGGACAAAGTAGCGAAAGCCGTTGGACTTAGGCATGAACATGGTGTCAATATGGGCCTTCTTGAAGAGTGTAGCAGGCATAGGAACGGTGGGAGGGATGTGGATGCAGGTGAGCTGACGCTCCTGGCAAATGTGACAAGTCGAGATGAACCACTTGACATCGTGATCGAGGTAGGGCCACCAGAAGCGCTCCAGAAGGCGCATCCTAGTTGTAAATATACCCTTGTGACCAAGCTCGTCATGAGCCTGGCGCAGTATCTCGAAACACTTCAGCAGGGGAATGACGATCTTGTGCTTGTTGTGTGGATCGCGGCGCCAGAGTCGATCATTGAGAATGAAGAAGTCCGATGAGTAACGAATAAACCTCTTGTACTCCTCATCAGTCATACCAGGAGGATGAGTAGGAGAGCGAAGGAATGTCTCTACAGCGGTGAGGCGAGTGTCAGCTGCTACAGCCTTGTCCGCGCGAGGAATGGAAAGTGATGGTGCATCCGAGACGGAAAGAACAAGTGCCGTTGGCGATTGACAATGGAAGGAGGCTGAGGGAGAGGCTGTGAGGCGACGAGATAGGGAGGGAACACTCCAATGAACGAGCTCGATGGCGAATCCGCAGGCCTGATCAATCCAGTCATCATAGTCATCGGCGTCAGTTGGGTCGTTGGGTGAGGCTTCTCGGCGAGACAGGCCGTCAGCAGCAGAGTGCTCGCGACCTGGAACGTGTTTGAGGGTAAAGTCGAAGAGCAGGATGCCGGCTATCCAGCGGTTGATAGACGCATTGGGCTGAATGTCTGGGTTGTTGAGCATTCCCTTTATGTACTTGGCGTCCACCTCGACGGTGAGGTTCTTGACACCAATGATGTAAACGTGAATGTCCTTGAGGGCACGGAAGAGACCAAAAAGTTCGAGTTTTGCTTGTGAGTAGCGGCTTTCACGATCATTGAAGGTGATGGAGCCGAAGCAGGATGGGTAGCAAAGGTTGTCATCTCCCAGCTGGAGAAGAACATAACCGACAGCGATGTAGGATGAGTCGACGGCGAGGATGACCTCACGTCCAGATTTGTAGTCAATTGGCCGAACAGTGGGACAGGTCTTGACGAGCATTTTCAGCTTTTCCATGGCTAGGAGGTGTTCAGTGTTGAATTCGAAGGGAATATCACGGCGGGTGAGGCGAACAAGAGGAGCGGAGTGAAAGGCGAGATTCTTGAGGAAGATGTGGAGAGTACCGACGGTTCCAAGGAAACCTCGAACAGCTGTGAGGTCTTTGGGCAATGGCCAATCCATGATCTTCTGAATGTGATCTCGGACAGGGCGGCGTCCTTCGTAGGTGCAAAGGTACCCAACAATGACCGCTTCTGGCACACAAATGAATGCCTTGGGACCAGAGAATGTGGCGCCAACGATCTTGATGCGTTGGAGGACCCTCATGACGTCGAGGAGGAGCTCATAGACGAAGCGACGAACGTTGGGGTTCTCAGGGATGGTTTCATAGCCGCCCCCAGCTAGTTCATAGCGAGTGGGAGGTCCTTTGACAGGCACATCGTCAACAAACGGCCTGGTGACATCCAGGATTTCGTCGGCAAGGATGAAGTCGAGATCACCTTGCTGGGTCTGCATCGAGTTGGTGTAGCCCATCGGAATGCGAGTGAGTCGAAGGGTACCAAGAGGCGTTTGGAATGTAGTGAGATCGCGAGACTTCGGGTCGAGAACGCGTTGGTCAAAGCCAACATAAAGGTCAAGGACAGAGTAGCACGCCCTGCCGGCAAAGGACTCGACAAAGGGATCGACGATGGGTGGGAGGCCAGCATCTTTAATGGTGACGGCATTGAGAGGCTGTAGATCGTGGACGAGGCGGAGTGACTTCCCATCCTTCTTCAGGACACAGAACCACTTCGATCGATAGGAGGAGTTCAAAGGCTCGTAGACACCAGAGGAGATTTTGTCCTTTACAATCTGGATGACTTGGTCGCGAAGTCCAGGGGCAATGGGTATGTTGCGGAAGGCGTAGGGAATGTGTTCGATGGTGGGTATAACGACAGGTGCAAAGTATTCCTCTGAGAAGCTTCCCTTCTCCGGTTCGTCCCAGGCAAAGGCCATCTCTTGGAGGCGATAGACTTCGTGGACAAGATCTTCTTCATCCTTGGACAGAAAACCATCGGGGTTGACGTCGTTGGAATCATGGCGTTCCTGGGTATAGCGGACACCAGGAGTGAAGGGAGGAGCTTTGGTTGGGAGAGCAGGGAGATCAGCGAGAGGGTTGTCGGGCCTACGGCGAACTTGGCGAAAGTCTTCGGGGAGAGTGGTGGCAACGGGGCGAACCCGGTTCTCAACCTTCTTATATTTGAAGCTCTCGATGTTGGGAGTGGTAGTGGAACAAGATGGAGGACAAGAAGGAGTGTGAGTGGAGCGAGACGATGTGAAGTTGGCAACCAAAAGTTCGCCATTGTCGTTGGGTTCAAGAGAGATGTCGGTGACAGAAGCAAAAGAAGAGCAGTTTGGGGAGTAGTGAACATCGTGGAAAAGAGACTGGAATAGATTTGAGGCATGGGTATCGAGGTTTGTGCTGGTTGTCGGCGATGAGGATGCCGAAAGAGAGGAGGGTGTAGGCTTCCCGTCTCCTCTCTGATTAAGGGAGTCATTGACGGTACTTAAAAATCCTCGTCAACGAGTTCGACGATGTTAACTCGCTGGAGGTCGGCTCGACGTTCTTCAGACTTGTTGTGGGCATGGGTAGGTACTGTGAGGACACGAGAGGAATTGGGGTCGACGAGAGTGATATGAGCGCCGCCATTGGGGAAATGGCGCAGCGAAGCTTGGGTGAGTGTGTGGAAGGGGCGTCCGAGGAGCATGTCATATGGAGCGTTGTCAAGAACATGGACCTGTAAGAAGAAATCACAGGATCCAATCGAGACCTTGAGGTTCTGAAGGAGGCCGATGGTAGCGTTGGTCGAGCCGTTGGCCGCCTCCATGTGCATAATCCTGTTGTCCAAAGGTAAGCCGAGAGCTTCCCAAACGCGTCGGTGCAAGCAGATAATCTGGGAGCCGTCGTCGAGAATAGCATGAAGTTTGATGAGACCGGCAAGACAGACGTCCAGGGTGCGAAGCGGCTCTGACTCATTGGCAACGACAAGAGGCTGAACATCGAGGTCATGAGGACCCTGGGGACGGAGAGGGAGAGCTTGAGCATTGAAGGACTCGACAAAATCAGAAGACCCAGTGGTCCCCGACTCGGAATCGACTGCAACCTCGAAAGCTGCCACTGAACTGCTGCTGGGAGAGGTGTTGGGTACGCGTTTGGTCACGATCTGGTCCTTAACCAGTTTCCGGACGTCTGGTGCAACGGCGTAGAGCTCATGAGTGGTGAGGGTGATAGTGTTCTCCATGAGCTTCTTGGCAACGGAATGGGCAAGCTTTGGATCTTCGATAGGGGTGAGGTAACGGAACTGCGCATTAGCCAGGTTGTTGCGAGGGTTCGAGATGCTAGCCGAAGGTTGAGGAGGAGAAGACACATTGGAGGAGTTAGCAGGAGGTGAGGTGCGTGAAGGAGCGGACACAGGAGGTGTGGAGGTCGGAGGTGGTTGAGGTCGCGAGGCGGCGCTTCTGGTGACAGGACCACCAGTATGGTTGAACTTCTTCTTTGCAGCCTCGAGCTTCTTCTGAGACTCGACAGCGAGAGCTTCTAGGAGTGGGATCTCATCGATCTCAGCCTGTGACATGACTGACAAAGACAGATACCAGTCTTCATTGTCGACTTCCTCGATGGTGGCTGGTTGATGGGTGTGCGTATAGTTGAGAACAGTGGTAGGCGAGGGAATGAGAGGGACGACAGGAGCTCCAAAGAAGTTTGAGGAGACGGTGGCTGATGAGGCGTTGGCTGACTGGTTGTTCTGATGCCAGTTGTCAATGCGTTCCTTGAGATTCCGTCCAGGAGCGGTGCGCCCAGTGACTCGATCACCCAATGGAAGGACAATCGAGTTAGTGGAATCCCTCTTACACAAGCCACGCGATAGGTATTCACCGAGGCGTCCACAGTCTCGCATGTAGTGAGATGGATCGGAGCAGAAGGTGCAGTCGTTACTTCTCCTGGCTGGCGATGTGAACGTCGTGGAGGGAGCAACGGCGCTAGGGACAGGGACCGATTGAAGCTGAAGGGACGAAGCTGCAGGGTTTGCCATCATCTGAGCCATGGAAAGGAGAAGCTGCTGAGCTTGAGACATCTTCTCTGGGCTGAAGATTGAAGTGTCGAACGTTGGGCGAGGGATATGCGAAGGGGGGGAAGGAATGTCTGGAAGGGTGAAGACCACAGAAGGGTTGACAGCTGCAGCAGCTGCTGACGAAGGAAGAGCTGCTGCAATAGCCGCGTCGGTCTCCATGTACGCCATCCCTGACGAAAGGATGTAGTTAGCAGCGTTGTGAATATCATTGAAGTCGTAGGGGTCGTCTGCGTGATGATGGGGCTTCAGGATAGCAAGGCGAGATCAAATCTGGCGGCTGAGGAGAACTGGGAGACCAAAGATGAAAGCTTCGGATATGAAGTCATCGCCAACTGAAGGTGATTTCGATTTGAGATAATTGGCGATGGGCCAGAACTTCTTCAGGTAATCAGCGAGGTGAGCTTTGGTCATAATAGGGACGGAACGCTGGTCTTCGGCAACGCGTCGAAGGTCGGTCTTGGTATAGGCTCGTTCATCGTCTTCGTTGAGACCGAGGAACTTCTTGATCCTCTTCTGGAAGTCGTCCCATTTTGCTTCGTTCTTGAACGAATCCCAAAGCTTGTAATCTTCGGGTCTCGCATAGCTGATGGTGTACTGAATCCATTTGCTTTCTTCGGTGATGCCATTTTCAACGCAGAGATTCTGGACATCGTTGAAGAAACGCGCAATGTTACGAGGCACGCCATCGTACTGGGGAGCTCGAGTCTCGCGCCAGCGAGGCATGCCACGAGGAGCCGTGATCTCAGCCATTGTAGGAAACGCAGGCGACCAAGGAGGTGTAGAGAGGGGTCGGTGGGTCGATGCAGAAGGAGTGGGCGAAGGTGGATTGGATGACGGTAAGCTTTTAAGCTCTGGAGGTGTCGGTGAGAGCCAAATATATGGCTGGACTGGCGAGTTGGACGGTTGGAGATCGAATGGGAGACCTTGAGGCGAAAGGAGAAGAGGTGCGGAAGGTGTCTGTGGACGGGAGGGGATGGAGAGTCGAGAATCAGAGAAGGAGGGCGACGATGGCGGGGAGAAGAACTGTTGGGGCGATTCTAGCGAAGCCGCGCGAGCACGGGTTTTTGGAGGTGTTGAAGGAGGAGGGGTGTTTCGAGACGGACGGATGAGGAGATCTGGCCTGGCTGACGCAAGACCAGCCTTGGCAAGTACTTTAGGAGGCGTGGTTGAACGATGACAATGGGGAATAGGAGAGTGTAAGGCAAGAGTTAACACTTGTAGAAGATTGCGGTCCGGGTTGGGAGCCAAAGGCGACGGTGAAAGAAGCCTCCCTCGCGGTGGGCTCCAGATGAAGAGAACTTGGCGCTTGTGAAGCCGATCTCAGACGTTCGAAGGGAGGCGCTCGATCACCTGATTGGTGAGGCTGCTGGAACCTAGAAAAGGGGGATATGGAGGAGGAAAGGGTGATATGGGCGATAGAGATGGTGGCGGTCGAAGCGAGAGATGAGGTGCACCAAGGACGACGATGTCCTGTGCCGTAACGAGCGTAAATGATGCTTCTCGGCAAAGCAGAGCGGGCGAGCTAACAATAGAATGAGGCAAACTTCTTCAAATTAAGAAGCTCGAGTGGGAACGATGGCGAAGACGATAACAAGTGGTAATGAATGGTATTGGTATGTAGGTAGAGGGAAAACCTGCAGGGGAGGAGATCCTCGAACCAGGAGGCAGATACATAGGATATATAGGTAGATAGGGGTTAGATTAGAGGTACTTTAATTAAGAGAAAGTCGTACAAGGGCCCGGCTATCGTCAATACCGACGATGGCTAAAGAGAAATAGAGAAAGGAAATCGAGACTGTGACAGGTGGTATGAGGCAGCAGGCGAAGGGGAACAGGCGTAATGAATATGCAAGCTCGGCGAAGGTGCCGAACTCGATTAGGAAGCGCTACCACCCAAATTGGGTATGATGCGCCAAGACCAAGGGGTCTTGCTCCGTGCTCAAACAGGCGAGAGTCCTTACACTTTTATGTATATAAGGACTCCTGTAGCTACCTCAATCTCTATCGTTTTAACCTACGAACTAAGTCACTGCCTTTAGCCTGAAAGCTACTCGGTAAGACTCTACTCGCTAGTCACAGTAGTGTTCTTCAGGTTATGAGCCCTGAAGCTCAGTAGATGCGCTGTAATGGCTGCTCTACAAACTTGGTTGGCGCTGTAATGGCTGCCTCCATAGACTGCTACAAAGTCTGCGCTGTAATGGCTGCCTCCATAGACTGCTACAAAGTCTGCACTTAATTGCTGCGACTATGCATGTCTAACCAAGTGGCTGATAGGTCGAACCTATGCCTTTACTCTGCGCTGTTATGGCAGCAGAAATCTGCGCTGTAATGGCTGCAGAAATCTGCGCTGTAATGGCTGCAGAATGGGGCAAAGAACGCGCTGTTATGGCCGCTTCTCTGATTTGTGATATACATTGCTGACGAACCTTGTTTTGACAGATCTCAACAATCAACATGTCTTCCAACGCTCTCAACAACGTCCCCATCCTCGATGGTACCAACTACATTGATTGGGCCATGCGTGCGGAGCAGTACCTCCAAATGCAACGTCTCGCGTCTTACATCGATGGTACTCGTCCTACCGCGGCCGCTTCAGATGCCACTGCAGCAGAGATTCTGGCCCAGGATGAGAAGATCAAGAAGTGGGACGAAGACGACAACCAGGCCATGGGAGCTCTCCTCCTCCGCTGCAACAAGAACATCTGCGCCCAAGTCCAGGGCAAAGGTACCTTGAAGGAGTTATGGGATGCTCTCAAGGATCTCTATGGTACTCCGGGCCTCGCTGCGATTTTCGCATATTTCAAGCTAGCGATCCAGTTCCGCATCGGGAACGGAGATCCTCGCCCTGCGATTGCCGAGCTCCAGAACCACCTAGGTCAACTTGCTCAGAACGAAGTCTCCATTGATGCGTTCATCGAGGCCATGATCTTGATCTGCAGCCTCCCTTCCAAGTACGACAACACCGTCGCTATCCTCCTTAACAACAAAAAGGAGGCTCTCACCTTTGACACCATCGTCAAGGCCATCACGGCCGAGTACGATCGCGTTGCCAACCCGGCTACCTAACTTCCGCCAGCAGCAACAGGGGCAGCAGAAGGATTCCGGCAACTCGGGTAACCAAAACTCGGGTTCTTCCCAGAACAAGGGGAAGAAGCGCGGATCCAAGGGTGGTAACAAGAAGAAGGAGAAGGAAAGGAAGTCGCAAGGTCACCACTCCCACATGGTTAACGCCGCCTTCTTAGGCGACCATCTCGTCTCTCTCGCTCCTCAAGAGCATGTGCCTCCCCAGGCCAAGGTCTCGGTTCTTTCCTTCGTGAAAACCGGACCCTCTATCGTCCAACGTCCCGTCGATCTCACTCCATCCACCCATCTCCCCGCTTCGGCTGCTAAAGCCAAAAGCGCTCCGTCCACCAACACCTCGTGCTACCCAGATGTGGAACGCGCCAGGACGAACTGCAGTAAGCTCGATTTACCAAAAACTGCCTGTCACCTCAAAGCATTTGAGGAGGCGGATAAGTGGAAACGAGCCCTTATTGACCGCATCAGTTCCCCCAGGCCTTCCAAACGTCAACGGTCACTTGAGCCTTCCGAACAGTCTGAGGTGCACAAGACCAGCTCGTCTCTGCACCGGCTCCCATCTCCCCCACTGGCACAAGGTGGATCTGGAGAAGGGATCGTTCCCGAACCAGCCATGGTGCATCAATCTGGATTGCCCATGGAAAGGGACGGCTCACAAGCACTGGACGGACTCAGCAACACCGATGCCTTGGGCGAAGACGACGACAGTGTCTCCCTCGGCAACGAAGTCGAACCCCCAGCATTGGAGAAGTGGGATGTGGTCGAAGACTCGCTCTTCGGATCTCCCAAGACAGTCTGGGAGATGATCCGCGACGGAGAACTGGAGGACCTGCTCCACCCCGATGACGAAGTCTCTGACTGGGGCTCCGACAACGGGATGGGAAGTGAATCTCCAGATCGTAATGGATCAGATCGCCTTTCAGATGCAAAACCATCCGTCTACCTACCAGACTGGGACGCTCTGAGGACCAGGCACTTTGACGACGATAAGTACATCCCCTCTGTTTCTATCAGGAAACACTTGGCTAACTCGTTGCCTCTACAGCCTCTTCAATTAGATATGAATAGCTTAGACAACGATGTTTTCTTAGAGTTATGCTGTGCAATAAACTCTCTCGTTTCGATTCACGATTCATCGAATACTCCCAAGTGTAAAGATGCGCACTGCGCTTCCTGTAAGAAATTCGAGACATCCATACATTGGATGATGGACTCTGGGGCATCAATGCACGTTACCCCCTCGAAAGAGGACTTGTTCGATTACAAAATAGTTAAGAACAGTCCATCGGTTAACACCGCTTCCAAAGGTACAACCTTGTCCATAAAAGGAATTGGAAAACTTCGAGTACAGCACACTATCAAAGGTGCTGATGGTAACGATTGAGACGTGGAATCTATCATCGAACCAGTCTATCACATTCCCAATCTATCAACTCGATTGTTCTCTACGGGAACTTTCTTGAGTCAACCCAATACTACTCTTTGGGGTGATTCCCTATCCATGGGTATCAACGATTCTGATGGGAGAAATCTCATTAAGGGTCATCCACTTCATCTGGACGACACGATCTATTGGGTATCTGTAAAGAACTCCGACGGATCGCCGATGCAAGTGCAGAAGGTGTCTGGACCGCCTGTCGATTACGAGGTCATGCATAAGCGCTTTGGTCATCCATCGCGGGAAGTGCTCAAACGAGCCAAAAAGCATACCACGAACTTCCCACCTATGGTGGAAATTCCCAAACATGAACCTTTGTGCCGCGGTTGCGCGCAAGGGAAAATGACACTTGAGCCGTTCCTGGCTTCAAGCAAGCGTGCGAAGCGCCGATTCCAGAAGATCCATTCGGATCTAAAAGAATTCTCCGTCGAGTCATACCACAAATTCAAACATTTCATCTCATTCTTCGATGACTGCACGAGCCGTGCGTCATGCGTCTGTCTCCGAACCAAAGCCGGGTCCGTACAAGCAATCAAGGACTTTGTTGCGATGGTAGAAACCCAATATGGAGAAAAGATCGAAGAATGGCAGGTGGATGGTGGTGGAGAATTCATCAATGATGAACTGAAAAGTTTCTTCAAATCAAAAGGAATCAAACTATCGATTAGCGCTCCGTATATGCATCAGCAGAACGGACGCGCTGAGCGCTTCAATCGCACTATCATGGAGAAGGCCGAGTCAATGCGTCACGACGCTTGCCTGTCTCCATCGTGGTGGGAATTTTCCATTCTATATGCTGTTTACGTGTATAACCAAACGCCTCTCAGGCGTCTTGGTTGGATTACTCCACACGAGGCTGTAGAAGGAGAAGCTCCAGATGTCTCTAAATTGAGAGTCTTTGGATGCGGTGCCTGGGTGTATATTCCCAAGGAACAACGATCTAATAAGCTCCTTCCATGGTCGGAGTATATGATCTTCCTAGGATTCCCAGAAGGCATGAAGGCGTATCTTTTCATGAGATTGCCAAGGAATGTTCTATTCAAAGCGACTACTGCTCGCTTTGATGAACTTCACTTCCCAAGGTGTCCTGACGCCAAACCACCTCAAGACCAACCACAAGTTGAAGACTACCCACCTTCCTCGTTTGGCAATGATGGACCTCCATCTGAATCTGGAGACGATGATGACGACAATGATTTCCTTCCTCGTCCATCCCGAAACTCCCAAACCCCTAAAAGAGGTAGCAGTCCTGATCGTGACAATGATCGGAACGTTGGTGAACCACCAGCCGACCAGCACCCGCCGAACCCTGCGCCGGGAAATCCTCCAGGTGATGCACCTAGGAGATCTACGCGGGATCGGACCCAAACCAAGCCTCAGCCTGGCGATGTCTACGGAAATAAAACTCCGACTGAAAGGCATCAGACGGATCGGAGAAAAGCACTTGATAAAGATGACAGATGGCCATCTGGATCTAATCAAGGTGCTGAAAGCAGAGAAAAAGGTGTTCCCGCACCAATACCTGCTACTCCAGTGTCCGAAAGTGACTCTGATTCAACTTTTGACATACCTGAGGACTTAGAACGCTTAGCACGTGAAGGGGGAGTTAATTTTATGCATTTCCTGCTTTCTAAAGCGGTTTTGCCTCCAGTTCCTTCTGTCGATAGCGCTCCACGCGAGTGGACGTTTAAAGACATCTTGCGGATGCCACCGCAGGAGAAGAAAGGATGGATCGATGCTTGCAAAGATGAGTTAAAGGCACTCTCTGAACGCGAAGTATTCGAAATGGTCGATCTTCCTAAAGGTCGTAAAGCGATTACCAATCGCTGGGTATTCGACGTCAAATCTGATGGTCGTAAACGCGCCCGACTTGTTGCCAAGGGTTTCCAAGAAATCGAAGGCATTGACTACAATGAGATTTTCTCACCGGTGGTTCGTTTCGAATCAGTCCGAACCATGTTAGCCATCACGGCTCTCAAGGATTGGTACATCACTGGAGTCGATGTCAAGACTGCATTCCTCTATGGGAAACTAGATGAGGAGATCTATATGCGTCAACCCGAAGGCTTTGTCATCAAGGGCAAAGAACACAAGGTGTACCGGCTCCTTCGTGCTATCTATGGTCTGAAGCAAGTGTTCCGTGCATGGTACATGGAACTTGCAAAGTCGATGAAGATTCTTGGCTTCAAACGACTATCGACTGATACCGGGATCTTCATCCTCCAGGATGGACATGGACGTGATGGACAAAATATCCGTCTGGACCAATCTGCCTACCTTGGCACAGTCCTGGAACATTTTGATATGATGGATTGCCAACCGGCACCTACACCTATGGTCAAGGGTTATAGGCCTCTCGAACATACTGGACCTGTCGATACGAAACGACGCCACTACTTCCAGTCGATCATTGGATCTCTGCTCTACTTAATGCTGGGCATTCGCCCAGATATCGCCTACGCCGTTGTTAAGCTGTCTCAATTCGCAGCTAATCCTTCCGAGGAACACATCAGCAAGGCAAAGTACATATGCAGATATCTCTGAGGAACTATGGACTATGGACTACGCTCTGGTTCTTGATGGCGCATCTCAAAATGGATTGATCGCCTACTCGGACTCTGATCATGCTGCGGATTTGGTCAAACGCCGATCCACGACTGGAAACATGGTGATGTTGGCAAGCACCAGTATTAGCTGGATTTCGCACACTCAAAAGACTGTCGCTAATTCCTCCACCGAAGCCGAGTACATGGCTGTGTCCGACTGTAGTCGACAGGTGATGTGGTTCAAGCACATGTTCAAAGAGCTTGGCATGCCGATCATCGTACCAATCCCTATCTGTTCTGACAACAATGGTGCTATCTTCATCAGCAACAATCCTATTCAGGAGCGTCGCATGAAACACATCGATGTCAAGTTTCACTACATTTGTGAACTCATCAAGAATGGAGACATCAAAGTCGTGCGAGTCGATACCAACAACAATATCACCGACATCTTCACCAAACCGTTGGGACAAGTGAAGTTCGAACACTTCAGGGGATTACTAGGACTTGAGTTCTACTCGTCTTAGTCCAATGGGTACACTCGTTAGGAGATGCACTCATTGAGGGGGAGTGTTGATCTTATCTGATGTAGATTAGATTCGACTCGTGACCTTCGGTCTAGACTCTCCCAGTTACATTCTTATGAGGCTATGCGATATATACAG